>CM034150.1:106325477-107525477 GCA_019776745.2 Taxus chinensis | reverse complement strand
CACAAAAACAATAGAAAATTGTTTCGAGAAAAACACAAAATCATATAAAATTATTTCGAGAAAAACACAAAAACAATAGAAAATTGTTTCAACAACAAAAACACAAAAACTCAATAGAAAATTGTTTCACAAAACAATATAAAATTGTTTCGAGAAAAACACAAAAACAATATAACATTGTTTCGAGAAAAACACAAAAATAATGAACATTGTTTCGAGAAAAACACAAAAATAATATAAAATTGTTTCGATATAAAATTGTTTCGAGAAAACAAAAAACAATATAAAAGTGTTTCAAAAACAATAGAAAATTGTTTCAGACAAACACAAAAACAATAGAACATTGTTTCGAGAAAACAACGAAAACAATATATATATATATATATATATATATCAAAAAATTCTAAAAACAAGGCAAAAATTTTCAAAAAAAATCCTCAAAAGTAAAACACCCTACAAAATGGTAACTTGTTTCTTACGGCTGAAACTTGTGTCTTGCTCATGGTATTTTCTCCATATCCTGTTGGTTTGTCTCACATATTCCGCGATTAATATGACTCGCGGATCACAAGATTCACAACCATTCACAAAAGCTAGCTACTTTCTTCGTCTATACTTTGGGGCACTTTTGGTTTCCTGGTGCTGTTTCGTTGCGCACAAATGCTTTTCATGGACCCCGTGTCCATTTTCATTTCCCCTTGCATGTATCTTTTCTTGGGGCATCATTTTTAACCCTTTTCATCAATCACGAACTTGTGGATCTCTTCAGCACTGATAACAAAACATTTGTACAACTGTCTTGACCGTTGTTGGGTTAGATATGTGTGTTCGTACTTGTTTTCCCTATTATATGAGCTTGTTTCCTTCTCGTATTGCATTGCATTATTGTATGTTGCGTGGAGTTGGTACTTTCAGCAATGGAGAATTGTTCGTAGTATGGCTTTTCAAGTCATTCTACCTTTTTCGTATGCTTATATTTTTCATAAGGACCGATGATGTAGTTCCTATGGCAATATGATGACATCAAATTTGTTCCAAACACATAAGCAGCTAGAGGTTAAGCTCTTCTCTCCCCTCATCCATATTTCTTCTGCACCACTTCCCTTTCACCCCTAATTCTCCCTCTCCTCAGGGCATCCTACCTCGTCCCCATTCTTCTGCCTACTTCTCACCTTTTTCGATCATTAATCGAGTTCTTCTATCACCCCATCGACACTCGAGGGGGCATCTCTCCCTCCTACTAATTTTTCTTCCGTCTCTTCAAAATCTCTTTTGTCTACTATCTTTGAAGTGGCATCACTTATTCCACCCCAAAGAGGGGCAAATGTAGACACCTATAATTACGCCCAAGCAATTTAAATACTTAAATTGTGCTAATTATCCCCTTTCCCGCAAATCAATGACATATTGTCAAAGGCACTCATTTTCCCTCATATCATCATTAATTAATTACACTAAGCTAATTAATTAAGTTGCCTATCCAACAAATACCCTAATTAATGACCTTCCGTTAATAAATCACCCCTTCTACCTAGACTAATTAATTATTATTAATTAATTAGCTTTCCCTTCCATTTAACCAATAAATCAATATTTAATTGATTTAATCCCCTTTTAATAGCCTAAATCACACTAATATTCCTCTAATTGGCTTCTATAAGCTTACACCTACCTATTAATTAATCACCTTTGATTAATTAAAATACCCCCCAACTCCCATGACTTGCTAAACATGTATTAAACCCTTCTAAAGTAAAGTTACCTTTAATAAAGCAACAATATCCATTCCTAATCATGTTTTACCTTTATCCCACATTCATGAGAATGTGTTGAATCCTTTATCCTTTGGGCTATATAAAGAACCCTCCACCTACCTTTTTATTTACACCTAAACTTTCTAAGAGAGAAAATGCAAAGCATATAGCAAAGAGACTAAGAGCTTGCACCTTGCCCTTTTGAGAGTTCATCATCTTGAAGAGTTAAGCCTCTTTCTTAAAGTGCTTGGGTCATATGGGAGGTGTCAAAAGGGTCTTGTAGCCCAACTTTGATTAGCCCCCATTCCCAGGTTCTTGGAGCATTAAGGACAACTATTTTGATATCCATGGAGCTTACTTAGGTCCATTCATTTATTTGTTGTTAGAGAATAGAGGAATTTAGATATTTAGCATTGTTAGTTTCAAAGTTTGTATTGATGAATGCTAGCATCTAACCCTTGTTTAATTCTTATCATGATGGTGTTTATGCTTTGTTTTAGCTAAATTGTAGAACTATTTTAGGTGGTAGCTGCTTGGTTCATCTGTACTCTGGGGCACTTTTGGTTGCCTGGTGCTGTTTCGTTGCGCACAAATGCTTTTCATGGACCCCGTGTCCATTTTCATTTCCCCTTGCATGTATCCTTGCTTGGGGCATCATTTTTAACCCTTGTCATCAATCACGAACTTGTGGATCTCTTCAGCACTAATAAAAAAACATTTGTACAACTGTCTTGACCGTTGTTGGGTTAGATATGTGTGTTCGTACTTGTTTTCCCTGTTATATGAGCTTGTTTCCTTCTCGTATTACATTGTATTATTGTATGTTGCATGGAGTTGGTACTTTTAGCAATGGACAATTATTCGTAGTATGGATTTTCATGTCATTCTACCTTTGTCGTATGCTTATATTTTTCATAAGGACCGACGATGTAGTTCCATGCTTATATTTTTCATAAGGACCGACGATGTAGTTCCTATGGCAATATGATGACATCAAATTTGTTCCAAACACATAAGCGGCTAGAGGTTAAGATCTTCTCTCCCCTCATCCATATTTCTTCTGCACCACTTCCCTCTCACCCCTAATTCTCCCTCTCCTTAGGGCATCCTGCCTCGTCCCCATTCTTCTGCCTACTTCTCACCATTTTCGATCGTCGATCGAGTTCTTCTATCACCTCATCGACACTCGAGGGGGCATCTCTCCCTCCTACTAATTTTTCTTCCATCTCTTCAAAATCTCTTTTGTCTACTATCTTTGAAGTGGCATCACTTATGCCACCCCAAAGAGGGGTAAATGTAGACACCTATAATTACACCCAAGCAATTTAAATACTTAAATTGTGCTAATTATCCCCCTTTCTCACAAATCAACGGACATATCGTCAAAGGCACTCATTTTCCCTCATATCATCATTAATGAATTACACTAAGCTAATTGAATTAAGTTGCCTATCCAACAAATACCCTAATTAACGACCTTCCGTTAATAAATCACCCCTTCTACCTAGACTAATTAATTATTATTAATTAATTAGCTTTCCCTTCCATTTAACCAATAAATCAATATTTAATTTATTTAATCCCCTTTTAATAGCCTAAATCACACTAATATTCCTCTAATTGGCTTCTATAAGCTTACACCTACCTATTAATTAATCACCTTTGATTAATTAAAATACCCCCAACTCCCATGACTTGCTAAACATGTATTAAACCCTTCTAAAGTAAGGTTACCTTTAATAAAGCAACCTTATCCATTCCTAATCATGTTTTACCTTTATCCCACATTCATGAGAATGTGTTGAATCCTTTATCCTTTGGGCTATATAAAGAGCCCTCCACCTAGCTTTTTATTTACACCTAAACTTTCTAAGAGAGAAAATGTAAAGCATATAGCAAAGAGACTAAGAGCTTGCACCTTGCCCTTTTGAGAGTTTCATCTTGAAGAGTTAAGCCTCTTTCTTAAAGTGCTTGGGTCATATGGGAGGTGTCAAAAGGGTCTTGTAGCCCAACTTTGATTAGCCCCCATTCCCAGGTTCTTGGAGCATTAAGGACAACTATTTTGATAGCCATGGAGCTTACTTAGGTCCATTCATTTATTTGTTGTTAGAGAATAGAGGAGTTTAGATATTTAGCATTGTTAGTTTCAAAGTTTGTATTGATGAATGCTAGCATCTAACCCTTGTTCAATTCTTATCATGATGGTGTTTATGCTTTGTTTTAGCTAAATTGTAGAACTATTTTAGGTGGTAGCTGCTTGGTTCGTCTGTACTCTAGGGCACTTTTGGTTGCCTGGTGCTGTTTCGTTGCGCACAAATGCTTTTCATGGACCCCGTGTCCATTTTCATTTCCCCTTGCATGTATCCTTGCTTGGGGCATCATTTTTAAACCCTTGTCGTCAATCATGAACTTGTGGATCTCTTCAGCACTGATAACAAAACATTTATACAATTGTCTTGACCGTTGTTGGGTTAGATATGTGTGTTCGTACTTGTTTTCCCTGTTATATGAGCTTGTTTCCTTCTCGTATTGCATTGCATTATTGTATGTTGCATGGAGTTGGTACTTTTAGCAATGGACAATTATTCGTAGTATGGATTTTCATGTCATTCTACCTTTGTCGTATGCTTATATTTTTTCATAAGGACCGACGATGTAGTTCCTATGGCAATATGATGACATCAAATTTGTTCCAAACACATAAGCGGCTAGAGGTTAAGATCTTCTCTCCCCTCATCCATATTTCTTCTGCACCACTTCCCTTTCACCCCTAATTCTCCCTCTCCTCAGGGCATCCTAACTCGTCCCCATTCTTCTGCCTACTTCTCACCTTTTTCGATCGTCGATCGAGTTCTTCTATCACCCCATCGACACTCGAGGGGGCATCTCTCCCTCCTACTAATTTTTCTTCCATCTCTTCAAAATCTCTTTTGTCTACTATCTTTGAAGTGGCATCACTTATGCCACCCCCAAAGAGGGGCAAATGTAGGCACCTATAATTACGCCCAAGCAATTTAAATACTTAAATTGTGCTAATTATCCCCTTTCTCACAAATCAACGGCATATCGTCAAAGACACTCATTTTCCCTCATATCATCATTAATGAATTACACTAAGCTAATTAATTAAGTTTCCTATCCAACAAATACCCTAATTAACGACCTTTCGTTAATAAATCACCCCTTCTACCTAGACTAATTAATTATTATTAATTAATTAGCTTTCCCTTCCATTTAACCAATAAATCAATATTTAATTGATTTAATCCCCTTTTAATAGCCTAAATCACACTAATATTCCTCTAATTTGCTTCTATAAGCTTACACCTACCTATTAATTAATCACCTTTGATTAATTAAAATACCCCCAACTCCCATGACTTGCTAAACATGTATTAAACCCTTCTAAAGTAAGGTTACCTTTAATAAAGCAACCTTATCCATTCCTAATCATGTTTTACCTTTATCCCACATTCATGAGAATGTGTTGAATCCTTTATCCTTTGGGCTATATAAAGAGCCCTCCACCTACCTTTTTACTTACACCTAAACTTTCTAAGAGAGTAAATGCAAAGCATATAGCAAAGAGACTAAGAGCTTGCACCTTGCCCTTTTGAGAGTTCATCATCTTGAAGAGTTAAGCCTCTTTCTTAAAGTGCTTGGGTCATATGGGAGGTGTCAAAAGGGTCTTGTAGCCCAACTTTGATTAGCCCCCATTTCTAGGTTCTTGGAGCATTAAGGACAACTATTTTGATAGCCATGGAGCTTACTTAGGTCCATTCATTTATTTGTTGTTAGAGAATAGAGGAGTTTAGATATTTAGCATTGTTAGTTTCAAAGTTTGCATTGATGAATGCTAGCATCTAACCCTTTTTTAATTCTTATCATGATGGTGTTTATGCTTTGTTTTAGCTAAATTGTAGAACTATTTTAGGTGGTAGTTCTTGCTTCATTTGATTTAGCATTAAGCAAAGTATACATGCACACAATGAGATCAGTCAAATACTCGAGTACGCATTTGGTGACTACGGTCAATTGGAGGATGTTGGTATACTAGAGATGATAACACAAATAAAGACATGCATGGTTCAATCTCAAGCTATAACAAAAATAGAGGCATTCAAAACAGGATCCAGGGCACCTTGTCCATGGGTAGGCCCTATTCCTAGGCATTATAGCTTGCATCAGAAGCTTAACTTATTAGAAGAAAAGTTGCCTTCACTTATGCAGTAGATAAAAGGTATTGAAACATATAGGAAAAGTATGAGACAACCTTGTCAATGGGTGGGTCAATCACCAACTCTTTGTTCATCTATCATCTCACCCCAAGTTTTACCATATCATACTACTCCAAATGTTGAGTTCCCTTCTCCATCTCCAAGCCATTCATACCCCCCTTTTCTTTGAGCAGCTATGCCCCCATATAAATAAATAACAACTCCAAATCCAAAAGAAGAGGAGCATATGGTGAGAAGTGAATCAAATTTAGGGGATTCAAATCATAAGTTGGGTGCTCAAAGAACTGTGGCCTCCTCCCCCATTCATCCTCTCAAAAAGTTAGAGTTTCTAGAAGATTTTGGGCCAACGGGCTTCATGTTTCAAGATGGAGTTGTACACGATGGATAATTTGTAGACTCAAAATCCATCATACAAGAGGGGGAGATGTTGTCACAACAGGATGACGATAAGCTTTATTTCTTATAAGATTTGGGGGGATGTCTCGATGAATAAGAGCCCATGGAAATGAAAATATTTTTTTCTTCATCAACCCCCCAAAAACAACAACGTGTTACTCATGACAGTTCCCCTGGATCAAATTTAGAGTATCTAGAAAGAGATATCATTGAAATATTTTTACTTTCAATCAAAGAGTCTGGATTTACCAATGAAGCTTATAAAAAAAGGGACGAGAAATAAGATAAGGATAACACCACCTCTACACCAGTCATCAAAGTAGAGGATCAACTTTTTGTAGGAGCACAGGAAAGTCCAAATCAGCATGTAAACAACTCCATTTCAAAGAGTCTGCAACCATGCCCCATTAAGAGTTTGGCCTCATCAGAGCCAAAGGAGAAGCCAACACCGGTCATGCTCACTTTAGAGCATGAAGATAATCTTCTAAGCCCCAAGGGTCAATGAAAACACATCCAAAAAAATGATAAACATATTGAGGAGGTATTCTTTTTATTTGTTGATACCCTGGGTAGAAGGGTAGGAGGTAATTTTTCACTCTTGTTACAGGCCATAACCGTTGCTAAATTAATTACATGGCTGCACTTTATAAGAAAGGGAAGCAATTTCTCCTTGTCTATTTCATGTTTTGTTTAGCTTTTCCCAAGTCTAGTTAGCATAGGAGTAGGGGTAGATTTATTTCAGCAGAAAAAGTGCTTTTGCACACTTTGCATGTCTCACTTGAAGCATGTATGATTTATCTTTGTATAAGCCCGTGTCTGTATTAATCCAATAAAAATGCACCAAAATATCCAATGTTCACAGTATGGGAATTCATATTTTTCTATAATGGTTGTAAAATTCACTTCACACAAATGCAAAGCAACTACAATCAGTCAAGGGAGAGTTTTTTTTTATTTTCAATTTTCTTCTCTCACAAAACAAGTTGTAGAGTTTCCTTATGAGAGTAGGAAAGTGCAAGGATTAGTTGTAGTTACAGAAGCAAACAAAGACACTCTAGATACTTTAAACCAAGGTTCAAATCAGCTCATGAAAATTTTCTAGGCCTAATGAATAGTGGGAGATTGGGGTTTGTTCTGTTTAGCAGGCTAATGGTCCCCGTGAGCCACCAAACTATTATCTCATTTCCTCCATCGCCCACTAAAAGTAGATAACAAGCAGATTCCTGTTCTATTGACTAGGTTGTTGGTGTGAGTTATCCTATGTGTCCTCCACTCATATATGGAGGGTCATCTCACATGGGTTAGGTTTAGGGTTTTCTATTGAGTCATGCACTAGGGTTACTCAACACCCTATATGTACCCTTTCACTATTCATTTATGAGCATGCCAAGACACTTCGCTGTCTTTCTCTATGTGAAAGATTTGTTCTGTTATGTAATATTGTTCAATTATTGATCAATTCTTCTTGTGATTACGTTGGAGCCATTACGATTCAACTAGAGTGTAACTTGATCATGGTGCACAATTTCTAATATGATCTGTCAACTCTTTCACATGGTATCAGAGCTACATGACTTGCTATCACACCAAAAGCTCAAACTGGTGGTGGAGAGGGATCTCATTGTGTTAATCAACTACTACACCAACACCCTCCCACACGATGGAGCCAGGTATACACTGAATCAGGCCCAACATCATTAGGAGGTAGTGATATCGGGAATTTCCTAGGAGGTCACCCATCCCACTACTCTGGGGTTGGCGTGCTTGACTGCTGGTATCAGAGCTACACGAATTGCCATCACACCAAAAGCTCGAACTGATGGTGGATTTCTTCAATACGTGGTGGTCTCTACAAAACCATGGCGGACTATGCAAAACCATGGCAGTTTGTGTAAAAACGTGGTCCATTCGGGGGTGTTCCTTCCCTCCTCCCTCCACTATTTTTTTTCCTGTCCTGCTCGTGGTCGGCCTGTCCCTCCACACTTCTCTGACTACACCCCAGTCTAGCCTCCTCTACCATGGACTGTGCTTGTTTGCACCAAGGTAAGTTTATTGGTAAGTATTTTTAAAACACTTTCTTTATTTAACATACAAAACATCAAAAAAAGCTTCTTGGTTATTATGGTAATTTTTTTTTGCTTTTTTTATTATATAGTTCGTTTTAAATTAATTTTTTTTCTAACCCACCAAATTTTTAAAAAAATCCTTTACCACCCCACTTAAGCTTTTTTTCAAAAAAATCATTTCTTTTCCTCATTGATAGATCGTAAAAAGATTTTTTTTATAGTGGGATAATTTTAACCTTGATTTCTTTTTAAGGGAAATTTTTTTATTTAATTAGAATTTTTTCTTAATTATATTAAATGAAAGTTTTAATCGTAATTAATTAAAGTTTTTTTATGATTCTAGTTGATGATTAGGTTTTTTAAAAATAAAATAAATATCCGTCTCTTAAATTAACGTTTTCTTATCATTTTTAGTCCAACTAGCTCTAAAATTAGCTAAATTGGATGTTTCCTAACGGTAATTTTTTTTAGGTGTTAGTGTCATTTTTTTACTAATCATGCGCTTAAGTGTGCAGTGACACTTTGAGCACCTATTTGTCTTCCATGTGTCTTTTTAGCATTCTAAAGATCATCAGAACTCTTTCTGAGTTCATCTAAAAACTTGTATTTTACCCTTGTTATTACTTACGCCTAGTGAGCACGCCCACCATAGTCTGCAGTAAGGAGGTACTCTATGCAATGTGAGACATTTTTTCTCACAACTAGGATTTACTTTCACCTCCTTCCTTGTTTTTTGCTTTGTGTTTGTTTACGGTGCCCTATTTCTTTTGTTGCGCTCCACGAAACACTGTTGTGGTCTCCTCTCTTACACGTTATTATGTTGATTGCAAATTGAGTTACTAAATGTTTCCAACTGCACGCACAGACCCGATTGTAATCAATGCACTAAACTATAAAGTTTCAAAAGTAGGGGGGTTATTATATTGTCCTGGGTGGTTGTGTTTCTTTTCTTGATTTCTTCTCTCTCTCTTTACTATGGATGCACTTTCAATTCCTTTGCTTACACCATTCAACTTCTTCAAATGGAGATCAAAAATGATTATGAAACTAAGGGGTAAAGGGTTATATCGCATCACCATGGGAATTGAGACTGAACTAGATGACGATCTTGAAAAATCTAAGTGGTTAAACCGTAGTGATGAAGCTTTAGGTCTTCTTTGCATATCTATTTCTCCTAACTTGCTATTCCACATTGAGGTGTCCAAAACACCTAAATCTGCATGGAAAATGCTAGATGTGATGTTTGGACAACAAGATGACATGAGAGCGCATGAGTTGGAAAATGAACTACCAGGGTTAAATCCTAGTGAATTTGAAAACCTACAAGCTTTCTTCTCAAAATTTGTCCACATTAGATTGTTGTTAAAGGGATATAAAGTAGAGAAGAAATATTCTCAACTGATCTTGTCGATTCTCTATAAGCTAGGTCCCCAAATATTATGTCTTCGTGTCAACTTTCTACACTATAAAAGCTACTTTGGGTGATGCTTGGACTATGCCCTCCTTTGACTATTTTTCATCCCAACTCATTCAAGAACAAGACAAACTCATTCAAATGGGGTCTCTCAAGTCCAAGTCACATGCCCTTGTAGTAAGTACTAGCAAGGGAAAGAAGACTGAAAAGAAGAAAGAAACAAAGGATCAAGCTAAGAAAGAAACCAAGACCAAACCTAAAAATGACACAAACACTTCGACTTCTGAGCCTAAGGCATAGACAAGCAAGTTTTTGTGTTCCTATTGCAAGAAGTCTGGTCACGATGAGCACCACTATTTTTAGAAATAGATTGATCAATTATCTCATTTACTTGAGAAGAATAAAATAAGTGTTCCTGAATCCATAAAACAAATTGCTCTAAAGGCCGAGTCTTCTGCAGCAAAAGGTTCTAAAAATGTTAAGAAGAAATGAAAGGCCCTTGTAGCTAGAGTTGCTCCTTCATTGATGTGGATTATAGATTTTGGTGCCTCGCACCTCATGTGTTCTTTGCATGTTGAGTTCTCTAACA
Source organism: Taxus chinensis (assembly GCA_019776745.2). NCBI lineage: Eukaryota > Viridiplantae > Streptophyta > Pinopsida > Cupressales > Taxaceae > Taxus > Taxus chinensis. The sequence continues at coordinate 107,515,020 of CM034150.1, read as the reverse complement.
TTGAGCCTTGTGGAATGTCCCAAATCATGATGGGTAATGACATGATAGTGTCAGTTTTTGGTAGTGGATCAGTAGAGATGGATGGGGGAACATTCAACCAAGTGTTGAGTGTTCCTAATATCTCTACCAATCTCCTACCGCTTTACCAAATTACTCACCTTGGTGAAGGAATGCGAGTGGAATTTGGTCCTAACTCGGTGATTATTTTTGAGTTTAACAATGACACTACAATGACTGAGGGAAAGGTGAATCACCATTCATGATTATATACCTTTTCCCACTTTACTTTTGATTCTACGCCCACTTCCTTGCTCACTCATGCAAATGAGGTTAGTAAGCTATGACATGAGCATTTTAGACATCTAAATTATCGCTACCTTGAACAATTGAGCCAAAAAAAAAAGGTCAACGGGTTACCCCGCGTCAAGTTTTATAAGGGTCTTTGTGAGGGTTATACCCTTGGAAAGCATCCTGAAAAGAACTTTGACAAAGGAAAATCCTAGAGAGCTACTCGTCCCTTGGATTTTTTTCACAATGATATTTCTGGTCCATTTCCTTCTCCTTCGTTTACTAGAGTTGTTTATGTGCTAACCTTCATTGATGAATTTTCGTGATATACTTGGGTTTATTTTCTTAAGCTTAAGTTTGAAGTCTTTGAACATTTTCAAGACTTTAAAGCTCTTGCTGAGAAACAGGCGGAATGGTCTATCAAGGTTCTTTGAACCGAAAATGAAGGTGAATATGTAAACAATAGGTTCATGGATTTCCATACTTCTGAAGGGATCTCTTTATAGTATATAATTTCGTATAGCCCTTCACAGAATGGAGTCATAGAAAAAAAGAACCATAATCTGAAGGAGATGGCCACTTGTATGATTCACTTGAAGTCTCTTCCTCCATAGTATTGGGCTGAAGCAGTGAATTGTGTAAATTACATTCAGAACCATGTTCCACACAAGGAATTAAGAGGGATGACACCCTTTGAAGCTTGGTTTGGACACAAGCCTAATGTTGAGCACTTTCAAGTCTTCAGATCCATGGCTATGGATCAGATTCCAAAAAAGAAATGTGAGGCTTTAAAACCACAATCCAAACCTTGTAATTTTGTAGGGTATCTTGATGGCATGAAGGGATATCGATTGATGAATCCTACTTCTCATGAGTTGTATATTGAGAGAAGTGTTAAGTTCGATGAGTATTCTTTGACTTCTACTTATCCACCTATTGAGGTTCTTTAGCTTGTTGATTCATATTCCGACTCATCAGATGATAATGATGATGTTGAGCGTGCTCCTCTTTCTAATCCTCTCGACCATCAGACCTCTGATTCTTCTTATTCTGAGAGTAGTGATGATGAGGACTATGTCCCTTCTCACTCAAGTCAATAATCTTCTGACTCTGAGCCTGATCATCATGGTCCTCTTTGGGATAGGAAAACTTTGCAAAGTGCTTGAGATTTAGTTGGAGATACTTCAGATATGAGACATACTTACTCAAATTTTGTTGGAGCCCACTCTTTCTTCACCTCTTCTTCTAATCCACAGTATTTTCGGGAGGCTTTTGGTATTCCTGAGTGGGATTACGCCATGGATGAGGAGTATTCCTCTCTCATGAAGAATGATACTTGGGATCTCACCCCTCTTCTAAAAGGAAGAAAAATCATTCAGTGTAAGTGGGTGTTCTGAACAAAGTATGGGGTAGATGGAGACATCAAAAAGTTTAAAGATCAATTAGTAGATAAGGGTTTCTCCTAGATATCTAGGGTTGATTATACTGAAACCTTTTCTCTAGTTACGAAGATGACTTCTATTCAACTAACCCTAGCCATTGCTGCAACAAATAGATGGAAAGTCCATCAAATGGGCATTAAGAGTGCCTTCCTTCATGGGGAACTAAAGGAAGATATCTACATAGAACAACCTCTAGGTTATGTCCATGATCCCTCCCTCATTTATAAGTTAAATAAGTCTCTTTATAGCCTTAAACAAGCCCCTCAGGCTTGGTATGTCAAGATGGAATCCTTTTTACTTGCATCAATGCTTTATTAGGTGTCACTTTGATCCAAATGTTTATATTCTTCAGCAAAATGACTCCATACTCATTATTGTTCTCTATGTTGATGACTTGTTGATCATAGGAAGTTCTTCCTCTATTATTGATTATGTGAAGATCGCCTTATCCAATCGGTTTTCCATGACTGACTTAGGTCTGCTTCATTACTTCCTTGGGATCCAAATTTCACAATCTGACTCAGGAATTTTGATTTTGCAACCTAAGTATGCTCTTGATTTTCTAGCTCATTTTCAGATGTCCAATTGCAAGTCTTCTCCTACTCCTTTTCTTTCTAGGGTTAAGATGGTTTCAGATTGCTCTACTCCTTTGGTTGATGGTACTCTTTATCGACAGTTGGTGGGGAGCTTGATTTACTTGACTCAAAATCGACCGAATTTATCATATGTTGTTGGGATCATGTCTAGATTCATGCAGGAGCCACATGAGTTACATTGGAAATCAGCTAAACAGATCCTTCATTATGTTCGTGGCACTTATACTAATGGCATTTAATATCATGGAGGGGTAGATATTGACTTGACTAGGTTTATAGATTCTGATTGGGCCGGTTAGTTAGATCATCGGAAATCTACTTCTAGCTACAATTTCTCTCTTGGTTCACGTCATATTAGTTGGTCCAGCAAGAAGCAGAATGTAATTGCGATATCATCTACAGAGGCATAATATAGAGGAGTAGTTAATGCTGCCACAGAAGCTATTTGGCTACATAGTGTATTCTGACAGAGTTTGGTATCCACTTTTGGTGGCCTACCATTATCTATTATGATAACATGAGCACTATCTCTATTTGCAAAAATCCAATTCAGCATCAATGCGAACAAAGCACATTAAGATCCATATGCACTTCATACGAGAGCTTATTCATGATGGCATCATTGACATTCAGTACATTCAGATAGTTGATCAGATTGCAAATTTATTTACCAAGCCCTTCACTGAGATGAAGTTTCTCCACTAATGGTCTCTTCTTGTGGTGAGGTCTTCTACAGCTTCTCATCTTCTTTAGGATATGTATTCCTTCTTTTCATCTTATTATTCTAGGAATATTTTGTTTGTATATGGGCACCTTATCAGGCCTTTAGTTATCCAAGCCCCATTGACACATCTTGCTTAGTTGTTTAGGAGTGTCTTCTCCTTCAGTCTGACTCATCATAGCCGCTACCCAAGCTTTGATGAAGGGGGGGTGTTGGTGTGAGTTATCCTATGTGTCCTCCACTCACATATGGAGGGTCATCTCACATGGGTTAGGTTTAGGGTTTGCTATTGAGTCATGCACTAGGGTTACTCAGCACCCTATATGTACCCTTTCACTATTCATTTATGAGCATGCCAAGACACTCTGTTGTCTTTCTCTATGTGCAAGATTTGTTCTATTATGCAAGATTATTTAGTTATTCATTGATTCTTCTTGTGATTACGTTGGAGCCATTATGATTCAACCAGAGTGTGACTTGATCATGGTGCACAATTTCTAATACGATCTGTCAACTTGATCATGGGCCTAATGAATAGCGGGAGATTGGGTTTTGTTCCATTTAACAGACTAATGGTCCCCATGAGCCACCAAATTTTTATCTCATTTCCTCCACCACCTGCTAAAATTAGATAACAAGCAGATTCCTATTGTATTAGCTAGGTAAGCTCTAAGATTCTTGCAGATTCGAGTCCCACTAGGGGTCAAGCCTTCGGTGAATTGAGAAAATTACTTAGCCGAATCAATGATAAAAAACTAAACTAGGAAAAGCCAACTCGAGAATGAGCAGTGAGCTTGTGGAAGGTGCCACGTGTTAGCTTAGTGTACTTCCAAAAGCTATAGAGAAAAGCACAGACCCTAGAAATGTGCCTGGCTTCCATGTGGATCTCGCGACAAATGGACACCAAGTTTGAAGCAGGTTGCGAAAGATTGGTGGTAGGCCAAATACCATGTATGGTCAATTATGAAACCCATCTAGAAGTTTTAAATTCTTAGATCTTTTTAAAAAGTAAATAGGTGAAAAATCATTTGGCTTGTCTTTTCAGCAATAGAGTTAATGCACAGGTCCATGTAAAGAGTGTGAACCTATGAATACTCAATGTTTTCACCTACACTCGAAGGGTAATTTTAATAGAACATAAAAATAGGTACCGCTGGAATCATGAGCCTAGCACTTGATGCATAACGATTGAGAAGATATGTAATAAAGATTTGAAAGGATGTTCTTTAAAAGGTGAGTCCACTTCAAGGTAGTTGGTTGCAAAATAGTTAAAGATGTATTAAATGGGTATGACTCTCACTCCTTAAATAACAGATCATGGGGAAGTGTGAGATAGTTGTTGCAAAAATCTATTTTTGTCACTTTTCACCATTTACCATAACTTGCAAGTAGTTGGGAAATTATCTTCTTATCTTCTTCGCATCCTATATATTGGAATCAAAGGTTTCATAAAACATATTGGGAGTTAGTCAATTATTCTTTTCTATCTTAGTTCCTCTTATGTAAAAGGCAGGGGGTCTAGAGCTCTAACCTTCTCTCTGAGCTTTGTAATAACACTCTGCTCGCCTCTTATCTGTTTTGTATTGTGCACATATTATGGAGTAATATAATATTCCATGTGGTGCATTTTTTCCATACTTTACATATTTTTATTGTCTCTTATTGTAACATTCCCATTTTAAGAATTTAGAAACAAGGGGATTTTTTTTTATAAATAATGTTCTATGTTCTAAATAAATAATTTAGAGCACACATTCTTTATCAACCATTTATATGACAGATAACCATATGTGGCTGTAATGAATCGGTGTGCTACCAATCTATTCATTTCATGACTCGGTGAACTACCGATCTATTTAGGTTTAACATTAAATATTGAATAATTTTCCATATACTACGTATACTTGGTTCTCTTTCCCTATTTAGGGTATTGAGTGATCTATCTAAGGAACCTATTTGAATATTTGTTTACCAAAATTCATCTGCATCACGAACCTTAGACTAGCTGACATAGGAAAATGTAACACAACTAGCCGCTTGCGATACTTTGACCAAAGATTTCTAACATATTATTTCATATTAATATTCCTTGACGATCATACTCATCAATCTAAAATACATCCCTCACCCCACTCTATTGTTATCTAGAATGTCCTCTACTGACTTCCATCAGTCCACTTGCCCAAGGTTTAACCCTAGTTAGAGTTAGCAACATATGTTATGATAGGGGGAGGCTCACTAAGACTTAGGGTAAGTTTGGCATACTAGGTCAACCTAATTCAACCTCGTGTGCCAAGGTATCCTGAGTTTGAGAGGGCTACCCCTTATCTTAAACATGTTACTAACCAGACCTAGAGAGAAATTAAGTTCAAGTCCAATGTGTGTAGATTCTAGATGATTAATGCAGAAGGGTGTTGCCACATGTCGACTGCATTGCTATATCCTCAAGAAGATACTAATCTTCTTGAAAGGTACAGGCCCTATAGTTGGCGTGTGCCAACATGCTATAGAATAGCCTCATTGATATGTACATATCCCAAGGAACTTATTAAAAATTTAATTAATTTGGGTTATAAAAAATAGATTTCAGTAACCTTGCCTAACCCTAATCCAACACTCCTTAAGTTATTTTCTATAATAGATTCAAGTAATTGTTAAATAATTTTCTTAGCTTAAGATTTCCTTTAATTTTATTTAATGGACTTATAAGCCGTCAACTAAAATAGGACATAAACATCATAAATTTCATTTATTGTGACTTAACCATTTAAGGAAGTGTAACAATCACCTAGGTTGTAACTAAGTAGACTTTATTAAATGAAGTCTAATGATTAGGAGTTCACATCTTCCATTTTGTTTTTCTTTCATAAGAGAGAGGAAGAGTCTTCCTTTACATAGTTAAGTGCTAGGGCTTAACACCCCTATAAATCATTTACAAATTCAATAGTTTTTACATAATGTTCATTCCACATCATATTACTATGTTGAGTTGTTTAGTTATGACCATCAAATTCTGCAACTTAGTAAGGTGCATCCTATTTAGGGATATTATTTTAAATCTCACTATTAAAATTATCTAAGAATACCCAATTAAGCATATAAATAATATGGAGGATATCAACAAGATAGGATTCCATCTATGTTATGAAAGTACGAGATAATTTACACATCAAATGCAAGTAAATTCTCAACATTTAATTCATGTTTAAAACTTATACATTTACAAGACTTATGCATTTAGGTATGCTACATAACAACCACCTTCATTATAAAATAATACTACTTTTCCATTTTTCAATACATTCTCAAGAATGAATCAGAGTTTTTCACAAGAGTCATATTTAAATCAGCGAAAGAATCATATTAGTTTTCCTTCTTCTATCACTTATGAAGTCCATCTACAAAAATTGCTAGCATGGGTCAGTTTAATGAATTGAACATGATAAGCACTAAGCCTTAAAATGAAGTGCATTCTAATAATTGTTCCACTAAAACAACCTTGCTTTAATGAGACAATTATTAAATCAAAAATACTATTATAAGCAATAGCAAACGGAAAATAAGTACATTAAACCAATTTATTTTACTTCCAAAAGAAGAACAAAAAATATAATCCACTATATCTTCCTTATAAAAATTTAAGTTTAATTGATCCTAGTTTATATCACCACTATCCCCTTGGGATATTATTTGATTTGTGATTTAAAAACCTATCCTAAGTTTAATTCACCCCATTATGTTTTACCCGTGAGTAATTAAATATTAAATATTTAATTACACCTTTTCACATGTATCCTAACCACTTATCTACCCCATATCTATCCTATCCATATATCCCCCCTATTTCTCCTCCTCCCAAAGAGGGATATTCCCCGTATTTGAGGTGGAGGGATCACTCTTATCTTTCCAGAAATCGCTCATTTTGGCCGTCTCGGGAGTCTGTTCCGTGATCGGCGCCGACCGGTACTCGGTCGACGCCGATTTTTCAGAGTGGTGCCGATTATAAATAGAAGCCCAGAACTCAGTTCAGGGGGTACATAGACAGAGACACAAGGGGCCACAGAGAGACACAGATTGTAAAAGAGAGAACGAGATATCTTTGCGCATCTAGTGTGAACATTATCTATCGAATGAGAGTGGATCTTGTCCAAATCAATCCCTGAGAGGAGCACCGTTACTCTGTTCTTATCACATCAACATCACATGTCTCCATTGATGTTCTGGTGACTCTGTTCCTGTATCCAGCATAGGTGGAGCCTTTCTAGTATCTCACTGGCTTCTGTAGATCCAGCAGACGTTGACGATCTTGCCTTCACTTTCTGATTTCCAAATCTTCTCGCACTTTGTCTCTGATCGACGCCGATCTATATCAGTCGACGCCGATCATCCTGCAGACAGGTAAAAGGACACAGGTAACACAAATCCAGCTTTGTTTTCACAGTTCCCTGTCTTCTGTTGCTTTCTGTCTGCTGTTTAGATTCTGTTTATTAATTTGATCAGAAAATCTAGTCTTGTACGTACATCTTTTATCATGTATGCTTCTTTACTTAATTGAAAACGTGGACTGACATCCGCCAAGGGAGCTTACCGCTTCTTGGATCTGCTTCTCGGGTAGTCCACCTAAATATCCTTTAACGTGGTCTTTTTCTGTCAAGCATCGGTGTCTCGCAGGTTACTTGGATCTACTGTGCAGAATTTCTCGTGTGCGCCCGTCTTATCTACATCGGCTCCCTTATCCATCTACATCTTCAGATCTTGTCCATTAGGTATCGATTTCATTGGAGCTTTTCAGGGTTTTTTTGTTTAGTTTGGTGCATTAACTTGGACAGGTAACAAGCGCGAAATTCTTGATCAACATTCTGGCACGCCCGGTGGGACCCAACCAAAGTCCCTTATTGGTAAGTTCATCTCTTTTTAGTTTTGAGCTTTGTTCTTTTTCTTCATTGATTTTTATCAGTTCTACTTGAGAATTTCCTTTCATCATCTCAATCTTGCTCTTTATGTGAAATTGTTATTTCCTTGAGATTTTTTTCTAGTTCCTTAAAATAGAAATTTCCGTTTCACCATTATCTGGATATATCTTTCTGGATTTTGTTTGGTGTTTTCTTAACCTTTTCTTGTGGAGCACTTTTCTTATTCGTGGGATTGTTCGAGGGGAAGAGCTCAACAACGCACTTTTTGAAGTCCACACACCTTGGAGAGCTAAATCTACAGGTATTTCTCTTTTACGGTGTTTTCTCCTTTTTAGGAACTAAAAAAAAAAAGTTCTTTGTTTGTTTTTTATCACATTCGAACATTTCAATTTTTGGTTCTTAAAAACAATTTAATCGCATTTGGGAAAGAATCTGTTTGACTTGTCTTCATCGAAATCAAACACTTTGTTTTTAAGTGCTTAAAAAAGAAAAAGAAAAAAGAACTCTTTCTTTATCATCTCTGCTGTATGTTTTTCATCTAGTTTTAATTAGGCTGGAAAATTGATCAAAATCGGTAGTGACACTATCTGATTTTTATGTTTCACCCTTGCACACAAAGCCAAAATCACTAGGTATAAAGCATTTAAACAAAAATTCTTTCCCTGGCCTCGCCTACTTGGAAGTGACATCCAAGAGGAAGAGCCTACGCGGTACTCAGGCCGTGCTATAAATTCACGGAAGTTCTGGTATATATTGGCAAAGCACCCGACTCCCTTATCGCAGCGGTGTGTGAAGTGCGGGGGTAGGCCCCTATATCAAGCCACGTACCGGTCTTTTACTGAAGTTCCTTCGGGACTCCTCACCAAAACACCCCCCAAACCATCCTTAGTTTGGTTATCTGAGTAGTTCCTATTCTAAAAGGCCCTCCCTAATATTTTCTTTCTTAAAAGCATAAAAAATTAAAAGAGATAATCACCTACACTGCTTGAATTTTCTATGCATTAGTTAGGTCAATATTCTTTTCTGCTTGTTTATGACGGTCATCACTCGGTTACAATCTAGAAGAATGGCTCAATTAGCCCCTTCTTCCTCCGAGATCACCACTAGTGTGGATTTTTCGGCACCCCCCAGGTCTTCCTCGGGACCGCTGTTAATTGGTTCCCCATCTTGGTCATATAATCCTTTCTATCAGGCCAAAGCAACCCCATCACATCCAGCTTCCCCTAGTCCTTCAGAAATATCATCTGCTTCTGAATCAGAGTATGTTCCTCGCGGGGATCCTGAATTTCAGGTGCTCCTTGATCGCAATCCGGTAGCCCTCATGGACTACTTAGTACACAAGTCTATTCAAATATCTGATCAGGGACCGCCAATCTAGTAAGTGTACGATTATCCTTGTAAACCATCCCAGGCATTTGTAGAACAGTTAGCATCATTTTTCTCACCTCGAGCCATGGAGGAGGGTGGCGCACCTGTGCCTCCTTTTTCTCTTCCACCAGCCATATCGACTAGTTCTCAAATAGTCTTACCTATTCCTAACACCGCATTTACCTCGAATATTCCAGAACCTACTTCTGAGAGGTCCTCTGCTCTGGCTATAATGAGTGCATCTGTGCACCCGCATATTGGTGTTAATTCATCTATGTCGTCCATTGTGTCCCAGGGTCAGTACCCCTTTATGAGTCAACCCCCTTCGACTAGTCAGTTGGTTCCTACTTCTCGTCCTCCAGTGGGTCTTTCTTCCAATGTTCCAGCAACAGTGATCTTCACCCATCCTCTAGCATCGGTGCCCTTAATAACTAATCCGGCAGTAGAAACCCTCTTTCAGGTCTTGTTCCCCAATATGTCCAATCAAATTGGCACCCATGTTACTTAATTTGTTCCGATTCAGTCAACAAACATAGGAGTCCTCCAATCACAGGCTCCGTCTGTCATCCAACCTTCATTTTCTCAACCACTTACTATCTTACAGCCTGCCTATACACAGGCTCCTTCACAACAAATACCCCACTAGGTGTCACCCAGAACGCCTGGTTACTCCTCTTATCATCCTATCAATCAACAGATGAATCCCCCATTGACCCCTCAACAACATCCACCATTTGCTTCTTATGTAGGACATGCCAGTGTGCCTCCTCCTTAATCTGACGTGGTTCAAATTCTTTTCAAATAAAATCACAGACTTGGAAGCCTCCACCAAAGGGGCTCATCCTTCATACTCTTTTGAAGAAGTATGTAATGAACCCATTCACCCCTCAGTGGATTTTAAGCCTTATCCTCCCCAATGGGAACTTCCTAAATTTTCAAAATTTCACAGTCGGGAGGACCCTCAACAGCATTTGCGAGCATTCAAACATGCTTGCTACCTCATAGTCCAGGATCAGGAGCTTATGCTCCATACTTTTCCTATGTCTTTAGCAGGTCCTGCTTTAGACTGGTACAATAACATTCCTCAACATTCCTTGTTTTCTTTCTCTCAATTGGCTCAGATGTTTGTTGAAAAATTTTCAATAAATATCGCGCATAAGATATCGATTACAGATCTTTATAACATTCATCAATTCAATGATGAATCTATTACAGACTTTGTCACTCGTTGGAGAGGGATAATAAACCAATTGTATTTCTCCCTTCCTCAATCCCAACAGATCGAGTTGTTTACTCGATCTTGTGCTAATCATATTTCTTCCACTTTAAGGATCCAGACCTTTCATACATTTGAAGAAGCCATTACGATGGCACGCAAACTTGAATCTCGCGCCATTGAACAAGGGAAGTTAAAACTTTGCTCTAAATCTAAATCATATTTTTCTCGGTTTACCAAATCAAATCCTTCCACTTCTAAAGACAAGAATCAGGGATCCACCAACGCTATCGTATTAAAAACATCACGAGCCGATACCACTTCTAATCAAACACCACGAAGAGACTCCTCATCTTCTCGAAAAGGGACCTCATCATCTCGATCTTTCACTTCCTTGGGGGAATCATATGCTTCTATCCTGCAAAAAATGTTGGAAGTCCACATGATCAAACTTCCCCCGATTAGGAATATTGATGAAAGCCAAGAACGTCCATTCTGGTATAGGGAAAATGACTTCTGTCATTATCATAGAACCAAAGGTCATGACATCGAACGATGTCAGACCTTCAAAAATCTTTTCCAGAAATTCATCAATAAAGGCGAGCTCATTTTGGATAACCCAAATGCTCCCCCAAATCAAGCACTGGATGTCTTCAAACAACCTTTTCCCAATCATTCCCCGAACCATGATGCTTCGGAGTCTCAAAAACCAAACACTCATACTATCAGCTTCATCTCTACTGAAGAATCTTCTTCTAAAACTAAGCCATCTGCAAACACATCGACCGAATCAGAGCCTCCTTCCACTTCGTTAATCACTGGGATTCCACCATCTTCAGATAGCCCATCTTTGAATATTCCAACATTGTTAGATACGGATTCACCTCTCTCTAATTCTTTGTCTGATCTCCCGTCCATACCTGAGACAGTGTCATCCTCATCTGTCTCATCGTCAGACATTCTTTCAATGCTCGAGGCAATTACATCCCTTCGAGTTTCCACCACGGATACATCTACTTATGTTTCTCCCATTTTTGCTACGACTATGCCCTTGGTGAACGTACCTATAGTTGTGCCGACTTCTATGGAAGCGTCTTCGATTTTGACTCTTCCTGTTTCCTTTCCCACAGTAGTTTCACCCACAATTACTGTATCAGAAGTAGTTCCCTCGCAAGGAACTGCTTCTTCATCACTCACTTCTTCCATCACCAATGCTATTTTGCCTATTAAGGGGAAATCTAAAGAAGTAGCACCGACACCTATACGCTCGGTTCTTGAACTTAGACCAAGACAACTGAAATCTAATGTTGCGTCATTAGTACCTCCCCATTTGCTTCCCCCAAAAAGGTTACAATCACCTTATGCCGTTGAAATTGTCACCATTCCTGAAAAAGGAAATCCCATATTTCAAACCATCAAGACTCTTGGTGCTTTCCCACAAAAATCTCTCTCTGCACCTCATAAAATATTGGATTTGTCTGCTGAGAAGGTGTCTTCTTCTACAAACTTATCAAAACCATCTTCTTCTACAACACATTCTTCACCAGCACCCCGAAAAGTGGACTTACATACTAAAAGGACGTCACCTCTTTTATCAGAATCATCATCTTCATTACCAAAAGCCAGGGCACCCTATGTTCCTCTGATTACACCTACTTTGGAAGCTTCTCCCTCATCTAAATCGACATCATCTAAATCATCATTAGTTTCGACCAAGCAGCCTCCCTTATCTCTGAAGACCACAACACTTGTCACATCTCCATCATCTTCAAAATCTATTTTAGGGGCTCCTCCTCCACCGAAATCAATCATGTCTCACTTACTTCCATCTCAAGTGCCCAAGGCTACTCCTCCAGATGTCCAAAAAAATAATATGATCCCTAAAAAGACTATCAAACCAAACATGCAAGTTCTTTTACCTCGGCAGTCTGTTAAAGTAAAAGAGGCACCTTCATCATCTCTGTCCTCATCTTTTTCTACTAGGTTCTATACTGAAATCCTTCACCAACTTGTCCAATCTTCATCTATATCTCTTCCTCTGATTAAACCCTATAACCCTAAAGGAGCTAAACCTACTTGGTTTAACTCTGATTTGATTTGTGCTTACCACCATACCCTGGGTCATGATACTGAGGGATGTAAAGCTCTTCAATCTGTTGTCTACAGCCTTTTGGAAGAAAGTGATATTTTGCTTGAGGAGGAGAAACAAGCACCTCCTATCATCTTAGCCCCATCTGAGCCCCAACGATCTACTCAGGCCTCTACTCCTAGTGATTCCACTCCAAATGATCTTCCACCTTCTCAAATCGACACAATTCATATCGCCACTAGAACCCAACAGTATGATAATCCATCCTCATCTACGGCATCTCGACCAAGGGTTGTCATTTCTGCAGCCCCTGAAGGAGTTCCTCCTTCCTCATTAGCCCCGAGACCTCGGGTCTCTATTCGTGCTGCACCTCGGGCTCAAATTCCCGTGTCAATTGAGGAGAGTGTTATGAAACAACTCACCCAGGCTCCGGTCAAAATGTCTCTTTTTGACCTCATTCAATCCTCTCCGCAACATCACCAGGCTCTGATAGATAATATGTGTCGCATCACAGTGAATTCCGATGATCCCTAGCCCTTCGAGATGGTTGTTGGATTGAATAGACCATCAACCACCATTTCTTTTGAAGATTTGGAAATTCCTTCCCTTTCTTCTGAGGATTTGGAGGCTCCCCTCTTTATCACAGTCCAAATCGACCACACTACATTAAAACGCATTATGATCGACAGTGGTGCTGCACTCAACGTCATCTCCTCACACACATTCAAGCAACTTAAGTTACCAAAGAATGTAGTGCCACCCCCGCCTTTCGCCCTTCGATCATTTAACGATCAGCTAGCAGTTACCTTAGGAACTGTGGTCTTACCCATTCGAGTAGGTAAGAAGCTGCTTCACGAACTCTTTTACATTGTTGAAGGGAAATTCCACTATAATATGATCCTTGGACGCTCCTGGATTTGTGCAATGCATTGTATCCCATCCACCCTCCATCGATGCTTAAAATATCAATATGAGGGAAAAATCTATACCCATCCAGGAGATCATTTTCCTTCCGCACAATGTGACATGACCACAGGGTCTACCCCTCTAAAGGAAAATGTCTTTTCTCTTGACGGGGCCTCATCTTCTTCCATACCTATAACCAAACTACTAGATTTACAAAATTTTGAAGAGACATTGCAGCGTTTCTCACTAGGAGAGCTTCCTCTCCTTTCTTTTGACACCCATCTCAAACCTAGTGAGTATGGTAGACCAGAAAAACAACCTGAATATCAGCTAGGTCTTGGTCGCATCGTCACCATTGGTCTGCCCAATCAACAGAATAATTTCATTTACGGTGGTCTTGACATGCCTCACTATCGCCCGGATTCTCCTCCTAAAAACCAAACCTTATTTAACAGGATTCGATTGTCTACAGAATCCCACGTTTGTAAAAACTTATTTATATCGATGCGCGTGGAAGGGATTTGGCTTAGGTAAATATAAACAAGGTGTGCATGACCTCGCGTCCATTCCAACTCTCAAGACACATCAAAAATTTGGTTTAGGATTTAAACCTCTTTCAAAAGCCACCGTCACTGTTCTCGATGAGCCTCTTCCTATTGAGGAACCATCTTCTCCCACTAAGTCAGAAGCATCACTTGATGTGGACGATGCCATTTCCATCCTGTCTAAATTTTTTTTTAGTCAATACCATTTCCTTAGGGCCCTTAGCCTATAATACTAATGACAGGTCCACTTCCATACCGTTAATTTTCCCTGAAATAGTTGGAGACGACTCTCCTACTATCAACACTATCCACTGTGTGGATGATGATTCTGTCCTCACCTATCTGGGGGCAGAGGATTCCTATCTTCCTAAAACCATTCCTTCTGACACGTCTACGCTTCTCAATGAAGCCACTATCGACCTTAATATAGGGACTTCTAAAGACCCTCGCATCATTAAGGTCGGCCAATCCCTTAATCCACAGGAGTTAGGAGACTTTACCACTTTTCTTTCTAACCATCGTCAAGCCTTTACTTGGGCATATGAGGATATGCCAGGACTCGATCCCGATATCGTGGTCCACAATATCGTTACTCTTCCTGACATCAAACCGGTTAAACAAAAATTGCGTAAAATACACCCTAGAGTAGCCCTTCTTGTTAAAGAAGAATTACAATGCTTGCTCTCGGCTAACTTCATCCAACCCATCGATTATCCACAATGGGTTTCCAATGTAGTACCAGTAACTAAAGCTACTGGGAAAATTCAAATTTGTACCGACTTCCGGGATCTTAATCTTGCTTGTCCAAAAGATGATTTTCCTCTACCTAATATCGACCAACTCGTGGATTTAATTGCAGGTCATGAGATGCTTTCTCTTATGGATGGTTTCTCTAGGTATAATAGAATTCTCATCGCACCAGAAGACCAACATAAGAATTCTTTCATAAATCCTTGGGGGACCTTTTGTTATTGTGTCATGCCTTTCGGTCTTAAGAATGCAGGAGCAACCTATCAGCGAGCAATGACCTACATCTTCCATGATCTCTTACACAAAACTGTGGAAGATTACGTCGACGATCTCCTCGGTAAATCCAAATGTCGTCAGGATCATCTTTTCATCCTTGCACCTCTCTTTGAGAGGCTTATCCACTTTTGTCTTCGTCTAAATCCATCTAAGTGCATGTTTGGCATTCTCACTGGTAAACTTTTAGGTTTTATCATTTCCATTAGGGGTATTGAAGTAGACCCCACAAAAATAAAATCTATCCTTGAGATGCCTCCCCCTTCTAACTTAAAACAACTCTGCAGTCTCCAAGGACATCTTAAATTAGTGCGTCATTTTATCTCACAATTGTCAGACCGTTGTCAACCTTTTCATCATCTCCTCCGTAAGAATGTTCATTTTGAATGGGATGAACATTGCCAAAATGCCTTCGATGATCTCAAAGCTTATCTTCTTTCTCCACCTGTGCTTACACCTCCACGCGAGGGGGATCCTTTCTATCTTTATATCTCTGTGACTGACCATGCTCTGGGAGCCATGATCTCGCATCGGGACGCTTGCAGTAAATAAAAAGCTATCTATTACATCAGTCGCACCCTCCATGAGTATGAAACACGTTATTCCAAAGCTGAAAAGCTGTGTTGTGCTCTCTTCTTTACAACTTCTAAGCTTCGTCATTACCTCCTTAATCAGAAAACTTACATTGTCACAAGTGTTAATCCACTCAAGACAATTCATGCGAAGCCTTATCACAATGATCGTATCACTTGTTAGCTCATGCTTATGAAAAAATTTGATCTCGAGTTTATCCCACAAAATTCTATCAAGGGTCAGGTCATTGCGGATCAATTAGCTAATGCTCCTCTTCCGGACACTCAAGTCCCCCTTGCTCAATTCCCCGATGAATATATCTAACAAATTGAATTTGGTTTGTCTCCATTTAAAGTAAAGCTCTTCTTTGATGGATCCAAATGCCAGCAAGGGGGAGGTGCGGGTTTCGTGATGATTCCTCCTTGGGGTACGCCTATCCCATTCGCACACAAATTGAACTTTGAATGCACCAATAATATGGCTGAATATGAAGCTCTTGTCTTGGGTCTTAAAAATGCCATTAATCTCGGCGCTCGTCATATTGACATCTTTGGTGATTCTGAACTCATCGTTAATCAAGTCACGGGTGTCTATCAATGCAAGAATGATATCCTTCAAAAATATCGTGATATCATTCTTGTTCAACTCCAATATTTCGACAAATTCACTATCCAAGCTATTCCTCGAACTGCGAATCTATTCGCAGATACAATGACTTCATTAGCCTCACTTATCCCGCCTTTTACCGAGGACTCGCGACTTTATGTGGCTGTGCAACAATTAGATCAACCATCTCATCTTAGGCAACTAACTTCAATCCATGTTGTCACAACCCATACTCAGGATGAGTGGTATCAACAGATCATTGATTATCTATCTCATTCGGTGCTTCCTCCAGATCTAACTTCCAATGGTAGAAGATCTTTTATCCTACGTGCTAATCGCTATACTATTCTAGGCAGGATCCTCTACAAACATGGCTTTTATGGTATTTTACTTCGGTGCCTCAAAACCCTTGAATCATCTAAAGCTATCCAGGAGGTCCATGACGGTATCTGTGGTGGCCATTTTAGTGGCTTGGCTGTAGCTAAACGCATCTTACGTTTGGGATATTATTGGCCTTCTCTTAATCAAGATTGTTGTGAATACATTAAGAAATGTGTCAAATGTCAACAACATTCCAATCTCACACACATCCCTAGTCAAGCTTTACAACCTACAGCAGATTTGTGGCCTTTTTCGCAATGGGGTCTTGATCTCATTGGTCTCATCAATCCCCATTCTTCACAGCATCATCATTCTATCATTACTACCACTGAATACTTTACTAAGTGGGTGGAAGCTATCCCTCTTTCTTCAACAAAAGCTAAACCCATAGTTGATTTTGTCTATCAGCACATCATTTGTCACTTTGGTGTTCCACACAAACTCATCGCAGATAACGGTAAGTCTTTCAAGAACGTTGATTTGCAGAACCTATGCAACACTTTCAATATCAAACTCAGATTTTCTTCTCCATACTATCCTCAAGCTAATGGTCAGGCCGAAACTTCCAATAAAACTTTGCGTAATATCCTCGCAAAGGTAACTAGTCGAGCTGGTAGGGATTGGCATTTACATATCCCTTTTGCTCTCTGGGCTTATCGGACTAGCATTCGTACTCCTACTGGTGCTACTCCCTTCTCTCTCATCTATGGGTCTGAGGCTGTTCTTCCTTTGGAAGTCCAAATCCCATCTCTCTGTGTTTCTCTTAGAGAATTTTTCTCTGATGAGGACTATCGTCAAAATCGTCTAGCACAACTTGAATTATTAGATGAGCGGCGTCTCAACACTCTTGAACATCATCAAGTCTATCTTGAACGTGTCAAACATGCTTATAACAAGCACTTGCAGCACCGTGACTTCAAAATTGGTGATCTTGTTCTTAAAGAAAATCAAAATGTCACTACACTCGAAAGGAGTCAGCGTGGTAAGTTTTCTCCCAACTGGATGGGTCCGTATGTTATCACTCATAAATATGGGTCAGGGGCTTATCATCTATCTTCCATGGATGGTATACCTGAAGTGGAACCTCTTAATGCCTTGCATCTATGACCCTTCTACTGTTAAAATCTATCTTACACAAATCTAGTCACAAGACAGATATTTCATCCATATAATAACCAGTCATATACTTTCATGGTGATTTGAAATTATGTGGTTCTCTTCCTATTGTCTTTTTTACCTTAAATATGAGTATCGCGGCTCTACTCATAGCATTTTTCTTCTGGATATGTTTCTCCTCATGGTAGGAACACCTTAATCACCATTTCATTTGTCCCAAGTGCTTATCTTAATCGGATCTACTAGGGGCATGAGTGCATGCTCTTTATATGTTTTCTTCCCCTATGTCTGATCTATCTAGGTCTAAACTCAGCTTCTTCCAAAAAAAAGTTTTTCAAAAAAAATAAAAAATAAGATAGACTGATCCCTTGAAGGACAGCTATCCATACAATCAAATGAATCAAAAGATATAGACCATGCCCTCGAAGGATGGCTATCATTTAAAAATCAAAATACAGACCGCTCCCTTGAAGGACGGCTGTTTCTCAAAGGAATACTCAAGGCTTCTTGCATTGATCAGCCTTTCAGTCAGTTTATACACTTTTTAGCATCACTGAAAGACTTCCCGTATTGATCATTCTTTCCATATCTAGCAAACTTCCCACATTGATCAGTTTTCTTTTCTGCCAGAAATCATGAAGCTGAGATATAAGACCTTTTGTCGATCATATGGAGAATCCTATCTTCCTAGTATGAACATGTATTCTGTCCCTTGTAAATTTCGACAAGATACCTACTTACTGCTCCTTCCGTTTCCCTCCTAAATTTGGTTTGCGGCTAGTTAGTGTCAGGTTTATTTTAACCTCATATAGGGCCTTGCATGCATGATCTTTTGGTTTCCTATCCAGATTCTATTTATGGTCGGTTAGGAGTCTAGCTTATCATTTTTTTCTCTTATCTGGGTGTATTTCCTTTATTTCTAATCAAGGTCATTTTCATTACATCCTTGGCTCTCGCAGAGAGTATTCCCCATTATTATTTTTTTGTTATTCATCCAGTTAAATTGACATTTCACATGTTAATTTAATCAAGATTTATCATCTATCTAATTTCATCTTATCTACTTTGACATATCAAAGCATGTATTGTCAACACATGTGGATCTGCCTATCTATTTTCATCAAAATTAAATTAACATCTCAAACATACCGAACCTATCAATCCCATCTATCCATCTATTCATCAAACCATCTAAAAACTTGTACATCCAAGTTATACTACATCTATCTATATCTATTTTTCATCAAAATTAAATCCATACATCAATCACATCTATCCATCTATCCATCAAAACATCTAAAAATATGTACATCCAAGTTACACTACATCTATCTATATCTATTTTTCATCAAAATTAAATCCACATATCAATCACATCAAGTTACATCACGTCTATCTATCCTCTATGTCTATGTTCATCCAATCACATCTATTTATCATCTCTCAGCATATGTCTACATCCATCACAATTACGCTACATCTATCCATGTATATCAAAATTAAAAGCAGGAGAACACTCATATGACAAAGGAAATGATGAATCTATATATATATATATACATGAGTGTCTGTACAACAAAAAATGGGTGGCTCTCAATCAAGCCATCTATACAATGCCTTCCAATCGAGGCTACATCACTACATTGATACAAAATACATCAATCTCTATATCATAAAATATGATGCATGGAGGACACTATCTCCTCCACCCTCCTCTGGACTAGGCTATCTCTCCTAGCCGCCGCCTATCGAGCTAGACACACCTGCTGCTGGAGGCCTCTGCCCACCTCGATCTCTCCCGGTGCTCCCTCCCTCTGATGCCCCGCTCGCTGTGGCCATCACTGATCTCCTCCTCGCCTCGTACTGAGGCACATCTAGGGCATGCTGTGCTAGGGCATCCTCGTAGTATCTCACCTCAGCGAGGAGAGACTGATATGTGCTCAAGCTCATGGTACCAGGTGCTCGTAGTGGTGCTGCTGGTGCTGGTGGTGGTGCCCCTCCTATGGTCGTGCCCTGTGTCCCAGACTTTGACATGGTACCTATCTCCCCATATTTGGCCCTGAGGGCCTCCCTATGTCGATGGTAGCGATCCCTCTGCTGGATCACTGGATCTCACTCTTGGCGAGTGGTGTCTCTCTCCAAAATTAGGGCATCCCTCTCCTCTGTCAGAGCTCTGATCTCCTCGAGAGCCACCTGGTGTGTCTGCGTCAGGGTGGCGTGCTCTCCCTCCAGTCTCTCCAGCACTATATCCATATCCTCCTTGTCGGCATCTATAGATGTCGGAAGGTGTCGTGGTAGCTCTATCGCATACCATTCAGCATAACCATCACCTACTCCGGCATCATCATCACTTTCTGTGGAGGGTGGGGCCTCTCTCAATGGATCTGCTGGGATCAAAATCGGCAGATCAGTCTCTCTGCTGTCTCACCTATAAGGCCTGTAAGTAGTCGAAATTGTTTGTACTAGGCCAAACAGTCTCAATACCCGCATAAACAGGACGCGCTCCCACATATCAGGCCTGCGGCCCCTAACCACCCTGCTCCGTCTCAATCCCACCAGGTGAGCATCCTAACCGGCCCATGTCAGAAATACTCGATATGGTCTCCAGATGATCTTCCTGGTGTCAGTGTCCTGAAACACTCGATATACCAATCTACAGATCTACCTATATCTCCCGAGGCCATATCAGCCCACCATCACCGGAATCCATAATCAATAGCTCCCACTGCTGCTGGCATCCAAGGAAGCCTGGATGGCCTGATCACTGCTATATGCTCATATGCCCAGCAATGGAGCACAAAACTGACATCGATACCTGTCCTCTGGCCAGTGGTATACATCCATAACTCATGATATATATGAGCTATCAAGGCATCAGCAAAAGCAAACACCTGTCTGAACTGCAGGATGTCACAAACGCAATCTAGTAATAATAGTGGGAATCTCCCACCTCCTGAATCTGGTAGAGAAAAATAGGATATCACCATCTGAATCAAAACTATCTGTCTGCTCCTGGGACTATCCTGTCTATACTGCGAGGCTATCCGCACTGCCCCGGACACTATCTCTGAATCATCTACCCTATCTCCATACAATCGAACTAGGGCCCTCTGCTGCTGCTCTCATGGTGTAATCTCTATCGGGTCCTCAGTGATCGGCAGTCTCAAAATCCTGTATATATCCTCATGGGTGATGGTCATCTCACCCGTCCTGAACCAAAAAGTGTAAGTCTGGCTATCCCATCGTCGCACTAGTGCTCGCATCAACTCTACATCTCGCGGCACTCGTCTGTAGTACCGAAAGCCCCCGAGCCCAGATAACTATAAATGCCGCCAGTCTGCGTCAGTGACGTCAGGGAGAATGGTCTCCAGTAGCTCGGGAATCGCATCCCTCATGTGTAGTACCTCTCGTTCCTGCATCCACGACATCAAGAGCAATATTAGCCTCATACTTACCCAAATCCAAACATCCAAAACAATTTTTTTAATCCATTCATAAGTCTATCTAATCGGCGTCGATTAAATACAATCGACATCATTGATATCTAGTTGACACCGATTAATATTAATCGGTGCCGCTTACATCACATCGGTGTCGATTCTACCAATCGACGCCGATTGATAGGCCGGATGTAAAAAAACACCCTGGCCTCCCACCGGGAAAAATAGAAAAAAATAAAAATAATAAAGCAAAAATAAAATGAAGAGTTCAAGAAGAACCACTTACCCCAGGTCGTGTCCTCCTCCACTTCTGACCACTTCCAGAGGCTTCCATGGTGCTCAAATCCAATTTTTGACTCTCTCTGAAACAATCGTCACGGTGAAAATAAATCATTCACATTTTCCATTCACATATTTATATGTGCTTTGAACGGTCGGCGCCAATTTTTGGGGTCGGCGCCGTTTATTTAGGTCGACGCCGATTAGTGAGATCACCACCTATTTTCCATCTCTTTTCCATAGTGTTGATGCTTGGCTTATTTATCTGGTCATTATTGTGCGCTAAATGTTTCCTTTTGGCACATATTTTCGATATCACTGTCCATTTCGAGTTTGTTCCTTTTGCATGGGGCACTCGTACTTTTTGGCAACTTAGAGTTAAACGGGTCTATAGGCACTAACGTTGTCTGCTTTGCAGACCGTTTGGTTGTCCCTACCAATGTGTCTCTCTTTAGATGCTGACTATTTTGCAGCCCTCCTTACACTCATGGGTCTGTAGGTACTAACGTCATCTCATGAGGAGACCGTCTAGTCTGCCCTACCAATATGAGTTCCTTAGGTGGCTATCTCTTTATTCATGTTTTTGCATCATCAATGATCAAATCTACTCCAGACATCCAGCTGGGGCATCCCATGTAATCATCTACCTTTTTCAAACTTGGGATCATTTGTTCTATCACCCATCCCATCCCTAGTTTGAGGGGGATCGCATCATCACTTTTTCTTCCTTTCTTCCACCTCCTTGTTTTTGTCTCACAACCTTGCTTATCGCAAGTTACTTGACAAAAAGGGGTAAAATGTAGACACCTAAAATTGATTATCCAATTTGGTGTCCCTCGTGCGCGTTTTCTCTCTCAGGTAACCTGGGGCACGTTTATATCACCACTATCCCCTTGGGATATTATTCGATTTGTGATTTAAACACCTATCCTAAGTTTAATTCACCCCATTATGTTTTACCCGTGAGTAATTAAATATTAACTATTTAATTACACCTTTTCACATGTATCCTAACCACTTATCTACCCCATATCTCTCCTATCCATATATACCCCCTATTTCTCCTCCTCCCAAAGTGGGATATTTCCCGTATTTGAGGTGGAGGGATCACTCTTATCTTTCCAGAAATCGCTCATTTTTGCCGTCTCGGGAGCCTGTTCCGTGATCGGTGCCGACCGGTACTCGGTCGACGCCGATTTTTCGGAGCGGCGCTGATTATAAATAGAAGCCCAGAACTCAGTTCAGGGGGGACACAGATAGAGACACAAGGGGCCACAGAGAGACACAAATTGTAAAAGAGAGAACGACATATCTTTGTGCATCTAGTGTGCACATTATCTATCAAATGAGAGCGGATCTTGTCCAAATCAATCCCTGAGAGGAGCACCGTTACTCTGTTCTTATCACATCAACATCGCATGTCTCCATTGATTTTCTGGTGACTCTGTTCCTATATCCAGCACAGGTGGAGCCTTGCTAGTATCTCACTATCTTCTGCAGATCCAGCAGACGTTGACGATCTTGCCTTCACTTTCTGATTTCCAAATCTTCTCGCACTTTGTCTCCGATCGACGCCGATCTATATCAGTCGACACCGATCTTAACCAGTCGACGCCGATTCTACATAATCGACGCCGATCATCCTGCAGACAGGTAAAAGGACACAGGTAACACAAATCCAGATTTGTTTTCACAGTTCCCTGTCTTCTGTTGCTTTCTGTCTGATGTTTAGATTCTATTTATTACTTTGATCAGAAAATCTAGTCTTGTACGTACATCTTTTATCATGTATACTTCTTTACTTAATTGAAAACGTGGACTGACATCCGCCGAGGGAACTTATCGCTTCCCGGACCCACTTCTCGGGCAGTCCACCTAAATATCTTTTAACGTGGTCTTTTTCTGTCAAGCATCGGTGTCTCGCAGGTTACTTGGATCTACTGTGCAGAATTGCTCGTGTGCGCCCGTCTTATCTACATCAGCTTCCTTATCCATCTACATCTTCAGATCTTGTCCATCAGGTATCGATTTCATTGGAGTTTTTCAGGGTTTTTGTGTTTAGTTTGGTGCATTAACTTAGACAGGTAACAAGCGCAAAATTCTTGATCAACATTATCCTTAAGAAAACAACAAATCATATCATCTCATTGTTCCCAATTCTATCATAATAAAATACAACATTTATCTTTGCTTTAACAAAAGAAGGGTTTAAAGCATGGTTCTCATTAGGATGATTCATCTAACTCTTATGCAAAAGAAGAAGAACCATTACAAACTATTCCCCAAACACAAGACATCTGAAAGACAGAAACAAATTCATAACACAAATTAACTGTTTCACTTAAAGGAAAACCACCTTAAAATTCAACATTTAAGATATTCACCAGAACAGAATCTCATTTCAATCCAAGAAGGAAGAGAGAATCAAACATTCTACTTACAAGTCTAAATCTACTTCCACATATTAGAAGTTAACATTTAAAGATCTGAATCAATGTTCACAAATCAAAGTAGACTCATACAAGAGTTAATATCTACTCAAGTCCATCCAAGGAGAGTCCATAAAAAGATAGAGTACAAGAGACAAAACTTACTCATCTCAAACCAAACAAGCAAGCCTTGTCAAACAAACATTTTGCTAAACAGGCTTACATTTTTTGTTCAACAAACCGAATCATCTAATCTCTTCCTATGACATTTCAACAAATTATTTGAACAAGGAAGACCAACAACTCATATAGAAATCTCCATTTTATAAGAGAAACATAGCAGGAAAGTTCAACCAATGAACTTATCCCATCAATAGAAAGAAAGGGATCTTAGTTAGAAAATGATCCCAACAATAATTCATTTTATAGTACTAACAAATGAACTCCCACTTTTAATTCAAACTTAGAAATTCATAAGCTAGTTCCTAGGAGAAGTAATTCCTCCATAACAATTTAGAGTACTAAATTAATAAAATCTTCTCTTAAATGAAACCCAGAACTTATTTTAAAAGATCTGAAGATGTGGGTTACCAAAAAATAGAGGGGGAAATAATACCCCCAACAAAACACCATTTCCATCTCAAAAAAGATGAAATAGATCTACAAGAGGAGTTCTAATTCCATTATCCTAAGAATACGTTTACAGTGAAATCCCCAAAGGTATTTAAACAGCTCGATAAAACTACTCTCCCAAATTTCCTTGAGTAAGTAGTTCGATTAAAAGAGTTCTGAGCTTTAAACTTTTTAAGAAGTTAAAAAACCAACTCAAATACCAAAACCAAATCGAACATGTTGATAATACTACCAGTTCAGAACTCTAAAGTACAAAATCTGAGCACAATGTCGAACACAAGCTTCTCTCAAAGTTCAGGACTACTCAAGTAAATATTCACAAGTTCAGGGAAACAACAAGTTCCCATTCACGTTTATATCAATAAAAAGGAAAAATCAAAAATACCAAAATAGAACCGACGCATCGTTCCTACTACAAATTCCAAACACTAAGTACCAAATTACATCTACAGTGTAGAATTACAAAGTCTCAACATTATCTCAGATATGCATAATATCTTAATATGAGGGAATATATAATACAAATATCCATTAACAATTCTGAGCAACAGGAAACTTACATTAACAGTCCAAAATATCACAAGAATAAAGCATCAGTACAGAGCCACACACGGCTTCAACAACAGTCCCGAGTTGTCCAAGATTTCAACATGAATTTAGAGCCTCAAAAAATCAAGTATCAGTTCTTATCAAAATATGAACCTAATACAAGTTTCAAACAAAACACGATCTTGAATTCAAGCTCAAGTTTAAACAAAACACGAGCTCGATAGCAAGCTTCAGCTCAAACAAACATGAACCCGTATACAGGATCTATTCCACGCAAAATGAGCTCAACAGAAGATCAGACGAGATTCAAGTTTCCCTTACCAATAAAAATAGAACAATTTTGGAATTGGTAAGTAATAGAAATACTTATATCTCGTCTGATCTTCTGTTATTTAAATAGAACAATTCCATTACCAATTCCAAAATGAAAAGCCAAGTAATAGAAATACGTTTTGCATGCATGTTTTTAGAACTAACACAAGGTAATTTTCCAATTATAGCACCATTTACCAAGGATTCATAACCAATATCACAAGATTTAATAAACTCAACAAGAAAATAACCAGATAAGATATGCAATCTAAGAATCTCAAAAGAGAAGACTTGTTTTAATGAAACATTTAAAAGAAAGAAAGAGATCTTAAGGATTAAAGCCTATCATGCCTGATAGTGCTTCTGCTAAATCTAAGGGAAACTCCAGCCGAGCTCACAACTTCTCCTCTTCTCCACAAAAGATCAAACAACCATATTTTTTTTCCACAATGCCTCTTATATATCCCATGAATCGAAAATAGGTCTAAAACCTCAAAAATAGCCATTAAGTGTAGTTCAATCTGCTGGTTCGAAAAACCAGAGAGCATGCAGAGAAAAAATCATGAAGCATGCAAAGTGAAACAACCACATACAAACCCTTTTGCATGCCTTCCAAAATAGTGTGAGCACAAAAACCAGAACTAATAAATTCCATTAATTCTGATTTTCCTGCCTATCCTTCCTTGCCACCGCCTTCCAAGTTTGGAAAATGCCAAATCAAAATTAACATGAAATTCCATTTTAGTTACACTTCCACATAAGCCTCCACCAAGTCAACTACCCCCTACCAAAACTAGTAGTTCTTCTATGTAATTAAAACCTTATCAACATCTTAAATGCCATTGGAACCGTTGCCTTTGATACATGTGACCCATTAGGTTCCCCCATTTAAAATAGTTTATAATAGATCCCTTATAACTTAGGTTAGATCTTAGGTTAGCTTATGATATGTAACCTTAGGATATAACCCTAACAATAAATTACCACCTTAGGTAGTTTCCACATAGGTTAGATTAATTCCCAACATAATAGTTCTAAGAATTAGGTTAGTTCATCACATAACCATATAGCATTTGGTTTTAGGCTAATTTAAATAGCCTAATAACCTCTCTAAAATCCTTTAGCACAAAACTTAGGTTAGGATAAAATTCAATTAAGTAACATAACTTAAGCAGTAAATATTATTACCTAGCTTAGGATTCCATAGAATAATCCTTTAGTTTTAGGAACCTGAATATTTCCTATGCTGTGAACAGACTATATTTCATTTACGTCAGAATTTTCCAACCATGATTGATCTCCAAATACCCAAGCACAACATACGACTGAATAGAAACACGTTCACACAAAAATCAAAGAACTTGTAATCTATCAAAGTTCAGTCATACATCTTTTAATTCATGGAATGTCGATTTACCATTCGTTCAATAGAGAAGATTTAAAAAATTCCTTGGATGACTGAAATTGATCCAAGGATGAGTCAAATTAATAGATAAGGTTACAACTCTTAAACCAGATTGCAACTCACCTACAAGAAGTGAAAAATGGATTCAAGGAAGCCATTCTAATTCAGTCAAAGAATCTTAAGAACAGAAATGATTTATCCATATCAAGCATGATCTCCAAAAATCAAAAGAACATATCTTTATAAGGAAAATGACATGTCAACACTTGCAATACAAAGGAGGAAAATAACAACTGACAAGGGTGTTACATGCTCCCCTCCTAAAAAGAATCATCATCCTGATGATTGCCCCCCCCCCTTTTTAACAATATACCTCAAGACAATCACTTCATTCAATTCTCTTACCATAATTCAAAATATATTAAAATCTTATAGTTCAAGAAATCAGCATTAAATAGCTATTTATTCAAATCAAATAAATATCTACTCAAAATTGGCATACTTAATGTCATATAAAGATAAAATCATAAATTTTTATCAGTCAACAAAAATCAATTCTGTTCAAATAGATATTGAAAAGAAATTTTCATATCTTCTAGATTTTCCCAAGTTGTACTCTCTTCATTAAATTGGTCCCACTGGACCTTACATTGACTTATTTCTTGATTTCTTAAATGCAACTGGCGAGTTTCCAACACTCGAATGGGTTTAACCATGATTATTCCTGGGTCTTGGACCCGCAAGGTATTCCAATTTAGCATATGTGATAAATTTGAAACATATTTCTTAAGCAAAGAAATATGGAAAACATTATGCATTCGTGACAAAGAAGGAGGTAATGTTAAACGATAAGCTACATGGTTGATTACTTCAACTATCTCAAAAGTTCCCACATAACAAGGTGATAACTTGATAGCCTTGCCCAATGTTATAGAACTCTTTTTCGGTTTAACTCGAAGAAAGAATTTCTCACCAAGTTCAAATTTCATATCAACCCTCTTCAATTCAGTGTAACTCTTTTGCCTATCTTCTGCTTATTTCAAGTGTTCATGAATAAACTTAACTTGTTGTTCCATTTCCATAAGGATTTCAGGTCCAATTACCTCTCTATCCTCTATGCTATCCCAGCTAACAGGGGTTCCGCATTTTCTTTCGTAAAGTGCCTCAAAAGGTGCCATCTTAAGAGAAACATGATATGTATTATTGTATGCAAATTCAACTAATAGAAGATATCATTCCCACTTATACTACTGATCCATACAATACATCCGTAACATATCTTCTAAAACTTGATTTACTCTTTCAGACTGTCCATCCATTTCCGAGTGATACCCAGAACTGAAATTTAGCTTAGTTCCTAGAGCTGCATTAAGTGTTTGCCAAAATCTTGACATCATTCTAGGATCTCTATCCGAAATTATTAACTCAGGTAGTCCATGTAATATAAAAATTTTGTGTACAAATCTTCTTGCCAAAATAGGAGAATCATCCTTCAGATTTCCAGCAATAAAATGAGCTACTTTTGTTAGTTTATCAACAACTACCAAAATAACATCATGTTTATTTTTTGACATAGGCAACCATTATACAAAATCCATGCTTATTACCTGCCATTTATACTGCGGTATGCTATGAGGATACAATAAACCAATTGGGTGCATAAGTTTCGCCTTAACATGTTGGCACTCAAGACAATGTGTCACATAATCAATAACTTTTTTTTCATTCCTTTCCAGAAATATTGTTGTTTTATATCAGCAAGCATCTTTGTAATGCCAGGGTGTCCAAAAAAAGGTGAATTATGAAATTTAGCTAACAATTTCTTTCTCAAACCATTAAGCAAAGGTACATAGACTCTGTTTTCAAATCGTAAGATTCCTTCTTTATCTAAGTGAAAACCTTTATACCTCAAATTATTAGAATCTACAGTAAGTGCTACTTTTACTTGTTAAAAGTAAGAATTAGATTCCATAACACTTTTTTATTTCATCCTTAAACTGAGTTCTTAGTGTTATAAGAGCAGAAATGTGCTTCCTATGACTTAAAGCATCAGCCACTCTATTTTCTGTACCCTTTATATAGCTTATGTCAAAATCATATTGAGACAAAAAATCTAACCATATTCACTATCTTGCATTCAAATTTGGCTGAGTGAAAATGTACTTTAGCCCAAGATGATCAATTTTCAACTCAAATGGTTTACCAAGTAGATAATGCCTCCAAAATTGAAGTGCATGAACAATGGAAACAAGCTCTAAATCATGTGGAGCATAATTCAACTCATGTAACTTAAGTTCTCTACTTTCGTATGTTATAACATGACCAATTTGTAAAAAAATACCTCCTAGACCTTCACCGAATGCATCAGTTACCACCATAAAATCTCCATCAGGATCTAGTACTGCAAGAATAGGTGCTGAAGTTAGTTGTTCCTTTAAGGTTTTAAATGCAATTTCACATTTATCACTCCAAAAAAACTTTTTATCTTTCTTCTGTAATGAATTTATTGGTGCAGCTATCTTAGAAAAGTCTTTTACAAATTTCCTATAGTCGTCAGCAAGTTCCATGAAGCTTCTAACTTCATATACATTATTTGGTGCAGGCCATTTTGTTATAGTTACAATTTTAGAAGGATCTATAGCAATTCCATCCTTATTACATGAACCAAATAGTGTACTTATGTGTCATAGAAGGAACATTTGGGCAACTTACTAAACAATCGTCTCTTTCTCAGAATTTCCAAAACTATTTTCAAATGCCCGTGATGCTCTTCTATGCTTTTAGAATATATGAGAATGTCATCCAAGAATATGAGCAAAAATTTTTCCAACTATTCTTAAAATAAATTATTCATTAAATTCATAAATGCCATAGGTGCATTAGTTAATCCAAAAGGTAAAACCGTAAACTCATAATGTCCATACCTTGTTCTGAAAGCTATTTTATGAATATCCTCATCCTTAATTCGTAATTGATGATACCTAAATCAAATATCTATCTTGGAGTATACCAATGCTCCATGTATCTAATCAAATAAATCATCGATCCTAGGGAGTGGATATATATTCTTGATTGTTTCTTTGTTTAACATTCCATAATCAATGCACAATCTAAGTGTTCCATCTTTCTTTTTCACAAAAATCACTGGTGCTCCCCAAGGTGAAACACTAGGTCTAATCAAACCCTTAGAAAAAATTTCTCACATTTGAGCCTTAAGCTCTACTAATTCTATAGTTTTCATTTGATACGGTGCCTTAGATATAGGTTCAGTTCCAGGCTTGATCTCAATCGTGAAATCAAATTCCCTTTTGGGTGGAATACCTGGCAATTCTTCTAGAAATACATCGCTAAAGTCTCGTAACAGCGGATATCATTCCATGAAATCATAGTTTTCCTATACAGATTCTGAAATTTTTACTTCATATAAGGTATATCCTTTATTTTTGGCCTTTTTAAGTTGCATAGCTAACAGTTTCCCAACAGAAATATCACATTTCACACCCTGAATCTCTGTTGTTTTCTGTAGGTCATCTAAACAACTAATGCATTTTTAAAAATAGTCCACTTTAGCCTTATGTTTTGCTAACTAATTAACACCTATGATTACATCATAAGACCCTAACAGTGCAACATAAAGATCAACCTCTGTGGAAAAGTTAGGTAAATCAAAGACTGATCCAAAAAGACACATACTAACCATATGAACAACATTATTACCATAATGTACAGTCCATGATTTATCCATTTTTCCATCTTTTCTTTTAGGTTTCAAAGAAATTTTACTAGAAATAAAATATTCAGTAGCTCCCGTATCAAAAATAATAGTTACAAGTATGCCAAATAACTTACCAGGAACTTCTATACGTGTAGCTTATTTTTTAGCTTTCTTGTTAGCTACTGCAGCATGTATCTTGTGCTGCTGATTACGATCATCCTTCTTCAAAGGAAATTGATTTTCATAATGATCCTTGCCACAATTATAAAAGCCTCCTACAGGTCCCTTTCTAGACTCAGAATTATTTCCATTCTTAAAGTTATTATTCTGACCTCCATAGGACTTTTGTCCATTCTTATTATTCTTGGAAAAATTGTTCCATGCATTTCCAGCAGTCTTATTCGTTGATATTTTCTTATTATTATCAGCTGAAAATTTACTTTTATCACCAAAATTCTTCAATGGTCCCTTCTTAGGTGCAATAGAAGCTGAAGAGGGGTTTGGAACTTTCTTCCTTACTTCCTCCTTATGAGCAGAAATAGCCTTTAATTTCTGTTCTTGCCTTATGGATTTTTCAACAACCCCTTCCATAGTGGTTGGGTTGTGAACATCAACTTCTCCCCCAATAATGGGATTCAATCCCATAATGAATTTTTGTATCCTGAACTTCTCATCAGTTTGATACTGAGGTACATACTTGAGGGGTTTCATAAACCGTTCCCAATACTCAGTTACTGTTAGCTTTCCTTGAGCTAAGTTATGAAATTAAGTCATTTTCTGATCATAGTATAGTTGTGGCAGCCATCATTGCCTAAAATAACTTTTAGATTGATCCTAAGTGATATTAGTTTCATCAATATTTAACTCAGCCTTACGGCTGTCCCACCATGAAGATGCTTAATGGAAAAGTTAATATGCTCCCCATATAGCTTTTGTTTCCCCTGAGAAGTTCCTTATTGCAAAGTACTTCTCCATTTCTCTGAGCCAATTCTCATCTCCATCTCCTAATGTGGTGCCATCAAACTTGGGAGAGACTTATCCTTTTTATGTCATTAGTGAGTTTTGCTACCAGTCTATCCTTTTTGTTCTTAGGCTGATTAGGTATGTTAACTTTGTTATTATGAACACCCACATTGGCATTTTCCCCTGGAGGTGGTTAATTATTTTTATCATCTTCTTCATCCTCCTCATTTCCCATTACTTGTTGTTCAAGAACAACTAAATGACCTCTTGTGTCTAGCAGGGTAGCAAGGATCTCATCAAGTTTCTGGGTAGTTTCCACTCCTTCCTCAGGTGGAGGGTTATTTGCAACATTTCCCCTTGTTCTCACCATTTTTTGTTATAGGAAAATTTAAGTTTAATCAGATTGTGGACACAATAGGTCCAAGAGTTGTAACCTTCAGCTCTGATACCAAGATGTAACATTCCCATTTTAAGACTTTACAAACAAGGGAAGAAAAAAAAAATATAAATAATGTTCTATATTCTAAATACATAATTTAGAACACACATTCTTTATCAACCATTCATATAACAGATAACCATATGCAACTGTAATGACTCAGTGTGCTACCGATCTATTCATTTCATGACTCAGTGAACTACCAATCTATTCATGTTTAACATTAAGTATTGAATATTTTTCCATATACTATGTATACTTGGTTCTCTTTCCCTATTCAATGTATTGAGTGATATATCTAAGGAACCTATCTAAATATTTATTACCAATATTCATCTGCATCACGAACCTTAGACTAGGTGATATAGGAAAATGCAACGAGTAGCTTGCGATACTTTTGCTAAAGATTTCTAACATAATGTTTGTATTACTATCCCTTGACAGCATACTCATCAATCTAGAATATTTCCTTCACCCCAATCTATTGTTATCTACAATTTCCTTTACTGACTTCTATCATTCCACTTATCCAATATTTAACCCTAGTTTGAGTTAGCAACATATGTTATAATAGGGGGAGGCTCACTAAGACTTAGGGTAAGTTGGCATATTGGGTCAGCCTAATTCAACCCCGTGTGCCAAGGTATCTTGAGTTTTAGAGGGATACCCCATATCTTAAACATGTTAGTAACTATACCTAGAGAGAAACTAAGTTCAAGTCTAATGTGTGTAGATCTAGATGATCAATGTAGAAGGGTGTCGCCACATGTTGATTGCATTGTTGTATCCTCGAGAATATCCTAATATTATTGAAGGTACAACCCTAAAGTTGGCATGTGCTAGCATCCTACAGAACAACCTCATCAAGATGTACATACCTTGAGGAGATTATTAAAAATTTAATTAATTTGGATTATTAAAAATAGATTTCATCAACCTTACCTAACCCTAATCCAACACTCCTTAGGTTCTTCTCTATAACAAATTCAATTTATTGTTAAAGAACTTTCTTAGCTTAAGATTTCCTTTAATGTTATTTAATGGAATTATAAGTTGTCAACCAAAATAGGAAATCAATATCATAAGTTCCATGTATTGTGACTTAACTATTCAAGGAAGTGTAACAACCACTTAGATTGTAACTAAGTAGACTTTATTAAATGAATTCTAATGATTAGGAATTCATGTCTTCCATTTTGTTTGCATTCATAAGAGAGAGGAGGAGTCTTCCTTTACATAGTTTAGTGCTAGGGCTTAGCACCCCTATAATCATTTACAAATTCAATAGTTTTTACAGAATGTTCATTCCACATCATATTACTATGTTGAATTTTTTAGTTATGACCATAAAATTCTGCAACTCAGTAAGATGCATCCTATGTAGGGAGATTATTCTAAATCCCACTATCAAACTTATCTAAGAATACCCAATTAAGCATATAAATAATATGGAGGATATCAACAAGATAGGATTCCATCTATGTTATGAAATTGTAAGATAATTTACACATCCAATGCAAGTAAATTCTTAACATTTAATTTATCTTTAAAACTTATACATTTACAAGACTTATGCATTTAGGTATGCTACATAACAACCACCTTCATTATAAAAGAATACTACTTTTCACTTTTTCAATACATTCTCAAGAATGAATCAAATTTCTTCACAAGAGTCAAATTTAAATCGGCCAAAGCATCATATAAGTTTGCCTTATTTTATCACTTACGAAGTTCATCTGCAAAAATTGTAGCATAGGTCAGTTTAATGAACTTATCATGATAAGCACTAAGCCTTAAAATGAAGTGCATTCAAATAATTGTTCCATTAAAACAACCTTGCTTTAATGAGACAATTATTACATCAAAAATACTAGTATAAGCAATAGCAAACAAAAAAGAATTACATTTAACCAATTGATTTCACTTCCAAAAGAAGAAAAAAATATAATCCACTATATCTTCCTTACAAAAATTTAAGTTTAATTGATCCTATCAATTATCCTTAAGCAAACAATAGATCATATCATCTCATTGTTCCCAATTCTATCATAATAGAATACAACATTTATCTTTGCTTTAACAAAAGAAGAGTTTAAAGCATGTTTCTCATTAGGATGATTCATCTAACTCCTATGCAAAAGAAGAAGAACCATTACAAACTATGCCCCAAACACAAGACATATGAAATATAGAAATAGATTCATAACACAAATTAACTGTTTCATTTAAAGGACAACCACCTTAAAATTTAACATTTAAGATATTCACCAGAACAGAATCTCATTTAAATCCAAGAAGGAAGAGAGAATCAAACAGTCCACCTGCAAGTCTATATCTACTTCCACATATTAGAAGTTAACATTTACATATCTAAATCAACATTCACAAATCAAAGTAGACTCATACAGAAGTTAATCTCTACTCGAGTCCATCCAAGGAGATTCCATAAAAAGATAGAGTACAAGAGACAAAACTTACTCATCTCAAACCAAACAAGCAAGCCTTTTCAAACAAGCATTCTACCAAACAAGCTTACATTTTCTGTTCAACAACCCGAATCATCTAATCTCTTCCTACAGCATTTCAACAAATGAATTGAATAAGGAATACCAACAACTCATATAGAAATCTCCATTTTATAAGAGAAACATAGCAAGAAAGTTTTAACCAATGAACTTATCCCATCAATAGAAAGAAATGTATATTGGTTAGAAAATTATCCCAACAATAATTCATTTTATTGTACTAACAAATGAACTCCCACTTTTAATTCAAACTTAGAAATTCATAACGTAGTTCCTAGGAGAGAGAACAAAATACGCATAACAGACCTAAAAACAACATTCTATTCCAAAGGAATCATATTCCTTTTTTTATAAAGACACAAGGTGTATTTACTATATCCAATAAGAGATAGAAAAATAACCGATTAGTAAGCTAACATGATCAGAAGTGTCAAGAAACTCATACCGAAATCCCATTGTCGGGTTTCATTATTTCATTACAAAAAGAGTAATCCGTTCTTGATTCAATAAGTATTATAATACAAAAGCTATTTGAATAGAGACAAGTAATCCCTCCATAACAATTCTGAGTACTAAAATAATAAGCTCTTCTCTTAAACAAAACCCAAAACTTATTTTAAAAGATCTGAAAATGTGGGTTACCACAAAACATAGGGGAAAAGAATACCCCCGATAAAATGCTATTGCTATCTCAGAAAAGACGAAGCAGATATACAAGACGAGTTCTAATTCCATTATCCTAAGAATACGTTTACAGTTAAATCCTCAAAGGTATTTAAACATCTCGATAAAACTACTCTCTCAAATTTCCTTGAGTAAGTAGTTCTATTGAAAGATTTCTGAGCTTTAAACTTTTTAAGAAGTTAAAAACCCAACTCAAATACTAAAACCAAGTCAAACATGTCAATAATACTACCAGTTCATAACTCAAAAGTAAAAACTCTGAGCACAATGTCGAACACAAGCTTCTCACAAAGGTTCAGGCCTACTCAAGTAAATATTCATAGGTTCAGGGAAACAACAAGTTCCCATTCAAGTTTATATCAATAACAAGGAAAACTCAAAAATACCAAAACAAAACTGACACATCATTCCTGCTACAAATTCCAAACACTAAGTACCAAAATACATGTACATTATCGAATTACAAAGTCTCAACATGAGCTCAGATATACACAGTATCTTAATATGCAGCAATATATAATAAAAATATCCATTAACAGTTTAGAACAACAAGGTGATTCCATTAATATTCCAAAATATCACAAGAATAAAAACACAAGTACAAAGCCACATACAGCTTCAACAACAGTCCCGAGTTGTCCAAGATTTCAACACAGATTTAGAGCATCCAGAATATCAAGTATTAGTTCTTATCAAAATATGAACCCAATACAAGTTCCAAACCAAACACGAGATCAAGTTCAAGCTCAAGTTTAAACAAAACATGAGCTCGACAGCAAGCTTCAGCTCAAACAAACATGAACCCGTATACAAGACCTAGTCCACACAAAACATGCTCAACAGAAGACCAGACGGGATTCAAGTTTCCCTAAAACCCATAACCATAAAAATAGCAATGAAGGGTATTTAAACAAAACACTTCCATTACCAGTTCCAAAATGAAAAGTTGAGTAATATAAATACGTTTTGCATGCATTTTTTTAGAACTAACGCAAGGTAAGTTTCCAATTATATCACCATTTACCAAGGATTCATAACCAATATCACAAGATTTAATAAACCCAACAAGAAAATAACTAGATAAGATATGCAATCTAAGAATCCTAAAAGAGTAGATGTGTTTTAATGAAACATTTAAAAGAGAGTAAGAGATATTAAAGATTAGAGCCTATCATGCCTGATAGTGCTTCTACTAAATTGAAGGGAACCTCTAGCTGAGCTCACAACTTCTCCTCTTCTCCATGAAAGATCAAACAACCATATTATTTTTTCATAATGCCTCTTATATATCCCACAAACCGAAAATAGATCTAAAACATCAAAAATAGCCATTAAGTGTAGTTCAATCAGTTGGTTTGAAAAACCAAAGAGCAAGAAGAGAAAAAATCATGAAGCATGCAAAGTGAAACAACCCCATACAAACCCATTTGCATGCCTTCCAAAACGGTTTGAGAACGAAAACTGAAACCAATAAATTCCATTAATTCTGATTTTCCTTCCTATCCTTCCTTGCCACCATCTTCCAAGTTTGATGAATTCCAAATCAAAATTAACATGAAATTCCATTTTAGTGATACTTCCACATAAGCATCTGCCAAGTCAACTAGCCCCTACCAAAACTGGTAGTACTTCTATGCAATTAAAACCTTATCAACAACTTAAATGCCATTGGAACCGTCACCTTTGATACATGTGACCTATTAGTTTCCGCCATTTAAAATAGTTTAGGATACATCCCTTAGAACTTAGGTTAGATATTAGGTTAGCTTAAGATATGTGACCTTAGGATATAACCCCAAAAATAAATTACCACCTTAGGTAGTTTCCACATAGGTTAGATTAATTCCCAACATAATAGTTTTAAGCATTAGGTTAGTTCATCACATAACCATATAGCATTAAGTTTTAGGTTAATTTAAATAGCCTAATAACCCCTTTAAAATCCTTTAGCACAAAACTTAGGTTAGGATAAAAATTCAATTAAGTAACATATCCTAGGCAGCAAATATTCTTACCTAGCTTAGGATTCCGTAGAATAATCCTTTAGTTTTAAGAACCCAAATATTTCCTATGCTATGAATAGACTATATTTTGTTTACGTCAGCATTGTTTTTCTACGATCGATCTCTAAAGACCCAAGCACAACATACGACTAAATAGAAACACATTCACACAAAAATCAAAGAA
Organism: Taxus chinensis; assembly: GCA_019776745.2. Taxonomy (NCBI): domain Eukaryota; kingdom Viridiplantae; phylum Streptophyta; class Pinopsida; order Cupressales; family Taxaceae; genus Taxus; species Taxus chinensis. The sequence goes on along the minus strand of CM034150.1, from coordinate 107,477,674 downwards.
CTTGTAATCAATCAAAGTTCAGTCATATGTCTTTTAATTCATGGAATGTCGATTTACCATTCGTTCAACATATCAGATTTAAAACATTCCTTGGATCACTAAAATTGATCCAAGGATGAGTCAGATTAATAGATAAGTTTTCAACTCTTAAACCAGATTGCAACTCACCTACAATAAGTGAAAAATGGATTTAAGGAATCTATTCCAATTCAGTCAAAGAATCTTAAGAACAGAAATGATTTATCCATATCAAGCATGATCTCCAAAAATTAAAAGAACATATCTTTATAAGGAAAACCACATGTTAACACTTGAAATTCAAAGGAGGAAAATAACAACTGACAAGGGTGTTACACTGATAGCCTTTATTCTGATGTTTGTATATTGTGCATACTTATAATGTTATTACTAGTGTTTCAGCAAATTCTTGATAAAATTATTGAAAAAGATGGAGGGTGATAGGCCAAGGAGGAATACTTGTTTGTGATGTCGATTGAAGGTTGTGTGCATGTCGTGACTTCCTGATACAATGATGATTGTGAATACTTCCTTTTGGGTAGGAGGAACTACCTGTACAGTGCAAACCAATACCACTAGATAGAGCTAAACACAACAATAAGTGAAATTCCTAGTGGATGCTAGATCTAGGAAGCATGGTGCTTCCTGAACAGGCTATCAGTCTATTGTTATATAATAGTATTAATGTTATTTGAAATAAACATGAAATAATAATCTTATTTGAAATGAAATGATTTAGATATCTTGTGCAAAATGAATAAGAAGGGTCAAGTAAAAAAGTGATTGAGGTTAAAATGGGTCAAGTGATAGACTAGTGTTGAGTTATAGGTCTGGTACAGGCTTATGGTGAGATCTGGTAAAGGCTACAAATTATTCTAGGTAGTTTGGGAGTGGGTATTAGCTTGTTGTCCTAAGTTGGGTTATCAGACACAAAGACTGATTTCAGTTAGAGTATGACCAATGACGGTTTAGATGTGACTGATGATGGTTTAAGATGGATAATGGTATAATGTCAAAATGGATGTCTAGACTCTCTCTGGTCTGCAAAGAGAGTTGGGAAGACGTGGTGGGATTATAGGTGGGGTATCAGTCTTGGGTAAGGTTTTGTGAGGTTTCTGGAGTGATAATATCAACTTAGTGAAAGTCTGTCAGAAGATACAGTAACCAACGTCGGTCTGGTGACCAATGTTAGTGAAGGGGAAACTAATGACAGTCAAGGTGATTGGTATCAGTAGGGGTACGGAATGGTGGAAATCAAATAAACTTGGTTTTGAGGGTTTCTTTGTGATTGTACAGAGAATGAAAGGATGGTTGGGATTATAAAAATGTTAGGAAGGCTTAGGAATGTCTAAGATTCAGGTATGGGGAGCTAAAAGGGTTGTGGGTGGTTGGATGGGTGGATTAAAAGGAAGGTGGGGATGGTAGAATGCAAGGGAGAATAGGATCTAATAAACAGAGGTAAAGAAACTACAATCTAAGTAAACATAGAATGATACAGATCAAAACATACTTACTTGTGTTTATAGGCCTGGATGGTGAAAGATAACAATGGTGGATCTGTGAAAATGGTGGTCAACACATGACAATGCTTACAGGAATGATACCACAAATTCTAATACCTTCATATCAGTCTTGGTGCTTGCTAGGGGTGTCTAGATGTGTGAGAGGGATTTAGTTTGTGCTTTCATGTAGATATCTCTCTCTAAAAATTGAAAATGCCAACCTCTAGAACAAGGTTTCCAAAATGAATATATGGTAACCGATGACGTTAGGTGACCGATCATCAGTTTAGGGTTAACCAACGTCGGTTACGATGGGAAATCCTAGGTTTGCCAAAATAATAGATCTTGGCTATCTTTTGAAGCTTTTACCCATTGGTCCAAATCTAAAATGGTATTTAACACTTAAATAAGCGAGCATGCTGTTGGAGAAAGAATAAGCATCTAATTTTAGGGTTAGACTAAGTCTCAGTTGGTTAAGGTAAGTAGAATTGAGTCTTAGTTAAAAGAAACATGCTAAGAATAGGTCCATGATGAGGTGACTAGGTGATGTGGCTAGGTGAGGTCTAAATTAATTTAATTAAAGTAATTAAATTAATAGATAAAGTGAGGATGGGCATTAATTCAATTGTAAGTAATTAAATTAATATAAATGTGGGGTAAAGGGGGCATGGTTTTATGAACATGATATGTTAACTACTCGAAAGGGGATCAAGGGGAGTGTGACCTAAATTTGGTGTCTACATTTTCCCCTTTTTGTCACTTAGTTTGTATTGATAAGCAGACACTGACAAAAATAGGAAGTGGTTTCCCCAAATATAAGTGAGAGTGGGGTTGAGTGTAGGGTTAAAGTTGAGAGTTCCCTAAATGTGGGTGGAAGTGGATCCCCCTCAAACCAGGAACTGATGAGGTGTTATGCGAAGTCAGTGAGTGGTATGATAAATGTGAAAGTGATGAAAAAGAAGGAAGGTGGGTATGGGTATGGATATCGACATAGTGGGTAAAGGGTAAAGGTCAAATAAGGTAATAGGTAGTGGGAAAGGGTCAAATCAGGTAATGGGTAATGGGCAATAGGGTCAAATTGGATAATAGGTAATGAAAATTGAATGTATTCACACGTATAGACTACGACATGGTACCAGGTTGAAGAGCATGTAAAATCTACATCATCTAAGGTTGATAGGTTTATCCAAACAAGGTTGAAGTGATTCAGGTATCTAGGGTATAGGATATGGTCTAGAAACACAATGTAGGTTAGGTGTAGGAACGTTTAGGTATGTTCCGGTACACCAATGTCAGGATAAACGGCACAACAATAGGCAAGGTATGGTTGTTAGGATAAAACAACATGGGTAACAACATCACAAGGTATAACGAGTACACAAGTTCAACGGTCACAAAAAGTAGGTTCAGGTCAGGGTATATAGGTCAGGGCACGGGTAAGGCCAAGGTGTAGGTAAAATGATAAGTCCCTAAACACAATTAAGGAAATTTATGGGTAGTGTGGGATTGTGGGTAGGTGGTAATGAGTGTGGGTAAGGTCAAAGGGTATCTGACAATGATGATTTTGATCAAAATGGGTAAAATGGGGTTTAAATGATAATGATAGGTGATCGATGCCAGTTAAGGTCTGAACAAAATTGGTTTAGTAGGGAATGACATGACTGATGTCGGTCATGTCGATTTGGGGTTAAAAAAGGAAAAGGTTCACTTTTTATAGAATCATTTGTCATTTTTTATTTGTAGAAAACAACAGATGAGAATGTGAGGGTTGGAAAATGATAGGACAAGGCTATGAGTTGAGTTGACAAGCCTTATAACGGGTGATTGGAAGTCGATTGATGGGTCCATAGGATTGGTTTGAGTGATTTCATTCGTTTGGGGTGAGGAGTAGATTTGGCCATGAAAGAGGTGGGAGAGGGGCTGGGTGGACCACTGACATAATGGCCAGATGTACCACCACGTAGATGGCACCGAGATGAGGTAGGATTCAATCTGATTATGTCATTTGGTTGAAAAGGATTGAAATTTTTTGGTTTAAAATTTGGGTGGGATTTAATTTTGAAAATGTGAGTGAAAATGAAGGAAATAATGGGTGGGAAGGTCAAACATAGGGTAAATAGGATTGGGAATGAAGCTAGGATAAGTATGGGTAGGTTAGAGTAAAGATTTAGGTCATTTTCAAGAATTTTTAGTAGACTAGGGTAGGTTTTTGATTTGGATGCTGCGACAGAGACCGATGTCGGTCTAAGTTTGGCTGACGTTAGTTGGCTTTAGTTGGCATCATCAGTCTGATGTTAGGTGACTAACACTGGTTAAATTGAACTGATGTCGGTTAAGGAAAACCGGTGATGGTTAGGGTGACTGGTGCCAGTTAGGGTGAATGAGAAATAGGGGTAAGAAAGATTAAGTTGGAAAGAAAAATAGGTAGAAAGGGGTAAATGTAGGGTATATGTAGAGAGATGAGGGTAAATGTTAGCATTGGCGTAAAAGATAGGTAGGTAGGTGAAATGATGTTTAGAATGATGAGTCATGATTATAAAGGGGTAGTAGGTTGGTAGGTGAATTAGGTAAGTGAGGTGAGTAGGATTGATGTGGTTGGGTATGGTTTGGGGGGTTACAAGGTAAGTGAAGGTTGTTAGGTTGTAACAATGTTGTGGTTTATTAGATGCAGGCCAGGGACTAGCTGTGGATGTGGGAAAGAGTACCACCTCTTTTACTAGTGATAAAGTCGAGTGTGACTACGAAAGAGTGGAGGCACGTGATAGATGTTGGAATGATTAGGATCTGATGCTATAGGTGTGTAGCTTGAGATCCAAGTTTTATGGTCATGCTCATCGATAGATGGGATTCAACGACTAATACTTTTCACTTACCGATGGATGAGATTACAGTCACCCTAAAGGATATATGCAAGATCCTATGGCTACCGATAGTTGGGAGCTGGTTTATTCCATTACTTTAGGGGCAATAGAGGAGTCGATAGTGGATATTTTTGGAGAGGTGATGGTTGAGTTGAGGTACCATAGTGTGAGCCTTAGCTATGGAGACATGTATGCAGCCCATCCTAAGGAGATGAGGTTGGTTGTTTTGATGATGGAGGTAATATGTTGTTTTTCCCTGCTAGATGTGGAGGGTGTGATATTCCCATAAGCACTGATGGGGGTTATCCAGGACATGATGGAGGAGCGGGTCCATTTTTCCTGGCACCAACATTCTTGGTATAACTGTATAGAGAGATGTAGGGCCTATGGGAGGTTGTGGTAGTTTAGTTTGTGTTGCACATTCCTTCTACATTGTTGGGCATATAAACACATCATATGTGTGGATCCAATTGGTTTTCCCCACATATGATTGGTTTGGGGGTGGCTTGGTCAGGGTTGGGTACATGCGATGGGTACATGTGATTGGTGGAACAACATAGGGTGACGAGGGCCACACATGATGTGGCATATTACAAGTGAGTGCTAGAGGGGTTTTCTAGGGTTGATATTGTTTAGAGGCCATATGTTGGATTTCCTTCATACAGGAACATGGAAGAGGATTTGGAGGAGTTACTAACTGCTCAGGTGGATAGAGGGGCATCGTGCCAGTGAGCATGATATGATACCTATAGACAGGGTCAGATGGCGGTTTTGGATGCCACAAGATATGCCTCCATTATTCCCATAGTATAGGAGAGATGACGTGGAGAGACCTATGTCTCCACCACGATTGATGCTGCCGACAAGGTAGGAGGAGCAGGTGGTGGATAGGTGGATCGATGATGCCGAGGTGACTAATAAATACAATTAGTGGTGGGTGGCACAGCTACAAGTGGCACCACTAAGGCTAGGGAAGCTAGACTTAGCCACCATTACATTACAACAAGATACCATGTAGGGTTAGGTGGCTACCCTATAGACATAAATTACAGTATTACAGGGGCAAATCACATGGTTAGAGGCACAAGTTACCACATTATAGGTGCAGGTGGTAGCCTTACAGGACTAGGTGGCACATGGATAGGTGCCCACACAAGGTGGGGAGGGTGATGGGGGATAGGTGGCCACCTTATAGAAAAAATAATAGGTTTGTAGGGCTAGTTGGCCATTGCATAGGCTTAGGTTATGGCCCTACAAGACCAAGTTGTAGCACATGCACTCGCCACATGCTTAAGGAAAGGATCCCACACTACAAGGAAGCTGTGACAGGACATGGTCCTATGGTATAAGGAGGAGGAGAACGTACACATATACAGGGTCCGAGGTCAGCCCTAGCAGAACATATGCTCATAGGTTACAGTGAAACCTATGGTACCACCTCAGACGGTGCCGATGGTGAGGTTCAAGGATTCCCTAAACGAGGCACGATATTACCAGGATCATCTGATAACCAAAGGGATAGATGTACCCTCCTATGTTGAGTATAGGGCACAATAGGTAGTGAGTGAGAGGACTAGCTCTCGCACTCATAGCTCAGAGAGCATAGGGAGACGACGAGCCTAGAGATAGGGTTAGGGTGAGGCTATGAGTTCATAGAGGCTAGATCCAGCTACATGGGCCAAGAAAGAGGTTAGATTGAGGCCCATGCGAGGGTGGACAGATGTTGGCGGGGCATTGTATAGGTAGAGAGGAGGAGACAGATGAGACGGTGATGGAAATTAGATGGAGTGATGATTAGTCACCATATATGATCAGTGTTTTAGTTTTTGGTGTATACCGGCCTATGTGTCGATGATAGAAAAGATGTACATGAGAGTTTTGTTATCTTTATTTTATATCGACCTGCGTGACAAAGATAGTGAGGCTGTACCTGAGCATTTGGAGATAGTTTGTATCTATTTTGTATCTGTGTACATATATATAGATACACAGACTTTCCCAGTGTTATAGATGATCGAGAGTTATTGGTAGGGATGATGCACTCTGTGTTTTGAATTTCCATTTTTATTTGTGTATGTGAAGGAAACTAGGTGAATTTAGGCATTGATGGAGGTGAGGTCACATAGGCATGATGAATTCTAGGTTAGTTGTGCATGATTTAATTTTAGGCCAGCTAGACATGGTGGAATCAAAGTTAATTAGGCATGGTGGAGTCAAGGTTAGTGTAGACATGGCTTGAATCAAGGGGAGTTAGGAATGGTTGAGTCAAGGTGAGTTATGCTATGATTAAGTCTAGGTAAGTTAGACATGGTTGAGTTAGGTTAGTTAGGCATGATGGATTCTAGGTAAGTTAGGCATGGTGGAGTCAAGGGCAATTAGGCATGGTTGAGTCAAGGTGGGTTAGGCATGGTTGAGTCTAGGTAAGTTATGCATGGTTGAGTCAAGGGGAGTTAGGAATGGTCGAGTCAAGGTGAGTTAGGCATGGTTGAGTTAGGTCAGTTAGTCATGGTGGAGTCTAGGTAAGTTAGTCATGACTAATTGTGGTTTATGGTTTTGATTTAATTTCCAAGTTATTGGTAATTATGAGAAATAAATGATGGTTTATATGTATGTATGCGGTTTAAATTTCCAAATATTTGATATCATGGGAATGTAAAACGATAAATGGATGATATGATGGCGTGTTAAAAATGGTAGGTATGAATGTTTCAATTTTCCAATTTTTGTGTAAAATGGAAAACTCACTAAGGTAGAATGTGAATAGAAAAATGGGGGAAATTTTTTTAGGGTAAATAGTGGTTGGGATAACCTCTAATGGCCCCATGCCCTCAAAGTGCTACCTACATAGCCTTGGTGAAAAGGGGCCTCAAGCCGATGTAGTTCTCTCATAAGATAGGGAAGAATATGGCGAAGTAGATAAATGGGTTGGTAGATTTTATGCATGATTGAGTCTAGGTTATTTAGGCATGGTTGGGTTGGGGTCATTTAGGTATTTTAGGCTTAGGTGATTTTAGGTTGATTTTTAGGGAAAGAGGAATCCCCAAATTGTAGGTGTTGATGGTCTGGTCCTGTATAGGAAAAACAACAATTGATGAAGAATGTGAATGGTAAGAGGTGCCAAAAAGAGCCACCTAATTGATAAGAACCACAACAAGTCTACCATACCAAAGATTGTCTTATGAATGTAAGACCCTAAAGGTGTTGTGGGATTGACTATTTTAAGGGGGGAGAAAGTCACATGATCATGAAATGTCGTATTTGCAATACGTCCCTTGAGAAGGTAGGAAATTAGGGTGAAAAGAAAATGAGGTGAAAATGGTTGGGTTTAGCGTAACCTGGTGCGAGACAACAATCCTACTTGGTAAGAGACCCAAGATCAAAATAGGCAAGTCCATGACAAAAAGGTTGAATTTTTCTCTCTTTACTTTTGTTTTTAGTAGACTAATCGATGCGAGAAGTCTATGTGGGATGAGTATATTATATTCTTTAGGTCTTCGTGAAGTTGATTAATGTGGGAAGCTTTTGAATATTTTGTTTTGTTTTTGTGAGGATAGTCCTTTTTATGATAGACTATGTGAATTATGGCTAGCTTTATATAGCTGTCCTTTGAGGGAATAGTCTATTTATAGCAGCAAGATAAAGATAATAGATGTCCCTTTTGAGGGAGTCATCTCATTGCTATAACTTTGACTCAACGAGTTGAATCCATTTTTCTTTTGGACATTTAAGTCATGGACAAGACTATAGAGGAATATTGGGCTCTTGTTTAGAAGACAAAACCATAACATAGAGAGGTTAACTATGGAAGAGAGAATTGGCGTTATGAACAACCATGGGATTCCATCTTGAAAAAAATGAAAATTATCCATGAGAATCATGCCATGAGTAGGGTCATGGTACTCATATTTAAGATAAGGATGAAAAAGTGATGGGTAATGAAATAATCTTGGTTTAGTCGTTGATCCTTGAGATAGGTAAAACGGAAGGTGAATGGTGCTCAAGGGATGAGCATTAAATAGACAAGAGGTGATATATGACTTAATTCAACAATAGAAGGGTCTAAGATGCAAGGCATTGACAGGATCGATTTCAAGTTTACCTTCGAGTGAAGACAAATGATAAGCACCTGATCCATAAGTATGAGTAACGATATAAGGCCCAAGCCAATTAGGAGCAAATTTTCCCCATTTAATTTTCTCCTCTTTGGTTACATGTTGATTTTCCTTCAGGACGAGGTCACCGACCTGGAAGGTTCGTTCCTAGACATATTTTCATAGGAACGTTTGATACATTTTTGGTAGATTTGGAGATGATCAAGAGCATTAAGATGGAATTCATATAATACCTCAAGTTGTGCCAAATGGTCCTGGTGAAATTCATCATCATTAAGCATTTATTTGAGTGAAATACAAAGATATTTAATATGGAATTCAAGGGGCAGGACAATATCTATACCGTAGACCAAATAAAAAGGTGTGGCCGCAGTTGAGGTACAAATCCTAGTAAGGTAAGCCCATAAAGCAAAAGGAATGTGCGTGTGTCAATCCTTTCTTGTATCATCAACCACCTTCATAAGAATTTTGTTCAAGGTTTTGTTGGTTAATTCAAATTGGCCATTGTTTATGGGTAGGAAGGTGAATAAAAACTAATTTGAATGCCGAAGGTGTCACAAATTTTTTGTAGGATTGTTTTTTGAATTGTTTTCCGTTATCAATGATGAGATGGTGAGGGACACCAAAGCAAAAAATAATGTGATGGTTGATGAATTCACAAATTTTATCAGTTTTTGTAGAGATGAGGGGGATGGCTTCTACCCATGTAGTGTAGTATTCAGTTGTAGTAATAATGCATTGATGGAATTATGAAGAATGAGGATTGATCTTTCTGAAAATATACAAACCCCATTGAGAGAAAGGAAAAATATCTTGTGCAACCTGTAAGGCGTTACTAGGTGTGTGATGAATATTACCATGTTTCTGAAATTTCACACAATGTTTGACATAGTCATGATAATCACGGTTGAGGGTGGGCTAATAATAGCCCAGGAAAAGAATTCATTTGGTGACAACCAAGCTACTGAAATGACCTCCACAAATTCTATCGTGAACCTCCTTGATGGTGTAAGGAATTTCAGAACTTGTAAGGCATCGTAAGAGGATACTGTCAAAGCCACATTTATAAAGAAGGCCACCCATAATGAAATAGAAAGATATACTTTTGAGAAAGGTGTGTTCCCCATTACGAGTAAGGTCAGGAGGTAGAATCGACAGGGAAAGGTATTCTTAAAACTACTTATACCAAAGGTCACGTGGGTCAATTGTAATGGTTCCAACTAGGTTGTTGTCTCGACATAGATAGGAAGGTGATTTCAGCCTTTGTAACGTGAAAAATATTTTCAAGTCAGAGGGCGAGGTGGGAATCTGAGAAGCAAGGTAGGCCATGGTATCCACAAATTTGTTAGTTGAACGTGGAGTGGTTTGAAGCTCGTAACGGTCAAAGGTAGTCAAAATTATGTTTATACTTTTGGAAAATTTTGTTACAACACTGGTATATACCATTGACTTGATTTATAACCAGTTGAGAGTCACCAAAGATATTAATTTATTTGAAATCTAAGGCAATGGTAGTTTGAAGACCTAATACGAGTGCTTCATATTTGGTGATCTATTGTTAGTACAATCAAAATCTAGTTTGAATGATAAAGGCATAGGTTCACCATCGAGAGGAAGGAGGATAACACCCGTACCACCCCATGCTGAAATTTGGAACCGTCGAAGAATAAGGTCATTTAGTAAATGATATTTTCCAAAAAGAGGGTAGCAATGGATTCCTTTGAGAAATTGAAGTTAGAAGATTGGTTTTTTAGAGAGAGGTGTGTCTGTAAGTTAGTCAACGATGGTTTTTCCTTTGATATATTTTTGATGAATGAATTTGAGGTCAAGGTCTACGATAAGCATTAGCTAATGTGTAGCACGTTGATATTGGTAGGGCTTGGCATACATGTAATGTAAGGGGTTGGTATTGGTGATGAAACAATGTTTAATGATTAAGTAGGTAATGACAAAGTTTAGTGGAAATAAAAACTAAGGCTAAGTATAGTTTTTTGGTGTGGGTGTATCTGGTTTCATAGTCCAAAAGAGTATGGCTTATGTAATAAACCGCTTGCTCTCAGTGTTGATTGTCATGATGGGTGAGCATGACCCCCAAGGAATGATCCATAATAGAAATGTAAATGTAAAATAGCTAGCTATCCTTAGGAGGAATGAGTACAGGTGGTTGGAGAAGGTATTGTTTTAAGGCCTCAAAGGATTTGTGGCATTCATTATCCCATTTGAAAGAGACGTCATTTTTAAGGAGATGGTGAAATGGTTGGCAGCGGTCGGAAAGTTGAGAAATAAAATGAAGAATAGATTACAACTTGCCTTGTAAACTACGAAGTTAGTGAAGGTTAGTAGGTGGAGGAATTTCAAGAATAGACTTGATTTTAGCAGGATCAACTTCTATGCCACACAAAGAAATTATGAAACCAAGGAGCTTTCCTGAGAGCACAGTGAAGACACACTTCTTAGGTTGAAGGAGAACACAATACTTGATGAGGTGATCAAATATGACCTTAAGGACTATAAGGTGTTCAGCTCGATGTTTAGATTTAGCAATAAGGTCATCTATATAATCTTTCAATATGCAATGCATGATGTCATGGAAGATATAAGTCATATCCCGATGATATGTAACACTGGCATTTTTAAGGCCAAAAAACATGACTCGATAGTAGAAGGTCCCCTAAGGAGTGATGAAGGTGGTTTTGTGTTGATCTTCTAGGGCGAGTAATATTTGGTTATAACCCGAGAAACCATCCATGAGTGATAACATCTCATGACCAATGGTGAGATCAACTAGTTGGTCAATACTAGGTAGAGGAAAGTCATCTTTGAGGCAAGCTAAGTTTAGATTACGGAAATCTATGCAATTACAAAGTCCCCCTATTTCTTTTGTAATAGGAACGATGTTAGATATCGATTGGGGATAATAAATGGGTAAGATGAAGGAAACCGAGAGAAGGCATTAAATTTCTTCTTTGACAAGAAGGGCAATAGAAGGATGCATTTTTCACAGCTTTTGTTTTATGGGTTTAGCTTCAGGAACAATTATGATATTGTGGACCACAATTTTTGGGTCAATAACAGGCATATCAACATAGGACCAAGAAAATGCATTGCTATAATCCTAGAGGAAAGAAGTGAAAGCTTCTTGTTCAGTAACATCTAAAGATTGACCAATATTTAGAATGTGTGGGTCGTCATGAGTGTTAATATTGATTTCACTGGTAAAATCATTTAACATGGTTTGCATCTCAGAGGGCAACAACTAATGAATATAAGAATCTTCCACACCAAGGTAGGTGTGAATAGACTCATCATCTTGACATTGAATGACATTAATGGATGGTATATCATCATCAATTATGTCAAGATATAGGAAGGGAAGAGAAGATGGAGCATTTCCATCGTGTTGATAAGTCAGAGGTCCCAAGGAAATAGTGTTCACGAAAAAAAAAAGATAGGAGGAATAGATTTGGGATCTATAAACTCCGTGGGTGAAGGTGTTAACGTTGCTGAATGGGGTGGAGAATTTTTTTCTTCCTAGATGAGATCAGTGCAGGCCTTCTTGGAAGATGGTTCAGAAAAGCCAATACCATTTTGGTCTTTGTGCTTAAGTGTGGTACATGGGATGATAGAATTATCACCCTATTTGTAGAACTCAAAGATAAAGCCTTTCCATGCATAATGGTGAAGGAAAGTGTGGGAAAAGTGATAGTTGGTGATATATTGGAAGTCATATGAAAATGGTTGCATTTGGGAAGGGGGCTCGGTTGAATAAGTGGAAGTGTCATGTCCTTCGTACGTTAATTTTGTGCGAAGATGGGGAGGACCATAAGGAAAAACCTCGCCTATGCAATGGTCATAATGAGGATGTTGTCATAGGTTACCATACTCTTATGGAGTAAGGAATGTGTTTATGTTGTACAAGCGGTATTCCCCTAGAGTGATGCATTGAAAAACACCTTCTAAGGGATCGGTAGTGGATATGTGTGTAGCTGGAATAGATGAAATACTAGGTGATTGGGAAGAAGGATGAGTTGTTTGGGAACTAGACGGGTTAGTGGATGGGTCAGTTGTAAAGGACATTACAGTAGTGGGAATAGAAGAGGTAGGCATGGATGAGGTAGTGGGAACATCGATGGACATTTTTGTGGGTGAAGGAGAAGTGACATAATTGGTAGATGCCTTAATTGGTATGAGGACATAATCAGGTCGGTACAACATGTTGCAAGTTTTAAATGGCAAAGGGTCAGCCGGGATGGTATAGTTATGTCCTTCATGTTCAGATTTTACGCAATGATGTAAATTTTAAGGAACATAACCCATGACATAGAGCCAAGGTCAGCAAAACAATAGGTTATACTATAATTCACCTTCTAAAATGTGGAATAATTTTGGCATTATACGGGGGCTGACAAAAGCATGAAGAATAATGGTGCCAAGGGTGTAAGTGATGGTGTCATTAAAGGAGTGTAACATGACCAGGTTATTATGCATACAATTTGAAGGCATGTACATTTGATTGTACGCGTGGGAGGAGATGTTGTTAATGTTGGCACCACCATTGATCATAAATGTTTGAACATGAATATTATCAATATAGACGGAGATGAAAAGAGTGGGTTTTTGGTCATCTGATTAGAGAGGTAGGATCTCCTCATCAGAGAAGTTGAGGGTGAAAAATTGATGAGTTGGAGTGAGGGTAGAAGAAGAAGATGATTTTCTAAGAGAGGCCATGTGGTGAGGGGTGATGATGGAGGCTACTAGTGTGGGGTTGTTAGGTAAAACCTTGATGGATTACAAAACCTCCATGAGGGTTTGTCGATGAGATTGATAGGTTTGGATGAGATCGTAGAAAGACATTTTTTAGAGGGGATTGGTGTAATTATTTTATCATTATACGATGGGTGAGCCCATCAGAAATAGGGTATGTTGGTCCTCAAATGTTGATTTTGGGTGTGGGTGTGGATGATATGTTAGGCACAAGATTAGTGGATGGGATGGTTGCTTTTACTTTTCCTTTGTATTTTTGGGTGCGAGTGGAAACTTGGATCATGTTAATCTATGGAAGAGAGGTGGATGGAGAAGGTATATCGTGAGTAGTTGTAGACACCAAATTTGTGTCTTACGACCCCTTGTGACCCGCATCTCATCTCGCAATCTAACCTCATCACCTAAACCTTACATAATTATTTATTAATTACCTTATAATTGATAAATCCACATCACCTTACCACGCCACCGAGAGATCACTTTGCCACCGTTCATCATGACCTAGCCCTAACCTAAACAACCTAACCAGATTTCCGCTACACTTGGGACCTCACCAATGCCCATCGAATGCACCCCCTAAGCGACTCTATCGATCCAAAAATAAATCCGTCCCGCCACCTAGGAGACAAACTCAATCCGTGCCCCTATCACAACAAACCTCAAATCGCATAAACCTAACCTTCCATATTAGGACCTATCCCTCTACCTTACATCATATATCAATACCCAGGAAAGTCCTTCTTTTTTTCTCTCTCCTTATCTTCTTCTTCAAAACAACCTATGCCTTCCTCACCCATACAGAAATTCCAGTGTATATCAACAAACACCGTCACTCTACTCTAAAAATCCGCGTTCTTGTCCACCTATGCAACCCTAAACAAATTCCATCATCAAAAGATTTGTTTTTGTCCTCCTATTTCCTTCCCCGTGTTTGTTTTTCGATACCACATCATCCTGCGGCGCGGCCCATCCATCATCAACATAGCTTCTGCGCCAAATAAATCAAATTTTATTGAAAAACCAACGTATCATCAACACCCCTCGGGCTAACCACACCACACCACCCATGCGACCCAACACGCCCAAACATTACCAAACCCCCCGCACACCTAATACCCTCAGTTCCTCTTTCTTCCGATTTTGACCACTCCACTCAAAAAGGATCTTACGTACGGCCAAAGCCTTGCTATGTTGTGGAGATCGACCAGTTCCCCTACCTCCAGTAGACCTTATGACCGTCTAAACCCCCCTACCCTATGGTTACGATGATTCTAAATCTGTGGCTTATCACTGCACACCAGAAGGACATTTATGTGGAGGATGAAGCTCTAAAAACCATCCTGTTTCGTCAGTCACCCCTCCGCCGAATAGAAAATTAAGAAAGACAACTTACGAAGGGAAGACCTTAGTTTTTTTTTCCCTTCCCTCCCTATACCAATCTTCCCCGCCGTCACCAAGATCTATCATTATTACAACCCCCCCTCTTGAAGACCATGAGTTTATAATCCCACATCTTCCTCATCTCCGGTTTACGAGAATTAATTGATAGTGTCGCTAGCTCCTGGAAGAAAAACAATGGGAAAAGCAAAGAAAACACACCTTCGGCATCTTCTTCTCTTTCCGTCAAACATCCCAATTACAACCACCACCTAAAGTGGTCATTCGCAGACCCGCCTATCCCGTCTCTAATGGCATGCCCACCGAATATTATACCAATCTTCATCACCATCGCCCCATAAAAAATGACACGTATATCTCTTCAGACTTCCCGAATCTCATCGACAAGCTCTTCGTTGAACTTCGTCAGGGGATCGAGGTCTTACCACCTATGAACCCTGCCCGTGCCTCCATTCTAACCACCCAATCACGTGCCTCTCTCACTAAACAGCCCACAACTCCACCACTTTTCTGTCTCTCTGTACAACAAGCTGCTGCAGTCAGTTTCTCTCCGAGACGAATTGTTGACTTGGGTACAGAAGACCCTGACCCTGCTCTTTTCACATCTCAGCTTACAATCCGGGACATTTCAGGTATGTCGTGTTATATTGACGGGGGTTGCGAGCCTAAACATCTCGCTGTTCAAAAAAGAAAAAGCCTTCCCAACATGATAGCCCTTCATTTCATGTGTGCCAACCCCATCATGTTGGGTTCGGTCATTCCATGACGCTATTACTTCTACCTTGAGGCCTGTGTCCTCAACATTCGGGTAGGACAACTACATTTACCAACGTCTTCTATTTCTTGGTAGGGAGAGTTTCCAATATAATATATTGCTTGGGGGTCGGCCTTGGATCCGAGCCTGGGATTCGTTCCCCTCGACATTCATAGATGCCATAACATTTGAGTACGAGGGGAAGTTCCTACAACCGTAAATCTGACCCTCCCACCCTTTAAAAACTGTAATATGGTTATATCACCGCCCTAACAATGTTCTTATATCCCAAATCAAGACCCCCATACTTCAACCCAACCATCCTCTTCAAATGTACCTAACCACCACCTCAACAACCGTGCCTATGCCTTCACTGATGAACCCAACCATCGCAAAAAACCCACTTCCCTTCCCCAGTCTAACATGTCCAACCGCCTACCCCTTATAAGTGTTTTTCAATCAGCGCCGTTACGCTGGGGGTACACCCTGTATAACGTTAGTTCTTTCCTACCCCCCGCAGCGAGTACGGACATTACATGTCACCTCCCCGGCCTACGACCGTCGCGTGTGGAGATAATCTTCTTACGACCACCCCATTGCCGCACTAACCTAACGTATGGGTGTTGACGCATCCCCATTCCCCCTGAACCTCCTCTTGTGTGGTTCCCTTCCAATCCGATTTTCAATCTTGAAAAAATCTATTTCATTCAACAATTCACCCTCACCTCCCTCTTTACTCGCTGTGTCGTGGAAAGGCTTTGGTTGGGCCTTTACGAATAAGCCGACATACACTCATTCCCTTCCCGTGACTACCCTACCTCGGTAAACATAATGATTGTCGGTCCGTTTCCCGAAACACCTAACGGGAGACACCAAAACATCCTGTCCTCTGTATCCTGGAAGAAGAAGGACCTCGCCCCTACCAAACCATCTCACCCCTTTGCCTCATCACCCACCCACTGAGTCGATAGATCCGAATCTATCCCTCCTAAACTTTTTTTTTTCATAAATGCTATCTTCTTATGATCCTCTCACTTATCCAACGCGATAAGGAGGACCCATCTTCTCTTCCCCTTCTGTAATCCATACATTATCGCAGAGGATTCACCTTGATTACGGTTTTGTTTGATGCCAGGAGATGACTCCTCCTCACTTATTACCTTGGCACGATGGACTCTACGATTCACGCGCCTACCATCGGAAACCAAACCATGCTGAACGATCGACTATAGAAATCACCATCCACACGGAGAGGATCCTACATTGTGACGATTGGACAATCCCTAACACTCAGAACAGCCACCTTTAAAACTACCTTTTCTCCATGCTCGCAACCAGCTTTCACTTGGTCCTACGCTGAATCCAGGAATTGATCCTGACATTGTTTTTTGTCCATAACATCACCCTTGAAAAACCCGATTCCCAACCATTAAACAGAAATTGAGAAAAATGCATCCACGCATTGCTCTCTTGGTCAAAGAGGACTCTCACGACTCCTTTCTGTTTCCTTCCCTCTACCTATCCGACTACCATCAATGGTTTCTATCATCGTACCTATCACTAAGCGACAGGAGGGGACGTCGGATTGCAGCACGGATTTCTAAGATCTTAATCTCGCTTGCCCCAAGGATGACTTCCCCTTACCTAGCATTGACCAACTTGGTGATCTAAACTGTCAGGTCATGAAGATGCTCTCCCTCTCATGGATTGCTTTTTCAGGATACAACCAAATTTTGTTGCCGCCTGCCGATCAACATAAAACTACCTTCATAACTCCTTGGGGAAAACCTTCTGTTATCGTGTCATGCCATTTGGCCTTCAGAAATGCTGGTGCTACCTATCAGCGGCTATGACCTACTTTTTCACATCATTATGCCCACTATCCTTGGAAGATTATTTCGACATCGTCCTCCCCGGCAAGTCTAAAACATCGTAGTGAACATCTCTATGTTTTAAACCATATTTTTGATCGCCTGTTCAATATTCTGTCCCCCGCCTTCAACAAAGATGTGTCTTTGGTGTTCTGATCTGGAAAACGTCTTGGCTTTATCATCTCTTTGCGTGGCATTGAGGTCGATCCATCTAAAGTCACTAGATATCCTCCTAGAAATTTCCCTTCCCCTCCCCCACCAAAAACCAAACAATTGCGTAGTTTACAAGGTAGCTCCAATCTATCCGACGTTTCATCATCCCAACTTCGGATCGATGCAACCTTTCCATCACCCCTCCTTAAAAGGATATTGGCATTTTCCATTGAGCAAAGAAATGTCCACCAAGCCTTCGAGCTCTCAAATATCATATCTCTTTTGCAGCCACCCGTGCTTATCCCACCCTCAAGCTGACCCGGACCGCCTTTCTACCTTTACCTTCCCCACCAGACCACCTATGAGCCATGCTTGACATCGTGACTCTTAAATCGCGAACAAGCCGTTTAATTCTAAATATCAGGTCCGTACTTTGGTGGACTATGAGCTAGGGACACACATATAGAAGTTATGGCCGCCTAGCCTATCTTCGTGGCCCACCAAACCCTCCGACACTACCTTCTAAAGCACAGACTTTCGTCATCATCACCAATAAAACCACACCCCATCCCATTACATTTATGCCAAACCTCTCATAATCTGAACCAACGCAGTGCCAGATGGCTCATGCTTCTCACAACCTCGACTTGAGTTTGTCCACCCCAGAAATCAATCAAAGGACAAACCATCGCAGACCACTTGCGGAAGCCCTTTACCTGGGGAACAAGTTTACCAATTTCACATTTTCCCCGAACTCATCGCTACTCTTTCCCTGCACGGAGGAGTCGTACCCAATGACCTCTTCTACTCTTCGATGGCTTCAAATGCCATCGTGGCGGAGGAGCGGGCGTTGTTCTTATGTTCCTCTCTCTGCCTGAGCCTATTCCTCTTTCATTCTCCGACTCCGATTTCCTTGCACTAATATACACGGAATACGGGCCCTTGTTCTGGGTCGCCAGGTGCGCTGCACGTAGGTAATCAAATCTATCAATATTTTCGATGACTCTCAATTGGTAACCTAAGTTTATGGGCAGCGACTATGTAAAATGAGGAGCTTTCAAAATACAAAACTACTTGGATCCTTCTAGCCTTTCACTCACTATTCTATACAAACCTTCCCGCTCCACTAACAAAATTTGTCAGATACTATGGCTGCTTACCTCACCATTCCCGCCCGCGCCAATGACTCCTTAATTATTCGTCGTGGTAAACAATTTTAAGCCCCCATCCTATTCAACCCCGTAGTTTGTATTGATAAATACTGTGTCTACTAATCACAGGATACCTGTTACCTCACCAATTTCCAACGACTACCCCCCTTACATCTCTGTCCTCACCACCTTACTTACCTAGTAACGAAAACCGTGCTTTTTCTTAAAAGTTTTTCGTGTTAATGTTGTCATGGGTTGAGTCCTCTATAACGTGCTTTGATGGCATCCTCCCTTCGATGTCGAACTGGCGCGGAGGCCACTCATACCATCACAGGTGCATGACGGTATTTTGTGGGTGGACTTTTAAGCTGGCTTGCCGTGCCAAACGAGATCCTATCGCCTTGGTTTTATTGGCCTACTCTCAATAACGACTGCTACGAATTGTTAAGAGCGTTGTGTAATTGTCAGCACATGCCCAACCTTCAAATACTCCTAGCCACCTGCTCCGATCGCCGCGTCGAGATCTTTGGCCCTTCTCACAATGGGGTTTAGACCCTTATTGGTGAGATTCACCCGACCCTTCTTCACAACTTCACCTTGATAATCACCGAGTCGACGATAATTACATACACAAATGGTTTGAGGCTATTCCCCTCATTTCAATCAAAAAAGAAAAAATTGTCGAGTCATTCACCACCACCTTATCTGTCCGTTTTGTGTTTCCTCATACGCCTTTAACAGATAAGAAAAAAATCTTTTCAAAAAAAGTTTTGCAGACCTTTGGACAAATTTGGTATCAAACTTAGCTTCTCAATCCACCCTACTATCCACAAGCCAATGGGCCAAGCTGATCCTCTAATAAAACACTAACCAAAAATCCCTGGAAAGTGTCAATGATCCGAAGAATTGGCACGATCAATTCCCCTTTGCCCTTTGGGCCTTATCGTACACATTCGTAACCTCTACTAATGCACAAACCTTTTTCTTTGGTATCTTACCGAGGTTGTTTTTGCCTCTCTAAAGACAAATACCCTCCTTAAATATCTCTTCAGGATATTCTCACCACGATGATTTCCTTTTTCCGCAAAGAGCGGTTCGCCCAATTGGAGCTTCTTGAACGAACGCCGTCTTAACAGCTCTTGATCCACCTTCAAAATCTATCACAAATTCATTAAACGTGCTTATGATAAGCGACTTCATGAGCGTACCTTAAGGTTGGTGATCTTTGTCCTCAAAGATGAATCAAGCATGTAACCCAACTAGAAAGACAAACGTGGAAAAGTGGCTCCCAAGTGGATTGGGCCTTATCTAATCACTAACTCACACTTGGATCTGGTACTTATCGTTTAGCTTCGCTTATGGGAAACCTAAGCGAACAACCCCTAATGCCGGCATCTTTGACCATTCTACTTCTGAAATTAGTGTTATTCACTTCTTATCTACCTGGCCACCTGCCCCTCAGCTCGCCCTTGACGCTCACTTACCCCAATACCATACACTCTATTTCCTACCCTCATAATAACAATCAAGCTCACATAGTTTGAGTCTCACTCCCCTATGATCCTTCCCCTTTTTTAAGTCTATTCCATACTTTCAAAGTATTAAAATAAGCCGTAGTCTTATGGGATTTTCTTGAGTCAAACTTCCTACTAAACTAATGCTTCACGCCAAAGAAGCATCTGTCCTCTAAATTAAATATAACTGCTTGCCCTCGAAGGACAGCTATAAATGCCAACTTTGTGCTATTATATATAGACTGCTCCCCCCCCAAGAGCAGCTATGATTCATGAAAATCAATATCTCTACTATAAATAACTGCTCCCCGTAGGACGCTATACAACCATGCAGCCTTTATCCAGAAGCTTCTCGCATTGATCACTTCGGAAGACCTCAAGAAAAACAATCAAATCCCTGGTAGAAACGGTTCCCGCATCGATCAGTCTAATCAATAATAAAATAAATCCTTCATAAGACTTTTGAGAGTCATGTACTTGTCTATTTAACGGGTAGGTTGTTCTTTTGTCAAACACCTCACTTTGACTGAGTTCTCGCATACCTGGGCTGTCCGGCTAATAAATCATCCACCTCACCTCACCTCTCATTTCACACTCGAAGTCCTTACTTACCCCTGCCTACTTGTGATCAGACCACTCTTTTCACCTATGTGCCTTCTCTTCTATGCACGTACCGTGGGGGGGTGTCCTTGGCTTCCTTCTCTTTCTCACTTTGTGTGGTTTTGTTTTGAGAGCCTTTTCACCTACGGAGCACTCTTTCCAATCTCCTTTCCCGCGTTGCCCTCGCATCTAGGATTGGTGTTGATCTTCATCAGGCAGATTCCCTCTCTTGGGTGAGGCTAACTTTCCTTCCCTTATACCTTTTAGCACATCACACCAATTCATACCAACCCCATCAACCTTCCTTTACTAATCTAATATTTTTAAACCAACCAACAATTCGCTAAACCGGACTAAATTGCCTGAATTCCGCCCCTCCCTACCTAAGGTAGAACTACTTCGTCTGAGCCCCTCCCTTGCTTTTGCAATGGGCCTAAATTAGGCACAGCACTTCGAACATGGGGTCGCCCAGGTTAGCTCGACCAATCCCCTAAACATACCTATCCATGTGTGGTGATATAAATATTTTTTGTGTATGTCTATTTAAATCACATGCCGCTTTAAATCCGTTTTCAACACACCGAAAATCAAAACACAAACATTCTTATTTTTTAATCGTAACTCAAACTCAAACATACATATTCAGCTTTGATGTAATGTTAAACAAATACATCTTCCTCTATCAATCGACACGCATGTCGGCCTCCTTAAATTATTCTTATTACCTTTTAACATTATCTCTACCCTCACACCCTCACCCGCAGGGTGGATGAGCGTGATCCATCGACCACCTCTCCGCCGGGCCTCTCTGTCCTCCAGGACACGGCTATTGGTAAACCCCCCACCCCCCCTCGAGAGCTACGCCCATACCGGGAAAAAACGGCCGACCCCCCAAGTAGGAAAAGGTGCCCCACGAGGCCCACTGATCTCCAATCTCCTCCTGTAACATATTAATACACCCTCTCGCTGGAGGACTTCCAGCCTCTAGTCTCCCGCCCGTGACTCTGCAACTGCTAACAATCCCTTGTCACTGCACCTTCGTTTGGAGCTGCTGACTAAACCGACTACAACGATCCCTCTCTGCTGTAAATCACAGCTTATGTCATGCCGCTCAGTAAACCTCACAGTTCGGTCTACCCCCATAAATCTATAGGCCTCTGTCGTTCCTACATCCCTACCGGCGATCGGCTGCTAACCTAGCTACCCCCTCTTCAGTCCCTTCTGGAGGTGTTGGCCGGGAGGTGAGAATGCTACCTCGTCGTCGATCCTAATATATGGTCTATAACAGGTTATAGCCTGCAACCAAATCCATTGTCACGCAAGCTATCTATAGGAATCCTCTCATTTCACGCTGGCCTGTGCCCCCCCCCCCCTCCTTGCCCCCGCGATCCACCTCATTCGCTCTACAACCCCTTACAACTCCTCAGCTATGCTCTCTGTTACCATAGAGTTTACCGTAGGCCTCCAAAGATGTTCCACAACCGTCCACCTCTCCCATACCTGCTGTAATACACAACGGTCAACCGATCACGGCCTGAGATCTTGCCTCTTGTTCTGTCTGGACCCATCATCTGAATCCCAACCGTCTGGACTCCGGGCCGGCTCCTGCCTTGAGATTGGCCTATTGGTCGCACACAAACAATGTCTCATAGCCCCAACAGTTGTAATGTAGAAAAATTCCAGTGTCGTCCTGTGATTTCACCCACAATCCCTAAACCCTGTATATCTCCCCGCCAATATGCAGTTGCCCATTCAAACGTTACTTTCCTTTCTCCACCATCTCCCAAAACACAGCATCAATGCCTTTGGAAATCTTCCTCCCTTCTGTCCCTCAGTTAATGCCATAATACGCCTACCGCTATCATTAATATCCCCTGCTAACCAACCTGTCTCCTCAGGGTGGTGCGACATACCTTAACCCTTTACCCCATACGTAAAGGAGAAACCCTCGCCTGTGTCAATCTCGTGTGTATGGACACAGAACTAACTGCTGTTATCCAGCTCCCGTCGCTTCCCCGTTCCACTCTCGGTAGTGCCTAATATACTGGTTCTCCTGTATAGGGAAGTCTCAAACATCCAGAACCATCTTCCAATGTTACTGTCCTCGCCCCTGTTTGGCAGATAGAAGGTATTTGTTTCGGGATTTCCATCTCTCAATCAACTCCTGTAACATACCATGATTACGTGTGATTCGTGAATAATAACGGATTCCACTTAACCCCCAAACGATTTATCAATGTCCATTCCGCTGGTGTTACATCCGCTCGGATCCGTGACAGCAGCGCCAGTACACTATCATTCATCCTTATCCCCGCCTCTGCCTGCATACGTTACAAAAACAAATAGCCGTTCAATAAATCAAATCACCACGGGTTTTTTCTCAAATTCTGGAAATCCCTACAGCAACCGGTATCGTTTATAGATAACCAGTACCGGTTGAGTAACTGATACCGGTTATCCCTAACTGATATCGGTCACTGTTACTTTCATACACCTTGCCTAAACAACCACCTACGACAATAAATTGCTCGTTTATTCCTCTCTGTATACACAGACATACCCGAAACCCTTGATTACCTACCACGTAAAACTCACCTCATTTATAACTCTTGTTATCATCTTTTCTTTCTCATATCTACCCAATACTCTCCCCCATCTTATTCACAAAACATGCAGAAATCAAATCACAACCAAAACATTTACCTCTGGGGTTGCAGTAGCTTGAGGTGGCCCTTGTCTTCCCTCTTGTCCCTGCCTGCTGGATGTTTCTCCTCATCCTGCCATTATCACCACTCTTTTCAAATTCACCTTTCTACTTTCTGAATCTCAGATCACATTCACCTTCCCAGTCTCATTTCTTATCACCCAAATCTCTCATGTAATTTCCTGTCTCTTTTCTCCTTATCACTCAAATCTCTCATGCAAATACCTGTCTCAGTCGTCAAAAAGCATCACGTTCACGTATTTAACGTCTTGCATGGCTCTAAAATTAAAACTTAAGTTGCCACCCTAGCTTTTCTATTTTTAGAAAAGCTCATACCTAAATAACCGGTATCGGTTACTTAACCGATATCGGTCTATCATCTACCGATATCGGTTCCTTAACCGACATCGTTACACACCTATCTTTTCTCAACAGCGTTCTTTTCTTCATTTCTCACCTAAATTTGTGTCGCGCCCACCTCTTTCCTGCATAAACAAACATAATTTACCACATTTGTTCATTACACCACACATAGCATTACAATTTCATTAACATCATTATTTTATACACATACACAAACCATCAACTACGGATATCAAGAAAACTATCAATCTATACATCATTTGGATCCAACTCATCAGTACATATATCACAAATGTCACAAACCACCAATTCATCACATAACCTGGACATTCATATATTACGTACAAAAAACAAAAAACATCAGGCATCATCCATCTATCAACATGTAAATTAAACTCATCACACATTCTATATATTACCAGCCATTAACCAAATATTTAAACACATTTTGAACACTGCATGTGGATCAAAACATCGTCTCTATATATATATTATACAAGTTTTCAAAAATACAATGTGCCCTACATCGGGGCCTCTGTGATCTCATCATACAACAAAACCGGCACGCAGGCCGCAATAACTGTCAGAAAATCTCAACTCGGCTCGCAGGCCGGTCCCTCGTATCAAAAATAGATATATACTTGGCTCGCAGGCCGGTATCCACTATACAACCCCTACTCAGCTCGTAGGCCGGTATACAATAAATGAATAAATGAATACATGAATAATACATAGGCACACCGGCCTCTATCAATACACCCGGTTCGCAGACTGGTGCCCATCTCTAAAATACAAACCCAGGTCTGGGATCTCTCAGCTCCCCCACCGCCCTCTGCAACCTCTCCCCGCTAGTCCCTGTGGTGCGTCTCGCCTCCTGCCCGTCACGGACACGCCAGCTGTGGCTGCACCTCCCTGAGATCTCTGGCTGTGAGAGGTCTCTGCCCTATGCGCTGCATAAGCCTAATACTCGACTCCGGTACCATCAAGAATATCCTGATAATATCGGGCCTCTACTCTAACCTCCATATAGCGCTCTCGAGCCACTAACGGAGCTGGGGCTGGTCCCCTGGCACCTACAACAAATGCCCCCTGAGCCTGTGCTGGTGTTGCTGGTGGTGCCTGTGGCCGCGGTGGTGCTGGTACCTGTGCTGCTGCCTGTACCTGTACCTGCACCTATGCTGTGGTGCTGTGGTGGTGCTGCCTGTGCCTGTGCCTGAGCCTGGGCTAGCTGCCCCTGTAAGACACCTATATGTGCCTGTGCTGCAGCTAGCTGCCCCTGTAAAAGCTGCACCTGACCCATGAGCTGATCTCTCTCTCCTATCACTGTAGCCAAGTCTGGTTGTGCAGGCGGTACTATCCTGGCTGCTCTCTGCCCAGCCCACCACACCCTGTATGCTCCCGTGCACCCAGCATCATCTACAACCTCACCTGCTGGCCTCTCTGCTACCCAATCTAGATCCAAAGGCTGTGGTGCAGGCAGTGGGGCCTCTACATCATCCCTCTTGTACTGAGGGAAGGGAGGTGGCTCGTCCTGTCGCAGCCCCATCTGCCTGCGTACCCTCTCCAGGGGTATCCGCTCGTACTCTCCTGGCCTCCGTCCTGCTATCCAGAATGTGTACTAGATTAGGCGCAACTGTAAGCGGGCTCCTCTGCCAGGGTGGTGACCTCTGTAGGGTCTCCATACAATGTCTACTACTATAAGGCCCTCTAGTAAGTGTCTATAGTATGCCACATCCCGACCTGTAATAACTGCTCGTGGCTGGCCCACGACCCCCAACCACCTCTGAAAGCCATATCAGTATATGACCTGTGGCCCCGGCTGCTGGGGTAACCCTACTGGCCTGATACATATGATGTGCTCGTATGCCCAACAATGCAACAAAAATGTAGAGCAAATACTGAATCACCTCCTCCGGCGATAGCCCCATAGCTCCCTGTACAATTGCACCAGATATACTGGTGCCCAAGCGTAACAGGTGTGCTCCTCCACCATCTCAAGCAGTACCCCCATCAATGCTCGTGGGAAGCGGCCTCCCTCTGAGTCCGGGAGGGCGAAGCAGGTGATCCCAACCATCATCAACACATCCAGTCGTGTCTCGTGTCGATGCGCACGGTACATGTCACCGTACCCAATACTCGCGCTATGGTAGGTCAGTAGCACGGCTGTATCCCCAAAAAACTACAGTATGCTGTCCATGGCAGTCTCTGAATCTACCTGGAAGACTGCCTCTCCCACGATAGGTAACCGAAGGATGCGATACACATCCTCCAATGTGACGGTCATCTCCCCAGTTAGGAGATGGAACACATTGGTCACCGAATCCCATCTCTCGATGAGGGCGACCATCAGGCTGTGATCTCTCTCTATCGCTCTGTACCTCTGGACTCCACCGAGTCCCACCTCGCGCATGATGGCCCAATGAGCCGCAGATACGTGTGGCCGCATCCGCACCAACAGCGGGGGCAATCCTATCCCACATCGTCAACTTCTGACGGGCCTGCAAAACCAAACCCACATCCTTAGACCTACTCTTTATTACAACATCTACTTTATCATCTAAACACCCCTTTTTATCCCCCGACCATACCCTGACTCTCTACCACCCCCCCTCTAGCAACCGACCACCCTACAAACCCAAAACCATCCCACCCAAACCAACAAAAAAACAAAAACCCAAACAAAACACACATGCAACCCAACCCCAACACAAAACCAACTCCCACATAAAAACCCCCAACCCAACACCCACACCGACCCACAACCCAACCCAAAAACCCAAAACCCAACCTTACACCAAACCCTTCTCCCACCTCCAACTCAAACCTAACCCAACCCTACACCAAACCCTTCTCCACTCCTAACCCAACCCTATACCAAACCCTTCTCCCACCTCCAACTCAAACCCAACCCAACCCTACACCAAACCCCTCTCCACTCCTAACCCAACCCCCACACAAACCCTTCTCCACAACCAACCCACACCCGCCCACAACCCAACCCCACCCCCCCCCCCCCCCCCCAACCCACCCCAAAAACCCAAAAACACCAACCCCCCCCCACAACCCCCAAACCAAAACACATCAATCCACCGACGCCGGCCGATACATGACCGACGCCGGTCACCAACAACACTCCCTTTCCCTAAAATTGTGCGACCGATGCCGGTCGCTTTGTGACCGACATCGGTCACTGTCTTCTCCCGGAGCCGAACCCCCGCGCGGGCCCCCAAAAACCCATTTTTTACCTATTTCTACCCATCTACCCACCCAAATACCCTAAAAACTTACCCACCTACCCACCTTAGCCTATCTACCCTCTCCCTTTTTCAAATCATTTCCATTTTCTCATTATTTCCTAAAAAAGGTTAATTCCTACCCAAACCCCCAATTTAGCATAATACAACCAAATCACCAAATTAAAGAGTTTCGAATCTACCCGAACGACGACACGTCGTCGTGGTGGGATGGGTGGTGGCGGTCCAGCTGGTCCAGCCCCTCCAGCTCCTCCTACCTGTGCCATGGCTCCAATCCTGATCTGCTGGGTCCCCGGCCAATCAACTGCTACCTCCTCCTTAATCGGGCCCACTATCACCTCTCTCCGCCAATACAATAGCTCCACCTCACTCAATCAAGCCTCTAATCCCAACTCTCCACGTCAGACAAGTCGATTTGGTTTGCAAATAACAAAAGTGACAATGACAAGCCGTATTTTTCTTTTTATAGGTTTTTCGCCTTTCACCGATATCGGTTTCATTTTTCCCTAAAGAACCGGTATCGGTCCCTTAACCGATATCGGTCATGCAGAATCGACATCGGTTCCCTACCCAACTTTCACCCCATTCTTTTCCCTTATTTACTCCTTGCCTCTTTTTCACCAATATCGCCTCTATCCACCTTTGCTGCACACCATTTGTTCACTTGTCCAGCCTGACCTAAGGCCTCAACCTACCTATTTGGCCCGACCCAAGGCCTCGCCCTACCTATTCGGCCCGACCTAAGGCCTCAACCTACCAATTGGCCCGACCCAAGGCCTCGCCCTACCCATTTGGCCCGACCCAAGGCCTTGCCCTACCTATTCGGCCCGACCTAAGGCCTCAACCTACCAATTGGCCCGACCCAAGGCCTCAACCTACCTATTCGGCCCGACCCAAGGCCTCGCTCTACCCATTTGGCCCAACCCAAGGCCTCAACCTACCAATTGGCCTGACCCAAGGCCTCAACCTACCTATTCGGCCCGACCCAAGGCCTCGCCCTACCCATTTGGCCCGACCCAAGGCCTCGCCCTACCCATTTGGCTCGACCCAAGGCCTCGCCCTACCCATTTGGCCCGACCCAAGGCCTCGCCCTACCAATTTGGCCCGACCCAAGGCCTCAACCTACCAATTGGCCCGACCCAAGGCCTCGCCCTCACTATTTGGCCCGACCCAAGGCCTTGCCCTACCAATTTGGCCCGACCCAAGGCCTCAACCTACCAATTGGCCCGACCCAAGGCCTCGCTCTCACTATTTGGCCCGACCCAAGGCCTCCATTTACCCTTCTGGCCCGACCCAAGGCCGTAACCCCACAACTTGGCCCGACCCACGGCCGTACCACTTCCATCCCTTACCCAAAATCAACACCATACACTTTTATCCACCCATCCGGTAGTTTTTTGTTCAATCGAGCTCACCTGTTCGTGTTTTAGCATGATTAGGGTCCTTGACTTGATCTGTCGACCAACTTTGCCTAGACCTAGACCGTGACGTTTATCTCAACCAAACCAACCTTTTGGTACTGCCGAACATGCCTAAACGTTCATGTACCTTACCTCTTATATACCCTGGGGCTACTTCCTATGCCTTGGATACCAGGATTATATCACCCTTGTTTGGATAAACTCTCGACCTTTGCCTCTGCACTGCTGGTTTGCTCGTCAACTCACGTACCCTAGTCGTACTATTACATTTCAACATGCGTCTGCTTCCTTGGACCTACCCCACCACCTTACCATCCTCTCTACAACATGTACCCTTTATCAACCCTATCCCTAATTTCCCGTTCACTCAATCTGCGATAGATTTGAGGGGGATTACCTATATCCTTAACATGAGAAACCACTTCATATTATTGTCCGCGCAGCTTTACAGAACAAGCTACACGACAATAAGGGGCTAATGTAGACACAAAATTTGTGTCTTACGACCCCTTGTGACCCGCATCTCATCTCGCAATCTAACCTCATCACCTAAACCTTACACAATTATTTATTAATTACCTTATAATTGATAAATCCACATCACCTTACCTGCCACCTCACTTTGCCACCTCATCATGACCTAGCCCTAACCCTAAACTAACCTAATTAGGACCCATGACTTGGTCTAGACTCACATCCATAACTAATGCCTCCTTACTCGCACCCAAAGCCGACCTTCTAGCCACTTGACCAAGCCCGCAACTGATCTCTCGGGAGAAAAGCAGGGAAGGTGGGATATTTTACTAAAAATAGCCTACTTTTTCCTTACCGATGCTGGTTCCTACTCGACTGCCGTCTGTTACGCAACCACCATCGGTTCCCTGTAAATGGGCTCCCCAAACCAAAACAACGGATCGGAATTTCATTTTGGGAGATCAGTCGAATGATTTTGAATCAATAGAGATCATTTGGGAGCGAAAAACAGAGTCCAGATCTTCACTTAACCAAGCAGAGACGAGTGAAGAAACAAGAAGTGCTTGCAGTAGAGGATATCAACTTGCATCTTCTCCAAAACCAGTAAGTCATGTCTTGCATGTCCTCTGTTATAACATTTCTTATGCTCTGTGAATTTCAGTCCTCCTAAATCTGTCTCTGAATCTACTACCCAACGTGCCATTGCATCTAACTGTTATTCTTTTGCTTCTAATCATCCCATGTCCTAATATCATCCATAAACCAGCCTTACAAAACACCATAGCTACTAAGAAGATCCTAGAACCCACCGGTATCGGTTATTAGTAACCGGCATCGGTTATCAGTAACCGCAATCGGTTCCTCTGATCAAAACCAGAAAACCAGCCTTTCCCCTACCCAGTTCAACGAAACAATTTAATTGATATTTTGCAGTCTTTTGTGTTAATTCATATTGGCAGGGGAACTGACCACCTTCGAAAGGAAGTTTTATATTTCCTGGGCCCAATGCAGTTTCCTCATTTAGTGTTTAATCAAAATCTTGTGGTCTTGTGTTCTTATTTGCAGGTAGTCCTTCCAAGACAAAAAGGAGTTCTCCGCAGTCAACCTGATCTTTCTTTACGGTACGCGCGCACCATCTCGACATTCAACAGGTATTCCTCCTAACCCTAACCTCATCTGTTTCTAAAAGGAATGAAAGGATAAGAGCAACTCTATTCCCAGAAGCTGAAACATTCCGAGTGAAATAGTAGTATAAAAATATGATGGACAAAAACCTAATGCGGGGTAAGAACCTTGTGAAATGAGTAGGGCGCACTGGCATTGAGGTGGAGGTTTGGCCAACTCTCTAATATGGACCATGTTGATCTCGAATGTTGGAGGTGGAGATGATGGGTGGCTGAATAGGTAGTGGACAAGGACGTGTGGCGATTAGTGAAGGTGGAATAGAGTCCTCATCTAAATGATCATCGTTGTCAAAATTTTCTTCAGGAGGGCATAGTTGGAGAAGAATGGTGTTTAGAGCCTTACAGTTCTCTACATCATGTCCTAGCACATGATGGTAGGAAAAACTTTTAGTTTTTTCAAACCCCTTTGGTTTGGGTTTGAGTGGGTCATAAGGTATAAGCAGCGGTAATGTGATGACCGAGGTCTCTAAGAGGTTGGCTAAAATTTTGTCATAAGACCCTGCCAATGGATCACAGTGTGAAGTGAGTGTGGTTTTGGGTGAAGGTGCGATTGATTGTGGTGGAAGAGGTGTTATAGGAGGTGGAATAGGTTTGACCACCGGTTTGGTAGGTGGTACTATCTTAGGTTTTGATGGTATGTGATTGGGTAAAGGTGTGGTAGATGAACTAGCAATGGAAGGTGTTTTTGGTTCAACTACCCTGTTAGAGAGTAGTGGGTTCTTGTCCTTGGATTTCACTTTCTTGGGTAAAGGTGAGGTGGGAGTACGTGATGTAGAAGGGAAAGCAGATGGTGGAAGAGGATGGGTTATCCATGGTGATAACATAGGTGTGGTAAAGGTTGTTGGTGGAGGTAGGTGGAATGTATGGGTTGAAGAGCTGAAATTCGCATAGGTAATGTTAGGGTTATGGTAGCTGGAAGAGGTATAGGTGGTAAGAAAGCTGCGGGTTACGGTGAAGGTTACGTCGGTTCATTGGATGTAATAAAGGATCGCGATGAGGAGGCGGGCTGCTATGCTTTTGATTTTATTTGGGTAGGTGGTTGCTTGACCAGGGTAGACAGGTGAGTTCTGAGGATAGATGGAAGGGGTGAAGGTGACATAGGCGTGGTGGGTGAAACTAGTGTATGCATCCTGGAAATTTGGGTCTTCCTTTTAGGCGGAGGAATATTTTTCGTACG
This sequence comes from Taxus chinensis, assembly GCA_019776745.2. Taxonomy (NCBI): domain Eukaryota; kingdom Viridiplantae; phylum Streptophyta; class Pinopsida; order Cupressales; family Taxaceae; genus Taxus; species Taxus chinensis. The sequence continues at coordinate 107,446,399 of CM034150.1, read as the reverse complement.
GGATTGGGAAGGTGTGAACAAGTCCAATTTGACGGGTGGATGGAAAAGGATGGATGTCACCATGACACCCAGGGTAGTGACCGGTCTGGATGTGGGAAATGATGTAGTTACAGGTAAGTTCTTAAACAGAGGAATGGGTTTGGTTATGGGTAAAGGTTCAGATGTAGGTAAAGGTGACGAAGAAGAAGCCATTTCAACAGATGTGGTCAGGGTTGATTTGGTTGCTTGAAATATCTTCAGATAGATCATGGAGGTATTTATAGGTGACATTTGCATTTGGGTTGAAAAGGGGAGCCGAAGATGTCCACAAAGCATGGAATTATCAACGTAATCCAAGTGATCAGCCAGTCATGAAAATGGTACCATTGTAAGTCAGGAGATGTTAGTTAGTTTAGTGGCAATCCCTATAAAATATGTCCGTGAGATAGGGAATTGGTTAGCCTCAGACTTTGTGGGTAAAAGAGCCAAGAACAAATCAACAAGATCCTGTAATACGAATGGGGAATTGTCCCCAACAGGCAGTGGTGCATCTAAAGGATCTCCCATGGGTAGGAGAGATGGTAGGTAGGGTGAGGTAGTTTCCTCTTTCAGTGGAGGAGAAAGTGATGATGATTCTCATGTGGGTAGGAGAGTTAATACCATTTATTGTTTGGTAGGTTGCAAGGTAGATGGTGAAAAGACATCAACAAAAATTTTGGAATCCTCCGTGGGTGAAGGGGGAGGCTAAGGGGACTCCTCTGTGGGTGAAGGAGTGGATGAGGTATGCTCCTCCGTGGGTAGAGGAGCTCGTGCTAGAATTTCCTCGATAGTCAGAATAGGTGGAAATTAAGGAACGACTGGTACGATATCAAAAACATCTTGGACTTCATGGACATTGCTATCATTGGTTGAAGGTTCACCATTTTGATTAGATGAAGGTGTATGGTTAGAGAATGACTTCTTAAATATATGCAAGTTTTGATTTGCCAATGCATTCGGGTTATCTAGGACGCGATATCCATCATCTAACATTTCCTGGACAATGTTCTTAAAAGTTAGGCAATTACCATCACTATAGCCTTTGATGCGATGATAATTACAATAGTCATGTTCCTTATACCATGCGAGCATAGAAAGAGTAGGATCAAAACCAGTATAAGGTTTTATGGGGAGAAGTGCAATGGCTCTGGCCTTAAGAAGCTTTTCCAAGACTAAAGAATAGGGCTCTTTAATTGGAGTGTACTTTCATTGTTCCCACTGGACCTGAAAAGTTTGAATGGGAGAAAGATTAGAGGAGGTTTGGATTGATTAGATGGATGAAATTGACTGGCTTTGAGAACTAACGCATTGGCAGATCCTTTGCATTTTGAATAATTGTTTTGGGGATTTGAAGATGAAGAAGTATCAATTTGATTTGAACGCGACGTTTTTGTTTCGCAATTGGATTTTCTTTTCTTTAATGACATGAATTTCTAGTTTTTGTGCCATGGTAAATGCTTCATCGAAGGTACAGAAGGTTTGTACCTATAGAGTTAGTGTGATGTGTTTGGCACAAGATCTAGTGAAAAACTCTATAAGCTCAACTTGAGGTAACTAGAATGTTAATTGGTTGATAAGGCTTCGCCAGCGAGCAATGAAATTTGTGATAGATTCATTGTCATACTATCATGTTGAGTATAGGTCAGTCATGGTGACCTTTTTGATGACATTGATTGAGAAGTGGTCCAAGAATGCTTGAGCCTCTTGGTTAAAGGAGTAGATGGAATGTCTCGGTAAACCACTATACCAATCTAAGCCGGGTCTTGTTAAGGACATGGGGAATGTCCGTAGGAGTAAAGCATCATCATGAGTAATTAGATAACACCCATGTTTGAACTACCGCAAGTGTTGTTGTGAGTCTTCTTTACTATTTGAATGGTTCAACTTGGGCATTTTCCAATGTACAAGGTACGATCGAATGGGGATAGATGGTTGAATAGGCTCATTATATATTTCATCATAAGTTAAGGAGTCGCGAGAGCTAAAAAATGATGCTTCTAATGTTTGCATCTTTTCCATCATCATCCTAATGAGGTCATTAGTGGGTTATGAGGAATGGGTGCCTCTTGCAGTAAAGGGAGGTTGATGATGGATGTATGATGTGGACGACATCCTAGTATATGGGGGTGGCAAGTGTGAGAACTGTGAAGGGGGAATAGATGCAGGTGGAAGATATCCTAAATAAGCGATAGACAAGATTGGGGGTTGCTGGTGATGCGTGTAAATAGGTGGGGTAGTAACGAATCTCATAGTAATTTGGGGTAGAGACTGTGGGATGGAAAGGATGAGGTTTTGGAATGGGGTGTGGGTTGCTGACACTATGGGTGGTTGTGATGCAAATGATACATACAAGGTAAAGGGTGCAGATGGGGTCATGATTTAGGTGGTTAGTGAAGGAATGTTTGACACCACGGGTGTGATAGATGTCATTGGTGTAGCAATTATAGAGGACGTGGGGTCTAATTGAGACACCACAAGTGGTAAGGTGGATGAAGGAAATGCTGAGTTAGTGGTAGCTGACGCAGAAGTTGGGGCGAGGATAGGAGGGATAGACACGGGCATGCCATATACCAATTGTCCCAAGGAGTCTTAGGTAGATGAGTGGACGAGATAATATTGTAGGGCAACAGGATTGTGGTCAAGGAGTCTTGTGAACTCCTCGTCGTTGGTATTAATGGTGATGGGCTGAGTTGGATCTATACACGACAAGATAGAAGGTGGTGATGGGATAGGTGGAAGTGGCTGAAGGCTAGCATGAAGCACAAGGGTGTTGGTTTGACTGTGAGTCAGAACCATGTGAATTAACATAGACATGGTAAAGTTTACTATACAAATGACACACAAAAAAATAGAAATGGTGAAGGATAGATTTTGGGAGTTGAAACTGGTCGGTGTTCTAATTAAAAATCAAAACAGAGGAACCGATGACGGTTTAAATAACCAATGACGGTTAAAGGGTGACTGATGATGGTTACATTAATTGATAATGGTTACTATGGGAAATCAACAGTTTTAGCAAACGAGGCCAAAAACTGATGAAAATGGAATAAGGAAACAATATGTGACAGTGATTTTAAAATTCTGGGAGTATGATGATGTCCTAAAAATTTCAAAAAAGAATAGAAAATGTGATGAGTGTTGTTTTTGGGTGAAATGACCAAAAGAGTTGGCAAATAACACCGGTTAGGTAAACTGATGACGGTCAGCTAGGAACCGGTGACGGTCGCTGGACCAACGCCGGTGATTGTGAAATTTGGAGAAGTGAAGAAAAATCAATTTTTTGTGAATTGAGTCAAATAGAATAACAACCTAGAAACTTGAGTATGATGAAAAATGGGTCCTAACACACTCAGAGACAGTCAGAATACACCAACTATATTCGTGGAGTGTGAAAAGAAGAAGAAAATGAAGCATGTAACCTCACAACTCAAAATGTAACTCAAGAAAAAGCTTAAAAAACATGAAATCCTACAAGTGAATTTGTATGTTTAGCTTATGCTATTTTAGACTGACTTTGTGAATCAGAAAAAAGTTTTTGGCTGAGAAGGTGTCATATGAAGAGGTAAATTCTAAGGGTAGTTTCAGGTTATGTTTTGGTGGGGCGGTCCTTTCTTTGAGTTAATGACTGGACAAAGAAACCAGTTGGGCGCCCACTGTCAATCCTATGATTGTGTGATTGTTAACAACTTCTTCTAGGTAGGGTGTTGTTTGAGAAGTGTGAATTTTTATTTGTGTAGTTTGGCCAAGAGAGGGAGAAGAGAAAGTAATTTCTATGATTCAATTATGTCAACCATCAGCTGGGCATAAATTCCAACATATAGGTTGCCCTCATTTTTATTGTGAACTAAAAATACAAGCATAGAAGTATGAAATGCATGTTTTTTAGAACCCAAATCAACAATTAGATTCGATGTAGCACAGATGAGTGAATAGGTCAGAGAGACATGCTCTTTCACTACTATGCAAATGCAAGAAGAAAGAAATGATTCGTTTTAAACACCAAATCACAAATGTTGTTTATAAAAATTAGAAGAAAAGAATTTTACCGGGGAGAAGATTAAATGTATATTTTTCAAATAGAAAGAGACACATAAGATTTCCCTCTAGGAAGAAAATGCAATGAATCCAAGAGAGGGTCCTATTAGGTGTGCCAAAATGTTTCACTAGATTCTTAACAGATTTAATGAAATAGATAGAGGGTGATAGACCAAGGAGGAATACTTGTTTGTGATGTTGGTTGAAGGTTGTGCGTGCGTCCTAACTTCCTGATCCAATGCTGATTAGGACTACTTCCTTTTGGCTAGGAGAAACTACCTGTAAAGTGCAAAACAATACCAACAGATAGATTTAAACACAACAATGAGTGGAATGCCTAGAAGATGCCAGATCTGGGAAGTGTGGTGCTTCTTGAACAGGTTGTCAGTCCACTTTTATATAACAATATTAATGCTATTTGAAATAAACATGAAATAACAATCTTATTTGAATTGAAATGATTTAGGTATCTCATACAAAATGAATAAGAAGGGTCAAGTAAAAAGGTGGTTGAGGTCAAAATGGGTCAGGTGATGGACTGGTATTAGGTGGCAGATCTAGTACAAGCTTTTGGTGAGGTTTGAAAAAAAGGTTACAAATGATTCTGGGTAGTTTGGGAGTGAGTATTAGCTTGTTGTCTTGAGCTAGGTTATCAGACACAGAAATCAATGCTAGTCAGGGTATGAACGATGACGGTTTATATGTGATCAATGACGGGTTGGGATAGATAATGGTAGAATGACAAAATGGATGTCTAGACTCTCTTTTTGTCTGCACAGAGAGTTAGGAAGGCCTATGGTGGGATTGTAGGTGGGGTACCAGTCTTGGGTAAGATTTTGTGAGGTTTTTGGGGTGATAAGGTCAACTTAGTGAAAGTCTGTCAGAAGATACAGTAACCGGAGTTGGTCTGGTGACCAATGCTGGTGAAGGGGAAAATGATGATGGTTAGGGTGACCGACGTCGGTAGGGGTGGAATGGTGGAAATAAAATAATCTTGGTTTTAAGGGCTTCTTTGTGATTGCACAATTAATGGAGGAAGGATGGTTGGGTTTATAAAAATGCTAAGAAGGCTCAAGAATGTCCAAGAATTGGGTATGAGGAGCTGAAAGGGTTGTGGGCAGTTGGATGGGTGGATTAACAGGAAGGTAGGGATGGTAGAATGCAAGGGAGAATAAGATCTAATAAATAGAGGTAAAGAAGCTACAATCTAAGTAAACATAGAATGATGTAGATCAAAATATACTTACTTGTATTTACAGGCCTAGTTGGTGGAAGATAACAATGGTTGATTTGTGAAACTGGTGGCTCAGTGTCACAGTGGAAGTGCTTCCTGGAATGTTACCGCAAATGCCAATGCCTTCAGATCAGTATTGGTGCTTTTTAGGGGTGTCTGGATGCACGAGAGGGCTCTGATTTGTGCTTGCATGCAAATCTCTCTTTCTCTCTCTATCTAAAACTCAAAATTTCTAACTTCTTGAACAAGGTTGCCAAAATGAATATATGGTAACCGATGATGGGTAGGGTGACCAACATCAGTTTCGAGTTAACCGGTGTCGCTTAAGGTAGGAAATCCTAGGTTTTTCCAAAACAACATATTTTGGTTATCTTTTGGCGAGTTCTACCCATTGGTTTGGATCTAAAATGGTATTTAATGCTTAGATAAGTGGGCATGTTGTTGGAGAAAGAATAGGCATCTAATGTTAGGGTTATACTAAGTCTCAATTGGTTAAGGTAAGTAGAAATTGAGTCTTAGTTAAAAGAAACATGCTAAGAATAGGTCCATGATGAGGGTGTCTAGGTGATGTGGCTAGGCGAGGTGTAAATTAATTTAATTAAAGTAATTAAATTAATAGATAAAGTGAGGATGAGCATTAATTCAATTGTAAGTAATTAAATAAATATGAATGTGGGGTAAAGGGGTCATGGTTATATGAACATGCTATGTTAACTGATCGAAAGGGGAACAAGGGGAGTGTGACCCAAATTTGGTGTCAACAAATAGTTCTCAATCTATGCTTAGTGGTTTGAAGTGGTGTTGTGTGAATCTATCTTCGGACTATGGTGCATTTCGTCCACCCTTTTCATTTCTCACTTTTCCCCATTTTTGATAGTTGGATTCTTTATTAAAGTATCCTCTTTTTGCGTATCACCTTAGTTTTCATAGTTTCATATTAGTTTCATCTCATTTTATGCTATCCTTATCCTTGATGCAAAGAAGAGCCAACTTCTTTAAAATCTGGAGGTTACCTTAGGGTGCATGTCCCACTAACCTAAGGTATCCAACTTAAATATAATCCTTAGCAATAACACAAATAAGAAAGTAATCAAAGTAAATCTCCTAAAATCATGTAAGTGTTGTGAAAACAAGCTCTAATGGACTTCGAGAGGGTTGACACAGCTGCAAAATTACTCAGAGTCGAAGATACATTTGCATAGTGCAAGAAAGATAAGGTTGTGTCTCATTTTGGAAGGGAGGATAGATCAATCTTATAGGGTCAACAGAGACCCAGTTGGGTCACAACCGACTACGGGAAACCATTATTTAGATGGTAAAATCATTTATTTTCTTGGGATATGGGGCTTTTAGAGATGGGGATAAATGCTTTAAATCATGTTGGCGGGTAAGGGATATTTGGGGAAGTGCAATGGATAAATAAGAGATAAATATGGGTAGGATAAAAGCTATAAAAAGCATAGGGATGTAGATTTAGGTGGTTAGGGATAAAAATCATCCCAAAGAAAGCTAGTTAGAGGTAATTAGCTAATTAGGAGAGATGAAAGCTAATTAAGGGTAATTAGCTAGTTTAGATTAATTAATAATTAAAGGTGATATATGGTAATTTAAATAAATGAAGTGAATTAAATTAAATGGATCTAGTTAGGACCATGGTGAAAAAAATGTGCACGCAAGTAGTCAAGGGTAGTAATACCAAATTTTGGTGTCTACAGATAGAACATGTCATGGATTCAATGAGAGATCATCCAAATTAGAAAAGAATGAGGAAGATTTAAGTCAAGGATAAAATGAAAGAAGGCAACCAAGCAAGGGAGAAAGTTCAATACTTCTACCTCATAGAAGATCACCTATCAAACAACCAAATGCATATAGCTATGGTGTTTTTCATGGAAATTGTAATGCCCCTGCTTTGATTGATATCTTACTTGCTTCTTTGATTGGAGTTGGAAAAATTGACACTAATTGAGTTCTAAACTGATATGCTCTTTGAAATTGTTTGGTCCTATTTGCTTGGATGAAATCAAATGTTTGTTTAAAAATATGGTTTTGATCATGTTTTGGGTAAAGATGAACCTATGTGGATTTATCATTAGTATTCACTTAACTGGTTTTTGAAGTTCACTAGGTGATCTCATCCTATTGGGACATCGAAATTGTCAGGTAACTAGGTAAGCTATTTAAGTTACATTATTATTTTTTTCCTAGGACTATAATGTGAAATATTAGATTAAGGCTAATACCTTGGATCAATTTCAGTGATCCAAGGCATTTTCCTTAATCAATTTTGTTATGTGATCATGAATAGATAAATCAAAATTTGGTTCTTATGTTTTTTGACTTGTTATATAACCAGTCTTGTTGATTTTAAGATTTGTATTAGTGGCTTAAATTTTGTAGTTATGTTATTGCCTGATTCAATGGTGATTTGATTAATATGTTAGGATATCATGATGTTTTGAGAACCTAAACTAATATACCCTAAGGTAATACTAAATACTAATCTATCCTAGTGTATTTGATTTATTAATCTAACCTAAGCTAGGTTGGCATCTTATATTAAGGGGTCTAAACCTAACTAAGAACTTAGACTAAACCTAAGACTTAACTACGGTGACAACCTAACTAAGGACCTAATCATGGTTAGTAGGGCGCTAACCCATGATATACCGGGAATTAAATGTTAGTAAATAGAGCACTATCACCAACTTTGGCATAACCAAGTTTAAACTTGGCATACACGGGCACCTAGGTAACTATGAGTTTAGTGAAGTGGTGTTTAAGCATTTAGTTGCTTGCTAAAAAAAAGGGTAGTTGGAAGATTGGTAGTCTTGCCATGGAAATTAATGAATTGGAATTTTTGAAACCACCTTGGGAAAATACGATGGTTTTTGGCAAGGAAATAGGGATTGTTTTTCATTTCTCCTATGCTATTATGAGCACTTTGGCATTGCATGTTGATATTTTGATATTTGAACTGTTAGTTTGATTTCACTTCATTTATGAACTCTCCATTTAATGAAGAATATAGCGGAGATAATTTTGTGATTTTGGTTATAAAAATAATGAGGAAGATGAAGTATGGGTTGTTGTGCATTCCATTTGAAATTTTGGAAAAATCTTATGTGAAAATATTGGTCATATGAGGGCTTAAATATTTTGATTCCTACTACTAGGTGTTTAACTCTAGCCCCCTTTCATTTTATTTGTGTGGTGAAGGCAAGAGAATTTTATTTTGTTTTAGTGGCAACTAAAATAAATAGTAGAGCGTAATATTGAAAAGCTTGTATCTTTTGATCGATAACTCGGTTTTGAGTGCTTTTTTTTGTGTTATTTCCATTGGAAATATTTATTTTGATAATCACACTATAATTATAAAGTGCCATATTGTAACACACACTCATTATAAAGTTCCAAAATATGGGGGGCTCTTATTGCATTGTTTGATTCTTGGATTTCTTTTGGTGATTATTTGAGGATGATGTCTACTTCTACATCTGATAATGTTGAGCCATTAACAACACATAATCACCACACATGGAAACCAAGAATGGAAACAATAATTAAGCAGAGAGGATTATGGGCTTTAAATTCTTTATAACAACCATTGTTCACTAGAGACTATGAGAAATTTCAGTACAAGTGCAAATTTGATGAGTGTATGGGTTTGATAGGGACTTATGTAAATGACAATATTTTGTTTGGTTTGAAAAAAATTGAATATCCTTTCAAAATATGGGAGAAATTGGAGGATTTATTTAGTAAGGTGGATCATATGAGATCCATGCAACTTGAAATTGAGATCACCTCTCTAAATCCTAAATATTTTCCAACAATTATAGACTATCTTACCAAGTTCAAGCATTTTTTGACATAGTTGAAGAGGAGTGGAAGCGATAAGAAAAATGAAGAGTGTGTTTACTTGAATTTATCCAAGTTGAGAGGACCATTTAAAATATTTTTTTCTACCTTTTTCTCTAGCATGGATGCCTTAGGTGACACATTCAAAATAACTAACTTAGAAACATTTTGTGAAAGACTTACTAGGTAAGAATCCAAATTGTCTCACCTTGAGTCTTCCACCTCTCAAAAGGAATTAGTTGCATCTAATCCTAAGGTCAAGGGAAAACCAAAAAGTAAAACCAAATCCACCCCTTCTCCATCTCAAATTGATCCTAAACTCAAAGAAAACAACTCTAAACCCAAGGAGTCTTCTAAATCCAAGAATAAGTCTAACCTTCTATGCTCTTTTTTTGGGTGTAGTGGTAATGAAGAACATAGGTGTTATAAGCAAATGCAAGCTTTAGAGGATGTAGTAAAGAAACAAAAAATTTCTATATCCACTCCACCTCCTTCTAATTAGCATGGAAAATCACTTAATGTTGCTGGGTAATATCAGTCACAACTTGCAGAAAGTTGGGTTATAGATTATGGTGTTTCTCATCACATGAATTCTTCCAAGGAGTCTTTTATTTCTCTAGGTTTCAGTTCTACTTCCAAAATTGAGGTTGGATATTCTTCCTTTCTTTCTATTGAGGGAAAAGGTGATATACAACTTGATGGTGATGGTATCTAAGATGCACTATATATTCATAACATCACTAAAAATTTGCTTTCTATATATCAAATTTGTCATTCTGATAAAGGGAAAATAGTGAATTTTACACTACATGGGAAAAAAGTACAAACTTTGTGGGATCCTCATTCACTTGTTGCTTAAGTTATTGTTGATCATAATTCTAGACTATATCACTTTAAGGGTTTTGATGACACTTCCTCTATAGGGATAGGATTGGTTTCTCATGTAGATTTAGAGAGTAAGCTTTGACATGAAATATTTGGACTTCTCACTTATAGATATTTGAAGGAGTTGATCACTCATGGTATGGTAGATGGTCTTCCTAGAGTTTCTTGTCTTGAGGGAGTTTTCTTTGGCTGTGCATTAGGAAAACAACATCAAGATCCATTTCTTAAGAATTTTTCCAAGAGAGTTTCTTCACCACTTTAGATTGTGCATAGTGAGTTGATGGTTTTTCCTACCCCTTATTTCAATGGAGCTAAGTATGCAATTACATTTATCGATAATTTCTCGAGGCGTACTTGGGTTTATTTTCTCAAGTAAAAAAGTGATGTTTTTTCACACTTTACAGTCTTCAAAGCTTTGGTCGAGAAACAATCTTCTAGTTGTATAAAGAACCTTCACACTGATAATGGGGGGAGTACTTAAGCAATGAGTTTTCTAATTTTTTGGTAATCAAGGCATTATTCACTAGTATTATGTTCCTCTTGCTCCACAACAGAATGGATTATTAGAATAGAAGAATAGAACTTTGAAGGAAATGGCTAACTGTATGATGCATTCTAGAAATTTACCTCCTATCTATTGGGCAGAAGAAATTAATTGTGATAACTACATTCACTATCACACACCACATAGAGAACTTGAGCATTTGACTCTAGAGGAAGCTTGGTCCAATACTAAGCTAGATGTTTCATTTTTTAAATTCTTTGGGAGGCATGCTTGGGCCTTTGTGCTAAATAAGAAAAGGAAAGCTTTGGATAAGAAGAGAAAACCCTTGATTTTTGTAGGGTAGTGTGAGGACATGAGAGCTTATCGACTTCTAGATTCTAATACTCATGACATTATTTTTCGATCACATGTTCAGTTTGATGAGTGATTCACTCCTCATGATTCTTCATCTTCTACATGTCTCCTTCTTCTTCATCTCATCTTAAGGATCCTTTCTTTGAGGAGGTAGATCAGGAGGTTATAGATGTCATTGATGATCATATTCCCACTAATGTTGTCACTATACCTAAGTGGGCTTGTACTACAGTTTCTGAGGAATACCTTTCATACAGGATCTTCCACCAACTAGGCATCATCACACACATTCTACAGGTTCTGAAATTTTGTGTCAGGTAGTTTCTAAGGATCCACAATATTTTTCAAAGGCTTATGGGATACAGGAGTGGGATGATGCGATGGTAGCTGAGTATTATTATTTGATGAAGAATCATACTTGGCATTTGGTATATCTTCCTAAAGGAGGAGATATGGTAAGGTGTAAGTGGGTATACCAAACCAAATACATAGCTGATGGGTCCATTGAAAAGTATAAGGCTTGTCTTATTGCAAAGGGGTTTTCACAAGTTAAAGGTATTGATTACTTTGAGACTTTTGCACCCATTCCCAAGATGGATTCTGTATGCCTTGTACTTTTTATTTCTACATCATAGGGTGGCCCATATACTAGATGGACGTGAAGAGTTCCTTTTTACATGGAGATTTACAAGAGGAAATATACATGGATCATCATGTTGGATTTGTGCATGATTATTCTCTTGTTTGTATGCTCCAAAGGTCTCTCTACGGTCTCAAACAAGCCCTTGAGGGTGAATCAAGATGAGAAGATGGATTATTTTCTTCTATCTACTGGTTTTGTTCATTGCCACTCTGATCATGTAGTTTATCTCCACCATGTTGGTGAGGATATTGTAATACTTGTCTTGTATGTTGATGATTTATTACTTACTGATAGTTATTCTTCCCACATTCAAACTATTCTGAGGGCTATTTCTACACAATTTGACCTGACAAATATTGGGTTACTACATTATTTCCTTAGTTTGTAGATTTCTCAGAAAGATTAAGGTATTCATTTGAGTCAAAAAAAGTACACCCATGCTCTTCTTCAACGCTTTGATATGGCTGATTGCAAGCCAAGTCCATCTCATTTTCAGTCTGTGGCTACTCTTACTTCCACATGTACCATTCCACTTTGTGATCCTACTTTGTATAGGCAGTTGGTTGGGAGTATCATGTACTTGACCCATACTCACCTTGATATTTCATTTGTAGTAGGGCTTGTATCTTGGTTTTCACATTCTCCTCATAGTAGTCATTGGCATGCTGCTAAAAAGATTTTGCACTATTTGTAGGGAACTTCCCACTTTGGCCTACACTACACTAAGGGTTTGTTATCCCGTAAAATTGACAAGGGAAATTTTACCGATAACCATACCGAAAATTTTGTTCCGATCCCTCGTTAGGGATCCCTTGCGTTTGGAACGTTGCAAAATCCCTTTTTCGGGAAATCTGGTTTTCCGAACTTAGTCATTTTTGGTCTTTTGGCTGGGCGCATGGAATTACTATGTAACACCAACTTTTGGTGTGCCCCCTTTAAATCCTTTGGCACATATTTTCCTGTGTCAACAGACCTTTTGGTGCACCTTGATATGTTGAGTCTTCCCTGTGTGCGCCAAGGTGCATGCGCCTTCAAGTTAGCAACCCTTTTGTTGCGCCACTTTTTGGTGTGCCAGAGGCGCACATAATCTCATGTCGACACCACTGTTGGTGCACCAAAGGTGCACTTAATTCCATGCTGGCAAGTGCATTGGTGTGCCAAAGGGCGCATGCTTTCCTATGTCGATAGTAATTTTCATGTGCCCTTTACAAAGTTGGTGGCGCATTTATTACTGACTCACATATATATATATGTATTTGCGTGCCTGCAAATGTCATTATCACCAGAGAAATCATGTTTTTTATATTCTCTGAACCTGTCAGCACACCTGCCCTGTCGTTTTTAACACATAGTGGACCCGTTTGCACGTTTTTCACTATTTATCTGGGCAAGAGGTTCTTGTCTCTTTCATGTGTTTTACGTTTTTGGTTCTTTGAATGCTTGTTGGTTTGGTTTTGGGATTGAAATATTAAACTAGCCCCCCCTTGCTGTCTTTCCCTATTCCTCCCCCTCTTTCCAGATCTGCTGGTAGAGGAAGTTGTTCTGAAAGCATGGTTTAAATCCCTTCTGGTTAAGCCATTTCATTACCCAAATAACCCTGTAAAAAGAGGAAAAGAAAAGAGAAGTTAAACCATGTGAAAAACCCCTCTGAGGGTGATTAAAGCTCTAAAAAAGACTCTGTTTTTCTCTTTCCCTTTGGCGCATCTGTCACCCCCGCAACATGAATAAAATCTGCGCCAATGGCGCACCCATCATGCCTGTTACATCAAGAACTTTTGCGCCCTCAAGGCGCACCTCCTTCACATGCTGCAAGTGCTAGCCTTGCGCCATCTTTGGCACACCAACCTTACTTGTTACATCGCATAAACATGCATCCCTTTGGCGCACCCAGCATCTATGCAACATCAGCTTAATCTGTGCTAAGTGCAAGACTTTCAAGGCACAGGCACTTTCCTCGTTGCAGAAACATCATATCGTGTAGACCCTCCGTGTGCCGCGCCAAGTTGCCTTTGGTACACGAGAAGTTCCTGTTACACAAACCATACATGCGCCTTTGGCGCACCCTGTCTCTATGTAACACGGTGTTTTCATGCGCCCTTTACAAAAATGCACCCTGCAGTATCTATGTGCCATGCACCTTTGGCGCTGATTTAACCCTTGCAACACCTTTTTTCTATGCACCTTACCTATTTAGCCTTGTAAGCTGTAGCTTTCATGCGCCCTGCGCCCTGAGCCTCAAAATCACTAACTCTTTCTTCTGTTAACATTTCAATGGAAGATCAAATGGCTAATACAACCTTTTTACGTTGGGTCTCGCTTCTTCTTCGTGCAGATCAGCAACTAAGCTCGAAAGAACATATGTCTACATCAAGCAAGAGACCTACCAAATCCAAAGGCAAGGCCAAACTTACAGAAGAAGAGATGAAATACAAGTATCAGAGAGTCAGAATGCCTGACTCCCAGGTCGAATGCGACCTAGATATCAGGGACTCAGAGTTGGGTCACATTGATATGGAGGAATTCTAGGTCAGAACTCAGAAGGTAACAAGAAGTCCATGGATGGACAAACTGATAGGGAATGCCCTACACCTCACTGGAGGAATCCCAGTTAGCACCGTCAACAATGAATTCATGATGGTGGTCGCCCGGTGCTACAACAAGGACACAAGTTGTGTAGTAAATGACAAGGGCGAGGTAGTCATTAACCTCACTGCCCGCCACTTTGAGATAATACTCGGCATCCCTCATCACCGGAACTTCGTGGCCGTCAGCCGAGAGGATTGCATTAAGTCCTGGGATGAAAACGAAGATCAGTGCATGCAACTAATGAATGAGGTCTATTTGAAAAACAAAAAGGTGGTGACCCGATGGCCTCAAATCATCCACCGCAGCGACTTCTCAGAGGAACTCAGTGACACCATCACATTCCTGAGCAGGGTCTTTGGGCTTCCTGACGCCCACTTTTTCCATAAATGGATGTTGCGGTACTTAGAGACCATGAACAAGAATGTGCCCGATCAGCACTTTTGCTGGGGAGAGATAATAAGCAGCACAATCTCTAAACAGCTTCAACAATTTCTTACAACGGGAAGATTCTACATGAACTCCTATGTTGTCTATGTTGCAGCATCAGAGAGAGATTACCCAGGCCTGATACGAAGTGGGGTTTGGCCTCAGGTCAAAATATATGAGTACTACCCAGAATTGAGGCTGGAGAATAGCATCTCTCAATTCACAAATATTAACGATGTGTTTTTCTACCACATCATCTGCCTGTTGAGGCCAAATATGACTTACGGTCATACGACCAAAAGCATAGTGGTAGCCACTGAGAAATGGGGGGCCCTGTTCACCCAATTTCCCACATTCACCTATCTGAGGGCAGCCAATTTCTTGGGAGAACCAACCAGACTGCTGAGGTATGCTGGGCCCAAGCTGATTTTGCTGGAGCTGTCAAGACAGCTGATGACATATCACGAGAAGTGCCTCAGAAGAAAGAAGGGTGGAACTCCTTTCCCCCTTACAGTGGGCCGATATACATGCCTTACCCACCACAAGGCAAAGGACATGTTCACAGAGCTGGAGCTGCTTAATTTAAGACATGATTTCCCCGCCAAGCCTACCTTCGACCCAAGGAATTATCTGCCAAGGGAGAAAATCGATCCAATCCACGTCCCTCAGATCAAGGACATCTACATCGACATCATCCATGAGGTTGAGCTCAGGAGAAAGGATCATTCTCGCTTAGCCTTGGCATAAATCATCCAATATGGGGTAGCAATTGTCCCCAAAGGCTTTCAGACTACGAAAGATGAAATAGACCAAGTATATACTAACACGGATGGGGACAATTGGCCTTTTCCAGCCATTGATAGAACTAAGGCACCTCAGACGATTGAGGAGAGGGTCAAGGAGACTTTGCGCAGAACAGAGCATTGGTGCCGGATGAATGGGTTAATCTACCTCAGGGTTGATTTCACAACCTCCCCATGGGTGACGCACCTCCTCGATCCAAACAACAGCCTAAAGGCAAGGGCAAAGGCATAGAGGGTGAACCCAGCACCACTCAGGAAGAAGCTCCAGCAAGTCCTCCTTCTGCTGCACCAGAACAGGTCATAACTCTGGTTACGCCAGAGAAAGAAGCAGAAGAGGATGTTCCAATAGGCCCATACGTGCAGGATGTCGGCACGGCTACAACAACTGGGGTTCCTTCTGTCCCTTCTTCTTCTCTTCCTTCCCCTCCTCGAGTGACTCAAGCGACCATCCCTTTGGTCGTGTCCTCTCCCCCTTCTTCTACTCCTCCCCCCGCTTCTTCGTCTATCTTCTCTTCCCTCGCGGATCTTTCCCCCTCCATTTCTTCCCTCATATTTGAGCTCCCTTCCCTTCCTATGTCTTCCTCAGTTGCAGTATCCCTTCCTCCCGTGGGCACTTCTTCGGCTATTCTCTCCATGCTGCCTCCACGTGTCTCCACGTTTTTCCCCTCTACTACTGCAGCTGCCCCCTTCTCCGTTTCCAGCCCTTCTCCCATAGGTAAGTCAGCAAAAGAGGAAATTTCCCATCGCTCCGATGGAATTTTCTGTAATCCCATCTAAGGGGGCAAAGAAGCAGAAGCCCGTCACATGCTTCTCTCAAAGTGCTGCAGGAGAGAGGGTTATGGAGATCGCGTGCCCCAATCCCCTCAAGGAGAAAGAGGATCTGTCTCTGACAGATTATACTGTGACCCAGGTCACAATGGGGATGTCTTCTGAAAGTCTTCAGGGGGAGGCCCTTTCTGCAGTTGATGCCCTCTGCAAGAAGCTTCAAGAAACAAAGGAAGAGAAAAGGAAACTAAAAGAGAAAAATAAATATCTGCTCCAAGCCTTACAGAAAATGGGTAGTGCGCCTCCCATAACTGCCACCGAGACTTCTGAGCTTCTCAGCCAGGAGAAAATTAATGAGTACGCAAAGATCGGCGAGCAGGGTATGGCCGTTTCTGCTTGGAGGAGCCAAATCCTCAAAGACAGCGAAAAAGTAATCGCCGAGTTCTCTAACTTGTATTTGAACATCAACAAGGCCAATAAAGAACTCCAAGCGTTAGCAGGACCCATATCAGAAGAGTTGGAACATGCTAGACTGCAGCACAAGACCTTTCAACAAATGTTAGACTGTTCAGTTGAAGATATCGTCAAGTTCGGTGTCTTCGGGCATCCCAGGGCCCTCAACAAAGTCATGTTCACTCTTGATTACCGGGTGGATCAGCTGGAATTTTTCATAGAAAATATTGACAAAGTAAAGGAAGAAGCCCTGGACGCGATGCACCAAATGGAACGGATCATTCTTAACATGTCGCCAAGGTTAATTACTCCTTCCTTTACTTTAAGAAAAGCTGAGGAGACCATTCAGATCTTCAAGGAGATCATTTCTCAAGGCATGGGGCCAGAGGTCACTTTTGACGCAGAGTCTATCAACAACCTGCTGGCCTGCCGAGACTTCATTGGGTTACTCATTGAAGCAAAAAAAGACTATTCCAAACTCCCTGAGAAGTTCATAGATGAGCGAGAGACTTGTGAGGTGATCAGTGATCGACACAAGGATCCTTCCTAGGATCAGCTAGGGCCAATGATCAACAAGTTTATGGAATACCGCTCTCAATTCCATATCTCATCACCTGAGCAACAACAAAAGCAGTCCACCCCCTTTCGGCTACAGGATGACGATGACAAGTAGCTTCTTCTTCTTCTTCTTATCTCTCTCTCTTCTTCGAATTTCTTTTTGGGAATATCTGGAGTATGTTGACACAAATGATGACATCATCCATGTTGCATCATGGGATGATGTCATCTATCAAGTTGTCAAAATTCAACATGACTTTTAGATATTTTGTAAATATCTTTGTAAATAAGTTGTTGGCTCCTTTTTTCCTTCTTTTCTCTCCTTCTTCTATAAATACCCCAATACTTGTTGTATTATGGATGAGTGAATATCTTTCAGATGAAAAATAGAAGTGAGGAGAAAAGACTTTGAGATTTTTGTAACAGAAGGAAAATATTAATACAATATTTAGACTTTGTGCTGAATACATGTGTTATGTGCATTAGATCTTTCTTACGTCAGATCTGTGTGTTTATCCTGTTAGATCTGCTTCTATTTTATTGTCATTTATTCGTCATCAGTATTGCTTTTCTCATTTATGCAAGTAGGTTTGGCTCTGTTTACTACCAATCCCAAAACATAAACCTTCTGACCTTTCTGCTTTGGAATTCATTTCTTTTCTCCCTTCAGACCTGATCTTTCTTCATCCCCTCTTCTTTTCCCTTCTTTTCGTAGTTGGAAACACCCCTACTGGGATGAGATCCCAAACCCCCGAAGGCAGAATTTGTGAGACTTGCACAGATTCCTGCTGGTAGAATAGCAATAAACCAGTTTTGCTTTGCTGACTCAAAGAGGGGCTATGCCCTGCACACTGTTGGCTCGTTTATCCATAGATCTACCCAAGCGACAGATTTTTGGACCAACAGGGTTATACTCAATTGGTTGGGTATATAGATTCAGATTGGGAAGGTTTTATTGATGAAAGACATTCCACTTCTGGATATATTTTTTTCCTTGGTTATTCTTCAGTTGTTTAGGTGTGCAAAAATCAATAGGATATTACACTTTCATCTTCAAAGGTAGAGTACAGGAAAACAGTTACAATAAGTTAGCAGATTCTTTAGCTTCAAAAGTTATTAATAGAGTGGTGTGACAACCAAAGTTCAATTCACATTTCCCACAACCCAGTTGAGAACCAGTGGACCAAGCATATTGAGATACACATCCACTTCATTTGTTAGCACATTCAGGATGGAGTTCTTTGCTTGGAGTACATTCTGACTCAACAACAGGTTGTAGACATCTTTACGAAGCATTTTGTATCACCTCGCTACCTTGAGTTGCATGACATGCTTGGGGTTTCGGAAGTTGTTCTTGGGGGTGTTCGTGAGAATATCTTCCTTCTTCTTATTATTCTTTCTCTTTCCTTCTAAGAGGATTATTTCCTTCTTTTGGTTTGATATTTCTTCATGGATATATTGTACATGAGTACCTCATCAGGCCTAGTTGTCAGGACTCATATTGTGGACATGCCACTTCTATTTTGGCCCCTAGCTTCACTTGAGGGGGGGTGTTAGAGTAGGTATTTACCTTAGCTCATGTTCACCTAGGTACTTTATTTACCTTTATTGTATTTATCCTCACCCAATTATGTGTGCAGATATTTATTTTTATTTATTTATTTATACATTAGGAGGATATTATCTAGTTTTTAGGTATAGTTCTTTCCTTGATCTATGGTATTGACTAGATCCTTGATGTCTAGTTCTCTCCTAAATCTATGGAATTAATTAGCTCTTTGATGACTAGTTTTTTCCTTGATTTATGGCTTGATCTACGACATTGACTAGTTCTTAGATTGTCATTCTTTGCCTATATAAGAAAGGCACATTCTCATTGTATTTCATTGAGTTCCATAATAATATATGATATTGCTGCTCATTTTTTTCAAAGTTTTATGTAAATTTATTTTGGTGAATTTATTTCATCATATTGATCATGGTGTTTGATTAGCATCTGAGTTCTTGGCTTGGTATGATTTGGTTATCGTTCCTTTTATTTTATTTGAGCACCATTTTTCTACTTCAAACCCTCCTTGCTGGGTAAAATATGTGATCTATTTTAGCACTGTTTCTTTTTGTTTTGAGTATTCAACAAACTGGGTTTGTTGTTTTCCTTGCATGGATATTTTATACAGTGCATGCATGTTGAATCTATCTTTATCAACCATACTCTATGATACTTGTTTGATAATCTTTTAAGACTCAAATATGAGTTATAACCCTTTGTTAGGTCTTAACATTTTAGTGATATGAACTTCCCATTTTGGGAAAAGTTGACTGTTTTATTATTTAGGTAATAAGCCCATCTTGGGACTCTTCAAGTTCTAACTAGTTGCGTAGAAGGATCTAGATCCATGTAGGATCTTGAGTTTTTTTTAGACCTTCTTAAAGGTTGACATCGTAGTTTGGATAACTCCGCCCTTCTTGAATGATTTTTGAACTATATTCAATTATCCCCCTTGGAATGATTGTGAATCCTTGATATTCAAATGGTAGCCATTGATTTCTGTGGTATGTACTTTATGGGAGTTCAGTTTATTCAAAACCATCTTCTACAGGTTAATTTATGATATTAGTTAGATATGTGAATGGAGTCTCTGACTCACTGTGGATTAATGGTTTAATTCTTTTGTTTATTACGTATTCAAAATTTGTTGTGACAGTTCATAGCATAATAAACATCCTATTGGACTTAAATGTTAATGCAATTTGAGTTCATTTCCTGTGAGGTGCTTGTAGTGTTTGAAGTTCTAGTTATGTTGATATGTTATAACATTATTGTTCTGTAATTGATTTGTGTCTTCCATTAAGTGGATTTTAGATAAACTTTATATGAATTCCCCATTCCCTAGAATGTGGTTTATTTATTATAAATTATGATTGTGTATCTTAGCTATAAGTTCTTAACCTTTGATTGATTGTTTCGTTATCATTAGGTTATGATATGCTCTATTATTTTGAATTCTATTGACTGTTATGTTGAATAGTGATGTGGATTCTCTTGACTGTAATAATGAACTTGGAATGGTTGAATGGTTGTTAATAATTATGGAATAAGTGGTATAAACTAGATTAAGTTATATGAGTTCTGGTCATATGATTATAGTTATACGACTACAACTTATAGAACTTAATCTTCTTTAGTTAAGTGAGGTATAAATTGTTCTTCTATTAGCTGTAATACTTAGGAAAGTATTTGATTAAATTATTGGACAAGGTAAAGGATTTTAGGAAATTAATTATGGGATTACATGACTAAAATCAGGTTACACTTGTACTTATATTTTATGATTAAAATTGATCAATTTACTTTATTTCTCTTTTAGTAAATAAATTTATTAGAGGTTGAAAATATGTAATAAAATATAAGACTTTTATTGACTTCTTTAAGTTTCACTTTTCTTGATTGTTCTAGCATGCTTATTAAAGAATTGTTTACTTCTTTTGAACCTTAATACAAGTTCATTAAAAAGTAGGATTATTTTTATAAAAATATTAAATTACAACATGCTATTATGAAGAATTAGTACTTATCATTCTCAGTTCGTGTGAACTGACACATGCTACCAATCTTGTAGATGGATTTTGTGAAAGATGAAAGAAGAAAGACTTATAAGAAGTTGCATTTATTTTACTGATTAAAGTCAATTGATTTGGTTAAATGATTAATGCAAAAGTTTCATGAATTGATTATGTTTGGGAAAAATGGAATGGCTAGAGCCTTATTTTTGTAGTCATTTCAAAAAAAGTTGATTTTTGAAAGACTGAATTATGATTTAGCATTCAGTAAAATGAAATAAAGATGGAATTCTTGTTTTTATTGACCCTTGAATAAGGCTGATTATTGAGAAATTTAAAGTTAATGTGATTCTTTCATGATGAAGGATTATTTTTTAATTTTATAGTGTTCATAAGTTAAACATAATAAGGATTTAGTGAATGCTTGGTATATTGATTTTGAATAAGTGAAGGAATATACGTAAAGTCCCTTAGCCTAATAAGATATGAATAAATTGTTATGATTGTATGGTGATTATATGGTAATATATAACTCAGAATGTTGAAACGAAGGGTTGTGTCCCTAAGAAAATGATAATATGATCATTATAAGGATTAGTATATTGAATCACTATGAACATAGGAAATATAGGAAGTTTCCGGATGGAAAAAGGGGAAACTTACTTATAAGGATGGAATAGTTTAATAAATAGATCCTAAACCTATGGTTGTTTTCCTTAAATAAAAATGTTGACAAGTAATGATACATTATAACAATGTGTTCAAATGAACATGTATGACAAGGTTGAAGTGAATAATTGGCATGATAAGATAGAATCTACTCAATATAAAACACTTAAGTTATGTAAGTCTGATTTAATCCTATTTGCAAGTAATAATATGATAAAGACCAAATGTTGTCCTTTATTGTAGTAAACAGTTGATTAATGATACTTAATGGATAAATGGATAATGATCAAATAACTCATTAATTGGGATGCATATTTTATCTGCATACCTTCACTTCATAATGAAATGCATTACAATCCCTTCATAAAAGATTAATCGTATTTTTCCTAGTTGATCCTTAGGCACAAAACATAAAGATGACACGATAAATATAAGATTAACAAGATGTGAGTTTAACTAATTAAGTAACTTGTTAAGGTATGAATCCCACTTAGTGGATATCGATGGGATGTTACAGCATAGTTGTAGTTACATAGTACCCACTTAATGACGCAAGTCATTATGTGGTTACTACAGAGCTTACAATATGACGCAATCACCCACCTAGCTCCTTTAAGTGTTGCTTTATAAATTGTTCATTCAGGTCACCATTACGTACTCAATAGTGAAAATGGCATTATCTCGTGCTAAGGTCATCTTAATGATGACTATGGGGAATTAAGAGGAACCAAGATAATGTAATTCAACTGGGTTGCACTTGATTTCCCTTAGTCTCTTTAAGTAGACCATTAGTACGTGTCTAAGTGGACTACCCCTATTTAGCACCTAACATGAACATGGTTTTGTTGACGAAATTCAAGGTAGTCTAATCTAGATAATAGATTCAAGTTTGGTGAAAGACATATAACTTTTAACGAGTATGTAATATAGGAATAAAAACATGACATACATGTCTTAAAACTTTGGCCAAAGTATTGTAAGCTATTGATTGTGTTGTCTTGATTTCACCTAGAATAAAGTAGTGCGATATTAGATGGGTATTAGTAACATATACTCAGATAGGATGTTTATATGGTATAAAATTTAATGACCCTTAACTGATGAAGGAAACCACTAGTATACTTGTATACATTTGTTATGAAAAAAAGAGAGATCGGTTAAACACCGAGTCATTACAGTTGCATATGGTTTAATGATATGTGATGGATTAGCTAAGAAATTTTTGTGAATTTAGAATAGTGAACATTATGTAAAATAAAATCCCCATGTTATTGGAATGATAAATGAGGATGTTAAATTTTGGTATCAGTGTTGAAGGTTGTAGCTCTTGGATCTATTTGAGTCCATCTCTGATAAAAATTAATTTCTTGATTAATAGAAAATGGTTAGAACAAGGGGAAATGATGTGGATGACCAACCTCATGGTGGTGAAGCAGCTACAACTCAAAATCTAGATGAAATCCTTGTTTCTCTTCTTAACACAAGGGATAGGCTTGTTGTCATTGAATAGAAAGTGGCTGGAAATAATGAAGAATATGAAAGTGAGCAGTCCCATGGACTTCCAAATAATGAAAATAATGTTCATGTTGAAGACCCTAACACTAGAAACAACAATAATGCTATAAATAACAATAACCCAACAAAAAATAATGTGAACATACCTAATCAGCCACCAAATCAACCTAAAAATAAAAGGTCAAGGTTAGCTGCTAAGTTAACCAGTGACATAAAATGAAAAATTCCACCAAATTTTGATGGTACCACCTTAGGAGATGGAGCTGAGAACATGCTTGGTGAGATAGAGTAGTATTTTACTATTAGGAAATTCTCCAAGGAAACCAAGGCAGTATGGAGATCTTATCAGCTTTCCCATGAAGCATATTCATGGTGGGACATTCGTAGGTTTTAACTGAATGTGGATGAAGCCAACGTTACTTAGGATCAATTCAAAGGTTATTTCATAGAACGTTGGCTACCATAATTATACTATGATCAGAAAATGTCTGAATTTTAGACATTAACTCAAGGAAAGTTAACTATTTACTGAATATTGGGAGAAGTTTACCAAGATTCTCAAGTATGTACCACAATACCAAACGGATGAGAAGTTCAAAATATGTAAGTTCATAATGGGATTGAATCCTATTATAGGTGAAGAGGTGGATGTACACATTCCATTCACTATGGAAGGAGTTGTAGAAAAATATATAAGGAAAGAACAAAAATTGAAGGCTTATTTTGTGTATAAGGAAGATAATCAAAAGAAAATCTCCAACTCTTCTTCATCACTTGCACCTAAGGTGGAATGGAAAATTTTTGTCACTAAAAACAGGTTTGGGGCCAAAAATAGTAAGAAAAAAATAGCAAGTAAACCTACTGCCAATAACAGAAACAATGTTCAAAATAATAATAATGGGCAGAAAACTTACAGTGGCCAAAACAATAACTACAAGGTTGAGAATAAGTTTGATCCTAGAAAGGGATTTGTTGGGGGTTATTACAACTATGGAAAGGACCATTATGCAAATCAGTTTCCTCCAAGGAATAATAATAGCAACCAACAACACAAGATTCATGCTACAGTAGCTGATAAACAAGATGAAAAACAAGCTACACCTATAGAAGTGTCAGGTAAGTTGTTTGGCATACTTGTAACTATAATTTTTGATACTGGTGGTACATAATGCTTTATTTCTAGATTATGGAAAAATCACGGATTTTCCATTATGAGAACAATGTTGTCCACATATTAGATAAATGTATTTTTGGTAGAGCCTTAGAATTACCTAGTTTCATTGCAGAAGTAAACCTGTATGTTGCACCTTTAGGGTCATATGATGTCATTATTTTTGTGAATTGACTTGCTGATAAAAAATCAATAGTAAACTATTATGAAAAATACACAAAATGTCTAGATGATCTATAGAAAACAACAGAAATACAAGGAATAAAAAGAGACATTTAGTTAGAGAAATAACAACCATGCAACTTAAGAAGGATAAAAAAAGGTTGTATGTTATATGCAGTAAAAATTTCTAAAATAGAAGGAGAAGGTAGTGATTTTATGAAGAAATACCTGATGTTATGAGAGTACAAAAATTTGATTCTGGAAGATCTACCTGGTCTTCTATCGAAATAAGAGTTTGAATTCATAAATGAGATCAATCCTAGAACTGAACCTATTTCCAAGGCACCATATCACATGACTACAACTAAATTAGTAGAACTAAAGGCATAATTGCATGAAATTTTTATAAGGGTTTTATAAGACTGAGTGTCTCACCTTAGGGAGCACTAGTAATATTTGTTAAGAAGAAGGATGAAACACTTAGACTTTGTATTGATTACCGAATGTTAAAAAAAGTAACCATAAAAAACAGATATCATATTCCTAGGATTGATGATCTATTTGATCAGATGCATGGTACATCAGTTTATTCAAATATAGATCTACAATCTTGTTACCATCAGTTGAGAATTAAAGATGAGGATATTCATAAACATCTGTCAGAACAAGATATGGACATTATGAATTCATTGTTTTACCTTTTGGTTTAACAAACGCACTGAAAAATTTCATGAATTTGAGAATAATATTTTTCAAGAATACTGTTTCACTCGGAATGATTTGTTCCTTTTAGAAACAGATAAGGTTAGGGGCTAGGAGGAATACCTGTAGAATGTTGAGATGGTGTGCGCGTACCGTAGAGAAAGATCAGGCTGATTGCGAAGAACTCCTTTTTGTCTTGGAAGGACTACCTATAAATAAGAACACAAGACCACAAGATTTTGATTAGAAAATAAATGAGGAAACTGCCTTGGGCCCAGGAAATATAAAACTTCCTTTCGAAGGTGGTCAGTTTCCTTGCTAATATGAATTAACACAAAAGACTATAAACTATCAATTAAGTTGTTTCATTGAACTGGGTAGGGGAAAGGCTGGTTTTCTGGTTTTGATCGGAGGAACCGATGCCGATTACTGATAACTGATGCTGGTTATTGATAACCGATACCGGTGGGTTCTAGGATCTATAGGTTAGTTGATTTGTGGGGTAGTTGTGTTGTTTGTAAGGCTGTATATAGGTGGTATTAGGAAATAAGGTGTTGAGAGGTAGATGAATGATAGTTAGATGCAATATGCACGTTGGGTAGTGGATCCAAGAATGGATTTAGGAGGACTGTGATTCAAAAAGAGCATAAGAAATGTTATAACAGAGGACATGCAAGATGTGACTTACTGGTTTTGACAAAGATGCAAGTTGATCTCCTTTGGTGTAAACACTTCTGGTTTCTTTCACTCGTCTCTACTCGGTTAAGTGAAGATCTGGACTCCCTTTTTCGCTCCCAATGATCTCTGTTGATTCAAAAATCATTCGACCTTTGATCCCAAAAATGAATTTCTGATCCTTTGTTTTTGGTTTGGGGAGGCCATTTACAGGGAACTGATGGCGGTTACGTAACCGACAGCAGTCGAGTAGGAACCAGCATCGGTAAGGAAAAAGTAGGCTATTTTTAGTAAAACAGCCCACCTTCCCTTCTTTTCTCCTGAGAGATCAGTTGCAGGCTTGGTCAAGTGGCTGGAAGGTCGGTTTTTGGGTGCGAGTAAGGAGGGCATTAGTTATGGATGTGAGTCTAGACCAGGTCATAGGTCTTAATTAGGCTAGTTTAGGGTTAGGGCTAGGTCATGATGAGGTGGCAAAATGAAGGGTGGTAGGTAAGGTGATGGTGGATTTATCACTTACAAGGTAATTAATAAATAATTGTGCAAGGTTTAGGTAATGAGGTTAGGTTGCAAAATGGGATGCGGGTCACAAGGGGTCGTAAGACACGAATTTGGTGTCTACATTAGCCCCTTATTGTTGTGTAGCTTGTTTTGTAAAGATGCAACGGACAATAATATGAAGTGGTTTCCCCTGTTAAGGGTATAGGTAATCCCCCTCAAATCTATCATAGATTGAGTGAACGGGAAATTAAGGATAGGGTTGATAAAGGGTACATGGGGTAGAGAGGATGGTAAGATGGTGGGGGAGGTCCAAGGCAGCAGACGCATGGTATAATGCAATAGGGCGACTAGGGTACATGATTTGACGAGAAAACCAGCAGTGCATAGGCAAAGGTCGATATTTTATCCAAACAAGGGTGATATAATCCTGGTATCTATGGCATAGGAAGTAGCTCCAGGGTATATTACAGGTAAGGTAAAGGAACGTTTAGGTGTGTCCAGTAGTACCAAATGGTTGGTTTGGTTAAGATAAACGTCACGGTCTAGGTCTAGGCAAAGTTGGTTGACAGATCAAGTCAAGGACCCTAATCATGCTAAAACACGAACAGGTGAGCTCTATGGAACAAAAGGCTACATTATGGGTGGATAAAAGTATATGTTGTTGATGTTGGGTGAGGTATCGAAGTGGTACGGCCTTGGGTCGGGCCAAATGCTTGGGGTGCGGCCTTGGGTCGGGCTGGGTGGGTAGGGTAAGGCCTTGGGTCAGGCCAGATGGTGAGGGTTGTGGCGTTGGGTCGGGCCAAATGGGTAGGGTGAGGCCTTAGGTCGGGCTGGTTAGGTAGGTTGAGGTCTTGGGTCGGGCCAAATAGGTAGGTTGAGGCCTTAGGTTGGGCTGGTTAGGTAGGTTGAGGTCTTGGGTCGGGCCGAATAGGTAGGTTGAGGCCGTGGGTCGGGCCGAATAGGTAGGTTGAGGCCTTGGGTCGGGCCGAATAGGTAGGTTGAGGCCTTGGGTCAGGGCCGAATAGGTAGGGTGAGGCCTTGGGTCGGGCCAAATAGGTAGGTTGAGGCCTTGGGTCGGGGCTGAATAGGTAAGTTGAGGCCTTGGGTTGGGCCGAATAGGTAGGTTGAGGCCTTGGGTCGGGGCCGAATAGGTAGGTTGAGGCCTTGGGTCAGGGCCGAATAGATAAACAAATGGTGTTCAACAAAGGTGAATATAGGCGATATGTGGTTAAAAAAAGGGGCAAATGGTAAATAAGGGAAAAAAATTGGGGGAAAGTTGGTAGAAAAACTGATGTCGATTCTACATGACCGATATCGGTTAAGGGACCGATACCGGTTCATTAGGGCAAAATGAAACTGATATCGGTTAAGGGCGCAAAACCTATAAAAAGAAAAATACGGCTTGTCATTGTCACTTTGTTATTTTGAAAACCAAATTGACTTGTCTGACGTGGAGAGTTGAGATTGGAGGTTTATTGAGTGAGGTGGAGCTATTTTGGTGGAGGAGTGAGTTGTTTGCGGGCCCGAGTGAGGAGGAGGCAGCAGTTGATTGGGCGGGGACCCAGCAGAGTAAAATTGGAGCCATGGCACAGGCAGGAGGAGCAGGAGGGGCTGGACCAGCTAGACCACCACCACCCATCCCACCACGATGACGTGTCGTCGTACGGGTTCTATATTTGATACCGGCCTGCGAGCCGAGTATATTTTTGATATGAAGGGACCGGCCTGCGAGCTGAGTTGAGATTTTGGATAGTTAATGCGGCCTGCATGCCGGCTTAGTTGTATCGGTGAGATCACAGAGGCCCCGAAAAAGGGCACAGTGTATATTTGAAAACTTGTATAGATATATATATACGGCTGATGTCATTGATCCACTTTGTTATTGTTGAAAACCAAATTGACTTAAGTCTGACGTGGAGAGTTGAGATTGGAGGTTTAGAATATGAGTGAGGTGGAGCTATTAATGCTGGAGGAGTGAGTTGATATATGCGGGCCCGATGTGTTAGGAGGAGGGCAACATGTTGCATTGGCCGGGGACCCAGCAGATCAGAATTATGAGCCATGGCACAGGTAGGAGGTAGCAGGAAGGGCTGGACCAGCTGGACCACCACCACCCATCCCACCACGATGACGTGTCGTCGTACGGTGTAGGCTCGTGAACTTAGTTGATGGTTTGTTTGCATTTGTAAAATATATGATGTAATGCGAAATTGGGGGGATATGTGTGGTAGGAATTTACATTTTTTAGGAAATAATGAGTAAATTGACGTAATTTGAAGGAAACGAAGAGGATAGAGGCGCGTACAAATAGGGCAAGTCGGCTAAAAAATGAAGTAAAAGTTTTTATGGTGTTTGGGTGGAAAGATAAGTATCTAAATGGAAAAAATATGGGCGGGGGGTTCAGCGAACCGATGTCAATTAGCAGCTAGACCGATCGTTAAAGTGTCACATGACCGATACTGGTTATTTAGTTATGGGATTTTCTAAAAATAGAAAAGCTAGGGTGGCAACTTAAGTTCTTATTTTTAGAGCCATGCAAGAGTTAAATACGCGAACACAACGCTTTTTGACGACTGAGATAGGGATTTACATGAGAGATTTGAGTGATTAGGAGTAAAGAGACAGGGAAAGTGATTGTGATCTGAGATTCAGAAGACAAAAAGGCAGGTTTGAAAAAGGTGGTGATAATGGCAGGACAAGGAGAAACATCCAGCAGGCAGGGACAAGAGGGAAGAAAAGGGCCACCTCAAGCTACTGCAACCCAAGAGGTAACGTTTTGTTTGTGATTTGACTACTACATGTTTTGTGAATAAGATGGGGGAGAGTATGTGGGTAGATATGAGAAAGAAAAGATGATAACAAGGGTTATAAATGGGGGGAGTGTTACATGGTAGGTAATCAAGGGTTTCAAGTATGTCTGTAGGTATACAGAGAGGAATAAACGATGCAATTTGTTGTCGTAGGTGGTTGTTTTAGGCAAGGTGTATGAAAGTAACAGGGACCGATATCGGTTAGGCATAACCGGTATCGGTTACTCAACCGGTACCGGTTAGCTGTAAACAATACCGGTTGCTGTAGGAATTTCCAGAATTTGAGAAAAAACCCAGGGGGATTTGAGGAATTGAATGGTTTTTTGTTGTTTGGATGTATGCAGGAAGAGGTACGGTTGAGGATGAATGATAGTGTACCAGTGCTATTGTCATGAATCCGAGCGGATGTAACGCCAGCTAAATGGACATTGATAAATCGTTTTGGGGTTAAGTGGAATCCGCTATTATTCACGAATCGCATGTAACCATGCTATGTTACAGGTGTTGATTGAGAGATGGAATCCTGAGACAAATACCTTCTATCTGCCAACAGGGGAAATGACAGTAACATTGGAAGATGTGTTCCGTATTTTGAGACTCCCAATTACAGGAAAACTAGTATATCAGGCATTGCCTAGTGCGGCACGGGGAGTGATAATAGCAGTATTTGGTCCACACGCACGAGACTTAACATAACAAGGTTTGTCATTTACGAATGGGATAATGTATGCAGCGCATCCTGAGGAGACAAGGTTAGCAGTAATATTAATAATAGCGGTAGGGTATTATGCATTACCGAGGGCAGAAGGGGGAAGATTTCCAAAGGCATTGATGTGTGTTATTTGGGAGATGATAGAAAGGAACGTGACGTTTGCATGGGCACCTGCATATTTGGCGGAGCTATACAGGGGTTTATGGGCTTGTAGGTGAAATCACAGAATGACAATGGATTGTTCATACTTATTACACTGTTGGGCCTATGAGCACATTGTTTGTGTGCGACCAGTAGGCCGATCCATCCAGTCAGGAGAAACCGGAGTACAGAGGTTGGGATTCAGACGATGGGTCCAGACAGAACAAGAGGCAAGATCCCAGGCCGTGACGGATGACTTTGAGTATTATAGGCAGGTATGGGAGAGAGTGACGATTGCGGATATCTGTTGGTGGCCTTACGGAAACTATATGGTAACAGAGAATATAGCTGAGGAGTTGAGGGGTGTAGAGCGATTGAGGTGGATCGCAGGGCACAGGCGAGGTGAGTATGAGAGGATTCCTCTAGATCGCGTGCGGCGACAATTTGGATTTGTGTAGGATATACCACAGGCTTATAGACCATATATGAGGATCGACGTAGAGGCAGTATTCTCACCTCCCCAGCCAACACCTCCAGAAGGGCCTGAAGAGGTAGCAGCCGATCGCAGGGTAATGGATGCAGGAATGACAGAGGCCTATAGATTATGGTGGGTAGCAGAACTGCGAGGTGTACGTGATCATCCTGACATAGCGGTGATTACAACAGAGAGGGATCATCTGCAGCGTTTGGTTCAGCAGCTCCAAACGCAGGTGAATGAGACAAGAGGATTGTTAGTGGTTGCGGAGTCATGGGCGAAGAGACTAAAGGCTGGAGTCCTCCATGCGAGAGGGCGTATTCATATGTTACAGGAGAGATTGGCAGATCAGTGGGCGGTACCAATAGCCGTGGTACCATTGAGGACAGAGAGGCCTGGCGAGAGGGGTCGACGATCACGATCATCGCCTAGTTCGGGATGAGGCGTGAGGGTCTAAATAAATGTTAGCAAGGTATAAGAATAAATAAGAGTACCGACCTGCGTGTCGATGATAGAGAAGATGTATTTGTTTAACATCTAAATAAAACTGAATATGTATGTTGATTTGAGTTATAATAATAAGAATGTTTTCGTTTTGACTTTTTTGTGTTTTGAAAAAGGATAAAGAGGAATGTGATTAAATAGAAATACACAAAAATATTTATATTTACCACACATGATAGGTTATGGTAGGGGATGGTCGAGCTAACCTTGGGAGACCCCATGTCTCCGAAGTGCTGCCTACATAGCCCATTGCACAAAGCAAGGAGGGGCCTCAGACCGATGTAGTTCTCCCTTAGGATCAGGGAGAGGCGAATTCAGGCAATTTGGTACGGTTTAGGCAATTGGTTGATTGGTAAGAATATTGATATTAATATTGGTAAGGTAAGGTTGTTGGTGTCGGAAATGAATTGGTGATGTTGTAAAAGGTATAAGGGAAGCGAAAGTTAGCCTACCCAAGTGGTAGGGAACCATGTCCTGATTAAGATCAACACACAATCCTAGATGCAAGGCAAAGCGGAAAGAGTGCTCCGTAGGTGAAAAGAGCTAAACAAACCACCAAACGTAGAACGAGCTTGAAGCCCTAGGTACCGTGCATAGACGAGAAGTCCATAGGTGAAAAGAGTTGTATGATCACAATATATCGGGTGTACGTTACGTCCCTTGAGTTGAAACAAATGGTGAGGTGAGGTGGATGATATAGCTGAGGTACAGAGAATTTATTACAAAGTGAGTGTTCTGACGAAAGAGAACCTACCCTAAATAGACAAGTCCATGACCCAAAAAGTTCTTTTTGAATGAGGCTTTTATTTTACTGAATATAGACTGATCGATGCGGGAAGTCTACAAGGGATATTGATTGTGCTATTCTTGAGGTCTTCACGAAGCTGATCAATGCGAGAAGCTTCTGATAAAGGCTGACTGTGTATAGCTGTCCTTCGAGGGAGCAGTCTATTTATAGTAGCAGATATGATTTTAGTGCATAGCTGTCCTTCGGGGGAGCAGTCTATATATAATAGCAGCAATAATTTGGCATATAGCTGTCCTTCGAGGGAACAGTCTATATATAATTTAGATAGCTAGATGTTCTTTTGGCGTGAAGCATCTAGTTTGGTAGGAAGTTTGACTCAAGAAAATCCCATAAGAATACGGCTTATTTTAAAACTTTGAAGTCATGGACTAGACTAAAAAGGGGAAGGCATCGTTTAGGTGAGGTGAGAATCAAACTATGTGAGCTTGATTTTTATTATGAGGTGTAGGAAACGAAGTGCATGTGGTGGTATGTGAGCTCAAGGGACGAGCGGCAGGTAGATAAGAAGTGATATAACACTAAATTCAACAGTAAAATGGTCGAAGATGCAAGGCATTAAGGGGTTCAGGCTCAGGCTTACCATTAAGCGAAGCTAAACGATAAGTGCCTGATCCATAGGTGTGAGTGATTATGTAAGGCCCAATCCAATTGGGAGCAAATTTTCCATGTTTTCTCTTTTCTAGTTTGGTGACATGTTGATTCTCTTTGAGGACAAGATCACCAACCTTAAAGGTACGCTCATGAAGTCGCTTATCATAAGCATGTTTGATGCGTTTTTGATAGATTTGAAGGTGATCAAGAGCTGTAAGATGACGTTCGTCAAGAAGCTCCAATTGGGCTAACCGCTCTTGGCGGAAATCATCGTTGGTGAGAATATCCTGAAGAGATATTCTAAGGGAGGGTATTTGTATTTCGAGAGGCAAAACAGCCTCGGTACCATATACCAAAGAAAAAGGTGTGGCATTAGTAGAGGTACGAATGCTAGTACGATAAGCCCAAAGGGCAAAGGGAATGTGATCGTGCCAATTTCTTCCAGATTCATTGACAACTTTCATGAGGATTTTGGTTAGGGTTTTATTAGAAGATTCAGCCTGACCATTGGCCTGCGGATAGTAAGGCGATGAGAAACTAAGTTTGATACCAAAGTTGTCACAAAGGTCTTGTAACAACTTGTTTTTAAAAGATTTACCATTATCTGTTATTAGGCGATGAGGAATACCAAAACGACAGATAATGTGATGGTTAATGAATTCGACAATTTTTTCCTTTTTAGTTGAAATGAGTGGAATAGCCTCCATCCATTTTGTGTAATATTCGGTGGCTGTGATTATCCATCGGTGACGTTGTGAAGAGGACGGGTGAATCTCACCTATAAGGTCTAAACCCCATTGTGAGAAAGGCCAAAGATCTCGAGCGACCTGGAGCGGATGGATAGGAGTATGTTGAAGGTTAGCATGTTGTTGACACATAACACAACGCTTAACATATTCGTAGCAGTCGTTATTGAGAGTAGGCCAATAATAACCTAGGTGAAGGATTCGTTTAGCCACGGCAAGGCCACTAAAATGTCCACCACAAATACCGTCATGGACTTGTTGGATGGTATGGGTGATCTCCGCACTGGTGAGACATCGAAGGAGGATGCCATCAAAGCCACGTTTATAAAGGAGTCCCCCCATAACTACATAACGAGAAACGCGTTTAAGAAAAGCACGTTTACCAGTACTAGTAAGGTCAGAAGGGAGAACAGAGGTTGTAAGGTAGTCATGGAATTGGTGATACCAGGTATCCTGCGAGTTAGCAGACACAGTATTTATCGTACAAACAACCGGGGCTGAATAAGATGGGGCAAAGAGTTGTTGGACCAAGACAAAAATGTCAGAGTCAGTTGATGAGGCTGGAATTTGCGAGGCTAAGCAAGCCATAGTATCCGCAAATTTGTTAGTAGAGCGTGGAATGGTTTGGATAGAATAGTGAGTAAATAAGGCTAGAAGCGAATCCACGTAGTGTTTGTATTTTTGAAGTTCCTCATTTTTGCATTGGTAGATGCCCATAACTTGATTGACTACCAATTGAGAGTCGCCAAAAATATTGATAGATTTGATACCTAAGTGCAAGCGCAACCTGGAGACCCAGAACAAGGGCCTCGTATTCCGCTGTATTATTAGTGCAAGGGAAATCGAGTCGGAATGAAAGAGGCATAGGCTCGGCATCAAGAGGAATGAGAACAACGCCAACTCCTCCACCGCGTTGGCATTTAGATCCATCAAAGAAGAGGGTCATTTGATACGACTCTTCCCCGAGTGAAAGAGTGGCGATGAGTTCGTCGGGGAATGTAAAATTGGTAAATTGTTCCCCAGGTAAAGGGGCTTCCACAAGTTGGTCTGCGATGGTTTGTCCTTTGATTGATTTCTGGTGGACCGAACTCAAGGTCAAGGTCGGCGAGGAGCATGAGCCATCGGGCGATGCGTTGGTTTAGATGAGGTTTGGCATACATGTAATGGATGGGGTCTGTGTTGGTGATGACGAAAGTTTTGTGATTCAGAAGGTAGTGTCGGAGCTTGGTAGCCACGAATGATAGGGCTAGGCACAACTTTTCTACATGTGTATACCTAGTCTCATAATCCACCAAAGTATGACTTATATAATAAACGGCTTGTTCTCGATTTTCAGAGTCATGATGTGCAAGCATGGCCCCTACAGCGTGGTCAGTGGCGGAAAGGTAAAGGTAGAAAGGGCGGTCGTCTTGAGGTGGGATAAGCACGGGTGGCTGCAAGAGATAAGTTTTGAGAGCTTCAAAGGCTTGGTGGCACTCTTCACTCCATTGAAACTCAATGTCCTTTTTAAGGAGGTGATGGAAAGGTTGACATCGATCCGAGAGTTGGGAGATGAAACGTCGGATAGATTGGAGCTTACCTTGTAAACTACGCAATTGTTTGAGATTAGTAGGTGGGGGCATTTCTATGATAGCTTTGACTTTAGATGGATCGACCTCGATGCCACGCAAAGAGACGATAAAACCAAGAAGCTTTCCCGAAAGGACACCAAAGACACATTTCTTTGGCTGAAGACGGACAGAATATTGTAGTAGGCGGTCAAAAATAATGGTTAAAACATCGAGATGTTCACTGCGATGTTTAGACTTGCCAAGAAGATCGTCGACGTAATCTTCAAGGATAGTGTGCATAATGTCATGAAAAATGTAGGTCATAGCCCGTTGATAGGTGGCACCAGCATTCTTAAGGCCGAATGGCATTACACGGTAACAGAAGGTTCCCCAAGGAGTTATGAAGGCAGTTTTGTGTTGATCGGCAGGGGCAACCAAAATTTGGTTGTATCCTGAAAAGCCATCCATGAGAGAGAGCATCTCATGGCCTGCAGTGAGATCAACAAGTTGGTCAATGCTAGGTAGGGGGAAGTCATCCTTAGGGCAAGCGAGGTTAAGATCCCAGAAATCCGTGCATATCTGAAGTCCCCCCGTCGCTTTAGTGACAGGTACGATGTTAGAAATCCATTGAGGATAGTCAATAGGCAAGATGAAGGAAACAGAAAGAAGTCGTTGAAGCTCTTCTTTGACCAAGAGGGCAATGCGTGGATGCATTTTTCTCAGTTTTTGTTTGACTGGTTTGGAATCGGGGTTTAGAGTGATGTTATGGACGGCAATGGTAGGATCAATTCCTGGCATGTCAGCGTAGGACCAAGCGAAAGCTTGGTTGCGAGCACGGAGGAAAGTAGTAAAGGCGACTTGTTCTGATGCGTTAAGGGATTGTCCGATCTTCACAATGTGAGGATCCTCCTCCATGTGGATGTTGATTTCTATAGTAGATTCGTTCAGCATGGTTTGGGTTTCAGATGGTAAGGCTCGTTGAATATAAGAATCATCCGCGCCAAGGTAAGTGAGGATGGAGTCGTCATCCTGACACTCAACAACATTAATCAAAGGTGAATCCTCTTCGATCATGTCTGGATACAGAAGGGGAAGAGAAGATGGGTCCTCATTATCGCGTTGATAAGTGAGAGGACCTATGAAGATAGCATTTATGAAAAAAAAAAAGTTAGGAGGGATAGATTCAGGGTCTATAGATTTTGTGGGTGATGATGGCAAAGTGGGTGATGATGGTTTGGTAGGGGTGACGTCGTCTTCTTCCAGAATACAGCTGACACGAGGTGTCTCCTGTGTAGGTGTTTCAGGAAAACCGAGACCACTGCGATCATTATGTTTGCGTGTGGTGATGGGGATGAGCGTATGTCGGCCTTGTTCATAAAGACCAAAACCAAAGCCTTTCCAAGCACAGCGAGTCAAGAAGGTGAGGGCAAAGCGACGATTGGTAAGGTATTGAAAATCGGATTGGAAGGGAACCACACCAAGAGGAGGTTCAGGGGTAATGGAGGATGCGTCAACACCCCCATACGTTAGGTTGGTGCGGCAATGGGGTGGTCCGTAAGAGATTACCTCCCCCACGCGACGGTCGTAGGTGGGATGTGCATGTAATTGTCCGTACTCCTGTGGGGTATGGAAAGAACTAACGTTATATAGGTGATACTCCCCCAGTGTAAGGCGCTGAAAAACATCTACTAAGGGGTCCGCGGTTGGGATGTTAGCTGCGGGAAGGGAAGTGGTTTTTGCGACGGTGGTTTCATCAGTTGAAGGCGTAGGTGCGGTTGAGGTGGATGGTTGAGGTACATTTGAAGAGGATGGTTGGGTTAAATGAATGGGTGTCTTGATTGGTATAAGCACATCGTTAGGGCGGTATAACATATTGCAGGTTTTAAAGGGGGGAGGATCAGCTTTTACGGTGTAGGACTTCCCCTCGTACTCAAATTTTATGCATCTATGTAAGGTTGAGGGAACGCATCCCATGGCCCGGATCCAAGGATGACCCAGCAATATATTATATTGGAACTCTCCCTCAAGGACATAGAAGAGTTCGGGTAAAGTACGTGGTCCTACCCGAATGTTGAGGATCACGGTGCCTAAGGTAGAGGTAATAGCGTCATTGAATGACCGCAACATGATGGGGTTGGCACACATGTAGCTAGAAGGGATATTCATTTGTTGAAAAGCTTTTGAAGAGATGATGTTTAGGCTAGCACCCCCGTCAATCATAACACGACGTACACGAATGTCCCGGACGTAAGCTGAGATGAACAGGGCAGGGTCAGGATCTTCTGTACCAAAATCGACAATTTCATCTTCAGAGAAACTGACTGCAGCAGCTTGTGGTACAGAGACAGAAGTGGTTGGGGCGGTGGGTTGTTTGGTGAGAGAGGCAACGTGATTGGGTGTTAGAATGGAGGCAACAGGCAGGGCTTCATTAGGTAAGACCTCGATCCCTTGAAGAATTTCAACGAGAGCTTGTCGATGAGATTCAGAAGTCTGAATGAGATCATATAGTGTCATTTTGACGGGTGATTGGTGAAGCTGTTTAATCATGGCTCGATGGGCAGCTCCATTAGAGACGGGGTAAGCAGGTCCACGAATAACCACTTTGGGTGGTGGTGCAATCGGGATGCTGGACGGAGAAGGAGAGGGCGCAGGTGTGCTTACTTTCGCTTTCTCATTATTTTTCTGCGCTCGAGTAGCAACACTAATCATATTAATCTCGTAAACCTGAGATGAGGAAGATGGTTGGGATAAATTATGGTCTTCAAGAGGTGGGGTTGTAATAATGATAGATCGTGGTGAGGTGGGGATAGATGGTATAGGAGAGGGAATTGAAGCTAAAGGTCTCTCCCTTCGTAAGTTGTCTTTCTTAACCTTTCTATCTGGGAGAGGTGACTGACGAAGGATGGTTTTTAAAGCTTTGCATCCCTCCACATCATGTCCTGGTGTGCGGTGATAAGCGCAGATCTTAGACTCATCATAACCTATAGGTCGAGGTTTAGACGGGTCATAAGGTCTAAGTGGGGGTAGGGAAATGGTCGCATTCTCTACTAACATAGCAAGGATTTTGGCGTAAGATCCTTTGAGTGGGTCAAAATCAGAAGAGGATGAGGGTATTGATTGCGCGGGTTTTGGTAATGTTTGGGCGTGGTTAGTTCGTATGGGTGGTGGTTTAACCGAGGGGTGTTGATATGTGTTTTTCACTAAACGTGGTTTCTTTGGCGCAGGAGCTACGTTCGGCTGGTTAGATGATGAGGCTACAGATGACATGGTAGCGGGAAACAACCACGGAGAAAGGGGAGTGACAGAAAATAAATCCTTTGATGATGGAGTTTGTTTAGGGTTGATGGATGGACAGGATACGTGGGGTGATAATGTTGATATACCCTTTGATCCCTGTATGGGTGCAGAAGGCGTAGATCGTTTTGAAGAAAACGCAGGAGGTATGATATATTGGTGCAAGGTGGAAGGATGAGGTCCTAATATGGAAGGTAGGTATGACGATGATGGTTTTGATTGTGATAGAGGCACGGGTTGAGTGTGTCTCCTAGGTGGCGGGGCGGCTTTATTCTTGGACAAATCTAGTCGCTTAGGCGGGTGTGTTAGACTAGGTATGGGTAAGGTCCCAAGCGTAGGGGAAGATTTGGCTAAGTTAATAGAAGTGGACGAGGCATTTGGTAGAGGTGAGGGGGGTGAAGGTGAGAACATGGGCATTTTAAGCTTCTGTAAACACTTCGGGTATATGGTGGAGTTCTCAGGATCGGTCATTTGCATTTGAGTAGAATATGGCGTACTCAAACGTTCCCATAGGATTTGTCTATCCTCTGGAGAATGACAGTCTTCAGGCTTGAATTGTAAATTTGGTACGGAAGAAAGGTGGGTTGTGATTCCAGTCCACTGTGGGTGTGATACAGTGAGTAGATGAGGTACTGTATCAATAGATGTTAAGAGGTCAACCGGTCGTTGAAAAGATTTAGGCGATGAAGAACTAATAGGTAAGAGGGCGTGTTCGAGAGGATCCGTCATGGTTAAAGAATTTGGTGATGTCGGTGCAAGAGATTTCTCGTCTAAGGATGTCAAAAGGAGTGGCGTACCTTCCTCTTGTGCAACAAGAGTGGTAGAAGGGGAAGTCTGGGAAATAGATAGATTAGATAACATCCGTTCGCAGTCTTGTAGGGATGTGGTATAAGCAGACTCATCGATGGGAAGAGGAGTCTGGGCAGTTAACTCCCTTATGGGTAAAGGAATGATTTCGCTTTGGTTCGATGGTGGTAAAGGAGGTTCGGGCTCCTGTGTTAGTGAAGAGGCTTGATTCAAAATTTTCTCGATAGAGGCTTTGGGCTGGGTATCAAAGACTGCATGGATCTCATGAACACTCTCTTCGGCTAAGATATCCTGGTTTGTGTTACTGTTGGAAGAGTGATTCGGGAATGGTTTGTTGAAGATTTTCAAATTTCGGTTGGCAGGGGCATTAGGATTATCGAGGGTTATATCCCCTGCGTCAACCATTTCCTGCACTATGTTTTTCAACATCTTGCAGTTCTCATGACTGTGTCCCTTCACGTGGTGGAAGTTACAGAAGTCATTTTCTTTGTACCAGGAAGGTATGGCGCGAGTGGAATCAAACCCGGAATGAGGTTTAACAGGAGGTAATGTAATGGCTCCTGCTTTGAGCAATTTTTCCAATATCACACCATATGTTTCTCCCAAGGGAGTGTAGTTGATGGGCTCGGCTTTGTACTTATAGGTGGTTTTTGGTGGGGTATTAGACGGTGTTTGAGATTTAACCATCACCGCGTGGACAGCTCCTTTTGATTTAGAAGAAGTGGACGCGTGAGGAGTGGTGGTATTTGGTTTATTGGTAGAATCAGGAGTTCGGAAATTGGGGTTTTTGTTACGCAACCGCAATTTCTCTTCTTCTAAGGCTCGAATTTCTAGTTTCCGAGCCATGGTAAAGGCCTCATCAAATGTGCGGAAAGTTTGAATTTGGAGAGTAGGAGAAATGTGCTTAGCACATGCCCGCGTGAAAAGTTTGATAAGTTCAGTTTGAGGCAAGGCATATGTAAGTTGGTTGATAAGGCCACGCCATCGTCCAACGAAATCTGCGATAGATTCGTCTTCGAATTGTCGAATGGCATAAAGGTCGGTGATGGATACTTTCTTAGCAATGTTAATGGAGAAGTGATCCAAGAAAGATTGGGCTAGTTGGTTAAAAGAGAAGATTGAGTGCTGGGTTAAAGCACTGTACCACTCCAAGGCAGGTCCTGATAAGGACATGGGAAAGGTGCGGAGTAACAAGGCATCATCATGGGCAATCAAATAACAAGCATGTCTAAATGATCGCAAGTGTTGTTGAGGATCCTCTTTACTATTAAAACGAGTAAATTTCGGCAACTCCCATTGAGGAGGATATGAATGAAGGGGGACAGAAGGGTGAATGGGCTCCCGACAAACTTGCTCGTATGTCAAGGCGCTACGACTTCCCGACACAGAAGCCTCCAGATTTTGCATTTTGTCCATCATTTGTTTGATGAAATCTGTGGTTGGATGAGATGATGATGCGGTTGTGGCAAACGGAGGCAAATTGGGCCAAGGGCCTCCACTGGACAATGGTGGAGTTAAGTGTTGATAAGGTATGGAGGATGAATATGTTGAGGCGACAGAATAGGGATGTCCCATATAAGGTGTTGAGGTTACTGGATACGTGTATGGGAATGAGAAGGTAGGCGGAGCTTGAGAAGGAAAGCTCGTGTGGATAGGTGGCAGAGAGCAAGTCATGAATGGAGTAGTCTGCAAGAGAGATGAGGTAGGGGCAGTCGGTGGTAATGATATGTGGGGTCCAAGATTAGCCAAAGAAAAGCCAATCTGAGTCGTATGAACCTCTGAAGCTGTCGGATTGGGAGACGGGGCTAGAGATGCAGGAAGCAAGGCGGTGTTATCAGGCGGAGTGGGAGCTAAATGAGCAGCTATACTAATAGGCATACCAACAAGGAGCTGACCATCAGGCGTACGGTCAGGGGTATGAGACAAATAGTATTGTACAGCGCTAGAATTAGCATCCAGAAACTTGGCAAAGTCCTTGTCTCCTACAGGAATTTGGGGGATCTCACTGGTGTCTGTAGGATTCCCCACAGAATGTGAAGGGG
Organism: Taxus chinensis; assembly: GCA_019776745.2. Classification (NCBI taxonomy): domain Eukaryota; kingdom Viridiplantae; phylum Streptophyta; class Pinopsida; order Cupressales; family Taxaceae; genus Taxus; species Taxus chinensis. The sequence continues at coordinate 107,405,840 of CM034150.1, read as the reverse complement.
GTGATTCAGGTAAAGAAACAGAGCAAGCATGTGAAACCATGGTGGTGGCTTGCTTTCGAGTGATAACAACCATGGACAGGTGTTCACAGTAGGGTTTCAATCTATCCGGAATAGAAACAGCCTTAGAATGGTGAAATTGGTAGGTTGCTGGTTTGTCAGGGGTTGTAAAAGACAGTAACCGATATCGGTCTAGTATCCGATGTCGGTTATACTATAGCCGACGTCGGTCAGGTAACTGATGTCGGTGTAAGAAGTCTAGGCTTAACAAGATATAAAAAGGCTGCTAATTTGATTTTTAACAACGTTTAGTATACGTGTCCAATTATTGATCACAGAAGACAGAGTATGAGAAAGAAAACAGAACTAAAAACAAGCAAGATGCACACACAAATCCAGAGATTAACCCTAGGGTTAATTTTAATTATCGTGGGCTTATGCCTTTAGACGTAGAATGATGTTAGAATCCTAAACAAGAGACTTAGGGGAAATGTCAAGTTGTTTTGGCTTATAAGGTTACCTCAATCGGGCGGAGGAATACCGCGGAAAAAGGGGGGATGTTTGAGCTGTTGTGTTAATTGTGAAGTGATTCGGTATGTGATGTGCAGTGAATGTAAGATTAATTTCCTGTCAATACCGTGGATATCACCCCCACGTGTACGACCTGTTACTTAATCTACGTTCACTAGAATTGAAAAACAACAAGCAGGAATGCAATGCACGTGTTTTAAACCCAAATCGAAAATTATGTTCGATGAAGCAAGAGAGATGACTTTCACTAATGCGAAACTAGGAAAGCAAGACAAATTCTTTACGAAATATATAACAAAAGCAGCAACAACAAGTATGCTTCCTAAAATGAAAATAAGCAAGAGAAACAGAAACCCAAGATGGGTCCCACCGGGCGTGCCAAAATGTTTCACTCGGAATGATTCGTTCCTTTTAGAAACAGATAAGGTTAGGGGCTAGGAGGAATACCTGTAGAATGTCGAGATGGTGTGCGCGTACCGTAGAGAAAGATCAGGCTGACTGCGAAGAACTCCTTTTTGTCTTGGAAGGACTACCTGTAAATAAGAACACAAGACCACAAGATTTTGATTAAACAATAAATGAGGAAACTGCCTTGGGCCCAGGAAATATAAAACTTCCTTTCGAAGGTGGTCAGTTTCCCTGCTAATATGAATTAACACAAAAGACTGTAAAATATCAATTAAGTTGCTTCGTTGAACTGGGTAGGGGAAAGGCTAGTTTTCTGGTTTTGATCAGAGGAACCGATGCCGGTTACTGATAGCCGATGCCGGTTACTGATAATCGATACCGGTGGGTTCTAGGATCTGTAGGTTGGTCGCTTTATGGGGTAGTTGTGTTGTTTGTAAGGCTGTATATAGGTGGTATTAGGAAATAAGGTGATGAGAGGTAGATGAATGATAGTTAGATGCAATATGACATGTTGGGTAGTGGATCCAAGAATGGATTTAGGAGGACTGTGATTCAAAAGAGCATAAGAAATGTTATAACAGAGGACATGCAAGATGTGACTTACTGGTTTTGACAAAGATGCAAGTTGATCTCCTTTGCTGTAAACACTTCTGGTATTTCCACTCGTCTCTGCTCGGTCAAGTGAAGATCTGGACTCTCTTTTTCGCTCCCAATGATCTCTGTTGATTCAAAAATCATTCGACCTGATCCCAAAAATGAAATTCCGATCCTTTGTTTTTGGTTTGGGGAGGCCATTTACAGGGAACTGATGGCGGTTACGTAACCGACGGCGGTCGAGTAGGAACCGGCATCGGTAAGGAAAAAGTAGGCTATTTTTAGTAAAATAGCCCACCTTCCCTGCTTTTCTCCCGAGAGATTAGTTGCGGGCTTGGTCAAGTGGCTAGAAGGTCGGTTTTGGGTGCGAGTAAGGAGGCATTAGTTATGGATGTGAGTCTAGACCAAGTCATAGGTCTTAATTAGGTTAGTTTAGGGTTAGGGCTAGGTCATGATGAGGTGGCAAAATGAGGTGGCAGGTAAGGTGATGTGGATTTACCAATTACAAGGTAATTAATAAATAATTGTGTAAGGTTTAGGTGATGAGGTTAAGTTGCGAGATGAGATGTGGGTCACAAGGGGTCGTAAGACACAAATTTGGTGTCTACAAATACTTAGACAAGTTTTTACTTATATTCTTAGACGATATTTTGATCTATTCAACAAGTGTGGAGGATCACAATGAAAACTTAAGGATTATACTTGAGGTTTTAAGGAAAAGAAAATTGTTTGGAAAGTTGTCAAAATGTTCCTTTTATGAGATAGAAGTACATTATTTAGGACATGTAATAAGCAAAGGTTGAATTCCAGTTGATCCATCAAAGATTATAGCTATAATTGATTCGCCAACTCCTAAGAATGTTCATGAATTCAGAAGCTTCATGGGCTTTTCCAGATATTATAGAAAAGTTGTGAAAGACTTTTCAAAGTTTGCTGCTCCAATTAATTTGCTGCAAAAGAAAGATAAAAAGTTTGTTTGGAATGAAAAATACAAGGAAAAATTTAAAACCTTAAAGGAATAGTTAAATACATCACCTATTTTGACTATTCCAGATCCTAATGGAAGCTTTACAGTTGTCACAGATGCTTCCAGAGAAGAATTAGGGGGTATATTACTTCAAAACAATCATGTAATAGCATATGAGAGTAGAAATATCAAGTTACACAAGCTGAATTATGCTCCCCATGACCTAGAGCTTGTTGCCATAGTACATGCACTTCAAGTATGGAGACATTATCTTTTAGGTAAACCTTTTGAGCTAAAACCTAAACACCTTGGGCTGAAATATATATTTACATAACCAAATTTGAATGCAAGAAAATGAAGATGGTTAGAATTTTTGTCACAATATGATTTTGATATAAGTTACATTAAAGGTAAGGAAAACAAAGTGGTAGATATGCTAAGTTGTCGGAAACATGTTTCCGCACTTATAACCTTGAGAACTTAGTTTAAAGATGAAGTAAAAAAAATGATGATAACTATTGGAAAGAAAATTTGTCAGGTGGAAAAACCTGTGGATTTTTTTCCAATTCTCTAGGAATTTAAGTCCCTCTACTTAACCGGTGTAGCTTTTGTATATGCATGCGTGAGAAAATGCGTATTTTTGTGGTGGCATTTTGATCAGGGATCCAACAGGGGCACTTCACTGAACTTGTGGAAAATTTTGCAAATACCTACAAGAGAGGACTTTGTCTGTAGAGAGGGAAAGGAGAGTGAGAAATGAGGTAGGGGAAATAATGTTACAGGTAGGAAATTAGATTCCTGTAAACACTAGTTAGAAACTTCAACACATGCATTTATGAGAAGAAACAACCCTACAAATGGACACAAGAAAAATTAAGACCGTGATCTCATAGTTTCTAAAATATCTTCATCAAAAAGGCTACAAAATCCTTCTTCTTTTATTGATGCTTAAATAGAAGTTGTACATAGTGTAGGAATGGAAGAAATTTGAGAGTGGAGGAAAGTAGAATAAAATGGATATCTCCTTTGCTTTCTCTAAGTACAATGCACTCTTGAGTTTACAAGATCAATTGCCAACCCTTTAAAATGGGAATGGCGTTATAATTTATAGAGTGAGAGGTGACTTATCGTCTAACCCCCTAATGGCTTTTCATATTTCCTTGTGAAACTTGAAACTTTTCGAATTCCTAGGAGAATATTAAGTCTCGTTTTATAACATAAAGGTGACTTATTACATTAGGAACATTAGGACATGTGAAAAAGTACAACCCCAACGCAAAATTAGAATATTGGAAAGTGAGAGAAAGTTGGGGGAGAAGAGGAGAGAGAAAGAGAGAGAAGAAGAAGAGAAGATTTCATTCCCAATGAAGTTCGTTGATTCTCGCTGATGGAAAGCTCCAAATGCAGTCAAACTCTGAATCTTTGAATTCCTTATGCACTATGAAAATATTTCAAATCGGCTCATGAATCACTCTCCAAGTTGAGTGTACTATTCCACTGATGATCACAATTATGGTACCATTGTTAGATTGGATGGTTCGTGTCTCAGGTTCATAGTGTAAAGAGTAGGATCAGACTAGCCCGAGACTCTACATAGACACTAGGTGTCCTGTAGTGGCGAACAAGCCACTTGTGAGTATTTGGTCTTTGATCCTCCTTTGGTCCTTGGAGGCCATGCGAGTATTAAGGTCATTCAGGTCCATGTACGAGACATCGTTGTCTTCTACATCATACTTATAGGCAAATGGTTGTGTCGGATTTGGACCCATCTATTTCAACTTCATGTCTCCCTTAGAAAAATTAACTTACTATTTTTAGTAAGTGTGAAAAATCAAGTCACCACTCTTACATTGGATGTTGCGGCTCAATTTTCCTCTTTCTCCCTGCGTTCCTCATTCCTTCTGGATCAATTTTCTATTTTTTAGTAGGTTCTCGAGGGCCCACTTACTATTTTTAGTAAGTGCCAAAAATGTCCATTCTGGTTAATTATTAGCTGTAGTGCACCTCTAATGACTTCGTCTCCTTCGCAGGTTCTTTTGTCGACAACTTTCCTGAAATAGCAGTTCCTATGTAGTAGACCTACTATCTTTGGAAAGTTGGATTCTAGGAGTTGGATTGATGTGGAATGAAATTTTTTGATATGTGTTTTTTCCTAATATCACCCTTCATAAATTTTGGGCCTGCCCGCTTAATAGACCAAGAAATTTTAAAGTTTTAATTTTCGGACTTGGCATTGCTTCTGTGTGCGGTAGCCATTAATGGACCCTAAAATTATAGTTCTGGTTTTCTCCTCAATTTGTGAAAAAATAAATTTCTTTGTGATAGGTTTCTTCTTCTAATGCTTCACGTGCATTTCTACTTCATTTTGCCCAACGGTTTGACGGGAAATTGGATTTTTTCTTCGTTGAGCCAGAAGTGAGATTTCTTCACTATGGATGCTTTGTAGCATGAGGGGATATTTTTAAGATGTTTTATTGATGGCCTTGGGTAGAGGAATGAACATAAAAATATATCTTGTTGTTTCACACATCCATTTGGGAGATTTCTTCAACTTTTTGTTTTATTGCCATGGAGTTTTCTATGTGCTTCTCCTTCTGTGTTTGCTCCAATTTTCCTTTAGGACCTGCATGAATTTTTGGGGTGGAAGAGGATTACCTATATGGAAGGTATGTTATGAGATTCAGCAATGGATTAATGGATGTGATAAGTTACAGAGGAAGAATGGAGGAAAACTATGCACAGGAGTGGAAGTAACTGGAAGCACTAGAAGCACTGAAGCGACAATTAGACTTTTTGAACTATTAAAATTATGAGAGGAAAATATTGGGTGAATTTTTTCATGCTTTATGTACCTGACATCAGGGATGTGAGGGACATAAAATTCCATGGTGGTCAAGAGGATGACACGTGTCAGTGATCCGACGATAGGCAATGAAGGTGAGAAAAGTTGCTTTAAAGCACTGTGAGCTGAAAGAAGGTAACATGGATGTTTAATAGGCTCCCCATAGTGGGCTGGGTGAATTTTCCCATGTCTTATGTCCCTCATCTCATGGAAATAAGGGAAATTAGTTTCCATGGTGGTCCTAGAGCTGACACGTGGCGCTTGATCCAACGGTAGGGAATGGATGCTCCAAAAATGCACCTAGGAGTTGTATTGTCAAGTCTGGAGGTCACATGGACATCCAAAAGACTCCCCATAGGGGTATGGGTGAATTTTTCAAGGTTTGATGTCCCTCACCTTAGAGACATAAGGGACATAATTTTCCATGGTGGTCCTGGAGTTGACACGTGGTGCTTGATCCGATGACAGGGAATGAATGCTTCAAAGATGCACCTGGGGGTTAAACTATCATGTCTAGAGGTCACATGAGGGTCCAAGAGGTCACATGGGGGATGGGTGAATTTTATACTTGACCTCAAGGATGCCAGGGACATGAAATCCTGCCAGGATCCTGGTATTGACACATGTCCTCCCAAAAAATGACTAAGTCTTGAACTACCTTTGAGAGAGTAACTTGGAACGATGATAACTTGAGCTCCCGCTATAATTGACTGGTAAAATTTCATATGATCTTGCATGGAAATGAAATTTTGGATCCAATGGTGTTGGTCTCATGTTGTGATTCATCCACCAGATCCCTAAAAAATTGTATTTCAGATTTGAGACTCTACTTATGCCTGCGAATAAATGTCTACCAATCCTATGCGTCAAGATGTTGTGAAAATTATTAATTAACCATCATGTAGGGCTTGGAATTATATTTCCATCGATGTTTTTTTAATTATAACTCTATCTGGAGATCCTAGAATCTTCTTTTGAAGTCCAACAGTTGTTTTAGGCCTATGAACCCTATTTTTTACTCTGACTCCTCCAAGTATTTAATAAGTTCCCCAAGGATTCCAAAATTATTTCCATGATGTTCTAAGGTATTCCATTCACATCCATGTTGAATTTGGCCCTTCCGTTCCACTCCAGGGGGTTTGATCAAGTCCTAGGAAGGCCGATGATAGCCCTTCCCAATACCGCCAGAAGATAACATCTTTTCAAAACTCCCTAAAATCACCTAGGGGAAATGAATGTAATTTCCTAAATCACATAGGGGACAAATTTTACATAAAATATCGGGTGACCAGGCTGAAGGATTTGGCTTGGGGTTCTTGGGAATTATAAAACATGAAAATTTTGACACATGGGTATAGTTTTCATGCTTAGAAACTTCCAATTTCTGTGCTGCACATTTGCATGACAACAACTGGCTATAGCTTGGGGGCATGACATGGAATGAACACAACTAAGACATGGTATGAAGAATCCATAATCTCAACTCACAACATATTAACCAGTGCCTTATCCATTGGGCACTGCGGAGTCATATATAACCTATAACAAGAGAGAAAGAAGAAAGAAACAAAAAAGCACATGAAAAAGACAAAAAGGAAACAAACGCAATAGAAAGGGAAACAAACCTAATAATCACCTATAGTATAGGTTGGGGGACAAACCGCTTTCACTGAAGCACTTTCCATTTCTCAAAAGTTACCCGTGATTGGGCAACACTTAGTGATGATGTTCTGTGAAGCTGTTGATGGGTTCTAAAAATTACCTTCCCCTCCTCAATTGTTTATGGAAGCTAAGTGCTTCCATGATTTTCCTTTTACTTTGTAGGATTGAGTCCATGTGAGCTTCTTGATGCTCAAGTCCGTGCATGGAAATTCCACTACCTTCATTTTGTTTAAAGTGGGTTTCATAGTGCCAATTTCCTTCCATGTTTATCGATATAGTTGATTCTCCATCGAGCATCTCATCACTGCCCCAAATCTGATTTTCATTCCAATTCCTTGGATATTCTGAGTTACTTTATTTCTCAGGTCTATGCTCATTGACATATTCTCCATGAGAAACATTTGATTCATCCTTTATCTCTACTCCACTATGAGGCATTTGAGTACTGACAGGAGGATTAGATGTGACCTCATACTTGTCTTGTATGTCCATGGCACAAGTGAAGAGATCAAGGATCAGCTTAGGATCTTCTGCAACTTCTACTACATCCAAGATCTCTTGCATGGAGCTATGCTTCATCATTTCATGTAACTCCTCTTTGTATGCCTTTGAAGAATGCAGCTTGAGGCAACTATCTAAAGGAGTTACTTCATCATCTTGGGAATTGTTGTGCTCTACCAACCCTTCATCAAAAAGAGCTTCATCTTCAAAGGCCTCAAAACTTCTTACTTTAGTTTTTTCATCATGGAAATATTCTTACTCTTCAAATGGGATAGAAAATACCTCAATTTCATCATTGTATCCACTAACCATTAGCTCAAGAAGGAAATCATATTTCACATCTTGCTTTGTTTCAACATTGTTAACCTTCACATTGGTTGACACTTCCAATTCACCTTCATGTTTGTCTTTCATATTCATGGCTTGCATCAGGATTTTGAGACTTATCTCAGGTTCTTATGTTTCTTCTGGGGCTCTTAGCAGTCCTTGTATGGAGATTTCTTTCAAGCCTTTCAAAGGCTCATCGTAAGATGATTTTGTCTCTCCATAGATGGTCTGATTGAGATCATCTTCATCCCCAAATGATAATTAGAATAACTCCTCATCTTGGAAAAGAATATAATATAAATTTTCTCCTTGAAAATCATCAAGTGCCATTTCCTCTTCCTCATGGTCAGCATCATCTGGAAATTCGAGGCTGCCATCTTATAACTCAAATCTCCTCAATGCTTCTTCAAAGTCCAAATATCTCTGGGAAGGAATGTTTAGACCTATCAAGATGACAATATCCTCTTCCTTCTCATTTTTCACAAAGTGATTCATGCGCCTGCTACCTTGGTACAAAATTTTATCTTCTAGGCTTATAGACTTTCATACCATGTACCTCATCTTCTTCTCAGGAAGTAATTTCTCCATGTCTCCCTTCACTAGTATGGTTGCAGAAGACCAATTAATCTGAATTTTCCCTCCCAAGTCTTGGCAGAAATTTATACTTAGCAACATTCTGAGTGAGGCTGGGACGTCTACTACCAAAATCATTGCTAAAAATTTCTTGTCTGGAAATCTCACAAGAAGCACCTATACATCTTTGACCTTCCCTACAAGTGAGACCACTTTTGATTCCAAAGAGTAACAAGAGCCACTAGGTGGATTTATTGTAAGTTTGAGATCCTTTGTGAACTTCAAAGGAATCATGTTGTCTGAGGCACCATAATCTATTATGCAATTATTCAGTACATATTCTCCAACAAGAAGAGAGATGTAGAAAGGTTCAAATTTATCAATCTTTGATGCACTCAGAGAAAGCATGTTCTGTGAGGGAGGTGTAGGTGAGTTTGTTAGCATGCCTTTAGAACTAGAAGTTACAACATTGGGTGTTAGACTACCACTCCTGATATATCGGACGAACCTCTCAAATTATTTAGGTTCAGTAATTTGTACTTTGGATTTGTTTGCATATTATATGAAGGAAAAGGGAGTAGATGTGGACAAGGGGGGTGAAGGGACTGATTTTGGAGTCTGGATAGGCTTAGGAGCATGATTTGTTGTTTGGGGAATGGATGGTATTTTGAATGACACACTAGGAGCTTTCAAGGCATTAGATTTTATAGGAGAAAATTTTGATTTCGAACTGGAAGATGTATCTGAAGACTTACCTAGGATTGTGGGAGTCTTCTTACTTGTTATAGGGTCAGGATTTAAAAATGAAAAATTCATGGAAAATGGAAGTGGGGATCCTCGACTAATTATTTTATTTTTTTAGAGTTTCCACAGGAGGATCATCAACCTTCTTTTCATTCATAGTAGTGGAATGAGATTTTCATTTCTCAAAATGAGAATAAGTGAATACTGCACATGAGAAGCTTGGTGCATCTTCTTCGTCTTCTTCATCACATCTAGAATACTTATAGAATCTGACTTTTCTATTGTTTTCAAACTCATCATTTTCTAGGAAATCACCACCTTCACTTTCTTGTTCAAGTTGTTCTTCACCTTCTTGAAATCTACAATTTATGTTCACGGGTGGGGCCTCCAAGGTGAGCCTTTGGGGTGCTCCTCAAATCTGATTTATGTTGCTTCTTTGAGAGATTCTAGTTTAAATAATTCCCTCTTCAAAGATATTATCTCATTCACCAAATTTTGAAGTGATGGATTAGTTCTCTCATCTCTAGGATGTTGGGTATTTCCCTTTGATGGATTCTTGATATTTCAAGAGAGGATGTGATCATTATCAAGTTGAATGGAAATCCTTTGTGCTTCTACAACGTTCCTTGGTTGGGTTATTTGAAGAAAAAACCCTACTTCTAATGATTGAGCATTGATGAAGAATCTCTTGACATTTTTTTGAGATGGAAAATCCTCTTTAGGTATCCTGCGAAGCAACCATTTGAAACGAGCCATGAATTCTCTTGTGGTTTCATTTTCTCCTTTCCCTCATTTGAGCCAACTACATCAAGAGGTCTTGACAGTGTTTAGTTGATTTTAATATTTCCTAGAAGGAAGTGTTTCACCTTTTTCTTAGATTGTTTCTTTGAAGTGTTGATGAAACAAATAGGGTAACGAACATAGGAGGAATACCTGTTCAAATGTTGGTTGATGGGTTATTGCACGCATATGACTTTCGAATCCACAGCTGATTGTGAGAGCTTCCTTTTGGCTAGGAGGAACTACCTGTAATGAAAACAAGACCACCAGAAGGAATTAAACAATATGGGTAGTGATCTACCTAGCGTAAGCTAGATCTGGGAAGTATGATACTTCCTAGATGGCTGTCAGTCCACTATTTTAAAAAATTCAACGCTGTAAACAAATTAAATCCTATTGTTATTTTAAAATGATTTAGGTATCTCACTTAAAAACATAATAAGAAATAGATCTAATCTAACAGGCTAAGCTAGAATAGAATCCAAAGGTCAAATGTTGGTTCTGGGTCTCTACAGGTCTGATAAAGGTCTCAGGTAGATCATAGGTGAATGAGGGTGAGATAAAATTAGGTGGGTATGTCTCTATTCAAGGATGTGTGGGCAAACACAGAGACCGGTGTCCATCAGGGGTGACCGACAGTGGTTAGGTGTAATCGGTGCCAGTTACTGTGAGATCTGGAAATGTCACAGAATAGGTTGGGGTCTCCTTTGTGATTGCAAAAAGGACTTTGGTTGGTTGTGACGAGGTTTTGGGTGACTATTGTAGGATTTTACAAGGTTTTAATGTGTATATGGAGGTGAAAATGTGGAGAAGGTCAATAGGGAGCAAGATAAACAATGGATGATAAAATGATGATGAAATGGAATAACTAGGAAAGTATGATGTTGTAGTTACTTGGATTCTATTCCTGAAGGCTTGTATGTGAGGTATTGATGATGGGTTTGAAGATTAAAAGTGATCACCAATTGAAGAAAAGCTTATGCATGGGTTGCATGTACACTCCTCTTTGCTTGGATAGATCAGATCATGGCTGGGATGGCTGTGCAGGAGAAGATGCTCAATCTCCTTCCTTGGATGTGATTTTTCACTGGAACTGGCTCTCTGAAGATGCATTATCTCTCTGAGATGTGTTCTTGCTTGTCAAATTTTTCCTAATTTTTTTCCAACTTCTAACTTCCAACCCTGAGAATAAGGTTGTTTTGGGATTAAAAGGGGTAACTGACGGAGGTCTGACTTAACTGGCGACGGTTAGGGGTAACCGATGTCGGTCAAGGTGGGATTTCCTAGGTTTACTAAACTAGGGAGATCCTCTTTATTTCCTTGGATCTCATGTCGTTATCCCATGGATTAGACTAAGAGCTTCTTATGAGCATGTGGGAATGTGGTTAGAGGGAATTTAGGAATTGATTTTTAGGGTTTGGGTATGTCTTAGTTAGTTATGGGAACTTGCTAAGAATAGGTCTTAGGTTGAGTTAGCTTGGTGAGGTGGCTAAGTGAACTGTATGTGGGGGATATTATTTAAATAAGATATTTAAATAATAAATATAGTGATGATAATGCATTAATTTAATTTAATTAATTAAATTTATGTTAGTGGGGTGAAGGGGGTCATGGCTAGGTAAATGTAATAAAGGGTGCTTATGGGTCAAGGTATGAAAGGGGAGTGTGACCTGATTTTATTGTCTACATTTTGCCCCTTTTTGTTTTGTAGCTTGTATTGGTAAGCGATGCTAACAAAAATAATATGTGGTCGCCCCATGTGAGGGTGAAGGTGATCCCCCTCAAACTAGGAACTGACGAGGCAACAGGCTGAAGTGGTGAGTGGTTTGATAAAAGGTAAATGTGAGGAAAAGGCAAGTGGGTATAGGGAAAAAGGGGGAAAGGTTTACGCGGGAAATCTAGGTAATGGGTCAGGGTCACAGGTAGCAACAGTCAAATGCACACACACGTATAAACTGCGGCACACTACCAGGTTTAAGAGCAAGAAAAATCTACATCATCTAAGGTCGATAGGTTTATCCAAACAAGGTTGAAGTGAATCCGGTATCCAAGGTATAGGATATGGTCAAGAAACACAACATAGGTTAGGTGTAAGAACGTTTAGGTGTGTTCCGGTACACCAAAGGTAGGGTCAGGATAAACGGTCATGGTAATAGGCTAGGTAAGGTCATTAGGTTAATCAACACAGGTAACAGTGCCACAAGGTATAGAAAACACATGAGGTCAAAGGTCACTAGATATGGTCTAGGTCTAAATATAGAGGGCACGACACAGGTAAAGCCAAGGTATGGGTAAAATAATGAGTCCCAAAAGGAGGACAAACGGAAGTATTAAATGATGAGGTCAGGAAAGGTAAGGTAATGGGTTGGATAAATGTTGGATGGGGTAAAGGAGTCAGGTAAAGGGTGGGGTAAAATGGTAAAGTAGGGGCAATGTGTAGATTAGGTTGATCGATGGCAGTCATGGATAATCGACGTCGGTATAGGAAAATTGATGACAGTGAGGTAGGGCACGAGACTGATGTCGGTTAAGGGTAACCGACATCGATTAGGTCAGGTTTTGTATAACAACAAAAAATCCACTTTTTATTATTCATTTGTGATTTGCAAAATGAAGAAATGACAAAAAAGAGAGAAAAGTGAGAAAAGTGTCTGGAGGAAAAGGGAAAGTGAGCTGGAAGTTTGATTTGACGGTGGTTGGGTTGGTGAGTAGTGGATCCACGAGATCATTGTGAGGGATTCAATTAGTTGGAGGGTGTGGGTAGATATTCAAGGATAGTAGAGGCTAGAGAGGGATCAGACAGACCACTGGCACAACGACCAGACATGCCACCGAGATGGAGGTAGCGCGACAAGGTAAGCGTCTAACTCTATAGTGTTAATTAGATAGAGTAGAGGTTGTAATAGTTGTTATTTGTAGGGTTTTGTGGGTTATTTGTATTTTGTGGGTGGCAAAAAGTTAAATCAGGTATGGAGGGGATCAACAGGAAGAAAAGAGGGGGGGAGGGTAGTAAATTGGATAGGTGGGGTGGGTAAGGGTTTGGGGTAGTGTAGGTCATTGTAGGTGGGGTAAAAGGGATAGGTGGGAGGGTTTTAGAAAAAGGGTGGTTTGGGAAGTCACAAATGTTTCTGTGACAGTGACTAATGTCGGTCAGGTAGAACCGTGATCGGTCACCTAACAGGTGACTGATGTCAGTTATGGGGTAACCACGGTCGGTACAGTTGAACCGGTATTAGTCATCAAATAGGTGACCAATGCCGGTTTAAGGGTGACCGGAGTCTGTTAGGATGAACCGACACCAGTTAGGATTTTAGGCACAAGGGTCCAAAAAATGATGTAGGTTAGGTGGCTGAGATGGGTAGGGTAAAAATAGGGTGGTGGGTAATGATAAGTGATGAATATGGTCATGGTAAATGTAGATTAATGTTGTGTTTGGATTATATGTAGGGGAGATCGTAGTTGCATATTTGGGACAGGGTTCTACTGCTATTGGTGACATTACGTGGCTTAGCAAGCCCTTTGGAGATGCAACACGTGGAGGTAGTGGGTTTGAGTGGTATTTGGTGTTACTGACATGCTATTTGGTAGCCTAGTTTGATGGTTGTGCTCATCGATAGATGGGACTCTGTGACCAACACGTTCCACCTTCCGATGGGTGAGATGAATATCACCCTGGAGGACGTGTTCCAGATTATAAGGTTACCCATATTGGGGGCCCAGGTATACTCTATCTCCTCTGAGGCCTTAGAGGAGCTGATCGGGACCGTATTTGGTGAGGGGGTGATAGAGTTGAGATTCCATAGTGCCAGTTTGAGCTATGGTGAGATGTACCTAGCCCGTCCGGATGAGACGAGGCTAGTGGTTTTATTGATGGAGGTAGTGTGTTGCTTTACATTTCCAGATGCATAGGGTGGATGCTTTCCCCGATCACTGATGGGGGTGCTCCATGATATGATGGTGCATGAGACATGTTTTTCCTGAGCACCAACATTCTTGGTGTAGCTATACAAAGAGCTATGGGCATATGGGCAGTTGTGTAGGTTTATCCTGTGTTGTACATTTATACTGCACTAATGGGCCTATGAGCACATATTATATGTTCAACCTATAGGGATGCCCCGAGAAGATGCATTCCTAGTGAGATCTGTGCGGTTGGGATACAAGAGATGGGTATTTTTGGAAGTTATTGGAGGGGTTGTCCGGAGTGGACATTATCTGGAGACCATATGTGGGATTCCCCTCATATAGGCACATGCATGAGGAACTAGCTGAGCTCCAGCTAGAGAGGTGGATATAGGTTCACCGTGCTGGGGAGGATGAGATGATCCTAGTTGAAAGGGTCCGATGGCAGTTCGGGCTTATACAAGATATCCTTCCGTCCTTCCCATAGTATTAGAGAGATGACATGGAGAGGCCTCTACCTCTACCACAACTTACAGTTCCTACAAGAGAGGAAGAGGAACCAGTGGATTGGCAGATTGATGATGTTGGATGCATAGATAGGTATAGGTAGTGGTGGGTGGCTCAGTTATGAGCCATACCACCTAGACCGGGGCAACCTGACTTAGCTACCGTTATAGTGCAGAGAGATTCCCTACAAGGGAAGGTGGCGACATTGTTCATGCAGATATGTATACTGCAGACAAAGCTGGAGGGGTCAGAGGTAGAGGTAGCATAGCTACGAGTATAGGTGGCTAGTCTGCAAGCCCAGATGGTGGATGGAGGAGATGGTTAGGTGGCAGACCTATAGGCTCATGTGGTAGGTTTATAAGGCTAGTTGGCTATAGCCCAGACATAGATTGGGGCCTTACAGGCCCAAATATAGGGATAGGGACAGGGGTCACCACCACAAGCACAGGGGTAGGAGGCACTAGTTTAGGTGCAGGGAGCTGGTCCTAGTTCACATGCTGGCATAGGGCAGGTACAGGGGCTGAGACCTATGGGACCACCACAGACTATGCCTATATCTAGGTTACATGATGCCCTAGGTGAGGTGAGATATTATCAGGACCATCTCATGGTAGCTGAGATAGACTTCCTCTCTTACGGAGAGTACAGGGCACAACAAGTGTCTAATGATAGGACAAGATCCCACACACATAGTGTGGAGAGCACAGGAGGTCAGCAAGCTCCGAGGCCTGATGTGCCAACAGGGACACAGGAGGTTGAGGGTGCAGGTGACATGGAGATGGAGGACATCCAGTGAGATGTCTGATATGTGGCCACCTGATTTTGATGTATACTATAGTGAGGATGTACGAGTGATTTTTTTTGTATATTATGAGCATATTCCGGCCTGTGTATCGAAGATTTTTTGTATTGATGCATTCATTCTTTTTTAATATATGAGACTGGCCTGCGTGCTGACATTTTTGAGATGATGGCCATGATGAGATAGGCATGTATTTTGAGATACACATTTATTGATTTATATGATGATATTCATGGTATTTTGTGATGTGTTAATATGTTTATGAGATATTGGTTTAATGGCTTGTGTTAGATGAGATATGGATTTGTTATTTTAATGTCGTTTGAAATTAGGTGAGTTAGGCATGATGGAGTTAGGCTGGTTTAGGCATGGATCGAGTCATGTTATAGGTATGGATTGAGTTAGGTTGGTTTAGGCATGGTTGAGTTAGGTTATAGGCATGGATCGAGTCAGGTTATAGGCATGGATTGAGTCAGGTTATAGGCATGGATTGAGTTAGGTCATAGGCATGGATCGAGTTAGGTTATAGGCATGGATCGAGTCAGGTTATAATCACGGTTGTGTCGGGTTGGTTTACTATTGAGTTAGGTTATAGGCATGGTTGAGTTAGGTTGGTAGGCATTATTCGAGTCAGGTTATAGGCATGGATGAGTCAGGTTGGTTTAGGCATGGTTAAGTTAGGTTATAGGAATGGTTGAGTTAGGTTATAGGCATGGTTGAGTTAGGTTGGTAGGCATGGTTGAGTCAGGTTAGTTTAGGCATGGATCGAGTTAGGTTATAGGCATGGATTGAGTCAGGTTATAGGCATGGATGAGTCAAGTTGGTTTAGGCATGGTTGAGTTATGTTGGCAATTAATGATACTATGGGTCATATGGGAAATGTTGTATAATCTATGCATAGTGATGATAGAGGGATGGTAGGTGTAATAAATGTATGTTGTGGTAAGCAACTTGTTATGTATGTGGCTTAGTTTTCAATTTTGTTAGAAAAGGGGAACTAAGTGAAATGTGATGTAAATGGCAAGTTAGGTATGGTTGGTGAATTGTTTTAGGGTATAGAATGGCCAAGCTAACCTCCAAGGGCCCCATTCCCTCAAAGTGTTACCTACATAGTCCCGGTGAAAAAGGGACCTCAGGCCGATGTAGTTCTCCCATGAGCTAGGGAAGAATATGAGAATGAGTTGGTAGGTTTGTGGGCATGTTGTGGGTTTAGGTTTAAAAGGTTTGGGTAGATTATAGTTAAAATGATGTAGGGGAAGGTGATTATGGTGAAAGGGGAGGACTACCCCAAAGGTAAGTGTTGACGACCAAGTCTTGTATAAGGTAATCAAAACGTAAACAAAGATGGTAAAAAGATAAGAGGGGGGCAATAAAGCCACCTGATTGGGTAGGATCATACCAAGTAGATCATACCTTGGAGGGGGTGATGAACACAAGACCTGAAAGGCATTACATGATTAACTATTCTACTGTGAAAGTAGTCACAAGATCACCAAATGTCTAAATTCCAAGATGTCCCTTAAGGAAATTGAGGAAATGAGAGTGAAAAATGGTAAGGTGGGTGAAAGGTAGTTAATAATATATGCTTGGAGTGACAGGTCTTTTGGGAAAGAGGTCTGAGGTCACAATGGGCAAGTCCATGACTAAATTTTTTTTTTTTGAGATAGACTGATCGATGTGGGAAGTCTATATGGGATAAATAATATGGTACTCCTTGAGGTCTTCATGAAGCTGATCGATGCGGGAAGCTTTGGTTTCTCTCATTTTTTTTTGAAAGGTCCACATAGTTGTCCTTCAAGGGAGCATTCTATTTATAACAACAATTTTTTCAAGAGAAAGATGTCATTTTGAGGGGTCACCTTTTTATTAAAGTTTTGTGTTAGTACAAATCAGCAGCACCCCTGGATGTTGTCTCAGATTTCTAGTTTGATATGGAACATCCAGTATGATTACACAACATTGAATCTTTTCCCCAAGTGTGGGACTTGTCAAAAATGGGAAAAGAATCTCTAGATTAAGGGCTGGTTCCTCAACTCCTCTAATTAGATGTATGCTTGCAAACTGCAGAGGTTTAATACTCAAAATCCTACTCTACATTCCAAGGGGACAGAGGTGGAGGATGCAAAAGAAATAAAACTAATACTAACAAGGTGATACACCAAAGGAGTGGTGAACATTTACTTCTACAAATTGACACAGATTACAGAAATGTAACTAACATCATACACAAACTACTAAAATGTAATGAAAGATCAGAAATGAAGCAAAACAATACAAGAGGAGGAATGAAACTCATTCACAAAGCTTGCACTGTCATTCCCATTCAAAAATACATGCATTACAATAAAAGAGAGGTAGAAAACAAGTTGCAGTCCTGAAAGAGGTATGATATTCCACAAAATCACTTTTTAAGGTGATATAGGGAGCTTGCAAAACATAAAAATGTCCAACTCTTACAAAATGATCCAAATCTGGCTTTTAATTGTCAAGTAGAAAAAGAGAAAGCAAAAAATGCAGGAAAAATGGATTTATGAATTCAACCACCAACCAGATCCACAAATTTCACCTACAGGGTGATGGGATTCATGGATGAACCCATACCTAGAAGTACATTGTTCTATAGATCAGAAAAATGGCCATACTTCATTAAATTTGGTGGTTGAATGTCAATTCTACATTTTTTTCGTGCCAGGGACGTTTTCTTGATTTTCTCCCAAAAATTTTTATCAAAAAACAAAATTGAACCCTCCATCATGTAGATAATTTCACCAGATTTCCAATGATACCAAAATCATGAAAATATGAGCTCTGGATCAAAATTTATGCCCTTATGAAGATTTAGGGAAAAAAGGGCCAAAAATAGGTTTGCGGGACGAAAGTTCAAAATTTTCCCCTTTTTGACTTTGGGAAAAAAATTCCAAAAAGTTCCACCCCCCGCTACTCCAATGCCATGTGATAGGTTTTTATTGGTCCGCGGGCTTCCCATGATCATTTTAGACCTTTTCAGTCTTTGGAAAAATTTTCCAAAAAATCTCCACCGGCTCGATATCCCGAGGACACGTGGCACCTCCTGATTGGTGCGGGACATCGTGGGCGGGCTTTCATTCCATTATTTTCCATAGTTTGGAAAAAGGGAAAATTTCCTTCTGCCTCTCCACCTCCCAACACCTTGAGGACATATGGCACGCTATGATTTTTTGCAAGCCTTCAGGCCAAGATTTCTCCATTATGTCAAGTTTGGAAATTTTTCCAACTTCCTCCCACCACTCCGAACTCTGACAGGCCTTTGGATGAGTGGTCACTTCCTATTGGCTGGTGGGCCTTCGAGCCAAAAAATTTCCTTGTGCACCCTGCCAATACTTGGTGAAAAATTTCTAAGTTGCCCCCGCCTCCACCGTTCTGATGCCACGTGGCAACTTCTTATTGGTCGCGAACCTCCCATGGGAAGATTTCCTTCCAAAACTCCGTTGAGCCATAACTTGCAAAATACAAGGAGTTAGAAGGAAAAATTTACCTTTCTGGAAAGATGAGAAAATTTTCTACTGATGAAACCATTTCTAGAAAATTTTGAGTGCCTATAAAGTGAAAAAAATTGACAGAGGCACAAGGAAGGAAGATATGAAGGGGAGTTAGACAAAATAAGCAAGGGGGTTATTTTGGATAACAATTTTGGTGACTCAGAGGAGTCATCTACCTACTGGATGAGGTTACTAGTTACTTGAAGCAATCCATTGGGCATGGAGTCATCAAAAATACTACTTGGTACCCTAACTGATTAGAAAATTATCAGGAGGAAGAGTGTGAGAGTAGAACATCACTTGATCTGGAACATGTCCTGTAAAACCACATTTTTGGGACAACAAGCTTGTGCCAAAGAACTATGGGAAATGTAAAACTAAGCTACAACAAAACAATGTGCTCAATCACTTTAAGGAATGAAAACCTAAGATAATATGTACAAGGTGGAGCTTCCCTTCTAGTAGCAATTCTTTAGATGGATTCCATTAACTAGAATCATTAGTTCTTCACCATCCAATGTAGATAATTGGAAGGCATTACTGTTCTTACATTTTTTTACCATGTAGGGGCCACTCCAAATGGCATCAAACTTTGAATGCCTTCCTGGCTTTGCTCGATTTGCATCCCATTTCAACACTAGATCTCCATCTTGGAAGGTTCTAGCCTTAGATTTCCTATCGAAGGCTCTCTTGATTAAGGCTTGATCCTTCTCCATTGCTTAGGCTGCATGATCTCTAATTTCTTAGAGGTCCATCAATTCTACAAATCTAACCTCCATGGGTTCAAACTCTAACAACTCCAATTGCTTCATGAGTTCCAATGTTGGCAACTCAAGTGACATGGGTAAGATTACCTCTCTTCCATAAACAAGTCTGAATGGAAAGTTACCTGTGGATCTCTTGGGAGTTATCCTATCAGCTCACAAGGCTGATTTCAATTTGGTGTGCCAAGCCCTATGATTTTCATCAAGAGTCCTCTTGATGATCCTCAACAAGTTCTTGTTGGTAGACTCAGCTTGTCCTTTACCTTGAGGGTAATAATTTGATGAAGTGCTCAGATAAATCTCATTTTTGACCACCCATTCAGTCACCTTTGATCTTATGAATGCCAATGCATTATCTGATAGTATAGTGGCAAGTATACCAAATCTGGTTACTATTCCTTCATAGAAGTCTAGAATGCTAGATTCATTTGCTTCTTTAAGTGTCACTGCCTTAGTCGATTTGGTGAAGTAATATATGGCTGTTAGGATCCACTTGTGTCCTTGGCTTGAGTTTGGGTTAATGACTCCAATGAAGTCTAAAACCCATTGCATGAATGGATGGTCAACTGAAATTAGGTGCAATGGAAGGGCTGCTAATCTTTCTTTGCCTTTAAAGAATGCACAATTCTTACACCTCTTGATCCATGCATAACAATGACTAAATACTTTGGGCCAATAATATCCAGCCTTCATGATCTTGAGGGCTGTCACTCTTGGCAAAAAATGACCCCTAACTGATCCACTAAGGAAGTCTTCTAGTATTTTATTAATTTCATTTGTCCCAATACATCTCAGTAGCACTCCATTCACATTTTTCTTGAACAAGACACCGTCAACAAGTACATATGGGAAAACCTGCAATCTGAAGTGTTTTCTACTGGTTTTGTTCATCTCTGAAGGGAATAAGCTTGTGTGTAGGAAGTGCATTATGTCTTGGGTCCAATAAGGAGTGAGGACACCATCATTCTCTTCTTGAATGCTTATTGGTTCTTGGCTCTCTTACAACGTCAAAACAACATCCTTCTCATTGCATGCTTCCATTGATTTTCTCAAGACCAACTATTCACATAATCCCTTTCCTCAGACAAGCTTGGTGAATTTGATCTCAATTTCATACTCCATGACATGAGTAATCCACCCTACATGTTTTTCATTTAAATATTTGTTGAGGAGGAAGTATTTTACTCCCACATGAGAAACCAACAGTTGAACCTTGTTGTTTGAAGCTAGATGTTTAAATTTATTCAAGCTCCTAATCACTGTAAGAACTTGTTTCTCAATGAAATAATAACTCACCTCATAGTCCTCCAGGATTTGGTTAAAGAAAGTAATTGGCTGCTTTGCATTTTCTTTGTTCAACTGTACTAAAATTGCAAAAATTGTATCATCACCTCCAAATTCATAAAGGATAAAATATTTGGATAAATCTGGGTTAATGAGGGTTGGAGCTTGTGAGATGGCTTCTTTAATTTCCTCAAAACTTACCTTACCTTCAGTCGTCCATTTGAAAGCCATGTTTTTCTTTAATATCATGGTTATTGGCTTGACAAGGGCTGCAAAATTTCAGACAAACCTTCGAACAAAATTGATTCTTCCCAAGAAACTTTGGAGGGATTTCTTATGACTTAGTAATGACAGTTCTTTTATTGCCTCAACCCTCTCTGGATCAATTGCTAATCTTCTTTTGGAAACAATGTGGCCAAGGAGCTTCCCTTCATGAGCTAGAAAAATAATTTTTTTAGGATTCAAGGATTCCCCAAATCTTCTACATCTTTAGAACACTTGTCTCAAATGAAAGAGATGATCTGTTGTACTTTTAGAAAAAATAATGATATCATCTAAGTATACGAGCACTATCTTGTTGATCAATCCCTTGAACGCCATATCCATTTCCCTTTGGAAGGTAGCTCCAATGTTGTAATGCCCAAATGACATTTTTCTGTATGCATAAGTTCCCCATTTGGTAGTGAAGGTTGTTTTGAAATGATCTTATTCCTTTACCATGATCTCATTGTACCCTAAATAACCATTTAGCAATGAAAACCTCTCAGAGCTAGCAACAAATTGCAAAGTCTGCTCTATAGAAGGAAGTGGATAATGATCCTTGAGAGATGCTCTATTCAAATCTCTGAAGTCTACACACAATCTGATTTCGCCACTCTTCTTTCTAACTAGAACTAAGTTTGCTACCCAACTAGAATGATTGATGGGAAATATGATACTTTCCTCTATTAACTTATTCAACTCCTTCTTCATGAGAGGCTCCATGTGTGGATTGACTGGCCTTTGTTTTTTCTTGATGGGTTTAGCACTTGGATCTAATTCAATAGTTTGCTGAGCTAGCTCGGAATTGAAACCTTTCAATTCTTCATAGCTCTAAGAAAATATGTCTAGGAACTCTTGCCAAAGTTGCAAGAACTCATACCTTTCTTGCTCGATTGTCACTTTACCAATTTGAAGCGACTTGCTTTCTCCCACCAAGATGGGCACTGAATCTTCTCCCTTGACTTGGATATTTTCCTTCTCCTTCCTAAATTGATCATTAGGATTAAAAATGGACTCCAAAGTGACAAGTACCTTTGGTAGTTTATTGGTTCTCAGCTGTACCACTTGATCACCATACTGCTGTTCTAATTTCTCCTGATTTTTGGCTGAGAAATCAACTTCTTGTTGCAAGAAGTTGATGATTTACTGTTCATTTTCAAACACTTGCCAACTCACATTATTTTCTGGCACTGATGGCCTTACAATCACATGAATGCTTGGTTGTATTTTATCTTCCTTGATACTTTCAACAACATCAAAGGCTGCCCCAACTACTGCAAGCCTGTCAGCAGCTTGGTTTTCTTTCCTAGGGATGGAATTGATGCCAAAGCCTTCAAAATCCTCAATGAGGTCCCACACCCTATTCTTATAACACTTGAGAAGATCATTTTTGGTATCATGTTTCCCTTTAACTTGGTTCACAATCAGTTCACTATCACCAAAGAATTGTAGATTTTTGATACCTCTCTTGATTGACCAATGCAATCCTTGTATCAGAGCTTCATATTTAGTAGTGTTGTTAGAACAAGCAAACTAAAATCTGAAAGCTGAATAATATTTAATGCCTCAAGGTGTGAAACAATCATAGCTCCCCCTCCTACACCTTGCCTACCTCTTGATCTATCAAAAAATAGCTGCCATACCTCATTGTCATTCTTATGGTCTGGCTTGTTGATACTAGGAATAGACTGATTTTCTTATGTATGTAATAGACTCATAGCTCAGATTATTCTATTTCTTGGTAGGGATCAAAACCATGTACATTTCTTGCCCATTCATCAAGGGTCGAATCTGGGATGCTTCCCACTTTGGTGTCAGCTTCATCTATGCTTGGATAATATTCTTGATTAAATGCTAAACAGTTGGCATTGATTGGGCTTGGAGCATGAGGATCAATGTGAAAGTTTGCAATAGGTTCAGATCTGATTGTGGCCTTAGTCCCATATCTGGTTCTAAAAAACATGTGTGACCAATCAGTAGATAAGTAACCTCCAATTTTAGTTGTGAAATCCCTTAACAAACATAGGACAAAGAGTGGTGGAAAATCTATTACTGACACATCTTGCAAAATAGTAACATTGGGGCATGCATGCAGAGTAAGATGCAAATCTTTGATCACTCCCACTATTGTTACTGATGTCCCATCTAGTTGCATCACTCCTTTGGATATGATTTCATATTAGAGACCCAGCTGATCAGCTATTTGCTTGGGCATTACGGAACTACTTTCCCCAGAATCAATCATGTAATTGTGTACTAGCTTATCCCTAATGATCAATGAAACATAGAATGGAGGGGGATTCAAAAATTTACCTTGTTGTCCTCCATGATTCCCTTCAGGCTAAGCAGAATTTGTGAGTACCTTCTCCTGTATATGAACCTGCTGATTTGAAGTTGACCAATTCTTCATGACGGCTTGTAGTAGATCTCTTTGGCCTGGGATGGATAATGATTCCCACATTGATATATTCACATTTGTCTTCTTCATTTGATCAATGATGCTAAATAGAGATGAAACATCTCTTTTCTACCCCTTGGCCTGCACATTCTTTTCTTGCACATGGGAAGAAATAGCTGGCATTTGAGCTGGTCTAGGAGGTTGCTTGGGTTGTCCTTACACGTTTTGAACTACATTTGGCTTGCTAACACTTTGTGGAGTGGTGGAAAGTTGTGGATCATCCGGAGTTAATGACTGCCCTTCACCAATATTCCTTTTTTTTGACCTTGTATTGGCTTACACATTCTGAGACATTGCTTGATTCATACCACAAAAATCCTCATCCTGCCAATTCACTAGTGTAGTCTCATTTGGAGTTGCATTTTGCTAGGATGTTCCTTGTTGTTGGCGTGTTTCTTGGCTCACCTCACCTTCTACACCAGTTTTTGTCACCATCAAGGCTTGGTTCAAGGCACCATTGAAGCAAATGGATTGGTTGTGAGGTTTATTGCATGGGAAACACCAATCATACTCTTGTGCTACATTATTTTACACTGGCACTAAAGCTTTAGAGGTAGATGTACCATTGGATTATAGGGCTGAAATGGTCTATTAACAGGAGGCCTTGCTTGATTTCTATTTGCAGTTGGGTTGGGTGGCCTATTGGGCTAATATGGCTGATTATTAGTTTGAGCTTAAGGCTAATAAGAAGGTCTAAAACTTTGGGCCTGCTGCCTCTTAAGTGTAACCAGCTCATTGCCTAAATTTTGCAATTGTTTCATGACTTCTTGAAGTTCATTTGAGGCACTAGGGGATGAAGTAGAGGTCTCACTTGAACTCTGATTTCTAGGAGTGGGAATAGGAGCTAAAGTAGGTGCTTGAATAGTGCTTAGATTTTCCAAGTTTGGATACAAGGGCATGGGAGGCCTAGGAGCCAGTTTACCAACTTGAATCAAATAATTTTCAGCCCTAATGGCAATGCTATAAACTGCAGGTATAGTGGTACCTCCCATGGATTTAATTAACATAGAAATATTAGAATTTAAAGCTTTGAGATAGCATAGAAAAGCACCTTCTGTGGTTGGCCTTACTGCCACTGGGATTCTATCCCATGTCCTTTGAAATCTGAAGTTGAAGTCTGTTAGCTGCTCATTGGGAGCTCTCTTGATAGTTGTCAATTATTCTAGTAGAGACAAATTATCTCCCTTTTCTCCAAAATGCTCATGGAGAGCTATGCAAAACTGGTTCCAATTTTGGATGGAGCCTGCTGCAAGGCTCCTGAACCATTGCAAGTCTTTCCCTTTGAATGAATATGCCAGTAACTTGACAGCAATTTGCATCTCAACAATCTCATGGATTGCACAAATATTAGTAATGTCTTTAACATGGTCACTAGGAGTGGTCTGATTTTCTCCAGTGAAATATGGAATGTTCCTCAATGCTTCAAATAGAACTAGATTTTGTGCATTGAGATCAAGTGGGCTTCTACCAGTGAAGTTGACATAAGGGTTGTGTTCTGCCATTTTGATTTGCCTGAGTACCCTTGTTAATTAGATGAAAGGTCTATTAGGTGGAGGAGGTTATAGAGTTATGTTTGGTGGAGATGGAGACCTTTGAATTCCTCTTCCCCTCTGCCTTCTTCTTGGGGATAGTTGTAGATACTCAGACAACCCTTCTTCTCTGGCCCTTGACCTTGTGTTGATTCTTCTCATGAATTTTCAGACCTGGACTGCTAAAACCAGTTGATTTTTTCCTTTTGGGAGTCACCAGATGTGCAGATAAGGGCTCTTTTCAAGAAAGAAATTACAACAAAAGCACATCAAATTTGTTGCAATGAAGATGAAGACCTCTACGGTCCCACCGGGCATGCCAAAACTATTAGTGCAAATCAGCAACACCTTTGGATGTTGTCTTAGATTTCTAGTTTGATATGGAACATCCAGTATGATTGCACAACATTGAATATTTTCCCCAAGTGTGGGACTTGTCAAAAATGGAAAAAGAATCTCTAGATTAAGGGTTGGTTCCTCAACTCCTCTGATTATATGTATGCTTGCAAACTACAAAGGTTTAATACTCAAAATCCTACTCTAAATTCCAAGGGGACAGAGGTGGAGGATGCAAAAGAAATAAAACTAATACTAACAAGGTGATACACCAAAGGAGTGGTGAAAATTTACTTTTGCAAATTGACACAGATTACATAAATGTAACTAACATCATACAAAAACTACTAAAATGTAATGAAAGATCATAAATGAAGCAAAACAATACAAGAGGAGGACTTAAATTCATTCACAGAGCTTGCATTGTCATTCCCATTCAAAAACACATGCATTACAATAGAAGAGAGGTAGAAAATGAGTTACAGTCTTGAAAGAGATATGATATTCCCCAAAATCACTTTTCAAGGTGATATAGGGAGCCTGCAAAACATAAAAATGTCCAACCCTTACAAAATGAGCCAAATCTGGCTTTTAATGGTCGAGTAGAAAAAGAGAAAGCAAAAAATGCAGGAAAAATAGATTTATGAATTCAACCACCAACCATATCCACAAATTTCACTTGTAGGGTGATGGGCTTCATGGAAAAACCCATAACTAGAAGTACATTGTTCTGCAGATCAAAAAAATGACCATACTTCATTAAATTTGGTGGTTGAATGTCAATTCTACGTTTTTTTCATGTCAGGGACATGTTATCGATTTTCTCCCAAAATTATTCATTAAAAAACAAAATTGAACCCTCCAACATGTAGAGAATTTCACCAGCTTTCCAATGATACCAAAATCATGAAAATATGAGCTCTGGATCAAAAGTTATGCCCTTCTGAAGATTTAGTGCAAAAAAGGGCCAAAATAGGTTAGTGAGACGAAAGTTCAAATTTTTTATCCTTTTTGACTTTGGGAAAAAATTCCCAAAAATTTCCATCCCCTACCACTCCGATGCCACATGGTAGGTTTTGATTGGTCCACGGGCTTCCCATGATCATTTTAGACCTTTTCGGTCTTTGGAAATTTTTTCCAAAAAATCTCTACCGACCCAATGCCCCGAGGACACGTGGCGCCTCTTGATTAGCGTGGGCCATAGCGAGCTTGCTTTCATTCCATTATTTTCCATAGTTTGGTGAAAGGTAAAATTTTCTTCCACCCCTCCACCTCCCAATGCCCTGAGGACACGTAGCGTGCTATGATTTGTTGCAGGCCTTCGGGCCAAGATTTCTCCATTGTGCCGAGTTTGGAAATTTTTCCAACTTCCTCCTGCCACTTCGAACTCCGACGGGCCTCTGGACAGGTGGCCACTTCCTATTGGTTTGCAAGCCTTCAAGCCAAAAAATTTCCTTGTGTGCCCTGCCAATACTTGGTGAAAATTTTCTAAATTACATCCGTCTCCACCATTCCAATGCCACGTGGTAACTTCTTATTGGTTGCGGACCTCCCATGGGAAAATTTCCCTCCAAAACTCCATCGAGCCATAACTTGCAAAATATAAGGAGTTAGAAGGAAAACTTTACCTTTTTGGAAAGATGAGAAAATTTTCTATCTGATGAAACCATTTCCAAAAAAAATTTGAGTGCCTGTAAAGTGAAAAAATTTGACAGAGGCATAAGGAAGGAAGAAATGAGGGGGAGTTAGAAAAAATAAGCAAGGGGATTATTTTGGATAACAGTTTGACTCAAGGAGTTTGGTTCCATTGGAGGTATTTGAAATCATGGACAAGACCAAGGTGGAGGATAGGACTCTTGTTCAAAAGGAAAGGTGAAATGACCATGGGATCTCATCTAAAGGTAGACAAAAAGTATCCATGAGATTCATGCTATGTGTAGTGCCATGGTACACATATTCAAGAGAAGATAAGAAGTGACGTGTACTCACATGATTCTTATTTAATCATTAGGGAGCTGTATGGAGTGAATAGAACTCAAGGGATGAGCGTGGAGAGAGACAAAAGGTGAGGTAGGACAATGAGTCAACAATATAATGGTCAAAGATGTAATGCGTTAGGGGGCTCAGGTTCGGGTTTACCCTCAAGTGAGGATAAATGATAGGCACCCTATCCATAGGTATGAGTTACGATGTATGGTCCAAGACAATTAGGAATGAATTTTATCTGTTTACTTTTTTCTGCTTTGGTTACATGTTGATCTTCTTTTAAGACAAGGTCACCGACTTGGAAGGTTCGTTCATGAACACGTTTGTCATAAGCACATTTGATACGTTGTTGGTAAACTTGAAGGTGATCCAGAGTGTTAAGATGACGTTCGTCTAATAACTCTAGTTATGCTAAGTTGTCCTGACAAAATTCATCATCAGTAAGTGTTTCATGGAGAGAAATACAAAGTGAGGGGATCGAGACTTCGAGATGTAGAACAACCTCTGTACTATTGACCAGTGAAAAGGGTGTGGCCACAATGGAAGTGCGAATAATAGTGCGGTATGCCCATAGGGAAAAAGGAATGTGCGTATTCCAATCCTTCCCAGTATCGTCAACCACTTTCATGAGAATTTTTTTGAGGGTTTTGTTAGTGGATTCAACTTAGCCATTGGTTTGTGGGTAATAGGGTGATGAGAAACTAAGATGAATTCCGAAGGCATCGCAAAGTATTTGCAGTGTTTTGTTTTTGAATTGTTTTCCATTTTCAGTGATGAGGTGATGAGGAACACCAAAGTGAAAAATGATGTGATGGTTAATGAACTCACATATTTTCTTAGCTTTTGTGGAGATGAGTGGTATGGCTTCCACCCATTTTTTCTAGTATTTGGTAGCACTTATGATCCATTGATTGCATTGGGAAGAATGAGGATTGATTTCTCTGACAAGATCCAAAACCCATTGAGAGAAGGGCCAAAGGTCACGAACGACCTATAAGGCATAACTTGGTGTATGATGAAGGTTGGAATGTTGTTGGCATTTCACACAATGTTTAACATAGTCGCAACAATCATGGTTAAGGGTCGGCCAATATTAGCCTAGGTGAAGAATACGCTTAGCAACGATAAGGCCACTAAAGTGGCCCCCACATATGCCATCATGAACCTCCTTAATGGTATAAGGAATTTTAGAACTTGTGAGGCATCGTAAGATAATACCATAAAAGTTTCACTTATAGAGGAGTCCCCTTAGAATGACGAAATGGGAGACCCTTTTAAATAAGGAACATTGTCTGTTATGGGTGAGATCAGGAGGTAAGATGGAGAGGGAAAGGTTGTCAGAGTATTATACCAAAGGTCACTCAGGTCAGGGGTGGTGGTTCCGATTGAGTAAACATCATGAGGAAAATAAGAAGGGGAATGGAGGCATTGTACGGTGACAAATATTTTAGAATCGACAGGGGAAGTAGGTATTTGGGAAGCTAAGTAGGCCATGGTATCTACAAATTTGTTGGTTGAACATGGGATGGTTTGAAGGGTGTAACGATCAAAGGTGGTCAAAAGTATGTCTACATGATGTTTATACTTTTGAAGTATCTCATTACAACATTAGTACATACCATTGACTTGGTTTATGACCAATTGTGAATCACCAAAGATGTGGATTGATTTGACATATAGGGCATATGCAGCCTGGAGACCTAGTATGAGCACTTCGTACTCGGCAATATTATTGGTGCATTCAAAGTCTAGTTTGAAAGACAAAGGCATGAGTTCTCCATCCATAGGAATGAGGATAAAACTAGCCCCGCCCCCACATTGACACTTGGAACCGTTGAACAACAGTGTCATTTGGTAAGGGGGTTCTTCCAGAGAAAGAGTAGCAATTGACTCATCGGGAAAGTCAAAATTAGAGAGTTGGTCCCCAGAAATAGGTGCGTCAGCCAGTTGGTCGGTGATAGCCTAACCCTTGATAGAATTTTGGTGAATGAACTCAAGGTCAAGATCAGCTAAAAGCATAAGCCATCACACAGCATGTTGATTTTGATAAGATTTCGCATACATGAAGTGTAAGGGATTGGTGGTGGTCACGACATAGGTTTTGTGGTTGAGTAGGTAATGGCAGAGTTTGGTGGCAATAAAAACTAAGGCTAAGAAAATATTTTTTGGATGGTTGTATCAGGTTTCATAGTCCAAAAGAGTATGGCTTATGTAATAAACCACCTACTCCCTGTGTTTTTCATCGTGATGAGTGAGCATGGCTCCCAAGGAATGATCGATAGCTGATATGTATAGGTAAAAAGGTTGATCATCTTTAGGTGGAATAAGTATGGGTGGTTGGAGAAGGTATTTTTTTAGGGCCTCAAAATCTTTGTGACAGTCATCATCCCATTTAAAGGAGACATCCTTCCTAAGCAGATGATGAAAATGGTTGACACCGATCAGATAATTGTGAAATGAAATGGTGAATGGACTGCAATTTACCATGCAGGCTACGGAGTAGTTTAAGGTTAGTGGGAGGAGGAATTTCCAAAATGTCCTTGACTTTAGCAGGGTCAACTTCTATACCACGGAGGGAAATAATAAATCCCAGGAGATTTCTTGAGAGAACAGTGAAGATGTACTTTTTAGGTTGAAGGTGGACGCAATATTTAATGAGGTGGTCAAAAATGGTTTCGAGGACGGCGAGGTGCTCGGTGTGATGTTTAGATTTATCCAAGAGATCATCCACGTAATATTCCAATATGCGATGCATGATATCATGGAAGATGTAAGTCATAACATGTTGATATGTAGCATCAGTGTTTTTAAGGCCAAAAGGCATGACTCGATAGCAAAAGGTTCCCCAAGGGGTAATGAATGTGGTCTTGTGCTGATCTTTTGGGGCAAGAAAAATTTGGTTATACCCGAGAAGCCATCTATGAGTGAGAGCATCTCATGACCAGCGGTGAGGCCAACTAGTTGATCAATACCAGACAAGGGAAAGTCATATTTTGGGAAGGCTAGGTTGAGGTCATGGAAGTCTATACAAATGTGGAGTCCCCTTGTTGATTTAGTAATAGGGACAATGTTAGAAATATAATGAGGATAATCAATGGGTAAGATGAAGGAAACAGAAAGAAGGTGCCGAAGTTCTTCTTTCATGAGAAGAGAAATGTGAGGGTGCATTTTTCTCATCTTTTGTTGGATAGGTTTGGTATCGGGAATGGTTATGATATTGTGGACCACTATGGTGGGGTCATACCGGGCATGTCTACGTAAGACCAAGCAAAAGTGTGGTTATGATCTCAGAGAAAAGAAGTGATGGCTTCCTGTTCAGTAGCATCTAAAGATTGTTTAATGTTTAGGATGTATGGGTCATCCTGAGAATGAATGTTGATCTCGATAGTTGATTCATTCAACATGATTTGTGTCTTAGAGGGTAACGACTGATGAATATATGAGTTTGATGCACCAAGGTAGGTGAGTATGGATTCATCATCCTGACATTGAACGGTGTTAATTATAGGTGTGTCATCATCGATCATCTCAGGATATAGGAATGGAAGAGTGGAAGAGGCCTTGTCTTCGCGTTTATAAGTCAAAAGCCCCAAGGAAATGGTGTTTATGAAAAAAAAAGGTTAGTGGGGATAGATTGAGAATTCATCGACTCTGTCGGTGAGGGTGGTGATGAAGGTGGAGGAGGGCTAGGGTCTTCAATGAGTTCAATGCGGGCTTGTTTGGTAGGAGGTTTGGGGAAACCGATACCACTACGGTCATTATATTTGTGGGTAGTAAATGGAATAATAGTATGGCAGCCTTGCTCATAAAGTCCAAAACCAAAACCCTTCCATGCATAGCAGTGTAGGAAGGTGTGGATGAAACGGTGATTGGTAAGTGATTGGAAGTCAGCGGAAAATGAGCGGGGTCATGATGGTGGTTCAGGTGTGTAAGTGGTAGTATCAAGTCCCCCATAGGTGAGCCTAGTATGAAGATAATGAGCACCATAAAGGAGGCATTCTCCTATACGGTGATCATAGCAAGGGTGTTGGTGAAGGATTCCATACTCGTGTGGAGTAAGGAATGTGTTGACACTATATAGGCAATACTCCCCTAGAGTGAGGCGTTGAAACACACCTTCTAAGGGATAAGTGGTTGGTATGTATGTAGCTGGTATGGATGATGTATCGGAGGTTGATGTGGAGGTGGAGTTAACAGATTGGGAAGCTAATGGGTCATCCATGGTGTTTATGGCAGCGGTAGGAACGGAGGAGGTATGTGCAGTGAAAGCAGTGGCTGTACTAGTAGGTGGAGGTGTAGGTGTAGGTGAAGTGGTAGTGGTTGTAGAGGTAGATGGAGTGATAGGTATGAGCACATCATTGGGTCGGTAAAGCATGTTACATGTTTTGAAAGGTGATGGGTCAGCTAGAATGGTATAAGTGTGTCCTTCATGTTCAAATTTTACACAACGATGCAAAGTGGAAGGAATGTAACCCATGACATGGATCCAGGGTCTACCAAGCGATGATTTATATTAAAATTCCCCATCCAAAACATAAAATAATTCTGGAACAGTGCGGGGGACCATGGGAACGTGAAGGATGAAAATTCTTAGTGTGGAGGTGATAGCGTCGTTGAATGAACGCAACATGGCTGGATGTTTATGCATGCAATTGTCAGGAATGCACATTTGAGAAAATGCATGGGATGAAATGATGTTAATGCTAGTGCCTCCATCAATCATCACACGGCGTACCCATATGTCATCAATGTGGACAAAGATGAAGAGGGCTGGGTCTGGGTCATCATTTTGGTGTGGTACGATCTCCTCCTCTGAGAAGCTAAGGGAGGCCACTTGGTGAACAAGGTGAGGTGAGGATGAAGGTGGTAATTTGGTGAGAGAGGCTACGGGTGTAGGTTCATTGGGTAAAACCTCAATAGATTGAAGAACCTCCATGAGAGCTTGATGATGGGATTTTGAGGTTTGGATGAGGTTGTATAAGGACATTTTGAGGGGAGATTGATGTAATTGTTTGAGCATGGTGCGATGTGTGATGCCATTAGAAATGGTATACATAGGGCCACGGATAGTTATTTTAGGTATGGGTGTAGATGGTATGTTGGGTATAGGATTGGTTGGTGGGCCAGTTGCCTTTTCTTTGCCCTTCTGCGCATGTGTAGTGACTTGTATCATGTTGATTTGAGGGAATTTGGCAAATGGAGAAGGTGTAGGGTGAGTGGTATAATTACACAATGGGCAAAAACCTACCGGCAGAGAAAAACCCTATGAGGTAAACTAGGCACAATGACATTTAGGTGGTGGCATGGAAAGTTCTCTGATGCGAACTATGTTAATTTCAAATTTTGGGTGTGGCTCTAGGAGTTGTGAGGGTGGAGTTTGTGGTTGTTGAGTGGGTAGTGTGGGAATGGGTGTTGGTGAAGCAGGATCCTTGTCAAGAAGGTCGTCGTCATCAAAGTTGGTTTTCAGTGGACACAATTAGATAAGGACGGTTTTCAAGGCTTTGCAGTTCTCCACATCATGCCTTGGCACATGATGGTACGCGTAAATTTTAGTATCATAAAACCCTTTTGGCTTGGGTTTGAGGGGGTCATAAGGTCAGAGTGGTGGTAATGTGATAACAAAAGTCTCAAGGAGGTTGGTTAAAATTTTGCCATAGGACCCTACTAGTGGATCACAATGGGAAGTGAATTTGGGTTTGGGTGTAGGTTTGGTTGGTTGTCGGGGAATTGTTTTTGGAAGAGTAGGAACTGGTCGAGCTATGGGTTTAGGTGCCAGTGTGGTTTGAGGTATCGGTCAGGTTTGTTTGGGTAGGGGTACAGTAGATGGACAAGTAGGAGGGTGTGGGGTTGTTTTGACGACGTTGTTGTGGGGTAGTGGGGTTTTTTTTGGGTTGTACCTTCTTGGGTAAAGGTGATGTGGTTATACGAGGTATAGAAGGAAAATTAGATAGAGGAAGAGGGAAAGTTACCCATGGGGATAACGGGGGTGCTATGATGGTAGATGACATGGTTCATACTTGGGGTGTGAGGGAAAATTTACTAAAGTGTAGTGGGTAGTGAAGAAATAGCTGAAGGTATTGGAGGTATTGGTGGTAAGGAGACTACAGGTGTAGTTATAAGTCATGTTGTGTGCCTGGGTAGGTTAGAGGTTTGTGAGGAAGCAATGGGTTGTTATTTTATTGGTTTATGGATGGGTGAAGGTTGCTTGACCATGTTAGGCATCTGAGGTCTTAAGGAAGACAAGACAAGTGTAGGTGTGATTGGTGCGATCAGGGTATGAGGTTGATGAGTTTTTTTCTTTGGTTTGGGTGTCAGAGTAGGTGTGGTATTGACGTCAGAGGATGTAGCTAAATCTAGTTTAATAGGTGGATGAGTAAGACTGGTGGTTGGGGTGACCCCTAAAGTGGTAATAGGTTTAGTGGAGGAAAAATTTATGGGTATGGGTTTGGGTTTAGATGTAGGTCGGGTTATGGGTAAGGATGTGGTGTGATCGCTAATGGGTATTGTGGAAGGGGTTGCGACAGTAGTGGTTGTATTTGGTTTGATGGGTCGAAATGTGTTTGGGTAGATAGTGGAGGTATCAGCGAGGGATCTCTACATTTGTGTTGAGATAGGGAGTAAGAGGCGCCCCCATAATAAAGCTATCCACATAATCTAAATGATTGGCCAAACGTGAGAACGACATGTCTGTGGGTGGAGTTGGTGAGGACCTAATGGGAATTCCCATAAAATGCATCTTAGAGATGGGGAATTGGCCAGCTTCAGCTTCTGTGGGTAAGAGAGCTAAAAGTGGGTCTATTGGATTTTGGGTAGCTGATGGAGAATGCTTGCCAAGAGGTAAAGGTACCTCAACTGGGTCTATGATGGGTGGAGGAGATGATGGGATCCCCTCTATAAGTGGAGGAACAGATAGGTTCTCCTCTGTGGGTGGAGGAGGTAATGGGTACTCCTCTGCGGGTGGATGAGGTAATGAATGCTCCTCTGTGGGGTGGAGGAGGTAATGGGAGCTCCTCTATGGGTGGAGGAGGTACTATAGGTAAAGGTTCTCTAAGTGGCAAAGCTAGGGGTGAGATGGTCTCAATGTTAGCAGAAGACTCCTCCGTAGGTGATGAAGGAGATGAAAGGTGTTCCTCTATTGGTAAAGGAATAGTGGAGGTTGGTTCCAATGTGGAAGGAAAATTTCGGGCTAGGATTTCCTCTATGGAAGGGATGTGAGGTAATTGAGAGGTGAAAGGTACCTCGTTAAAGATAGCATGAACCTCGCGGGTATGGGCATCATGAGTGGATGTCTCACTGGTTTGATTGGATGATGGGGCATGGTTGGGAAATGATTTTTTGAAGATTTGTAGATTTTGGTTGGGGGCGTTGGGATTATCCATAGTTAACTCACCTTTCTCAAGCATTTCTTAGACAAGATTCTTGAAAGTTATGCAGTTGCAGTCACTATGACCCTTTACTTGATGATAGTTACAGAAATCATGTTCTTTATACCATGTAAGCATGGGGTGAGCAGGGTCAAAACCAGTGTGTGGTTTTATGGGTGGAAGGGTGATGGCTCCAACTTTGATAAGCTTTTCTAAGACAAAATACTAAGGTTTCCCAATTGGGTTATATTTTCACTTCTCTTGTCTGAATCGAAAAGTCTGGACATGTGAGAGATTAGATGTAGGTGTAGCCTGATTTGATAGATGAGCTAGGCCAGTTTTGAGTACCACTGTGTTAGTGGTGCCCTTAGCTTTTGAATAATTGGTTTGTGGTTTAGAATAGGAAGAGGTATCATTCAACTTGAATTCCAAATTCTTATTGTGTAATTGCATTTTCTTCTCTTCAATGGCCCGAATCTCTAACTTTTGTGCCATAGTGAATGCCTCATTGAATGTTCGAAAGGTTTGGACCTGCAAGGTCATGGAGATATGTCTAGCACAAGCTCATGTGAAGAGGTTGATGAGTTCAATTTTTTGTAGTTGGAAGGTAAGCTGATTCATCAGGCTATGCCAGCGAGTGACAAAATCTGCAATAGATTTGTCCTCACACTGACGTGTGGAATATAGATCATTCATGGTAATTGTACGTCAGAAAAGCAACAGGCGAGCGTGAGAATCAACAAGTGACTCTTCCACGTACCCGACCTCCCGAGGTCGTGCCGAGACAGCCGGTGGGGGTAGAATATGCAGACAAACTAGTTGGGGAGTCTAATGTCTTCGACACGCACTAATGGTATTTGCGAATCTAAGGCAAAGAAGGCCCTTCTAACTTGGACTGGTGTGATAGATCGATCATCGAGGATGACTGCTCGAAGGCTCCAATCAATATTGAGCTCTGGCGTGATTCGATCTATGGGTTATGGGATGCGTGGAAAATGACCCGGGATGGTTTCGTGTATTTCTCCTGATAGGGTCATATGGTGAATATAGTCAACTCTATGGACGATTCTCTGGCCTAGTCCAAAATTCTCTAGCTTTGTTAGTTATTGTGTCCAGCAAGGATAGTTGTTCAATGATAATAGGTGGGAGTCGGAGTAGACTGAAACACTAGTGTGCGTAGGCCAGTGTCTATATCTAATTGATCTTATAGATTCATTGGGTTGTGGGATTTGTGGATCGCAACCGTAGGTTCGTGTTTATTGTGGGCTTGCTATGGTCATACGTGAGAATCAAGTCCTGATCCCTAGTATCCAATAATCATACGCTTTCTCAGCTTCTATGTTTAGAACCAGTACAGTTGTGCAATCTTCTCATAATACCTCACAGGGGTTCTCGCAACCTGGATTCTTAAGCTGGTATCTATATCTACAAGGGTGTCTCCGGCATCTGGCTGTAGAACTAAAGGATCACACCCAAATGTTTGTTCTCTTTCAAATCCTTCTATGGTCATGTGGATGTTTTTCTAGGGTAATCTGTAGTTTGGCTGACTTGACCAAAATGCATGTGCCTGGTCGTCTTCTATGTTTAATCCTCTTAACTGTGATCTAACCTGTTGGAAGTCTGCTGTTGTTTGGAAGACCTGGATTCTAAGATTTTGGTCAATATCAATTATTGTTGTTGTGAGATTGGGTTGAGGCACGATTGGCTCAAAAATGTATTCTCTGGGCTCCCTAGGTCTCGTAATAGTCATACGAAAGCAATAATGATAGATAAACTGCAATAAAGTGAACTCTAAACACATTTATAGCATATATGACTTCCTTTTTGTATTTTCTGATGATTTATATGGCAATTTATAAGAAAGCAGCTATTTAAAATATTTAGAATTGACAGCTAAACTAATAAATTAAAAACAAACAAAATAGCCGAGTGTAGCTATTTGTCTATGCAATTTTGTATATCTATTCTAGACAACGAAATAACTAATCTATTTGCAAGATTCTCGATCCTACCTCAGAAGTGAGGAATGAATCATAGTTTCTCAGAAACTATCAATCCCCACAGCTTCCCTGGAAATATCGAGAATAGAATTTACTGAAATAAAGTGATTAACTACTCTATTTGATATGATTCTAACTAAAACTTTGAAAGCTAGAACATGGATTCCGCAGAACAGTGGTGAATCTGATGGTGTGTGTGACCTTGTCCCCTCAGTATGATCTCTTCGTTCTTTGTGCTCACGTGAGATCTAGAAAAGCATGTAATGCTTGCATCAATAGGAATAGGTGTTTGGAACAAGGGACAACCTTTAAAATGTAGACAGAATAGAACACGGATAGGAGAGGGATAGCGCAAGAGTACAGAGCTTGGCTTATGCAATTCCTAGCAGGGATCTATTACGAATCATGCAACATAATGCGTCCAGAACCTGAAACTAGTCCTGTTTGAATAACAGAACCTGCAACTTTAATGGCTTCCTAAGCTATTCTACTCTAGATGGATTAGATAAAACAACAAAACTGTTTGCATAAGCTGGATATGTGGCTTACCAACAGCTGAGATAATGCTAACCAAGCATGTAAATGAACTATACTATCAATCCTAAGCAAACTAGACAGACCAAACCACTAAAAGTGGTGAGGTTTTAAACAAGAATGAGGGGGCTTAAGAGAGCAAAGATCAAGCTTCCAAATCCAGCTAAGCTTCAGACCAAAAACTCCAGACTCAAAAGTAATGTTTGCACTTGAATAAGTTGATATGTGGCTTACCAGCTGCAACACAAAACTGCACTGCTTGCACAAGATGGATTTGTGGCACAACAACAACATGCATTTATAGGAATTCAATCACCCAAAGGAATTCCAAAACCAAACTGAACTCCTAAACAATAAACAAAGGAAAAACACTATTCCAGGGGACCAAAAACATAAATGCATGCTCAAGTCGGCAAGAAAAGCTGGTGAAGCGTTGATACTTTCACGTGAGTTACGTCAAAAGAACGTTCTGGAAAACGCTCTGTAAAGGACCGCCGCCCTGTTCAGGGCGGCGGTTACAGGACCGCCGCCCTGTCAGGGTGGCGGTTTCGTCACTGAAGATCAAAAGGCTAAGGAAAGAGGAAAAAGGGGGAAAACAAAGCACGTGGGGGCTAAGTGGGGCATGCGGGATGTTAACACATATCTGTAAGAGCTTTTCTGGATCCCGAACACCTTGCGAAGAGACCTGTATCATCATTGGGGCACTTATTACACTGTTCCGCAGTACAGTACCTTACAATTTTGGGTACGTACATATTGCCCCCTCGGAGAAGCATTTTAGCCATGAAGAGGCATAAAACGGTGGGTCCGAGTATGGCCGTCCCGAAATGGGAAGTTAGAAGTTATACCTTACATACGTCCGTGTGTTGAAATGACGCCATCCAAAATTCCCGCTACCTGCAAAATGAAAGTAGAACTCAAGTGCAGATAGATACAATAACTTGGAAAATAAACGCTAAAATAATAGGGAATGAGAATGTACCATTCATGTGCGGGATAGAAACTTACCTCCATCAGCGCTCCAAACCTGTGAAAAGGTCATTTTAAAACGAAAACAGAACGATATATATATGAAAGTGGGCCCATTTTCCTATTCATTTGCGCGAGTTGATTTGATTGATTTTGAGCTCTGGGACCCACGGTGACAGTTTCTCATGTGAGTAGAGTTAAAACGTTCACAGCGAGATCGTGATCATGCCTCCACGTGCGGAACACCACCCTGCTAGATCACAGGTTGGTTTTCTTCAATTTTGCGTTTTTCCCCCTTTAAATTTGAAATGTTAAATTTGTCGTAATGGGGGGGTTATTTTTGAAAATGTTAGGTTTAAAAGGTCCACCTAGGGGGGGCGCCTACTGGGTAGGCTCCATTTTTAGGTTAAATGGTCTCTTTTTCCTGTTTTTTAGGCTTTTTGGGATTAGAACCCCGCGCGGGTTTTCAGACTGCGACCGCTGCCCTGGCCAGGGCGGCGGTTACACGACCGCCGCCCTGTTCAGGGCGGCGGTTACACGGCG
Source organism: Taxus chinensis (assembly GCA_019776745.2). Classification (NCBI taxonomy): domain Eukaryota; kingdom Viridiplantae; phylum Streptophyta; class Pinopsida; order Cupressales; family Taxaceae; genus Taxus; species Taxus chinensis. Next base: position 107,367,156 of record CM034150.1, on the reverse strand, counting down.
GCCTTTAAGGCGGCGGTACAAAACCGCCTCCCTGCTCAGGGCGGCGGTTTTGCACAGAATGCAAAAGGACCTTATTTTTGAGATTGCACTTGTATTTTTAGCACTTCTACCATGTTTTTATGACTCTCTTGGTATTGTTCAGATACTAACTTGCTCTGTTTTGTGTGTTTTTGGGTGTATGCAGGCGAGAGCAGGAGTATATTAGATGGAGCCGAGAGAGAGAGAGTGTGATTGGCTGCTCCGGGGGTATTGGATGCCCTCTCAGCAGATGAGGGAGGACACACTACAGAGGGCCGGTATACTGCGCATATCGCACGTGCCACATGTCGCACCATCTAGTCACATCCTTTGTGACTTATTCTCATATTGGGATGCAGATCGGAACACTTTCCGACTGCCAGGGGTCCGCGGTGAGTGGACCATCACTTTGGAGGATGTCTACCATATCCTTGGGGGGTCCCGATCATTGGGAGGAGACTTACATTGGAGACGGCAGGGTCCAGGGCACAGATTGCACAGTGGGCAGGCTACATGGGGGATGCAGCTATCTCCACGGGGCCGAAGAAGGGAGTGAGAGTCAGATCCATTCCTTCTTTGCCCATCCCCATATTTCGATAGGCCATCATGGGGATCCTTGCCTCGAGACTGATCGGGGACAAGGGAGGGGATACTTTGTTATACTGCTGGGCCCCCATCATTGCACAGATAGAGGGGCATGGCCGGATATACGCCTGGGGTGTAGATATTCTGGGGACCACCTACCATGATTTATATGGGGTGGTCCGTTTAAAGGGATAGTCAGTTTGAGCCACCCAACTCTAGTCAAGAGTTGGGGTGTATGAGCATTTTATTCCCTATGGCAGAGGCATGGAGGCGTGGCAGATCCTGGGGCTGTGAGGGCAGCCAGATGGTTAGATATGTCGGTGCTGAGCACCTCACCAGAGTAGCCACTCTTACCACAGCAGATATGGAGGCCACACCGTACCAGCTTATGGCCTCCATAGTTGCCTCCCTTACCATTGGAGGTGACACCGTACCAGCTCATGGACGGTATATGGGGAGAGGAGACTCTTACATTGATCACCACAGGGCAGCTTATCGACCGTGTGGGATGGAGGTACATCCTTTTGGCAGAGTTCCTCAGCAGTTTGGAATAGTGGCAATGTTGTAAAATTTTCCTCCATAATTTCTATTTCATTAATGTATGTATAAGTATAATTAGTAGTAGCGTCTGATAGAAGATAACGGCGCCGCAGTACGGTGTCGCCAATAATGTGGAGTACGGTAACAGTCAAAGTACAATAGGAATGTTGTAAAAAGTAAATATTTGTCGTAAGTGGTCCGGTAATGTTAAAATGTCAAAGTTTGGGTAATTAGAGAAGTAGGGTCTACATGATTAGGAATTAGAAATATTATATTGGTAATAAGGACAAGGAGTGAGGTCATAAATATTTTGTGTATTTTATTTGTAAAAAGTCTAAAAATGTGGAACCCATGTAAAATGATAAGGTTTATCTTATCTTAAGAGATAAGCTTACATGTACAGATAAGAGTTAAGGTATGGAATATGATTCGTCAGAGTGGATTTCTTATCCTATCTTACAGATAAGGATGGATAAGCCTGGAAGTTCTATAAATAGAGAGGCCACCCCCCTCATTTAGCATAGAAAGAAGTAGTGAGAAATATTGTAGGAAGTGTGCGAAGGAAGCCATCAGTTAAAGGTGTGTTGAAGAAGCCATCAAGAGGTGTAATTGTAAAGTTTCTCCCATAGTCTTGTTGAAGTACCTCATGGGTGAGATTGTAACAATTTCATGTTAATATTATAATTTATTTTGATATTTCAGATTTTTCATCATTCTGTCTTATCATAGTCAATGGTATTCTTGTGTTCGGTTGTTGTTTTGTTTCCAGATTACATCCACCAAACTAAAGGCTGTGCATTAGTAAATAATCATAGCACGAGGAGTTCCCGGTGAAGAATTATCATAGTGCCGGATTGGTGATGACATTTTGGTTCCGTTGCCGGGACCATTCCTCGTTGGTGGATTTTCTGGAGAGATATTCCCACTTAGTCAAAAATCAATTGGAGGGTAACCTTGTTTTTACTGTGCATAGTAGTTACCATGGTAAAGTCATTTTTACCGTGAATAGTAGTTACCATGTTAAAGTCATTTTTGCCATGAATAGTAGTTACCTTGGTAAAGTCCTTTTTGCTGGGAATAGTAATTACTGCAGTAAAGTCACTTTTTACCGTGAATAGTATTTATCGCAGTAACTTAAATTTTTACCGTGAATAGTGTTTACCACAGTAAAGTCAGTTTTTACCGTAGTAAGTCAAGTGTTACCATAGTTTACCGTGGTCATTTCTATTTTACTGTAGAAAGGTCTAAAGTCACTTTCTAGTATAGTGATTCCAATTATTTGTGCACATAAGTCTTGTTAATTGTACTTGTGGGTTGGTATTTCATGGTGGTTACTTTTGAAAATGGGAAAGATTCCTATTTTTTCAGCTCAATCTAATGAAGATGCTTCTTCTTTCATTCAAGAGTTTAAACGATCTTGTATTTGTAATGGCCTTATAAGAAGGGAACAATGGACTGAATTTTTTCCTACCTTTTTGGATGGTTCAGCACTTAGGTGGTTTGAAACACTAGGTGATAATGTGAAAAATTCATGGGATTTATTAACTGAAAGTTTTCTTGAAGAATTTGGTGAACAACAGAAATATGCAGATCTCATGATCGAGATCACAAAGCTATCCCAAGGAGAGAAGGAGAAGATAAGGGATTATCATGCTCGTGTTCTAGAGCTAAGGAGGAAGCTCGATGCCCAGATCCGGAAGGAAGGACTAGCGGATGGGTTGATGAATGGCGTGGATAATCTCCTCTGTAAGCACTTCATTCTTGGGATGAAGCCAGAGATCAGACAATGAGTGAAGTATGACCACCCAGCCACCATTGAACAAGCAAAGGAGATTGCAAGAAGGCAAGAAGAAAGCATGGAAGAGGAGCCCAAAGAAATTGTTGCTAAAGTAGAGCCTACACCAACACCTTTGGTCCAGAATCCACAACCAGTCCCGGTGAGCACAAATATTTCTCCTAGTACATCTACTGAGTATGAAGATCTGCTCAAAAAGATGGGTCAGTTAACTATTAATCTTCTTCAAGGAAAGGAATTTAGTTCTCAGGGAGGAGATAGAGGTCCAAAAAGAAATATTTCTGAAGTTGTTTGTTATGGTTGTCATAAAAAGGGTCATTATAAGTATAATTGTCCAGATAGAGCTTCTACATCTGGTAAAGGAGATAATGATAAAGGAAAAGCACCTGTGAATTCTTTTGATGTAGTAGATAAGAGCAGAAATAATGAAGTAGATGTGTTTGTAACAAAAAGAAAGAAAGAAAAAGATAATCAAGATGGAACTGATCCTAAGAAGATGAAAGGAGAAACTAGTAAGAAACATAGGAGAAGAAAGTTGGGTGTGCAAGACTTTTTGATTTCACAGGGGCAAGGACCATACTCCATCTTGGAAGATCTGTCCAAAAGGCCTGCAAATATTACATATGGTCAACTCTTGGCTATGTCTTCTGAGAAGAGGTGGGAGTTGCGAGGTGGACTCAATGCTCGAAGAAGGAAGGAGGTTGAGGTCCCTGTTTTGGAGGCAGAGGCAGATCCCTATGCTCCACAAGCCGAGGTATTATGTAATGGTATTTCAATTCATGATGTCTTAGTTGATGGAGGTGCTGTAGTTAATGTAATGACCGAGTCTGTAATGAATATGTTGGGTTTAAAAATTGATCGCCCTTCAACACTTATGTTAAGGTCATTAAATAAAGGAAAAACTAAACCAGAAGGTGTAGTTTCAAATGTGGCAATATCTGTTATGGGTGTGGTATGTGTGGTAGACTTTCAGGTGATGAAAAATGGTACTGTTGCGTACCCAATGCTGCTGGGAAGACCATGGCTAAGGAGAGTTCATGCAAGAAACTACTGGAATGAAGGTTTCATGACACTTGGACGTGGTAGAGAGAGGGTGAAGATAAACGTGATCCCTCGGCATCATAAAGCAGAACCTGTGGATTCAAGTGATGAAACTGATGATTGGACATCCTCTGATTACTCTAATACCAGTGAAGTGGACACTGAAGATGAAGAAAGTGAGGTTGATGTTTCAGTCATGGATATCCTTCCAGTCACACCGACTCATGACCCCATAAAATTATCTGAAGAAGAAGTTGATGATCGTCTCCAACAAATAAAGATTGGTGATGCTGTGATGGAGAGTGAGAAGGAATCCTACCTCCAGCTCTTTCGAAGGTACATACACCTATTCACTTTTGATTACAAGGAACTCCGTCAAGTAAGTTGGGTAGAACATTCTATTGAGCTGGTAGATGGTGCTAAGCCCATAAAGAAAATGCCATATAGAATGAATCCTAATTTTTCCAAGACTGTAAAAGAAGAAATAGATAAGTTGCTTGATGCAGGATTCATATTTGCTGTGGAGAATTCAGAATGGGTTTCTCCCATTGTGATCTCAATAAAAAAGAATGGGAAGCTACGCATTTGTGTTGATTACAGGAAGCTCAATAAGGCAACAAAGAAGGATCATTACCCTCTTCCATTTTTAGATCAGATCTTGGACGAAGTAGCTGGCCAGGAGTGCTATAGTTTTGCTGATGGATATAGCGGCTACAACCAAGTTCGTATAGTAGAGAAAGATCAGCTGAAGACCACGTTCACCACTCCTTGGGGAACGTTTGCTTATAGAGTTATGCCTTTTGGGTTATGTAATGCTCCAGCAACATTCCAGCGTTTGATGAATAGGGTGTTCGAACCCTACATTGGGACCTTCATCAGAGTATTTCTGGATGATTTTTACATCTATGGGAGCAAGTTGGACCACCTGCACCAAATGGAGACAGAATTTCAAAGGTTAGATGAAGCACAAGCCTCACTAAACCCTACAAAGTGTGTCTTTGGATGTTCTAAAGGCGTCTTGTTAGGGCATGTTGTATCCAGAGATGGTATTGGTACTGATCCTGATAAAGTTTCAAAAATCAAAGATTTACCATTTCCTATGAATAGAAGTAAGTTGAGATCATTTTTAGGCCATGTGGGTTACTATAGAAGGTTCATCAAGAATTTCTCAAAGATTGCACAGCCACTAACCCAGTTCTTGAAGAAGGATGTTACTTATGAACCAGGAAATAAGGCACATGAAGCTTTTGGACAACTAAAGGAAGCCCTGGTGTCTTCACCTGTTTTGAAGAATCCAGAATGGAGCAAACCATTCATTGTGTACACTGATGCCTCAGATGCAGCACTAGGAAGTACTTTGAGCCAAAAGGATGAAAATGGGAATGAACATCCAATTTACTTTGGGAGCAGACAAATGAGCAGTGCTGAGGTAAACTATACTGTAACTGAAAAAGAGGCTCTGGCTATCATTTTTGCTATAAAGAAGTTTAGAAATTACTTGCTAGGGCAGAAATTTATAGTTGTAACAGATCATCAGGCTCTGAAATATATTGTCAATAAGCCTAACCCATCAGGGAGGATAGCAAGATGGATAATTTTGCTACAAGAATTTGAATTTGATATTATAGATAGGCCAGGAAAAAAGCATGTCAATGCAGATGCACTCTCTCGAGCCTATGATGGTTTAGGATCATCTTGTGATGATGATGATTTCCCCGATGCAGCATTGTTATCCCTTGACACAATCCCTAGTGAATACATAGATATTTGGAATTATCTGAATGAATTCAAGTTTCCTGATGGTGCCAATGCAAAGACTAAAAGAAAGATTACTCAAGCCAGTCGTCCATATTCTATTCTGCATGGAGTATTATTTCGAATAGGACCTAATGGACAATACAAGAGGGCAGTTGGACGTGATCAAGGAAAGGAGCTGATAGAAGAATTCCACAATGGTACATGTGGAGGGCACTTCTCTGGACAACTTACAACAAGAAGGATCTTGGATGCAGGTTATCACTGGCCCACTCTTTTTAAAGATTGTTATAATTATTGTAAGACATGTGATATTTGTTAAACACATGGTAACCGTAAGACTTCATCAGCTCCATTATGTCCTATTCTTCCCCTTGGTCCCTTTGAAAAGTGGGGAATAGACATTGTAGGTCAACTTCCAACTACATCATGCCAAAATAAGTATATTGTAGTTGCCACAGATTATTTAACCAAGTGGGTTGAAGCTAGGCCATTGAAAACAGCTTCCATGGATGAAGTGGCAAGGTTCATGTATGAACGCATTGTCACAAGATTTGGTTGCCCATTAGAAATTGTAACAGATCAAGGAAGCCACTTCATTAATGAGGTGGTAGAAGCCCTAGTCAAAAAAATTTCTATTAAGCACAGGAAGGCAAAAACATACAAGCCAAGCACAAATGGACAGGTGGAACGAACAAATTTTGTGTTGTGTCAAATTCTAGCAAAAGATGCAGCCTTGCAGGTACATAAATGGGATAAAAGGATTCATGCAACATTGTGGGCATATAGGGCAACATCAAAGTCAACAACAGGATACTCCCCATTTCAGTTGGCCTATGGCATTGATCCAGTTCTTCCTATTGAGTTTGATATTCCCACTGTGAGAGTTATGAAAAATGAAAGGATGGATGAAAGTGATTCAGTAAAAGAAAGGTTGGTACATCTTCATTTGCTGGAGGAAATGAGAGAAATAGCAAAGGATACAAGCCATAAGAAGAAAATGAAGCAGAAGGAATACTTTGATCAAAAGATCCGGTGGTCTCCATTTCATGTGAATGACTTGGTTCTAGTATATGATTCCAGATACAAAAAAAGAAGACAAAGAAAATTTCTTCCAAAATGGATGGGGCCCTACAAAATAGCAGCTATGCATGAAAATGGTACGTATCGACTGGAGGAATTGGATGGCACTCCCATTACGAAATGGGTCAACCACGACAAGTTGAAGATTTTCCAAGCACCAGAACAGTCTACTCTGAGGACGGAGTAGAAGCTAGGAAGGGGGAAGATGTCGACACTAAAATTTTCCTCCGTAATTTCTATTTCATTAATGTATGTATTAGGAATAGTGTTGTTAAGTATAATTAGTAGTAGCGTCTGATAGAAGATAACGGCGCCGCAGTACGGTGCCGCCAATAATGTGGAGTACGGTAACAGTCAAAGTACAATAGGAATGTTGTAAAAAGTAAATATTTGTCGTAAGTGGTCCGGTAATGTTAAAATGTCAAAGTTTGGGTAATTAGAGAAGTAGGGTCTACGTGATTAGGAATTAGAAATATTATATTGGTAATAAGGACAAGGAGTGAGGTCATAAATATTTTGTGTATTTTATTTGTAAAAAGTCTAAAAATGTGGAACCCATGTAAAATGATAAGGTTTATCTTATCTTAAGAAGATAAGCTTACATGTACAGATAAGAGTTAAGGTATGGAATATGATTCGTCAGAGTGGATTTCTTATCCTATCTTAGAGATAAGATGGATAAGCCTGGAAGTTCTATAAATAGAGAGGCTAACCCCCCTCATTTAGCATAGAAAGAAGTAGTGAGAAATATTGTAGGAAGTGTGCGAAGGAAGCCATCAGTTAAAGGTGTGTTGAAGAAGCCATCAAGAGGCGTAATTGTAAAGTTTCTCCCATAGTCTTGTTGAAGTACCTCATGGGTGAGATTGTAACAATTTCATGTTAATATTATTATTTCCTTTGATATTCCTGATTTGTCATCATTCTATCTTATCATAGTCGATGGTATTCTGGTGTTATGTTGTTGTTCTGTTTCCAGATTACATCCACCAAACTAAAGGCTGTGCATTAGTAAATAATCATAGCACGAGGAGTTCCCGGTGAAGAATTATCATAGTGCCGGATTGGTGATGACAGTACATCCTTTCAGCAGGGTCCTCAGCAGTTCGGCCTCCCATATGTGTAGGCATCACCAGGTTGCTTACAGCAGATATGGAGGTGACACCATACCAACTTATGGCCAGTAGCACCAGTTTACAGATCAGTTCGGGAGGCTAGAGGGGGACCTAGAGGCCATGGTTGGACAGTGGTTACCCTTGGCATTCCTATTGCAGCCAGGGGGATAGTTCGGGCCAGAGGGAGAGCTGGTGTGCCTCGGGCACCTTTACTTCGGATTACCGCGGGTCCTACTCATAGTAGCGATGACCCTATAGATATTGACTCCGATTCTGAGGAGTCCACAGAGGGAGGGTCGGAGGAGCAGATGGACGAGAGTGATCCTGAGTGGCATGATAGTCAGGATATCATGCAGGTAGAGAGGGTGGAGCAGAGTGCAGAGAGAGAGAGAGAGACTCTGGTTTCTGAGGAGCCACTCTCTCGGGGCCATGGTGGAGATGATGAGTCCGTTGCGGGGTGTCATGTTGCCCCAACTACAGGAGCAGCTCCTCAGTCGGCGGCGGCATCCGCAGTGGGTGCTGGCCCTAGTGACCCATCTTGGAGGCCTGGTGACCCGAGTAAGTTATCCTTTCTCCCTTTTAGTGTTAGTTTGATTTTTTTTTTGACTTGTTTTAACTGCTATCCCTCCTTATATTTGTATCTTGTATATTTTAGCCTCTTGCCTAGTTTCTAATTCGTCTTTCTTCTTTGTTTTGCAGAGACTGTTGACGAGTGGCGGGATCTAATCCGTAGGGTATGTACTGATTCTCTGATGATCCCCATGGATAAGACCCGTGTGGAGCTATCTGTAGATGCCGGGGAGCCCTCAGCAGCCGGCAGGCATACCGACGTCTTCGCTCCCGTTTGGCATGTGGCCAGGATGGTGTCGACTCTCCATACAGAGTTGGCAGGCTATAGGATGGCTGAGCGCCTTATGAGGAGCCATTCTCATGGTGAGACCACGACTGCTCCTCGGGACCCTGAGCCCTCTGTTCATTCAGAGCACCAGCGTAGCCGTAGTCCTAGGCGAGGGCGCGCACCTTCAGCGGGATCGCGTAGGGGTTGAGAGGCCACTTGGCTCCTATGTACTTTTTGTATTATAGATTCTTTTGTATATTACGGGCTCTTTGAGCGTTTTGACCATGCCTAGTGCATGATGGCATTGTATATAAGTATTGATTATTTATATATATGCGCCGTTTTTGGATCAAAAGCTTTGTCACTCATGTCTTTCCCTTTCTGTTCCAGCTTTTTTGTGTATACTACGATGTATGTTTTATATGCTTTCTAGAATGTATGCAATGGAAAACAGATGATGCAGATGTTTGCTTTCTTTTTTGTGTTTCATGATGCTGATGCATGATAATGTAGATATATATTGTGATCTTGAATCTTAGCTTTTGTTTAGCAATTTGGATACCTCATGATTTGTTTTGGCAAAGTGATGAAAATAACCAGTATGATGAACAGATTAACTTGCCCCACTCCTTAACTCCACGCAACTAGTAAGATGCGAGAGCTTATCACCAAGAGCCAAGAAGGGTGCAAGTTATGAAATATGGTGAAGTGATAGTGATGAAAGACAGAACAAAGCTTTGGCAGAACCAAATTGGAAGCTACAAGCTTACTCTACCTGAATGACTTCATAGTTTTGGATGCAACTTGTCCTTGCGGTTTATCCAGACTTAGACCTGTAGATGGCCACATAGTAGACAAAATCTGGATTTTTTAGGACTTTTAACTCTTTTTGGAATTTTGAACATCTGATTCATTCGTTTTTGACTCAAAGTTTTGAATTGTTTGTTTATGACCTTTTAACATTTACTTTGTCTAGAGGACCCCCTACACTTTGCCCCGTGCTACCTGTAAGAAGCATGGGTTTATCACCGTGGGCAAGGCATAGGCGAGTAAGGGAATTTCCATCCTTTCCCAACCCTACGTCACTAGTAAGAGACGCAAGCTCATCACCGAAGGTTGGTGGGGCAAGGAAATGTGTAAAATAAAATTTTCTGTTTAATCACTTCTTGATTTGTTTGTTTGAGTAAAATGTCAGTATATGCTTATTTCCAAAGAGATGTACATATGGGATAGATGTGACACCATGAAGCTTCTAGAACAGACCATAGGCAAGACACCTATCCTAAGAAGAAATCAAAGCGAGAAAAAACTTGCAGATCTTGGTTATGGTTACCGTTAGGACTTCGTCATGTCTGATTTTATTTGATAAAAGATTCTGAGATTGATTGATGATATCGAAGATGGAGAGGTATGTTTAAAGAACTTCATGCCAGAAACATCACGAGTTTGAAATGAATTGCTTTGAGAATAGATTCCTTGATCACAATTTGTGTAAGAACAAGTGGACAAAATGATCCTAATTTATATGAAAATGCAATGTAGATAGTTATATAGGTAGCACTTAGCTGCTTATGCGTAGAAACATTTGAGGTGCAGGGAATTGACTGTTTCGCCAAACTCCTCACCTTCTAGCGTACATAAGAGGTAAGCACCATTCTCCGTAGTCTTTCATGACTCGGTATGGGTCCAACCATTTGGGCCGGAATTTCCTTCCTTCGCCGGTCTTCTTGTCGATCCGGCTGTCTAACCTTAGAACTAGATCACCTTCGTATATGTCACGTTCATAGACCTTCTTGTTATACTGCCGGCACATTCGGTCAGCATAGACTCTATGTCATTGTTCAACATCTAACCTAGTTTCATCTAGGCTTTCTAGTTGGGAAAGACGTGCTTCTCTGTAAGCATCCTCATCCAGAATCCCTTGTAGTGAAATGTGGAGACTGGGTATTTCAACCTTGAGTGGGAGAACTGCTTCCGCCCCAAATACTAGTGAGAAAGGAGTTGCTCCTGTCGGAGTTCTTATTGAGGTTCGATGGGCCCACAAGGCCGGATATAATTTCAAATGCCAATCCCACTTGTTTTCTTTCACTGTTTTAAGGAGAATGGCTTTCAGTGTTTTGTTCGTTGCTTCAGCCTGCCCATTGGCTTGGGGATAGTACAAGGAAGCTGTATGATGGCTGATTTTAAATTTGTTGCATAGCTCACGAACTTCTTCATTCTTGAAAGAAGTTCCATTATCTGAGATAATGATTTGCGGGATACCATACCTGCAAATGAATTGGTTCAAAATGAACTTAGCGATCACAGAACCAGGTACAGTTGTAAGAGGCATGGCCTCTACCCATTTAGTGAAATATTCAGTGGCCATGATTATAAAATTGTGGCCATCTGTGGACGAGGGAGAGAACTTCCCTATCAAGTCCAGGCCCCATGTAGAAAAGGGCCACGGAGTAGCGATCGGTTGCAAAGCTTGTGCCGGCATGTGGATCTCATGAGAGAACTCCTGACATTTATGACACCTGCGTACAAACTCTATTGCGTCATGTTCTAGAGTGGGCCAGAAATAGCCCATTCGATGTATTTTTCGAGTGGTGGTGTGGCCGCCGAAGTGGCCTCCACATATACCGCTGTGAGATTCATGGAGAATCTTCTTGGACTCTTCTATGTCAACACACCTTAAGAGCATTCCATCGAATGCTTTCCGATAGAGCACTTGCTCTATAATGACGTATTTAGCTACGATAATGCGTAACCGCCTTCTTTGTTGAGGTGTAGCTCCTTTTGGGTACCTATGGTCCATGATATAACTAATGATATCAGCGTACCAAGGGCACTCAGATATAGCAGGTCAGGTTTCGACGTAGTACACGCATTCATATGGAAAGTCTAAGTCTACTAAGTCACCTCCGTCTAGTGGGTTATCAGCTAACCAATCTGCGATGATTTTCCCTTTAACTGACTTTTGGTTTACAAAAGTTAATTCGAACTCTCCCATTAAGGTTATAAAGCGTCCCGCCTTTTTAGACAGGGACCCTTGTGTGAGGAAGGTTCGTAAGTGGTTAGTTTTTACCATGACCCTTGTCTCTTGATTTAGCATGTAGTGTCTTAGGCGTTTGGTTGCGAAAACTATGGCAAGGCATTCTCGTTCTACTTGTGTATAGCGCGTTTCGTAGTCGAGCAATGTTCGGCTAATGAAATAAATTGCACGCTCTCTCTTGTCATCATCTTCTTGGGCTAGCATGCAAGCTAACGAAACATCGGTAGCCCATGAGTATAGAATTAACGGGTGATCTAGCTAAGGTGGCATTAGCGTAGGTGGTGATAGTAAGAAGCGTTTAACTGCGTTGAAATCTTCGTTGCAGTCTTCAGTCCAATCAATGCTATAGTCTTTCTTGAGTAAATTATTGATTGGATGAATAGTGAAGCTTAAGTCCGGGATGAATCTCCGGATTGCACCCAGTTTCCCGAGAAATGATCTGATTCCAGATTCACTCGAAGGTGGGACCATTTCGAGGACAGCCCAAATTTTGGTTGGATCAACGTCGATTCCTCGTGACGATATGATGTAACCTAGGAGCTTTCCTCCTTGTTGGTCTGAAAATCTGTCGCATGGACAGATCTATGGATAGACGAGCCAACAGTGTGCAGGGCTTAGCCCCTCTTTGAGTCAGCAAAGTGAAACTAGTTTATTGCTATTCTACCAGCAGGAATCTACGCAAGTCTCATAGATTCTACCTTCGGGGGTTTGGGATCTCATCCCAGTAGAGTGTTCCAGGTTGCGAAAAGAAAGGAACGGAAGAGGGAAAAGAGAAAGATCAGATTCGAAGGAAGAAAAGAAATGAATTCCAAAGCAGAAGGGTCAGAAGATTTATGTTTTTGGGTTGGTAGTAAACAGAGCCAATCCTACTTGCATAAATAAACAAAGCAATACTGATGAGAAAATGACAGAAAAGTAGATATGAATCCAACATATTAAACACACACAGATCTAACGTAAGAAATATCTAATGCATAACACAACTATTGAGCACAAAGTCTTAATATTTGTATTACTATTTTCTTCTGTTACAAGAAAGCTCAAATTCTTTCTCTCCTCACTTCTATTTTCATCTAAAAAATGTTCACCTTTTTGGATACAACAAGTATTCTCATATTTATAGAAGATGAGGGAGAGAGAAGGCAAAATGGAGCCAACCACTTATTTACAAAGATATTTACAAAATATCTAAAAGTCATGTTGACTTTGACCACTAGGATGGATGACATCATCCCATGATGCAACATGGATGATGTCATCATTTGTATCAACACATTTTAGACATTTCAAAAAGAAAGTCGGAGAATAGAGAGAAGAAGAAGAAGAAGAAGAAGAAGAAGAAGAAACTACTCATCATCATCATCCTGCGGCCGAAAAGGGGTCGCCTGTTTCTGATGCTGCTCAGGTGATGATATGTGGAACTGAGCGCGGTATTCGAAAAACTTGCTGATCATTGGCCCAAATTGATCCTGTGATGGATCCTTGTGCCGTTCACTGATTACTTCGCAAGTCTCCCGCTCGTCTATGAGATTTTCCGGGAGTTTGGAATAATCTTTCCCCGCCTCGATAAGGAACCCGATGAAGTCCCTACAGGCCAGTAGGTTGTTGATAGATTCAGTGTCGAACGTGACCTCTGGCCCTGTCCCTTGAGAAGATATCTCCTTGAAAATCCGGATAGTGTCATCAGCTGATCTCAAGGTAAGGGAAGGAGTGAGCAACCCTGGAGTCATGGCGAGAACAACTTTCTCCATTTGATGCATTGCATCCAGGGCCTCTTCCTTTACCTTGTCTATCTTTTCCAAAACGAATTCTAGCTGATCTATCCGATAGTCCAGAGTGGACATAGTTTTGTTGAGGGCCCTTGGATGGCCGAATACTCCGAACTTGACCAGATCTTCGACTGAACAGTCGAACATTTGCTGGAAGGTCTCGTGCTGGAGTCTAGCATGTTCTAGCTCTTCTGATATCGGACCTGCTAATGCTTGGAGTTCCTTATTCGCCTTCTCGATGTTTAGGTATAAACTGGTATACTCGGCGATTACTCTTTCACTATCCTTGAGGATTTGGCTCCTCCAAGCAGAAACAGCCATACCCTGCTCGCCGATCTTTGAATACTCATTGATCTTCTCCTGACTGAGAAGCTCAGGAGTCTCAGCGGCAGTTGTGGGCGGTGCACTTCCCATCTTCTGTAAGGCTTGAAGCAGGTATTTGTTCTGCTCCTTCAGTAGCCTTTTCTCCTCTTTCGTTTCCTGAAGCTTTTTACAGAGTGCATCAACTGCGGAAAGAGCTTCCCCCTGGAGACTTTCAGAGGATGTCCCCATTGTGACTTGGGTCACGGTGAAATCTGTCGGAGACATATCTTCTTTTTCTTTGAGAGGGTCGGGGTACGCTATTTCCATGACTCTCTCACCTGCAGCACTTTTTGAGAAGCGTGTAACCGGCTTCTGTTTCTTTGCTCCTTTAGCCGGAATGACTGAAAAGTCCATCGGAGCGATGGGAACTTTCCTCTTTTGTTGGCTCAGCTGCTGAGAGATCCAAGCTGGTCCTATAGAAGAAGGACCAGAGACAGAGGGGGAGGCAGCAACGGTAGAAGAGGGGAAAAACGTGGAGACACGCGGCGGCGGCATTGAAAGAATAGCCGAAGAAATGCCCACGGGAGGAAGGGAAACCGCAACTGCAGAAGAGATAGGAAGGGAAGGGAGCTCGGAGATGAGGGAAGAAATAGAGGAAGACAAATCAGCGAGGGAGGAGAAGATAGATGAAGAAGTGGGGGAAAGGGTAGAAGAAGGGGCAGAGGACACGACCAAAGGGGTGGTCGTCTGAGTCACTCGAGGAGGGGAAGGAAGAGAAGAAGAAGGGATAGAAGGGACCTCTAAAGTTGTAGCGACGCCGACATCCTGGGTGGATGGGCGTATAGGACTATCCTCTGTCAATTCCTCATCAAGAGTTATGACTTGTTCAGGCTCTGAAGGAAGAGGACTTTCAGGGGCTTCCTCCTGAATGGTGCTAGGTTCACCTTCTGCACCTTTGCCTTTCAGCTGCTTCTTTGACCTTGGAGGTGCGTTGCCCAAAGGGGAAGTTGTGAAATCTACCCCGAGGTAGATTAGTCCGTTCATGCTGGCACCAATGCTCCCGTTCTCCGCATAGTTTCTTTTACCCTCTCCTCAATTGTTTGAGGAGCCTTGTTCCTGTCAATGGCCGGGGAAGGGCCAATCGTCCCCATCTGTGTCATTGTACACCTTATCTACTTCATCTTCCGTGGTCTGGAAGCCTTCGGGGACAATGGCCACTCCATATTGGATAATTTCCGTTAATGCCAAGCGAGAGTGATCCTTTCTTCTGAGTTCCGCCTCATGGAGAACGTCAATGTAAATATCCTCAATTTGAGGGACATGGATCGGATCGAGCTTCGCTTTTGGTAGGCAGCTTCTTGGGTCGAAGGTAGGCCTGGCTGGGGAAGTCATGCTTCAAGTTGAGTAGCTCCAGCTCTGCGAACATTTCCTTCGCCTTATGGTGGGTGGAACATGTGTATCGGCCCACTTTCAGGGGGAAAGGAGTTCCACCCTTCTTTCCTTTGAGGCACTTCTCATGGTATGTGACCAGCTGTATTGACAGTTCTAGTAGAATCAGCTTAGGCCCAGCATACCTTGGTAAGCCCTAGTTGGCTCTCCCAAAAAGTTGGCAGCCCTTAGATAGGTGAACGTGTGAAATTGGCTGTGAACAGGGCCCCCCATTTCTCTGTGACTTGCCACTATGTTTTTTGGTCGTCTGGCTATGAGTCATGTTTGGCCTCAGTAGGCAGATGACATGATAGAAGAATGCATCGTTAACTTTTACGAAATGTTGGATGCTATTCTCCAGCCTCAACTCTGGATAGTAATCAAATATCTTGGCCTGAGGCCATACTCCGCTTCGGTTCAGCCCCGCATAATCCCTTGCTGATGCTGCAGCGTAGACTACAGAGGAGTTCATATGGAACACTCCTGTTGTGGCGAACTGTTGTAGCTACTCAGAGATGGTGCTGCTTATTATTTCACCCCAGTAAAAGCGCTGATCGCAGGCAAATTCTTATTCATTGTCTCCAGGTACCGCAGCATCCACTTATGGAAATAGTGGGCATCTGAAAGCCCGAAGACTCTGCTTAGGAAAGTGATAGCATCACTGAGTTCCTCTGAGAAATCACTTCGGTGGACAGTCTGAGGCCACCGGGTCACCACCTTCTTGTTTTTTAGGTAGACCTCATTCATCAACTACATGCACTGGTCTTCGTTGTCTTCCCAGGCTTTGATGCATTCTCATTGGCTAACAGCCACGTAGTTCCGGTGATGAGGGATGCCAAGTATCAATTCAAAGTGACGGGAAGTGAGGTTTATGAATGCCTCACCCTTACTATTTTCGACACATCTTGTGTCCTTGTTGAAAAGATTGCGCGACAACCATCATGAACTCGTTGTTTGACAGTGCTGACGGGGATTCCTCCGGTGAAGTGCAGGGCACTGCCTATTAACTTGTCCATCCATGGATTTCTTGTAACTTTTTGAGTCCTAACCCAGAACTCATCAATGTCAATGTGACCCAATTCAGAGTCTCTGACATCCATACTGCACTCAGCCTATGATTCGGCGTATCCTGACCCTCTGATATTTGTATTTCATCTCTTCTTCTGTCAGCTTAGCCTTTCCTCTATGGTTTGGTGGGCTTCTTGCTTGACGTAGACATGTGTTCTTTCGAACTCAGTTGCTGATCTACACGAAGAAGAAGTGAGACCCAATCCAAAAAGGTTGAATTAGTCATTTGATCTTCCATTGGAAAGCTAGCAGAAGAAAGAGTTAGAGATTTAAAGGCTTAGGGCGTGGGAAAAATGCAATTGGTAGGCCAAATAGATAAGGCGCACAGAAAATGAATGTTGCAGAGGTTATACTGGCGCCAAAGGCGCATGGCGCATGGAGGAAGCAGATTGCATTTTATAGCAGGGCGCACAGGAAAGAGCATGCTACATTGAAGGTTCGGGTGCGCCCTTTGGCGCATGGAAAGATTATGTAACATTAACAAATGGTGCGCCAAATGCTTTGGCGCGGCGCATGAAGGGTTTACACAATATTATGTTACTGCAATGGAGGGTGCGCCCGCGCCTTGATAGCTTTATACTTACGCGCAGAAGGATTTTGTTACATGAAAGCTGGGTGCGCCCTTTGGCGCATGAAAGCGGGATGTAACATCATGTTACTGCAATGGAGGGTGCGCCCGCGCCTTGATAGCTTTATACTTACGCGCAGAAGGATTTTGTTACATGAAAGCTGGGTGCGCCCTTTGGCGCATGAAAGTGGGATGTAACATGGAAAGAAGGTGCGCCAAAGGGTTATAAGGAAGCGCGGGATTTAGACTTGTAGCATGCTAAAAAGGTGCGCGCCTTAGAGGGGCGCATGAATTTTAGGACTGCAGCAGGACGGAATGCTGCGCCATTGGCACGGGTCTTGAGCATGTTGCATGGCGGGTAGGTGCACCGAGGGGCACGAACTATCTTTAGTGTTACAAGGCACGCCAGTGCGCTATTGAACTACACTAACTACTCAAATATATTCAATCTTTCTTCCACTTCGAAGAGTAGCATGGACAAGTAGGGTTTCTCATATAAAAAGTCTAAGCAGACCAAGCCCTTTCAAAACAGCTCCCTTTCAGCAGATCTGGAAAGAGGGAGGAAGGAAGGAGGAAAAGAGGAAAAAAGAAAACAGGACAGGGCAGGGGAAACCAGCTCAAACATATTCTCACTTAAAAGCAGGCCAGCAAACCAAAACATAGACCAAGAAACGCCCAAACCAAGAACACATGAAAGCATGCAATCGAAAAAGAGGGAGAACCTCTTACCTTGAATATATATCAAAAATTGAAGAGTGAGTCCACAGGTCGATGACAACGACAGAGCACAGCTGAAAAATCCAGAGCAATCATGTGCTTTGATTAAAAGGAATGAAAATGACATTGGGCGCGCACTGATATTTATAGAAAAACTTTGTCATTAATGTGCCAACCACTTTTGAAATGGCGCATGAAAGACTGCTGTTGACAGAGGAAAGCATGCGCCCCTTTGGCACACGAAATTATTCGACAACAGAAGAATAAGCACGCCTTTGGCGCACCCATATGCATTGTCGACACGAAGTTGCGTGCGCCCTTTGGCACACCAAAAACTTGGTGTTGCAGCGAGATTATATGCGCCCTTTGGCGCACCGAAAAGTGATTCAACCATCCTTTGGCGCACCGAAAGACTGTGCTAACATGGAAAACCATGCACCAAATGCTTTTAAGGGGGCGCATTAAAAGTTTGTGTTGCAAGGAAAATCCATGCACCCTAGCCAAAAAAGGCTCAAAAAGGACTAAGTTCGAAAACTAGATTTCCCGGGAAGGAATTTTGCATGACGTTTCGAACGCGGGGGATCCCTAACAAGGGATTGAAACAAAATTTTTCGGGTATGGTTATCGGTTAAAATTACCCTTGTCAATTTTATGGGATAACAGCTGGCTCTTTCTGGGGACTATCCCTGAGCAAACTCGGGGGGTAGAGAATCCCAGATCACATGTGCCTATCCATTGGGTAATAGAGTCAAAAACAAGGGGGACCGGAGGTGGAGAACGAAAAGCAAACACACAACAAAAGAAAACACACAACTAAAAATAAACTGTACAAAGAAGGAGAGCAAGCTCTACTTCCTGAAGATCTTGAGATGTTGCCTGCTATAGGGAAAGCGGGAGTTCAGCTCCATCCAGATACGAGAGATAGAAACTACTCTCTCCATTGAGTTTCCTGATTTTGAAGGGCCCTCTCCATAGGGAATCAAATTTTCCGTGCATGCCCTTTGGCTCTCTTCGCTTGTCCCATAAGAAGGACGAGATCTCCCACTTGAAAATTTCTCTGCTTGGCTTTCTTATCTAAAAGCCTCTTTACTTGATTCTGATGTTCAGTGATACTGTCGACCACTCTTACTCTCTTTTCTTCAAGTTCCGCTAGATACATAATTCTCTTTTTCTAGAGAACTCTAGAAAGTTTCATCTTCGATCACTCGTGCCAAGCCGTAGAGCAGGAAGTTCGGCAGAAATGGGAAGTTCAGCATCAGTGCCCATATAACACTTGAAAAGGTGACATGCCGAGAGATCTTTTGGGGGTAATGCGGTCCGCCCACAAGGCATCGTATAAAGACTTGTGCCACATCCGCTGATTTTCATCTACTAATTTCCGTATGATGGTCACCAAGTTCTTATTACTGGATTCCGCCTGACCATTTCCCTGAGGGTAATAATCCGAGGCATGTGCTAAAGTTATCCCATATTCATAGCAAAAAACTAATAACTTCCCGCGAGGAGAAGTTAGAAGCATTATCAGCAACGATTTTTTTTTGAACGCCGAACACTGACAATGATATTCTCTTTGATAAAACTGCAAACCACCTCAGAAGTGGCATGCTTGACAGGTATGGCTTCCACCCACTTGGTGAAGTAATCCATTGCTGTGAGGACATAGCTATGTCCAGCACTCGATTGAGGATTTAGTGCGCTAATAAAATCAATTCCCCATTGCCTGAATGGTTCATTGATAATGACCGGCCTTAGGGGAAGGGCAGCCAACTTGGGCTTGCCGAAAAATTGCTGACAGGGTTCACACTTTGCCACCCAGGTAGCAGCATCTTGAAAGAGCGTGGGCCAATAGTACCCTGGCTCTAATGATCTTGTGTGCTGTCACGGAAGAAGAAAAAATGGCCTCCACAGGCTGAATTGTGAAAACTTTCCAGCAATTTTACTTGCTGGGGGCTTTGTCAACACATTGCAGGAAGACACCGTCTATCCCGCGCTTATATAAACCGTCATCCCAAGATGACATATTTAGCTGCTCTGAGATTTATAGTGCGCTTCTCCCTCGCAGTTAGGTGCATTGGGCATTCATCGTAGGTAAGGAAGCAAGTAATGTCGGAGTACCACTCGTCGCTAGTTGCAACAAACAGAACTAGAGGCAGATAATCAAACTCCTCTAGAGGGCTTTGCTCTTCGTTGGCACAATCTTCTTTTCCTTTAGGACCTTTCTAAATTTTCATTTTCAGTCATTAGCTGACACAGGCCTTTACCCCTTACCAGCTTGGTTGGTTTAATATCCATGTCATATTCCTGGACCTTCGCGATCCAATTCCCTCTCAAACTTCCTAACTCCTGCTGAGTTAGAATTGATTTCACCGCCATGTCTGGAACCAGCACTACCGTATGTGAGTTTAGAATGTAATACCTGAAATTCTTCACTGCTTTGACAACGGCAAAGGCATGCTTTTCTAGCTGAGTCATCTTCAATTCGTGAGGTTTGAGGGGAGAACTCATGAATGCAATTGGAGATTCAACATCCTCCGAGTTCTTTTACATTAGGATTGCAGACACAGTATGTTCAGAGGCGTAAACTATACATAATGAAGTTCTTGGAGAAGTCCGGACATACCAGGACCGGTGCATGGGCAACAGAAGTTTTTATTTCTTCAAATGACCTTTTCCCTTCTTCACTCCATCTGAAAGTGGGTGATCCTTTCATCATGTTCAGTATGTGGCGAGTCTTCTCGGCAAAGTCAGGAACAAAACGCCTAAGAAAGTTCACCTTTCCGAAGAAAGAATGAACACCATTCTTGCTTGTAGGCAGAGTAAGGCTCTGAATAGCTTTAACCCTTTCAATATCTATCTTCGTTCCTTATTTGCTAACCACGTGCCCTAGCAACTTCCCTTCAGTGACCCCAAAAACAGACTTTTTGGGATTCAGGGAGATTCCATGTTCTCGGCACCTGGCCAATACTTGCTCTAAGTGATCACAATGATCACTTCGTTGTTTAGAGAACACGGTTAAGTCATCTAGATAAACTACAATGACTTTTCCCATCATACCTTTAAATGCAAAGTCCATGGCCCATTGAAAAGTAGCACCTGCATTAGTTAGGCCGAAAGGCATCCTGCTGTAGGCAAATGTACCCCAGGGAGTAGTGAATGCTGTTTTGAATTGATCTTCAGGTGAGACTTCAATGTGATTGTAGCCTGAAAAACCATCGAGCATAGACAGCATTTCTGATCCAGTTACTGCTTGCAGAACTTGATCCATTATGGGAAGAGGGTAGTTGTCTTTCAGCGAAGCTTGATTCAAGTTTCGGAAGTCTACGCATATGCGTATCTCACCGTTTTTCTTGCGCACTGGCACAATATTGGCTACCCAAGTGCTGTGATGAATAGGGAAGATGATTCTTGCGTCCAGCATCTTCTGAATTTTGGCCTGAATGGTGCCTGAAATCTTGGGATTATAATGCCTTTGCTTCTGGCGAAAGGCTTTGACATCTTCTCTTAGCAGTATGTCATGCTGAACGTCCTTTCGCTTGAAGGACTTTAAATCGGCATAGGACCATGCCAATACATCCATATATTTCTTCAGCAACTTGACAAATTTCTGCTTCTCTTCAGGCGCGCAATATTTTCCAATGTTTACAAATTGCGGGTGTGCCTCCGAACCTATATTGACTGGTTCTGTCTCTGGAGATGAGTCAGGATCATCTTGCTTCTTCCTTTTCATAAAACGGTCGTGCCTGTCAAACAAGCGCTCTAGAGAAACCAGGCCCTTCAGAATTTTATTTCCTTTGAGCTGACATATGCCGTCTTTCTCCTCTGATTCATGGTTTTGACTGTTGATTGATTCGCGGCATGTAGAGGTGGATCCTTCAAAATACAACTCGTCCAAATTTTCTGATTTTTCTAGAAAGGCAATGAGGTGATTATCATCGTTGAATACCTGCCAATGCTGAGAGTTGTCTGGCACGCTCGGGCGGAAAACCACTTCAATGGTGTATTTGTTCATTTTCAAACCCGGGTGTGGGAGCATGAGAGATGCCGAAACGGCCAATGAATTGGCCATATCATTCTGAGCTCTTGGAATTGCTCCTATTGAAAAAGCATCAAATTCTTCGATGCTGTCCCATACTACATTACGGTAGTGCCTGAGCCTTTCATTTTTCACTTGGTAAATCCTTTTGACCTGATTTACAACTAGCTCAGCATCACCTTGTACTTTTAGATTTTTTATTCCTCTTTCTTTTGCAGCTTGCATACCGAGCAAGAGAGACTCATACTCAGCAGTATTGTTAGTGTTGAAAAACTGCAATTTGAAAGAAAGAGGAATGACTTCTTCCTCACGAGATATCAGCACAACTCCAGCGCCACATCCACTAGTCGCGCAACTGCCATCAAATTGCAAGGTCCAGATCTCATTACGGTCCTTTTCTTGAACAAAAACGCCCTTTGTATCTGCCTCGGTAGATAAGAAGTAGTTCCCCAACCTTGATGATTCAAAAAGGATTTGGGCTTTGGGATCTTCGGAGCTAGTAACCAAGTACTTCTTTTGCGATTCTGGTTCTAAAGTCTGCATCACACCTTTGACGGGTATTCTAGCTTTAGACCAGTCCATGTGAATTTCTCCACCAACTTTGCTGCAAAAGCTCCTTCCTAGCAGAATTCCATAGGCTGCCGGAATGTCAGCGACAAGGACAGTCATTTTTACTCTCTTTTCTAGAAAGGCTGCAAACGCAAATTGCGCGTCTTTGATTTGACCAATCAATGGCACTTGCTTGGTTTCCAATGAATAACATCTGCCGAACGGTTTGGTAAGAGTGAGGCCCAAAGCATGGGCAACTTTCGCCGGCATGACATTATCAGAAGCTCCGGAATCAATTATACAATTACTCAGCTTGTGGCCGTTGATTAGGAGAGAGAGATAGAAAGGTTCTATCTTGCCTGATGTAGATGTTGAAGCAACATTTATGTGGGATTCCGGAGGAGTGGAAAGGATTCCTTTTGGGGAAGCCTGATTAAATATAACAGCTTGACTTTGGATATACTTAGTCAATCTTACAAGCTGTTCGGGGTTTGACTGAAGGTATTTAGCTTCAGACATTTGGATCTTGGTCTTTTTAGCGTGATCTATAATATCAAACGCGGCCAAGGGTTGCGTTGGTGAGGGAATGAGTCCTTCACTGCGCGATGATGGAACCGGGTTACTGATCTTGATAGGAATATGAGGGGGCTGATTTGGAGGAGAGATGGGCTGGAGAGACTTCTTTGCAAAAGACTTAACAGGGAATTGAGTAGGAAGAGGATTACCTCTTCTAGCAATGGTGGGAGGCACGTTTGACACGGCCTTCTCTTTCTGCGCACGGGCAGCAACTTCTGCTTCTTTTCCTTGCGAGCGGGTAAAAACAGCGTATGATTGTCCGCTTGCATAGCCCTGAGTACTCTCTTCTTCATCAGATTCATCCTCATCAAATTCCATGTATCCAAGAGTAGAGTCACCAGTCGGCTCACCGACATCTTGATCATCTTCGCCTACTTCGGGCGAAGGTTCTTCATAGTACTACTCTTCCTCTTCTATTTCGGCCAAAGCATTGACCGGAGGAGCTTCAAGCGCCAACCGTGGAGCAGTTGCAGGTAGACGCGGTCTTTGCGAAACATTGTTGGGAAAAAAACTCCTTCGTGGAACGTCCCGGTATGAGGAACTAGGAGCCTGGGCCAACTACTTTTTTAATGCGAGCAGATCATTCGCCATCTTTTGGAATGCCGGATCAGACGAAGTAGTAGGCGAGGGATCTGAAGATTTGGACCTTGATGATTCCCTTTTTAACTCGCCAGATATTATCAAATTGTCTTCTATCCGAATGGCAGCAGCCTAAGCGAGAGGCAGCGTAGCTACTCGCTCTTAAAGGAGCAAGAAGCTAACTTTTGAGCTCATGGCGTTCACGAAGAAACACTTCTGATTCTCCGGTGTTGGAAGCATGGCAACAGGGACACGGTTGATTAGTGCATTGAACCGGGTGAAAAAATCACGTATAGTCTCATTGGCTTCCTTCTTCAGGTGCATGATCCATGATAACAACGCAAATGTATCTTCTGAAGGCTTGTATCTGTCTTCAAAAGCTTCCCGCAAGGTTTCCCAACTGGTGATAGATGCAGCCGGCAAATGCTAAAACCATTCGGCTGCGGGCCCTTGTAGAGTCTCCAGAAAAAGGCGAACCGACACATCTTCGTGAGTCACGTCCAAAATACTTCATGACATAATGAAAGCAGATATGTGGGAATCCATGCTTTGATTTCTGCTCCCATCGAATTTAGGAAAATTCTTTCAGTTTCTGTGAGGGAGCGCGTGAACTGGATGTGGTAAAGCCAACGGACCCATAGCGTTTCCCCATGGTACCGCCATTTGGAAGGCTGGAAAAAATCACACGAGCTGGAAGTGTGGTTTCGCTGAGCAGCAAGGCACTACAGAGGGATGTAGATGCTCCTTGTAAAAGACTTTTTCTTTGTGGAGGTGAGACACTCCTGGATGACCGGCTAGCTGAGCTTAACGCTGAAAAACGTGCCGGTGTTATGCTGAAATTGTGCCTCTGAAGCAGATCGAAAGTAGGATCAGCTTCTCCATGGGCTCTCCTGCTGCGCGTAAAAGGTTCACTTGCCAGCATACCTTCCAGATTTGCGATGTTATGGCACAGATTTAAACTTTATTTTTGGGTGTACTTGCTGATTTTCTGGTTTTTCTGACAAAAACCAGTAGCATGCACTTTTCTAGATATTTAAAAACTATCCTCTTCGAAAAACCGATTGCGGTTAATGACAAGTAATAGCGAGGATAAGATGGTAGGGAAGAATAGCAGGCTGATTTTCAGATCTGATTTTTAATTTTTCAGAGGGTTGAACTTTTTGGAAAATAGTCAAAAATTCAGATCTACGGAAAAATGTTAACTTTGATAAAAACTCAGCGAACTAAAGATCTGTAACTAGGCCCGATCTACGGATCTCAGAAGAAAATTTTCAATTTTAGGCACTTTTACAAATATTTTGGATTTTCAACAAAAGTTCAGATTTGCAAACTGGCAGCGATTTTCTTATATTTTTCTGATTTTATATTATACCACCACCATAGATCTGACAGATCTATCCGTTCCCCAGCGGAGTCGCCAAAAACTGTTGGTCCGAAAATCTGTCACGTGGACAGATCTATGGATAGACAAGCCAACAGTGTTGCAGGGCTTAACCCCTCTTTGAGACAGCAAAGCGAAACTGGTTTATTGCTATTTCTACTAGCAGGAACCTATGCAAGTCTCACAGATTCTGCCTTCGGGGGTTGGGATCTCATCCCAGTAGAGTGTTCCAGGCTGCGAAAAGAAAGGAATGAAAGAGGGAGAAGAGAAAGAACAGATCCGAAGGGAGAAAAGAAATGAATTCCAAAGTAGAAAGGTCAGAAGATTTATGTTTTTAGTTTGGTAGTAAACAGAGCCAAACCTACTTGCATAAATAAACAAAGCAATACTGATAAACAAATGACAGAAAAGTAGATATGATTCTAACAGATTAAACACATACAGATCTAACATAAGAGCGATCTAATGTATAACACAGCTATTGAGCACAAAGTCTGAATAATTGTATTACTGTCCTTTTCTGTTACAAGAAAGCTCAAAGTCTTTCTCTCCTCACTTCTATTTCTATCTGAAAAATGTTCCTCCTAGAATACAAGTATTCTCCTATTTATAGAAAATGAGGGAGAGAGAAGGCAAAATGGAGCCAACCACTTATTTACAAGATATTTACAAAATATCTAAAAGTCATGTTGACTTTGACAACTTGGAGGATGGCATCATCCCATGATGCAACATGGATGATGTCATCATTTGTGCCAACACATTTTTAGACATTTCGAAAAGAAAGTCGGAGAAAAGAGAGGAGAAGAAGAAAAAGAAGAAGAAGAAGAAGCTATTCATCATCATCATCCTGCGGCCGAAAAGGGGTCGCCTGTTTTTTGATGTTGCTCAGGTGACGATATGTGGAACTGAGCGCGGTATTTCAAAAACTTGCTGATCATTGGCCCAAATTGATCCTGTGATGGATCCTTGTGCCGTTCACTGATTGCTTCGCAAGTCTCCCGCTCGTCTATGAGCTTTTCCGGGAGTTTGGAATAATCTTTACCCACCTCGATTAGGAAACCGATGAAGTCCCTACAGGCCAGTAGGTTGTTGATGGATTCGGTGTCGAACGTGACCTCTGGCCCTGTCCCTTGATAAGTTATCTCCTTGAAAATCCGGATAGTGTCATCAGCTGATCTCAAGGTAAGGGAAGGAGTGAGCAACCCTAGAGTCATGGCGAGAACAACCTTCTCCATTTGATGCATTACATCCAGGGCCTCTTCCTTTACCTTGTCTATCTTTTCCAAAATGAATTCTAGCTGATCTATCCGATAGTCTAGAGTGGACATAGTTTTGTTGAGGGCCCTTGGATGGCCGAATACTCCGAACTTGACCAGATCTTCGACTGAACAGTCGAACATTTGCTGGAAGGTCTCGTGCTGGAGTCTGGCATGTTCTAGCTCTTCTGATATCAGACCTGCTAATGCTTGGAGTTCCTTATTCGCCTTCTCGATGTTTAGGTATAAACTGGTATATTCGGCGATTACTCTTTCACTATCCTTGAGGATTTGGCTCCTCCAAGCAGAAACAGCCATACCCTGCTCGCCGATCTTTGAATACTCATTGATCTTCTCCTGACTGAGCAGCTCAGGAGTCTCGGCGGCAATTGCGGGTGGTGCACTTCCCATCTTCTGTAAGGCTTGAAGCAAGTATTTGTTCTGCTCCTTTAGTAGCCTTTTCTCCTCTTTTGTTTCCTGAAGCTTCTTGCAGAGTGCATCAACTGCGGAAAGAGCTTCCCCCTGGAGACTTTCTGAGGATGTCCCCATTGTGACTTGGGTCACGGTGAAATCTGTCGGAGACAGATCTTCTTTTTCTTTGAGAGGTTCGGGGTACGCTATTTCCATGACTCTCTCACCTGCAGTGCTTTTTGAGAAGCGTGTAACCGGCTTCTGTTTCTTTGCTCCTTTAGCCGGAATGACTGAAAAGTCCATCGGAGCGATGGAACTTTCCTTTTTTTTTTGGCTCAGCTGCCGAGAGATCTAAGCTGGTCCTATAGAAGAAGGACCAGAGACAGAGGGGGAGGGCAGCAATGGTAGAAGAGGGGAAAAACATGGAGACACGTGGCGGCGGCATTGAAAGAATAGCCAAAGAAATGCCCACGGGAGGAAGGGAAACCACAACTACATAAGAGATAGGAAGGGAAGGGAGTTCGGAGATGAGGGAAGAAATAGAGGAAGACAAATCAGCGAGGGAGGAGAAGATAGATGAAGAAGTGGGGGAAAGGGTAGAAGAAGGGGCATAGGACACGACCAAAGGGGGTGGTCGTCTGAGTCACTCGAGGAGGGGAAGGAAGAGAAGAAGAAGGGATAGAAGGGACCTCTGAAGTTGTAGCGACGCCGACATCCTGGGTGGATGGGCGTATAGGACTATCCTCTGTCAATTCCTCATCAAGAGTTATGAGTTGTTCTGGCTCTGAGGGAAGAGGACTTTCAGGGGCTTCCTCCTGAATGGTGCTAGGTTCACCTTCTGCACCTTTGCCTTTCAGCTGCTTCTTTGACCTTGGAGGTGCGTTGCCCAAAGGGGAAGTTGTGAAATCTACCCCGAGGTAGATTAGCCCGTTCATGCGGCACCAATGCTCCGTTCTCCGCATAGTTTCTTTTACCCTCTCCTCAATTATTTGAGAAGCCTTGTTCCTGTCAATGGCCGGGAAGGGCCAATCGTCCCCATCTGTGTCATTGTACACCTTATCTACTTCATCTTCCGTGGTCTGGAAGCCTTCGGGGACAATGGCCACTCCGTATTGGATGATTTCCGTTAATGCCAAGCGAGAGTGATCCTTTCTTCTGAGTTCCACCTCATGGAGAACGTCAATGTAAATATCCTCAATTTGAGGGACATGGATCGGATCGAGCTTCACTTTTGGCAGGCAGCTTCTTGGGTCGAAGGTAGGCCTGGCTGGGAAGTCATGCTTCAAGTTGAGTAGCTCCAACTCTGCGAACATTTCCTTCACCTTATGGTGGGTGGAACATGTGTATCGGCCCACTTTGAGGGGGAAAGGAGTTCCACCCTTCTTTCTTTTGAGGCACTTCTTATGGTATGTGACCAGTTGTCTTGACAGTTCTAGTAGAATCAGCTTAGGCCCAGCATACCTTGGTAGCCTGGTTGGCTCTCCCAAAAAGTTGGCAGCCCTCAGATAGGGTGAACGTGGGAAATTGGGGTGAACAGGGCCCCCCATTTATCTGTGACTGCCACTATGTTTTTGGTTGTCCGGCTATGAGTCATGTTTGGCCTCAGTAGGTAGATGACATGATAGAAGAATGCATCGTTAACTTTTGCGAAATGTTGGATGTTATTCTCCAGCCTCAGCTCTGGATAGTAATCAAATATCTTGGCCTGAGGCCATACTCCACTTCGGTTCAACCCCGGATAATCCCTTGTTGATGCTGCAGCGTAGACTACATAGGAGTTCATATGGAACACTCCTGTTGTGGCGAACTATTGTAGCTGCTCAGAGATGGTGCTACTTATTATTTCACCCCAGCAAAAGCGCTGATCAGGCAAATTCTTATTCATTGTCTCCAGGTACCGCAGCATCCACTTATGGAAATAGTGGGCATCCGAAAGCCTGAAGACTCTGCTCAGGAAAGTGATAGCATCACAGAGTTCCTTTGAGAAATCACTTCGGTGGACAGTCTGAGGCCACCGGGTCACCACCTTCTTGTTTTTTAGGTAGACCTCATTCATCAACTGCATGCACTGGTCTTCGTTGTACTCCCAGGCTTTGATGCATTCTCGTTGGCTAACAGCCACGTAGTTCCGGTGATGAGGGATGCCAAGTATCAATTCAAAGTGACGAGCAGTGAGGTTTATGACTGCCTCGCCCTTACTATTTTCGACACATTTTGTGTCCTTGTTGAAAGATTGCGCAACAACCATCATGAACTCGTTGTTGACAGCGCTGACGGGGATTCCTCCGGCGAAGTGCAGGGCACTGCCTATTAACTTGTCCATCCATGGACTTCTTGTAACTTTTTGAGTTCTAACCCAGAACTCATCCATGTCAATGTGACCCAATTCAGAGTCTCTGACATCCATACTGCACTCAACCTGTGATTCGGGCATCCTGACCCTCTGATATTTGTATTTCATCTCTTCTTCTGTCAGCTTAGCCTTTCCTCTTGGTTTGGTGGGCTTCTTGCTTGACGTAGACATGTGTTCTTTCGAACTCAGTTGCTGATCTTGCATGAAGAAGAAGTGAGACCCAATCCAAAAAGGTTGAATTAGTCATTTGATCTTCCATTGGAAAGCTAGCAGAAGAAAGAGTTAGAGATTTTAAGGCTCAGGGCGCGGGGTGCATGAAAAATGCATGCTACAGGCCAAATAGATAAGGCGCACAAAAAAGGAATGTTGCAGAGGTTATACTGGCGCCAAAGGCGCATGGCGCATGGAGGAAGCAGATTGCATTTTATAGCAGGGCGCATGGAAAGAGCATGCTACATGAAGGTTCGGTGCGCCCTTTGGCGCATGGAAAGATTATGTAACATTAACAAATGGTGCGCCAAAGGCTTTGGCGCGGCGCATGAAGGGTTTATACAATATTATGTTACTGCAATGGAGGGTGCGCCCGCGCCTTGATAGCTTTATACTTGCGCGCAGAAGGCTTGTGCTATGTCAAAACTGGGTGCGCCCTTTGGCGCATGGAAACATTATGCAGCATGGATAAAGGGTGCGCCAAAGGCTTTTAAGGAGGCACGGGATTTAGACTTGTAGCATGTAAAAAGGGCGCGCTTAGAGGGCGCATGAATTTTAACTGCAGCAGGACGGAAGGCTGCACCATTGGCGCGGGTCTTGAGCATGTTGCATGGCGGGTAGGTGCGCCGAGGGGCGCAAATATCTTTATTGTTACAAGGCGTGCCAGTGCGCCATTGAACTACACTAACTACTCAAATATTTCAATCTTTCTTCCACTTCGAAGATAGCATTGACAGAGGGTTTCATATAAAAGTCTAGCAGACCAAGCCCTTTCAAAACAGCTCCCTTTCAGCAGATCTGGAAAGAGGGAGGAAGGAAGGAGGAAAGAAATAGGAACAGGACAGTGCAGGGGAAACCAGCTCAAACATATCTCACTTAAAACAGGCCAGCAAACCAAAACATAGACCAAGAAATGCCCAGACCAAGAACACAAAAGCACAAAATGGAAAAGAGGGAGAACCTCTTACCTGAATATATATCAAAAATTGAAGAGCGGGTCCACAGGTCGATGACAACGACAGAGCAGAGCTGACAAATCCAGAGCAATCACGTGCTTTGATTAAAAGGAATGAAAATGACATTGGGCGCGCACTGATATTTATAGAAAAATTTGTCATTAATGCGCCAACCACTTTTGAAATGGCGCATGAAAACTGCTGTTGATAGGGGAAAGTGTGTGCCCTTTGGCGCACGGAAGTATTCGACAACAGAAGAATGAGCGCGCCTTTGGCGCACCATATGCATTGTTGACACGAAGTTACGTGCGCCCTTTGGCGCACCAAAAACTTGGTGTTGCAGCGAGATTATATGCGCCCTTTGGCGCACCGAAAAGCGTGTTAACATGGAAAACCATGCGCCAAAGGCTTGTAAGGGGGGCGCACCAAAAATTTGTGTTGCAAGGAAAATCCATGCGCCCAGCCAAAAAGGCTCAAAAAGACTAAGTTCGAAAACTAGATTTCCCGGGAAGGAATTTTACGACATTTTGAATGCGGGGGATCCCTATCGAGGGATCGAAACAAAATTTTCGGTATGGTTATCGGTAAAATTTCCCTTGTCAATTTTACGGGATAATACTCCTGTTACACCAAAGACGCATTTTTCTGGATTTAGGGTAACTCCGTATTCTATTAAACGTGAAAGAATGATACGAAGTACTTCGGGATGGTCACAACGCTTCTTGGCTTTAGCCAACAAGTCATCTATGTAGGATTCCACGATTTTATGAATTAAATCGTGAAATATATAAGTCATAGCCCGCTGGTACGTGGCACCGGTGTTCTTGAGACCGAATGGCATAACAACATAGTAATAGGTTCCCCAAGGAGTTATAAAGGTGGTTTTAGCTTGATCTTGCTCGGATATTCTGATTTGATTGTATCCCGAGAATCCATCCATGAGAGACAAGAGCTCAAACCCAGCTGTTGCATCAACAATGACATCGATAGATGGCAATGGGAAGTCATCCTTAAGACATGCTTTGTTAATGTCCCGGAAATCTATGCAGATACGTATCTTTCCATTCTTCTTGAGAACGGGAACAATGTTTGATACCCATTGGGAGTAGTCAACTGGCTTGATGAATCCTACCTGAAGGAGTTTTATTACCTCCTCTTTTACCATAAGGGCTACCTTGGGCTTCATAGGTCTTGATTTTTGCTTAATTGGCTTCGCATCTGATCTAGTGACGAGGTTGTGCACCACAATGTGGGGTGCGACTCCTGTCATCTCTTTATAATTAAATGCAAATGCCTTCTGATGTTCTTTGAGAACCTGAGTATGTATTTCTACTTCTTCTGGGGTTAATGAAGAACCTAGTTTCAATATCCTTGGTTCATTTTCTGTCCCAATGTTGACATCGATTGTTTCTTCGATTAAAGAGGCGTTACCCTCTTCGAACTCAGGTGGTGCTGGAGGTAGATCTATATCATCCCCATTTTCTATTGCGTATATGCTAGGTTCCCTTTGCGAGGAAAGATCCGTTACGGGATTTCCGAAGTAGGAAGATGAATGCGGGATCAGAGATAAATCTAGTGTGTGACAGGAGCGATGTAATGCTGCATAGGCATTTAAGTAATCCAAAGTAGCTGCATCATTTCCAACATGGTCTAGGACGGTAGATTCATTTCCGCTTGAAAGAGGATTTGTCATTGTTTTTATCAATGGTTCGTTACGCATGGATACTGTGAAGTGAGTATCTTCTAGCTCATTGCTTGGAGTGAAGCTTGATGCCGAAGTTGCTATTGAATCGGCGAGAAGATTTTTCTCTCGTGGGATTGCTTCAATGGATATGAAATTAAATGCTTTGCTTAAATCTAACACAGCGTCTTTGTAGAGTTGTAAATGTTTGGCTTTAGTTTCATATATTTCAGAAACTTGGTTTGTTACTAATTGCGAGTCTCCTAAAACTTTGATGTTATCAACACCAATTCTTTTGGCTAAGGTAAGGCCAAGGAGGAGAGCTTCATACTCAGCGCCGTTGTTTGTGCATTCAAAGTTCAACTTGAAAGAGAATGGGAGGACCTTTTCCTCGAGCGAGGTAAGAATTATACCTACCCCCGCTCCATAGCGGCATTTAGCTCCATCGAAATGGAGAGTCCAATATTTAGCCGGGAGCATAGATGTAGGTGTATCTACTGTATTTGCACATTCTACTTCGACCATGTAAAGATCTTCTGCTGGAAGAGAGCCAACCCCTAAGGAATATCCTATACCTACTGAATCAAATGGTAAGAACATTGGTAAATCTTGTTCTATTAATTCAATGATTTTTGCAGTAGTCCCTAATGATACAGTTTCTTTAGCTTTACCGCCAGGAATTGGGGTTGTTTTGGCTATGCTGATGGTTTCAAGATCCGTCGTAGGTACCAACTTTTCTTTTGACTTTGAGTCAGTGGGTTTATTAAGTTGGTTTGTTGGAAGTTCGAATTCTGAGTGTACACCTGGTCTCTTCTTTAAATCAGCTAGGTGTACGTCAAACGGCTTTGGATCACCTTTGGCTACAAATACCTTTCCCAGATGCAAGAATCTTACTTCTTGAAATAGCGTGGAAGGGATTGCCTTCATTCGATGTATCCATGGTCGGCCGAGGATCATATTATAGTTAGTTTCCCGATCTATAATATAAAACTCAGTCAGGATTGTTTTAGGTCCCAAAGTGACTGGTAGTATTATGGTTCCTATCGATGTGGCTTTAAGGCTATCGTAGCCTCTCAAGGTATTTCGAGTAGTGGAACAGTTTGTTTCACCATATCCCAATTTTTGGAGAAAAGAGAAAGGGACTATGTTAACCGCAGCTCCATCGCCAACCATTTCCCGTTTTACATAATTATTATAAACCTGTACTTGCAAGTGTAGGGCTGGATTGCCTCGGCGTGCAATCTCGGCATCCGTAGGCATTTTACTTATTTCGAATATGAATTCGACATCCCTATCCGCCTGTCCCGGAGGATAAACATCAAAGTCTATATGATTTACTTGTGCTTCTGGTGGTGGAGTGATACTAATTAAATGACCCAAACCTAACGCCTCTAAAAGAGCATCCCTATGATCAGGGGAATTCTTTAGTAAATCAAGGAATGAAATATGCGAGAAGGTTTTTGTTAGATCATTAATTAGATCGTAAGCACCCATAGGTTTTGCTACGGTTTGCTGGATGTTATCTGCTTCCGGCAGATGGCTTGGACTTGGTTGAGATAAATACTCTCGTGTCCTCGTAATTGCTTCAACGGGTAATTCGGAGTCTAACTCCACTAATCCAACTACCTTAGGTTGCGGCTGACTTCCTAGTTGTGGCGCGACTAACGGATTTAGCGAAGTTGAGGCCTCGTGATCGTTGTTTCCTGTTATTGCGCCTTTGTTTTTTCCAGTTGGTTTCAACCCATCGTTATCATGATTTGGGAGTGGATCATTAAAGATCTTGAGAGGGGAATTCTGAGGGGAAACTGCCCCTGTGAAGGTACTTGCCGTTGGTGACGTAGGATCTGCTAAGAACATATCCATAAAAAATTGTTTTTGTTCATTTGGCAAGCGTTGCATGAATTTGTTGTAGTCACGACACGTTCTAGTGTCATGACCCCGAATTTTATGGAAACCACAATAAGAATTGGGATTATAATTCCCATTTTGTTGGTTTGGTGTGTATTGTGGCCTAAAATTCTGATCAAACTGTTGCCTATTAGGACCAAAGTTTTGGAATTGTTGTTTTTGGTTTTGACTTTGGTTTTGGTAACCAAATGAGTTTTGGCTTGGCCCTTGCATGGGATTTCGCCGTTGTTGTTGTGGATTATTAAAATCCACCGTATTGACCTTCGGGGTAAAATTGTTGTTTCTTTGGTTGTTTGTTTGTGATGGAGTATTAACGACATTTACCCTCTTGGGCTGGTCAGTTACCCCATCTGTTGTTACCCCACGATTTTTGTTAAGGATTTTGGGTCCTTGATTGACATTTGTGGTAGTTGTAGTATTTTGAGTGGAGGTGATTAACCTCCCATTTGCTCCATACGTCTTATGGCCACTATCTATTGCTGCCTAGTCTATTCATAGAGCGCTCTCAAGTACTTCGTCATAAGTCCTTAGTGGGAACTTCTAGACTTCTTCCTTCACTTCTTTGCTAAGAGAATGAAGGAATAAATCGCATATCTCCATCTGATCCATGTTTGGAGCGCTTGCCGAGGAATAAAGGACTATGCGCCACCTTTGGATGAAATGGGCGACAGACTCATTATGTTCTTGCTTGATGTGCAAGAACTCCCTGATTCCTGTCCTTGATAGTTTGTTCATGTCGAAGGCTTTGATGAACTCCGACACGAGTTGTTTGAATGAATGTATGGAAGCCTCGGGTATTCTGTAATACCAATCGAGGGAAATGCCTTCCAGCATTTTGGGGAATATTTTAGCAATGACCCCATCCCATGGGAGTAATTCTCGAATGGTTGTAGCGTAAGATTTGATATGCGCATTCAGATCTCCTTCTCCTTTGTATTTGGGCAAATCGGGAAGAGGCCTTGGAAGCACAACGCTTCTTATGGCAAAATCTAAGGGCTCCTTTAAATATTCTGAATAAGTCCCTATTGCATATGTCTCAACCATTGATGGTGCCTGTTGAGGAGGCGGTGGCGGAACGGGTTGTTGATATGGCGTAACATACGCGTTGGCAGGGGCATAAGGAAATCCCTGCATTTGAGTAAACATGCCGGGGGATGAGTACATATCTCCTTGTGGTGATTTGGAATACATGTTTAAGTACGAAGGGGTACTATCCAGGAATGGATTGCTCTGTACCAGACCAGGAGGAACTGTACTAGCGATAGTGGGTCTAGTTGGTACTTGTTGTGAATACTGAGGAGTCATACCTAACGTGCCTACTCCTGTGAGGAGATCTACTTGGCTAGGATGGTGCGGAGGATTGGAACTCCCTGTTTGTACGAAGTTTAAATTTTGATTCGCTTGGGTAAGCTCTAATCCTCTAACCTTTTCTATTAGAGTTGAAATGACTTTGTTTGGTGAAGTCACGATATCGTGCCTTGGTGGCGTTTGTTGTATATCCTGGTGTTGTATAGGCATGTGATAGCCTGTCATGAACTGATTGCTATCTTGCCAAGTTTCTCTGAGAGTATTTTCTATACGTTATGGCATAGAGGTAT
This sequence comes from Taxus chinensis, assembly GCA_019776745.2. Taxonomy (NCBI): domain Eukaryota; kingdom Viridiplantae; phylum Streptophyta; class Pinopsida; order Cupressales; family Taxaceae; genus Taxus; species Taxus chinensis. The sequence goes on along the minus strand of CM034150.1, from coordinate 107,332,005 downwards.
TTTCTTGAGGAGAGAACTCGGGCTGTATTTGCAAAATTCCTACAGGTGGGTACATGCCTTGAGAGCGTTGTTCATTCCTAGGATAACGTATTGAGTACTCATCATCTAGAACTGAGTATGGATCTGATTGTCTGCTAATATGTGGTCTAAGTATCACCTAAGGAGATGAAGCAGATTCTCCAGTCAATGTCATATTGTTTGAGCCTGAAGGATCTGTTTGTGTTTGAGCGAGTTGTTGCTCCAACCCCTCTGCTTGGAAGGACGAACTATATCTAATCCTTGGCGTTTGCGTTGACAACTGATTAGTTGAATAGTTGTCGCCCCACATTAAGAGTGAGGGTGATGACTCCCTATTCTGTTGGGCATAGTATGCCTCAAGACCCAGGAGGGGTCTGCCATATGCATCGAATCCCGACATATTCGGGGGGTATATGAATACCCGCAGAATAATGGGAAGGAGCGAAGGTGATTTGTGAAGGGAAACGTGATATTTATGACTCCGAATGAGAAGGTAGGAAGTTTTACGTCATCTTCACTAATTTCGTTTGTTTCACGTCGGGTTCACCAATTTTGTACGTCGGAAAAGCAACAGGCGAGCGTGAGAATCAACAAGTGACTCTTCCACGTACCCGACCTCCCGAGGTCGTGCCGAGACAGCCGGTGGGGGTAGAATATGCAAACAAACTAGTTGGGGAGTCTAATGTCTTCGACACGCACTAATGGTATTTGCGAAACTAAGGCAAAGAAGGCCCTTCTAACTTGGACTGGTGTGATAGATCGATCAGCGAGGATGACTGCTCGAAGGCTCCAATCAATATCGAGCTCTGGCATGATTCGATCTATGGGTTGTGGGATGCGTGGAAAATGACCCAGGATGGTTTCGTGTATTTCTCCTGATAGGGTCATATGGTGAATATAGTCAAATCTATGGACGATTCTCTGGCCTAGTCCAAAATTCTCTAGCTTTGTTAGCTGTTGTGTCTAGTAGGGACAACTGTTGAATGATGATAGGTGGAATCAGAGTAGACTGAAATACTAATTTGCGTAGGCCAGTGTCTATATCTAACTGACTTGTGGATTCGTTAGGCTGTGGGATTTGTGGATCACAACCGTAGACTCTTGGTTGTTGCAGTCCTGTTATGGTCATACGTGAGATCAAGTTCTAATCCCTAGTATCCAGTAGTCGTAAGCTTTCTCAGCCTCTACGTTTAGAATCAGTAATTGTGTGATTTTCTCAGAATACCTCACAGGTGTTCTAGTAACTTGAATTCTTAAGCTGGTATCTATATCTACGAGGGTGTCTCCAGTGTCTGGATGTGGAACTAAAGGATCGCACCCGAATATTTGTTCTCTTTCAATCCTTCTACAGTCATGCGGATGTTTTCTAGGATAACCTATAGTTGGTTGATTTGACCAAAATGTGGTGCTTGGTCGTCTTCTATGTTTTAACCCTCTCAACTGTGACCTGATCTGTTGGAAGTCTGTTGTTGTTTGGAAGACTTGTATCCTAAGGTTTGGTCAATGTCAGTTACTGCCACTACGATTTTGGGCTGGGGCACAATTGGCTCGAAAATGTATTCCCTGGGCTCCCTAGGTCCCGTAATTGTCATGCAAAAGCAGTAATGAAACAAACTATAATAAAGTAAAATCTAAGTACACTTCTAGCATATATAATTTCTTTTTTTTTGTATTTTCTGGCAATTTCTAAGAAAGCAGCTATCTAAAAATATTTAGAATTGACAACTAAACTAATAACGTAAAACAAACAAAATAGCCGAGTGTAGCTATTTGTCTGTGCAATTTTGTATATCTATTCTAAACAATGAAATAAACTAATCTATTTGCAAGATTCTCGATCCTACCTTAGAAGTGAGGAATGAATCATAGTTTCTCAGAAACTATCAATCCCCCACAACTTCCCTGGTAATATCGAGAATGGAAATAACTGTAATAAAGCGATTAACTACTTTATTTGATAAGTTCTAACTAAAACTTTTAAAGATGGAACCTGGATTTCGCAGAACAGTGGCAAATCCGACGGTGTGTGTGTTCTTGTCCCCTCAGTATGATCTCTTCGTTCTTTGTGCTCATGTGAATCCAAAAAAGTGTGTAATGCTTGCATCAATAGGAATAGATATTTGGATCAATGGACAGCCTTCAGAATGCAGACAGAATAGAATGCAGATAGGAGAGGGATAGCGCAAGAGTACAGAGCTTGGCCTATACAATTCCTAGCGGGGTCTACTGCGAATCATGCAACAAAATGCGTCCAGAACCTGAAACTCGTCTGTATGAAGAGCAAAACCTGCAACTTTAATGGCTGCCTAAACTATTCTACTCCAAAAGCAATAATACTGTTTGCACAAGTTGGATCTGTGGCTTACCAACAGCTAAGTAAATGCAACTAAGCATGTAAAAGATTTAAACTATCAAACTTAAGCAAACTAGAAGACTAAACTACTGAAAGTGATGAGTTTTTAAATGAGAATGAGGGGCCATTTGCATGTGCACAAACCATGCATTTATAGGAATTCAAATACCCAAAGATCAAAACCAAACTGAACTCCTAAACAATAAACAAAGGAAAAACACTATTCCAGGGGACCAAAAACATTAATGCATGCTCAAGTCGGCAAGAAAAGCTGGTGAAGCATTGAACTTTGCGTGCGTTCCGTCAAAAGAACGTTCTGGAAAAATGCGTAAAGGACTGCCGCCCTGCTCAGGGCGGCGGTTACAGGACCGCCGCCCTGTTCAGGGCGGCGGTCAGGAGACCGCCGCCCTTCAGGGCAGCGGTTTCGTCACTGAAGACCAAAAAGCCAAGAAAAGAGGAAAAAAGGGAAAACAAAGCACGCGGGGGCTAAGCGGGGAATGTGGGATGTTAACGCATATCCGTAAAGCTTCTCTGGATCCCGAACACCTTGCGAAGATACCTGTATCATCATTGGGGCATTTATTACACCGTTCCGCAGTACAGTACCTTACAATTTTGGGTACGTATAGTAACCTTCTTGACAGTATTGATAGAGAAATGATCCAAGAAGGCTTGGGCTACCTGATTGAATGATAATATAGTGTGTTTAGGTAACCCACTATACCAATCTAATGTAGGTCCAGTGAGGGACATGGGAAAATTTCTCAAAAGCAAGGTATCATCATGAGCGATCAGATAACACCCATGTTTGAATGACTGCAAATGTTGTTGTGGGTATTCTTTGCTATTGAAATGATCGAATTTAGACATTTAGCAATGCACATGGTATGAACGGATAGGAATGGATGGGTGAATAGGCTCATTGCAAATCTCATCATAGGTGAGAGTGTTATGGGAGCTGAAAATTGATGCCTCCAATGTCTGCATCTTGTCCAACATCAATTTAATCAGATCATTGGTGGGTTGTGATGATTGGATTCCTCTTGTAGCGTGAGGAGGTTGGTTTTGGGCATATAACAAGGGTGGCACTCTAGTGTATGGGGCTTCCATGTAGGGTTGTGAAGAAAAAGGTAGTGAAATACGGGGTATGTACCCAGAATGAATAATGGATGAAACAGGAGGTTGTTGGTAGTATGTATATGGAGGTGGAAGGGTTGTGATAACCCTAGTGGAAATAAGGGCTAATGATTGTGGAATGGAAAGAACCATGTTTTGAAATGGGGTAGGGGTCACCGACATTGGAGGTGGGAATGTAGCTATAGGTATGTATGAGACATTAGGGGTGGATGAGGTTGTGTTTGGGGTAGTCATCGAAGGTATGGTGGATGTAATGGGTGCCACAGAGGTAATAGACATGGCAGTCATAGCAGGTATAAAACCTAATTGCAAAACGACTGGGGGTAAGGTGGATGAGGGAAGCATAGAGCTAGATGAGACCGATGTGGAAGTGGGTGCAAGAGTCGGGGGGATAGATATGGGCATGTTTTATATCAACTAACCCGAGACGTATCGATTGGATGAGTGAGAAAGGTAAAACTACAAAGCGGCAGGGTTTTGGTCAAGGAGTCTTGCGAACTCGTCATCTTCGATAGTGATAGTAGTGGGCTGGATGGGATCCATGACTGGTGATAAAATAGAAGGTGGTGAAGGACTAGGTTGGAGTGGTTGGCAACTGGCATGGAATACGATGGTGCTTGCTTGTCTTCAGGTCAGTACCATGTGAACCAGTATTGATCAGGTAGGGTTTCTTCTTTGTAAATGATACAGAGAATAGCAGGAATAGGTGAATCTGATGATAAAAAATGGATGAAGTAACAAATGGTGGTTGGAATGTGAAACAGGATAACCGATGCCGATTAGGGAAAACTAATGTTGGTCAGGGGTAATCGCTTCTGGTCACTGTAGAAAATGGACAGTAAGTAAACAATAAGCCAGAAGGTAAAATTTGATAGGCATGTCAAATCTAAAGATGTTTAAAATGTCAATGGGAAAAATGACAGTGACAGAGACTGTAAAAAGTGGAAGAAAGTGAAGTAAATGTCCTTTTAAGTAGGTTATCAAAAGGACCTGGAACTGACGTCAATTGGGTATAACCGATGGCAGTCAAAGGTAACTGATGACGATTACTGTGAAATTGAAACAGTGATGAAAGAAATTGTTTGTGATTTAAAATCTGATGTAGAATTAGACCCATAATTTTGGGAAACATGATGATATGGCCTAGGCACACTTAGGTGAAGCTGGAATACACCAACTATGATGAGGAGCATGCAAGGATGAACAAAAAAAAGTGATGAATGTGATCTCTCACCTTAAAACGTAAGCCAAGTAGAAACACTAAGAAAATGCAATCCTAGGAGTGCCTTTTCTATTATGTTTGTTTAGCTTATGCTATTTAGGGACTGACACATGAATTGTGAAATAGAGTTTTTGGTGAGGATGGATTCCTACAAAGAAGGAGATCTAAAAGGTGAGGTTTCAGGTATGTTATGGTGGGGATGGGATTCGCTTTGAAGTATGACTCAATAGAGCAGTGAGCTGGGCACCCACTGTGTCGTGATTGTGTGATCACCTACAACTTCTTCCAGGTAGGATGTTGTTTAAGAATGTATGTATTTTGAATTTTTGTGTGGTTTGGTAAGACTTAGAGAAAGAGAAAAGGATAGAAGTTCTTTTCTACAATTCGTTTGTCAACCATCAGCTGGTCATGACTTCTAGCGTATAGGTTGCCCTCAATTAATGTGAGTTAATGCAATAAATTAGAATGGAATGCACTTGTTTTTAAACCCATATTGAAAATGTGGAATTGGATGACACAATAAAATGAAGAGGAAGAGGGATGCTCTTTCACTACAATGAAAAAAAAACATCAAGAAATGATTCTTTTTAATTACACCAAAAGAAAAGTTTCCTTTAGAGAAAATAGAAAGAAGAGGTGGATTACCAGGGAAGAAAATTAGTGTGTACGATTTTTAGAAGGGAAACAAACACACAATTTTTTCCTAGGAGTGAATGAAATGCAAGGAACCCCAGATGGTTCCCACCGGGCGTGCCAAAATGTTTCACCTTTTTCTTAGATTGTTTCTTTGAAGTGTTGACGAAACATATAAGGTAACGGGCATAGGAGGAATACCTGTTCAAATGTCAGTTGATGGGTTGTTGTGTGTGTATGCCTTCTAAATCCACAGCTGATTGTGAGAGATTCTTTTTGGCTAGGAGGAACTACATGTAATGAAAACAAGATGACCAGAAGGAATTAAACAATATGGGTAATGAACTGCCTAGCGTAAGCTAGATCTGGGAATTTTGATACTTCATAGATGGATGTTAGTCCATTGTTTTAGACAATTCAATGTTGTAAACACAGTAAATCCTATTGTTATTTTAAAATGATTTAGGTATCTCACTTAAAAACACAATAAGAAATAGATCTAATCTAACAGGCTAAGCTAGAATAGAATCCAAAGGTCAAATGATTGGTTCTGGGTCTCTGCAGGTTTGATAAAGGTCTCGGGTAGATCATAGGTGAATGAGGGTGAGATAAAATTAGGTGGGTAAGTCTTTGTTTAGGGCTTTGTGGGAAAACACAGAGACCGATGACGGTTAGGGGTGACCAACGGTGGTTAGGTATAACCGGTGCCAATTACTGTGAGATCTGGAAATGTCATAGAATAGGTCGAGGTCTCCTTTGTGATTACACAAAGTACTTTAGTTATTCGGGATGAGGTATTGGGTACCTGGAGTAGGATTTTGCAAGTTTTTAATGGGTATATGAAGGTGAAAATCTGGAGAAGGTCAATAGGTAGCAAGATAAACAATGGATGATGAAATGGAATAACTAGGAAAGTATGATCTTGTACTTACTTGGATTCCATTCCTGAAGGCTTGTATGTGAGGTATGGAGGTGCTGATGAGTTTGAAGGTTGCAAGTGATCACCAACTGAAGAAAATCTTATGCATGGGTTGCATGTACACTCCTCTTTGCTTGGATAGATCAGATCATGGCTAGGATGGCTGTATAGGAGAAGATGCTCAATCTCCATCCTTGGATGTGAGTTTTTGCTGGAACCGGCTCTTTGAAGATGTGTTATCTCTCTGAGATGTGTTCTTTCTTGTCAACTTTTTTACCAAATTTTTTCCAACTTCTAACTTCCAACCCTGAGAATAAGGTTGTTTTGGGGTTAAAAGGGGTAACTGACAGCAGTCTGACTTAATCAGTGACGGTTATGGGTAACCGACGTTGGTCAAGGTGGGATTTCCTAGGTTTACTAAACTAGGGCGATCCTCATGATTTCCTTGGATCTTGTGTCATTATCCCATAGATTAGACTGAGAGATTCTTGTGAGCATGTGGGAATGTGGTTAGAGGGAATGTAGGCATTGATTTTTAGGGTTTGTGTAAGTCTTAATTAGTTATGGGAACTTGCTAAGAATAGGTCTTAGGCTGAGTTAGCTTGGTGAGGTGTCTAAGTGAACTGTATGTGGGGGATATTATTTAAATAATAAATATAGTGAGGATAATACATTAATTTAATGTTATTGGGGTGAAGGGGGTCATGGCTAGGTAAATGTAATAAAGGGTGCTTATGGGTCGAGGTACGAAAGGGGAGTGTGACCTAATTTTAGTGTCTACAGGAAGTCTTGATGTCATCCCAACTAGTGATGGATCAGGTTGGTAGGAGCTAGAACTATTCTACTACTTTTTCTTGGAGGGACTCCACAAATAATATTACAACAACATCTTCATATTAGACACCAAGAATTCCACATGATGTCGTGAAATCAGTGATGTGTTCTTTCGGATGTTGTGTGTTGTGACCTTTGAACTTTGGAAAGTTCTTGTGGGAACCCATTGGTAGATTGTGAAGCAGGGGTTCAAGAGAAAGCATGCATGTATTCCTTCCCCATAAAACAATGGGTTGAGGTATTTCTTCTTTGTCTTCGATTTTTTTTTCTGTTTCTACTCTTCTACTACAAATTCTTCTTCTTCTGGGAACTCAATGACCAATGGTGGTTTAAAAATGGGAGAATTTGAAGGGGTTATCAACAGGAGTCTTGACAGGATTTCTAGGTGAACTATTTGAAGAGTTAGATGGAGAGGAGGCTTAAGAGAAGAAGTATGGATTATCTCTAATTTGTTCTTTCTGATTTTACAAAGCCTTGAAATTGGAATCAATAACACCTCTCGACTTGCTCGGCCTAGTGTATCTTCCTTCAGCCAGCTTTTGGAAACTTTTGTAATGGGTAGACGAAAGGACACTATCGAATGTGAAAAGTCACTTGCAGAAATTAGTAGTGTATCTTTCGAAAATGGACTTTCATGAATTTTTTTTTTTCAATATTTGATTTTTTTAATTTTCAGACCTTGTAGTCATATATTGGGTGCAGATGTTGCTAAATTTACCCCACAATGGGTGCCAAAAACTGTTGGCAAGAAAATTTGTCAGGTGGACAAACTTGTGGATTTCTTGCCAATGCTATGGGAATCTAAGTCCCTCTACTTAACTAGTGTAGCTGTCATATATGAATGCATGAGAAAATGTGTATTTTGGTGGTGGCCTTTTGACTGGGGACCCAACAGGGGCACTCCACTAACCCTATAGCAAATTTTGCAGATACCTACAAGAGAGGACTTTGTCTGTAGAGAGGGAAAGGGGGGTGAGAAATGAGGTAGGGGAAATACTTTTATAGGTAGGAAATTAGATTCATGTACACACTAGTTAGAAACTTCAACACATGCATTTATGAGAAGAAACAACCCTACAAATGGAAACAAGACGAGATAAGATTGTGAACTCTTAGTTTCTAAAATCTCCTCATCAAAAAGACTACAAAATCCTTCTTCTTTTATTGATGCTTAAATAAAAGTTGTACATAGTGTGGGAATGGAATAAATTTGAGAGTGGAGGAAAGTAGAAGAAAATGGCTATCTCCTTTTCTTTCTCTAAGTACAATTCACTCTTGATTTTACAAGATCAATCACCAACCCTTTAAAATGGGAATGGAATTACAATTTATAGAGTGAGAGGTGACTTATCATCTACCCCCCAATTGCTTTTCATGTCTTTGTGTAAATTGAAACTTTTCGAATTCCTAGGAGAATATTAAGTCCCTTTTTATAACATAAAGGTGACTTATTACATTAGGAACATTAGGACATGTGAAAAAGTGCAACCCCAATGCAAAATTAGAATATTGGAAAGTGAGAGAAAGTTGGGGGGAGAAGAGGAGAAATAAATAGAGAGATAAGAAGAGAGAGAAGAAGAAGAGGAGATGTAATTCCTGATGAAGTTCATTAATCCTCACTGATGGAATGCTCCAAATGTAGTGAAACTCTAAATCTTTGAATTCCTTTCACACTATGAAACTCTTTCAAATCGTCTCTCGAATAACTCTCCAAGTTGAGTGAACTGTTTTGCTGATGATCACAGTTGTGGTACCATTTTCAGATTGGATGGTTCATGTCTCAAGCTTGTCATGGAAAGAGCAGGATAGGACTAGCTTGAGACTCTGCACAGACATAGGGTGTTCTGCAGTGGCAAACAAGCCACTTGTGAGTATTTTTTCTTCGATCCTCCTTTTGTCCTTGGAGGCCATACAAGTCTTAAGGTCATTCAAGTCTATGTATGAGACATCATTGTCTTCCACATCATACTCATAGGCAAAGGGTTGTGATGGCTTCGGACTTGTCCATTTTGGCTTCATGTCTCCCTTAGAAAATCAACTTACTATTTTTAGTAAGTGTGAAAAATCAAGTCCCCGCTCTTCAATAGGATGTTGCGGCTCAGTTTTCCTCTTTCTTCCTGCATTCCTTATTCCTTCTGGATCAAATTTCTATTTTTAGCAAGTACTCAAGGTCCCACTTAATATTTTTAGTAATTTCTAAAAATGTCCATTCTGGTGAATTCTCAGCTGTAGTGCACCTCCAACGACTTCATCTCCTTCACAATTTCTTATGTCGACGACTTTCCTGAAATAGTAGTTCCTATGTAGTAGACCTACTATTTTTAGAAATGTGGCTTCTTAGAATCAGATTGACATGGAATGAATTTTTTTGATATGGTTTTTGTCCTAATATCACCCCTTTTAAATTTCAGGCCCCTGCACTTAATAGTCCAAGAGATTTTAAAGTTTTAATTTTCGAACCTGGAAGTGCTTCTGGGTGTGGCAGCCATTAATGGACCTCAAAATTATAGGTCTGGTTTTCTCCTCCATTTACGATGAAATAAATTTCATTGTGATATTTTTCTTCTTCTAATGCTTCATGTGAAATTCTACTTCATTTCACCCAACAGTTTGACGGGAAATTGGATTTTTTCTTCATTGAGCCAAAAGTGGGATTTCTTCACTGTCGATGCTTTGTAGCATGAGGGGAGAATTTGAAGGTGTTTTATTGATGGAATTTGGTATAGGAATGAATATAAAAAAATAATTTATTTTTTCACGCATCCATTTGGGATATTTCTTCAACTTTTCTTGTCATGGCCATGGAGTTTTCTCTGTACTTCTCCTTCTATGTTTGCTCCAATTTTCCTTTAGGACCTACGTGAATTTTTGGGGTGAAAGAGGAGTAAATATATGGAAGGTATGGTATGAGATTCATCAATGGAGTAATGGAGGTGATAAGTTACAGAGGAATAATGGAAGAAAACTATGCACGGGAGTTGAAGCAACTAGAAGCACTAGAAGCACTGAAGAGACAATTAGATTTTTTGAAAATTTAAAATTATGAGAGGAGAATCTTGGGAAAAAATTTCCATGCTTGATGTCCCTGACCTCAGGTACATGAGGGATATATAATTCCATGGTGGTCAAGAGGAAAACACGTGGTGGTGATCCGATGGCAGGGAATGAAGGTGAGAAAAGTTACTTTAAAGCACTGGGAGTTAAAAGTAGGTCACAGGGATGTCTAAAAGGATCCCCATAGGAGGCTGGGTGCATTTTTCCATGTCTTATGTCCCTCACCTCATGGAAATAAGGGACATCATTTTCTGCGGTATTCCTAGAGATGACATGTGGTGCTTGATCTGACGGCAGGGAATGGATACTCCAAAAATGCAGTTGGGGGCTAAACTATCAAGTCTAGAGGTCACATGGATGTCCAAAAGGATCCCCATATGGGGCTGGGAGATTTCTTCAAGGTTTTATGTTCCTCATCTAAAGGACATAAGGGACATTAGTTTCCACATTAGTCCTAGAGTTGACACGTGGCAATTGATCTGACGGTAGGGAACGGATGCTCCAAAGATGCACTTAGGGACTGAACTGTCAAGTCTAGAGGTCACATGAGGGTCCAAGAGGTCACATGGGAGCTAGGGGAATTTTTTAATGGTTGGTGTACCCAACCTCAGGGATTTTGGGGACATGAAATCCTACTAGGCTCCTGGTGCTGACACGTGTCCTCCCGAAAAATGACTAAGTCTTGAACTGCCTTTGAGAGGGTAACTTGGGACGATGATAACTTGAGCTCCTAGTGGAATTATTTGTAAAATTTTATATTATCCCTACTTGAAATGTCATTTTGGATCCAATGGTGTTGTTTTCATGTCTTGATTAGCCATTGGATCTCTAAAAATCAGATTTTTGATTTGAGACTCTACTTATGCCTGAGAAAAACTACCTGTCAATCCTATGCATCAAGGTGTTGTGAAAAATATTATTTCACCATCATGTAGGGATTGTAATTAGCTTTCCGTTTCTGTTTTTTTTTTACTTCTAACTCCATTTGGAGCTCCCAGAATATTCTTCTGAAGCCCAACAAATTTTTTAGGCCTGTGAACTGCCTAGGCTTGTGAACCCTATTTTTTACTCAGAATGCTCCAAGTTTTTCACAACTTCCCCAAGGATTCCATAATTATTTACATGATGTTCTAATGTATTTAATTTACCTCCATGTTGAATTTGGCCCTTCAGTTTCGCTCTAGTGGGTTTGATCCAATCTTGGGAAGGTCAGTGATAGCCCTTCCCAATACTTCCAAAAGATAACATCTTTTCAGAAATCCCTAAAATAACCTAGGGGGAATGAATAGAATTTCCTAAATCACCTAGGGGACCAATTTGAAATCAAATAGCAGGTCACCATACTGATGGATTTGGCTTGGGGTGCATGGGAATGATAAAACATGAAAATTTTGACACAGGGGTATAGTTGTCGTGCTTGGAAACTTCCAATTTCCCTATTGCACATTTACACGACAACAATAACTTATCTGATTTACCAACAAGTTAAAACAACACTTTCTACAAACTTTAGTGATGAAAAGTACAAAGGTTTCTGGATTAATGATGAAATAATCCTAAGGTATGGAAATCAGGCATATGTACCTTTTGAAAATGAGTTAAGAAAGAGAGTGATGACTGAATTTGAAAATGCACCTTTCTTTGAGCATCCCAGAGTGACGAAAATTCTTGTTGATGTAAAACAACAATGTTTTTGGAAAGGGGTGAAAAAGGATATAACTGAACACATTACTCATTGTCTTTAATGTCAGAGTGTAAAGGCAGAACATATGCACTTGGCTAGCTTATTTTACCCTTAGAGCATACCACTGTTTAAATGGTAGGTAATAAGTATGAATTTTGTACAAGAACGGGTTTACTAAAAAATCTAAGTCTTAATGGTGTCATAAGATTATTCATGTGTTGTAAAGTGATATATCAATTTTATCAATGATTCCTTATTAATAATGAATCTATAAAGGTATCTCAGAAGTTCTCAAATTGATCAAGTGTCTTAACATACAAGTATAGTCATCTAAAAGTTATTTTAGCACAAGTCTCGGTTTGTGTCAATCATTAGGAGATATGTCATGAGATCTACAGGTGCCAATATCTCTTTGATTATGTTGAAGAAGCTCTGAGAAGAAGGATAGTTTGATCAAGTGATATCTTGATCAGTACATTGATATAAAAGGAGGGATGTGGCGAAGATATGTCCAAATTAGGTGTGCACTAGATGAAAGGAGGAAGGTTTTAGTGTTTTTGAGTGGTATGGATGGAAATTTGTATTTGGAGGACTAAATGATGGAGTTAGGAGCTGATTTTTTTTACAAATCTTCTAGATATGATGGTCAAAAGGATTCAAATGGTTTTAGGCCACAAAAAAGGTATACATTCCTTGGAATTCATGATAGTATTCAGAATTGTGATATTGATGTCAAGAAGGCCTAGTTGTGGATTTTTACTCATGTAAACTGGGTATAATCCTTTTTTAGTGCATCTAAAATGTTTTTGGAAGTGAATATTTTCTCAAATGGGTATTCAAATCTAGCTCAACATCTTCATGAAGGTATCTACATCAATAACTGTAATTAAAGGTAAGTTTGCATAAGCTAGTTGATTATGAAAGAGAGATTTGAAGGAGTGAATTTGGTCCTGAGGTATCTTGATGTTGTCTCATCATGTGAATGTATTGCATATGACTATGTGAATATTAGGAATACATGTTTGATTGTATAATTTATGGTGTTGGCTCATTGATTCCTTTTGATGTCTCTAGTCTGTAATGTACTGAAATGATCTATCATAGATCTGGTGATGGATTTTTTGTGTACCTTGAGTCTTTCAAATTGGTGAAAGTATGAGAAAATAGTATGGAAAAAAAGTTCATGTGTAAGATATCATGGTTACTCTTCTTCAATATTGTTCCTTAGTGCAAGGTTTTGATTGTTTTGAAGAAATTTGTTGAGCTACAAGTGCAAGAGGCATGTTATACACTTACTCAGTGGTATGAGGTGTTGAAATAGGTCTCTATAGTCCTATGGGCCATTTTTATGGACTTTGAAGAATTTATCAATAAAAGTACATGATTATAGAACATATATGATTCTTTCCTAATGGATAAAAAATGGACTGCATAGTTTGTGACATGAAAATGCTAAATCTCAGTAAATGAAGAGTTGACAGATTCAAATCATAGTGTGCTCGGAACTCAAAATATGCACCTACAGGTGTGTTAAAAGATCTAGTGGAAATAAAATATTTTGAACTATATGGGAGTTTTGAACATTTGTATAAGTTCTCAATAAATGCATGATTATCTATCCTTATGTAATAACTATGACAAGCTAGTAAAAAGAAGAAAAAATATTGCCTCCATAGTAGTTGGGTTGTTACAGGAATTAAGATAATTTGATGAAATAATGAATCTTTTCTATAGTAACATGAGAAAATATAAGTAGGTATTTAGAAATTCATGAGAAGATTCAATACATGAAGGTTCAGTCAATATGTCTACATGTTTCTTCTTACTCAAAATGTAGACTTCTAGGATGTCAAGTTTGAAGGACTCATTGACTAAGAATGAACTTTTACAAGTATGTGGACAAGTGTATTTTAAATCTTGATAGGGACAAGATTCAAAATCATGATTACACATATCTGGGAAGGTTCATAGGTCTTAAGGAATGTAAAGAAATGAACTCAGGTGTGAGAATCCTTGTGTGTTGTCCTTATATGTGTTTTGAGCCAAATGTTAAGTTGAGGGGTCAAAGTGTGTGTGAGTGGATAAATTTGAAAATATGTCTAGGTATGAGGTATTTTCCTTTGTTTTGACTTGTCTAACTTATCTTGGAATCATGATTTTTTCTTAGATAAGGTCTGTGTTACATCTATATGGTCATCTTGTGCACAAATTGGCTAAAATCAATAAAGACTCAGTAGTATCATAGTTTGAATATGGGAAAGTTGAACTAAAACCTTCTTGATGGTTCTTAGTCACTAAGAACATATGTATTGAAATGATAATGGGAATTAAAGTTGTGTTCTCATATAAGATAAGTTGGTTAGGTCTTATCTTACTCAAAGAATGTGAATTTTGAATTCATAGTATGCTTGAGAACTGGTGTCAAGTCATTACATGTGCATGGCATGATGTTTAATAAGGCATGTGGTATGTGTCAAGTATATCTGTGGCTTATTTATATGAACAAGAAAGTGCATGGCTCCTTAGAAGAAGTGATATTTACAAGAATATAAGGTTTATTTTGATCAAGGTAAGCATGTTGTGTGCTTGAAGCTAGTGATTAAGGTCTGTATAGTCCCTTAATGACAAGGGGAGTATATTATTTTCTTTTAGAAGGTGTGGTAGATGTCTTAAGACAAATGAGGTATGTAAAAATTTTTATCTCAATGAACTAGAAATTTTTGATCCTTGAATACTTGTTTCCATCTAATTATGATTGTTAAAGATTGAAGAAATAGTTTAGGATTGGGAAAAAGTGTTCATGATGTTTTCTAGCTATGATAGCAAAGTGAGTAACTCGTATTTGTGATTTTAGGATAGATATGGTGATTTTAGGCCTAAGGTGAGTAATGGTATGTCTTTTCATGGTGTGAAGTGTATTTGAAAGCATGTCAAAGTTGGTCTCTAAACCATTGAGTAGTTTGATTAGGGATGTGTGCTCTTAAGTCAATCTGGAGAGCAAGATAGTGCATTGTTATGCTTGATATAAGCGTATATAAGATGGTGTATGCTCAGGAAATGAGGTAAGATGAATTTATATGATATTTTATGAAACTGTTGGCATGTTCAATGTGTGGATGTTTCAAATGATGGTCTGCTACAGTTGAGTCATGAATCCTAAACAGAGGTTAAGGTGAAAATAATTGATTTTGCATACCTAGAAGGTTGAAAATGGTGTCTTGGCTCCAAATAAGGTAAGATTATGATTCATTCATTCTCTATTGACTTAATCAGATGTTGTATATGCTTATCCAAGGGAGAGCATGGTGGTTCAATGCTTAAAATGAAGGCAAGAATCATATTTTGAGAAAAAATCAAGAAATGGAGCTATTTTGAGACCTTTGGTTGATTTTTCCAACCAAAGCATGATGCTTTGAAGCTGAAGAAGGTGAAGAAGGTGAGATATAGGTATGCCTTTTTCACTAATGTAAAAAGGGGGAGAAGTTCAAGGTGTTTTCCATAAATGACAAAGGAGGAGATTGTTGGCATGTGGTCCTAATAGGTGTTTTCATTGATGAAAAACCACATTAATGATAAAGTGAATGTTGTATTATGATTACATGATGATGTATATGATGTTGATATAGTGTTTTAGATGTGTTTGAGCAGATATAGTTGGATTTAGTGAGGATATATTTCTCTGATAAGCCCATACAGGTTCATAGAAGATGCAACATAGCAGTATGAGCTTCTTGGATGCATAAGAAGCATGTTGACATGATGGATAATAGGTTTTGAGGGTCATTTGGAACTCACAGTAGTGGCATAGTATAGGTACAAGTGCTTATTGGGAGCAGGTAAAGTAGCTGGAAGGTGTGAAAATGTGGTTTGGGGATATATGAGCCCATAGAAGCATGTATTCAGGTATATAATGACATATCATATATGTTTGGGTCATTTTTAGAGGTTTTATGTTGAGTTATTGCATTATTTTAGTTAGACCTGGCCTCTACAAATAGGATCAAACATGAAAACATAGGTAAGTATTAGTGACTAGAGATATTGAACTATAGAAATGACATTATAATGATTGGAGATGTTATAGGTATGAGTCGTGATTATTTGAAAAAAAATCTAGGTTCCCATGATGTTTATTGTGGAAGATATGAATTTCCAGTGAATTTCCAGCTCAAAATTCAACTTCGATGCTCATTGTGAATAGTGTGCTTTTCGCGGGATCTTGTGGATTTCAAGGAAGATTCTATGGTAATTTTATAATGTTTTTAAAAAATAATCAAGTTAGTTAATTGTCACATTTTTATGAACGAATGTTAAGAGGTAAAGTGGTCTAAAACCCTAGTTAAACCCTAGCTAGGAGCAATTTGTAAAAAGTGAAATATACTAACCTGGTTTTGATTGCTAGTGAAAATTTGATGATTGTATGTTTTATTGGAAAAGCTCATAATTTCTATAAATGTATAGTTGAGGTCATGGTGCTGAGTGGGGCCCACCTAAAAATAACAACATCTAAAGAAAAAGGTTTTAGGATAAGATGGTCCAAAGGAGTAGCATGAAAAATTCATGTTGTATGATTATTGGGATTTTATATTAATTTTAATGAATTTTGAGGGAAATATCATACAAGTAAATGGTGTTTTGAAATCCAAACAAGTTGACTGGTCAAAGGGTAGTTTTGGGGTCTCAAATAGCAGGGTCTAGTAAAATGCCTGTATATTGAGCTAAAGGTGGAGTTTTGAGATGATTCAAGTTGTGTTGGAAAGTATAATAAGAGAAATTTATATTTTTATAAGTATTTTATCATTATGAGATCATATGAAATGGTTTCTAGCTCATTCTTTGATTAGGATGATTTTTGGCAGTTCAAGACATCATGTGTTCTTGTGAAAGTTTGATGATATTTGAAGCATGAGATGGATTGGGTGGTGATTAATATAACCTAAAAGGTGAATAAGGATGAAATTTTCATCCAATTAATCCATTTTAGGTCTTGAAATATTTTTTAAATTATTTTATGAGCTAACATTTTGTAACAACTTTTTTGGTAGATTGATTTTCTAAAAGTAAATGTTGTTGTGGTTTGAAGAGATGATTGTTTCATGTCTTATAAATTGTTTAAAAGTGTTATAAAGGATATGAAATTTAAATTTAATAGTCACATGTCATGGTTTGGTTGAATATAAGTTTTTTTTTTTTCTAATGAAGTTTCCAGAGTTCTCAAGGGTGTAGGAAATGACAGTTTTGAGAAATACAATGAGCATTGGGCCCATTAAATGAATAATTTCATGTGTATGTTTTTATTTTAATGAATAATTTGTATAAATGAATACAGATTAGAATGCATATATCTAATTGATCATACTTTAAGATATAACATTGTAGTTTAATGGCATTTACATACTGTATTATCTATTTTCTAAATTTTATGGTTGTGTTTGTTGTGTTGTCTGTCTTTGATGTCGTGGACCTAAAAAGATTCCCTTAGATACGGTTAATTATGTGTTTCAAATTCCTCCCAAAACCAAATGCGATATATAATATTGTGAAGCTTTAGCCAATTAGAATGTTCCTGAATTGTTTAACTAATGACTTATGTTTTATTCTATAATTTTCATAATAGACTTAGTACTATTGAGGACAAGAGCTGATTCAAGGGGGGAGAAATGTTATGTGACTAAATATCCGAAAGCTTTTAAAACATTAAAGAATGTTTAGATTGTTAAAGAAAATTTTGATTTGAGACTCGTTAATACAAGTTTGAGTTGAGATTATCTGTAACAAATTCTCTATAATTAAGTTAATGATGTAATATGGGAATGGATATCGTGATCATTACATTAAGATGCTTAATTGATTTATGAAAATATGTGATGGTTCATAACTTCCATGAAATACTATAAAAGCATATGAATTATTCTGAGAAAGAGGGAAAAGGAATTGTGATGGTGATTCTATGAGAGAGAATATTGTAAAGAATTTATGAATTTAGTCTGTGGAAGTAATTCCAAGGCTAACCTAGGTTACAGGCAGGCGGTGGGCAAGAGAGAGGAACACCAATGTTGTCCTAGCCATGGGTATGAGGTAAAACCTCAGATGGTTCCTGGAAAGGGAAAGGTGAAACTACACTAGGTATTCAGTATTTCCTCTCATAGTGCGATCACAGTCTGGTGTTTGTTAACCTGAGGGTGCTTTGGAATTTTGTACTATAATTCTTGAACATTGTCTTAAATAAATTATCTCTCTAAATTGGATTTTTTTACTAGAATTCATTATCATTGTCTCAGAAAAATTCTCTCTATATTGGAATTTTATATTATAATTCTAGATAATTTGACTCAGATAAGTTCTCTCTCCATGATCTATGTAAATATCCGCAAAAGCTATGTAAATTCTATTAAAAATGCTAATGGAAAGAAGTTGATTCTTCTATTTATGCTGATAAAAGAGAAAATTAATGTATTATATTTAATTTGTTATGTATATCTTGAAAATACATGCTCGTGTTAACAAAAACAATGAATTACCAACAAAATTAATGAAATACATAATTTCATATGTGTATGTTTTTATTTTAATGAATAATTTGTATAAATGAATACAGATTAGAATGCATATATGTAATTGATCATACTTTAAGGTATTAATTTTCAGCTTAATGGCATTTATAGAATGTATTATCTATTTTCTGAATTTTATGGTTGTGTTTGTTGTGTTTTCTGTCTTTGATGTCGTGGACCTAAAAAGATTCCCTTAGATACGGTTAATTATGTGTTTCAAATTCCTTCCAAAACCAAATGCGATATATAATATTGTGAATCTTTAGCTAATTAGAATGTTCCTGAATTGTTTAACTAATGACTTATGTTTTGTTCTATAATTTTCAAAATAGACTTAGTAATATTGAGGACAAGAGCTGATTAAAGAGGGGAGAAATGTTATGTGACTAAATCTTCGAAAGCTTTTAAAACATTAAAGAATGTTTACATATTTAAAGAAAATTTTGATTTGAGACTCGTTTATACAAGTTTGAGTTGAGATTATCTGTAACAAATTCTCTATAATTAAGTTAATGATGTAATATGGGAATGGATATCGTGATCATTGCATTAAGATGCTTAGTTGATTTATGAAAATATGTGATGGTTCATAACTTCCATGAAACACGATAAAAGCATATGAATTATTCTTAGAAATAGGGAAACGGAATTCTGATGGTGATTCTATGAGAGAGAATATTGTAAACAATTTATGAATTTAGTCTGTGGAAGTAATTCCAAGGTTGACCTAGGTTACAGGTAGGCGGTGGGCAAGAGAGATGAACACCAATGTTTTCCTAGCCATTGGTACGAGGTACAACCTAAGATGGTTCCTGGACAGGGAAAGGTGAAACTACACTAGGTATTTAGTATTTCCTCTCATAGTGCGATAATAGTCTGGTGTTTGTTAACATGAGGGTGCTTTGGAATTTTGTACTATAATTTTTGAACATTGTCTTAAATAAATTATCTCTCTAAATTGGATTTTTTTACTAGAATTCATGATCATTGTCTCAGAAAAATTCTCTCTATATTGGAATTTTATATTAGAATTCTAGATAATTTGACTGAAATAAGTTCTCTCTCCATGATCTATGTAAATATCTACAAAAGCTATGTAAATTCTATTGAAAAAGCTAATGGAAAGAAGTTAATTCTTCTATTTATGCTGATAAAAGAGAAAATTAATGTATTATATTTAATTTGTTATGTATATCTTGAAAATATGTGCTCGTGTTAACAGAAACAATGAATTACCAAAAAAAATAATGAAATACATAATTTCATGTGTATGTTTTTATTTTAATGAATAATTTGTATAAATGAATACAGATTAGAATGCATATATGTAATTGATCATACTTTAAGGTATAACATTGTAGTTTAATGGCATTTATAGACTGTATTATCTATTTTCTAAATTTTATGGTTGTGTTTGTTGTGTTGTCTGTCTTTGATGTCGTGGACCTAAAAAGATTCCCTTAGATACGGTTAATTATGTGTTTCAAATTCCTCCCAAAACCAAATGCGATATATAATATTGTGAAGCTTTAGACAATTAGAATGTTCCTAAATTGTTTAACTAATTCAGAAGCGACTATGTATTTTATTCTATAATTTTCAGAATAGACTTAGTACTATTGAGAACAAGAGCTGATTCAAGGGGGGAAAAATGTTATGTGACTAAATCTCCGAAAGCTTTTAAAACATTAAAGAATGTTTAGATTGTTAAAGAAATTTTTTATTTGAGACTCGTTAATACAAGTTTGAGTTGAGATTATCCGTAACAAATTCTCTATAATTAAGTTAATGATGTAATATGAGAATGAATATCGTGATCATTACATTAAGATGCTTAATTGATTTATGAAAATATGTGATGGTTCATAACTTCCATGAAATAATATAAAAGCATATGAATTATTCTGAGAAAGAGGGAAAAGGAATTGTTATGGTGATTCTATGAGAGACAATATTGTAAAGACTTTATGAATTTAGTCTGTGGAAGTAATTCCAATGCTGACCTAGGTTACAGGAAGGCAGTGGGCAAGAGAGAGGAACACCAATGCTGTCCTTGCCATGGGTACGAGGTACAACCTTGGATGGTTCCTGGACAGGGAAAGGTGAAACTAAACTAGGTATTTAGTATTTCCTCTCATAGTGCGATCATAGTCTGGTGTTTGTTAACATGAGGGTGCTTTGGAATTTTGTACTATAATTCTTGAACATTGTCTTAAATAAATTATCTCTCTAAATTGGATTTTTTTACTAGAATTCATGATCATTGTCTCTGAAAAATTCTCTCTCTATATTGGAATTTTATATTATAATTCTAGATAATTTGACTCATATAAGTTATCTCTCCATGATCTATGTAAATATCTGCAAAAGATATGTAAATTCTATTGAAAAAGCTAATGGAAAGAAGTTAATTCTTCCATTTATGCTGATAAAAGAGAAAATTAATGTATTATATTTAATTTGTTATGTATATCTTGAAAATACGTGCTCGTGTTAACAGAAACAATGAATTACCAAAAAAAATAATGAAATACATAATTTCATGTGTATGTTTTTATTTTAATGAATAATTGGTATAAATGAATACAGATTAGAATGCATATATGTAATTGATCATACTTTAAGGTATAACATTGTAGTTTAATGGCATTTACAAACTGTATTATCTATTTTCTAAATTTTATGGTTGTGTTTGTTGTGTTGTCTGTCTTTGATGTCATGGACCTAAAAAGATTCCCTTAGATACAGTTAATTATGTGTTTCAAATTCCTCCCAAAACCAAATGCGATATATAATATTGTGAAGCTTTAGCCAATTAGAATGTTCCTGAATTGTTTAACTAATTCAGAAGCGACTTTTGTTTTATTCTATAATTTTCATAATAGACTTAGTACTATTGAGAACAAGAGCTGATTCAAGGGGGGAGAAATGTTATGTGACTAAATATCCGAAAGCTTTTAAAACATTAAAGAATGTTTAGATTGTTAAAGAATTTTTTTATTTGAGACTCATTAATACAAATTTGAGTTGAGATTATCTGTGACAAAATCTCTCAAATTAAGTTAATGATGTAATATGGGAATGAATATCGTGATCATTATAGTAAGATGCTTAATTGATTTATGAAAATATGTGATGGTTCATAACTTCCATGAAATACTATAAAAGCATATGAATTATTCTAAGGAGGGAAAATGAATTGTTATGGTGATTCTATGAGAGAGAATATTGTAAAGACTTTATGAATTTAGTCTGTGGAAGTAATTGCAAGGCTGACCTAGGTTACAGGCAGGCAGTGGGCAAGAGAGAGGAACACCAATGCTGTCCTAGCCATGGGTACGAGGTACAACCTTGGATGGTTCCTTGACAGGGAAAGGTGAAACTAAACTAGGTATTTAGTATTGCCTCTCATAGTGCGATCATAGTCTGGTGTTTGTTAACATGAGGGTGCTTTGGAATTTTGTACTATAATTCTTGAACATTGTCTTAAATAAATTATCTCTCTAAATTGGATTTTTTTACTAGAATTCATGATCATTGTCTCAAGAAAAATTCTCTCTCTATATTGGAATTTTATATTATAATTCTACATAATTTGAGTCATATAAGTTCTCTCTCCATGATCTATGTAAATATCTACAAAAGCTATGTAAATTCTATTGAAAAAGCTAATGGAAAGAAGTTAATTCTTCTATTTATGCTGATAAAAGAGAAAATTAATGTATTATATATAATTTGTTATGTATATCTTGAAAATACATGCTCGTGTTAACAGAAACAATGAATTTAAAAAAAAAAAATGAAATACATAATTTCATGTGTATGTTTTTATTCTAATGAATAATTTGTATAAATGAATACAGATTAGAATGCATATATGTAATTGATCATACTTTAAGGTATAACATTGTAGTTTAATGGCATTTATAGACTATATTATCTATTTTCTAAATTTTATGGTTGTGTTTGTTGTGTTGTCCGTCGTTGATGTTGTGGACCTAAAAAGATTCCCTTAGATACGGTTAATTATGTGTTTCAAATTCATCCCAAAACCAAATGCGATATATAATATTGTGAAGCTTTAGCCAATAAGAATGTTCCTGAATTGTTTAACTAATTCAGAAGCGACTTATGTTTTATTCTATAATTTTCATAATAGAACTAGTACTATTGAGAACAAGAGCTGATTCAAGGGGGGAGAAATGTTGTGTGACTAAATCTCCGAAAGCTTTTAAAACATTAAAGAATGTTTAGATTGTTAAAGAAATTTTTTATTTGAGACTCGTTAATTCAAGTTTGAGTTGAGATTATCTGTGACAAAATCTCTAAAATTAACTTAATGATGTAATATGGGAATGAATATTGTGATCATTACAGTAAGATGCTTAATTGATTTATGAAAATATGTGATGGTTCATAACTTCCATGAAATACTATAAAAGCATATGAATTATTCTAAGAAGGAGGGAAAAGGAATTGTTATGGTGATTCTATGAGAGAGAATATTGTAAAGACTTTATGAATTTAGTCTGTGGAAGTAATTGCAAGGCTGACCTAGGTTACAGGCAGGTGGTGGGCAAGAGAGAGGAACACCAATGCTGTCCTAGCCATGGGTACGAGGTACAACCTTGGATGGTTCCTGGACAGGGAAAGGTGAAACTAAACTAGGTATTTAGTATTGCCTCTCATAGTGCGATCATAGTCTGGTGTTTGTTAACATGAGGGTGCTTTGGAATTTTGTACTATAATTCTTGAACATTGTGTTAAATAAATTATCTCTCTAAATTGGATTTTTTTACTAGAATTCATGATCATTGTCTCAGAAAAATTCTCTCTCTATATTGGAATTTTATATTATAATTCTAGATAATTTGAGTCATATAAGTTCTCTCTCTATGATCTATGTAAATATCTACAAAAGCTATGTAAATTCTATTGAAAAAGCTAATGGAAAGAAGTTAATTCTTCTATTTATGCTGATAAAAGAGAAAATTAATGTATTATATATTAATTTGTTATGTATATCTTGAAAATACATGCTCGTGTTAACAGAAACAATGAATTTAAAAAAAAAATAATGAAATACATAATTTCATGTGTATGTTTTTATTCTAATGAATAATTTGTATAAATGAATACAGATTAGAATGCATATATGTAATTGATCATACTTTAAGGTATAACATTGTAGTTTAATGGCATTTATAGACTATATTATCTATTTTCTAAATTTTATGGTTGTGTTTATTGTGTTGTTTGTCTTTGATGTCGTGGACATAAAAATATTCCCTTAGATACGGTTAATTATGTGTTTCAAATTCATCCCAAAACCAAATGCGATATATAATATTGTGAAGCTTTAGCCAATTAGAATGTTCTTGAATTGTTTAACTAATTCAGAAGCGACTTATGTTTTATTCTATAATTTTCATAATAGACTTAGTACTATTAAGAACAAGAGCTGATTCAAGGGGGGAGAAATGTTATGTGACTAAATCTCCGAAAGCTTTTAAAACATTAAAGAATGTTTAGATTGTTAAAGAAATTTTTTATTTGAGACTCGTTAATACAAGTTTGAGTTGAGATTATCTGTGACAAAATCTCTTTAATTAAGTTAATGATGTAATATGGGAATGAATATCGTGATCATTACATTAAGATTCTTAATTGATTTATGAAAATATGTGATGGTTCATAACTTCCATGAAATACTATAAAATTATATGAATTATTCTGAGAAAGAGGGAAAAGGAATTGTTATGGTGATTCTATGAGAGAGAATATTGTAAAGACTTTATGAATTTAGTCTGTGGAAGTAATTGCAAGGCTGACCTAGGTTACAGGCAGGCAGTGGGCAAGAGAGATGAACACCAATGCTGTCCTAGCCATGGGTACGAGGTACAACCTTGGATGGTTCATGGACAGGGAAATGTGAAACTAAACTAGGTATTTAGTATTTCCTCTCATAGTGCGATCATAGTCTAGTGTTTGTTAACATGAGGGTGCTTTGGAATTTTGTACTATAATTCTTGAACATTGTCTTCAATAAATTATCTCTCTAAATTGGATTTTTTTAATAGAATTCATGATCATTGTCTTAGAAAAATTCTCTCTCTATATTGGAATTTTATATTATAATTCTAGATAATTTGACTTATATAAGTTCTCTCTCCATGATCTATGTAAATATCTGCAAAAGCTATGTAAATTCTATTGAAAAGCTAATGGAAAGAAGTTAATTCTTCCATTTAAGCTGATAAAAGAGAAAATTAATGTATTGTATTTAATTTGTTATGTATATCTTGAAAATGCGTGCTCTTGTTAACAGAAACAATGAATTACATAAAAAAATAATGAAATACATAATTTCATGTGTATGTTTTTATTCTAATGAATAATTTGTATAAATGAATACAGATTAGAATGCATATATGTAATTGATCATACTTTAAGGTATAACATTGTAGTTTAATGGCATTTATAGACTATATTATCTATTTTCTAAATTTTATGGTTGTGTTTATTGTGTTGTCTGTCTTTGATGTCGTGGACCTAAAAAGATTCCCTTAGATACGGTTAATTATGTGTTTGAAATTCATCCCAAAACCAAATGCGATATATAATATTGTGAAGCTTTAGCCAATTAGAATGTTCCTGAATTGTTTAACTAATTCAGAAGCGACTTATGTTTTATTCTATAATTTTCATAATAGACTTAGTACTATTGAGAACAAGAGCTGATTCAAGGGGGGAGAAATGTTATGTGACTAAATCTCCGAAAGCTTTTAAAACATTAAAGAATGTTTAGATTGTTAAAGAAATTTTTTATTTGAGACTCATTAATACAAGTTTGAGTTGAGATTATCTGTAACAAATTCTCTATAATTAAGTTAATGATGTAATATGGGAATGAATATCGTGATCATTACATTAAGATGCTTAGTTGATTTATGAAAATATGTGATGGTTCATAACTTCCATGAAATACTATGAAAGCATATGAATTATTCTGAGAAAGAGGGAAAAGGAATTGTTATGGTGATTCTATGAGAGAGAATATTGTAAAGACTTTATGAATTTAGTCTGTGGAAGTAATTCCAACGCTGACCTAGGTTACAGGCAGGCCGTGGGCAAGAGAGAGGAACACCAATGTTGTCCTAGCCATGGGTACGAGGTACAACCTTGGATGGTTCCTTGACAAGGAAAGGTGAAACTAAACTAGGTATTTAGTATTTCCTCTCATAGTGTGATCATAGTCTGGTGTTTGTTAACATGAGGATGCTTTGGAATTTTGTACTATAATTCTTGAACATTGTCTTAAATAAATTATCTCTCTAAATTGGATTTTTTTAATAGAATTCATGATCATTGTCTCTGAAAAATTCTCTCTCTATATTAGAATTTTATATTATAATTCTAGATAATTTGACTCATATAAGTTCTCTCTCCATGATCTATGTAAATATCTGCAAAAGCTATGTAAATTCTATTGAAAAAGCTAATGGAAAGAAGTTAATTCTTCCATTTATGCTGATAAAAGAGAAAAATAATGTATTATATTTAATTTTTTATGTATATCTTTAAAATACGTGCTCGTGTTAACAGAAACAATGAATTACCAAAAAAAATAATGAAATACATAATTTCATGTGTATGTTTTTATTTTAATGAATAATTATTATAAATGAATACAGATTAGAATGCATATATGTAATTGATCATACTTTAAGGTATAACATTGTAGTTTAATGGCATTTACAGACTGTATTATCTATTTTCTAAATTGTATGGTTGTGTTTGTTGTGTTGTCTGTCTTTGATGTCGTGGACCTAAAAAGATTCCCTTAGATACAGTTAATTATGTGTTTCAAATTCATCCCAAAACCAAATGCGATATATAATATTGTGAAGCTTTAGCCAATTAGAATGTTCCTGAATTGTTTAACTAATTCAGAAGCGACTTATGTTTTATTCTATAATTTTCATAATAGACTTAGAACTATTGAGAACAAGAGCTGATTCAAGGGTGGAGAAATGTTATGTAACTAAATCTCCGAAAGCTTTTAAAACATTAAAGAATGTTTAGATTGTCAAAGAAATTTTTTATTTGAGACTCGTTAATACAAGTTTGAGTTGAGATTATCTGTAACAAATTCTCTATAATTAAGTTAATGATGTAATATGGGAATGAATATCGTGATCATTACATTAAGATGCTTAATTGATTTATGAAAATATGTGATGGTTCATAACATCCATGAAATACTATAAAAGCATATGAATTATTATGAGAAAGAGGGAAAAGGAATTGTTATGGTGATTCTATGAGAGAGAATATTGTAAAGACTTTATGAATTTAGTCTGTGGAAGTAATTCTAACGCTGACCTAGGTTACAGGCAGGCCGTGGGCAAGAGAGAGGAACACCAATGTTGTCCTAGCCATGGGTACGAGGTACAACCTTGGATGGTTCCTTGACAAGGAAAGGTGAAACTAAACTAGGTATTTAGTATTTCCTCTCATAGTGTGATCATAGTCTGGTGTTTGTTAACATGAGGGATGCTTTGGAATTTTGTACTATAATTCTTGAACATTGTCTTAAATAAATTATCTCTCTAAATTGGATTTTTTTAATAGAATTCATGATCATTGTCTCTGAAAAATTCTCTCTCTATATTGGAATTTTATATTATAATTCTAGATAATTTGACTCATATAAGTTCTCTCTCCATGATCTATGTAAATATATGCAAAAGCTATGTAAATTCTATTGAAAAAGCTAATGGAAAGAAGTTAATTCTTCCATTTATGCTGATAAAAGAGAAAATTAATGTATTATATTTAATTTGTTATGTATATCTTGAATATACGTGCTCGTGTTAACAGAAACAATGAATTACCAAAAAAATTAATGAAATACATAATTTCATGTGTATGTTTTTATTTTAATGAATAATTTGTATAAATGAATACAGATTAGAATGCATATATGTAATTGATCATACTTTAAGGTATAACATTGTAGTTTAATGGCATTTATAGACTGTATTATCTATTTTCTAAATTTTATGGTTGTGTTTGTTGTGTTTTCTGTCTTTGATGTCGTGGACCTAAAAAGATTCCCTTAGATACGGTTAATTATGTGTTTCAAATTCATCCCAAAACCAAATGCGATATATAATATTGTGAAGCTTTAGCCAATTAGAATGTTCCTGAATTGTTTATCTAATTCAGAAGCGACTTATGTTTTATTCTATAATTTTCAGAATAGACTTAGTACTATTGAGAACAAGAGTTGATTCAAGGGGGGAGAAATGTTATGTGACTAAATCTCTGAAAGATTTTAAAACATTAAAGAATGTTTAGATTGTTAAAGAAATTTTTTATTTGAGACTCGTTAATACAAGTTTGAGTTGAGATTATCTGTAACAAATTCTCTATAGTTAAGTTAATCATGTAATATGGGAATGAATATCGTGATCATTACATTAAGATGCTTAATTGATTTATGAAAATATGTGATGGTTCATAACTTCCATGAAATACTATAAAAGCATATGAATTATTATGAGAAAGAGGGAAAAGGAATTGTTATGGTGATTCTATGAGAGAGAATATTGTAAAGACTTTATGAATTTAGTCTATGAAAGTAATTCCAAGGCTTACCTAGGTTACAGGCAGGCATTGGGCAAGAGAGAGGAACACCAATGTTGTCCTGCCCATGGGTACGAGGTACAACCTTGGATGGTTCCTGGATAGGGAAAGGTGAAACTACACTAGGTATTTAGTATTTCCTCTCATAGTGCGATCATAGTCTGGTGTTTGTTAACGTGAGGGTGCTTTGGAATTTTGTACTATAATTCTTGAACATTGTCTTAAATAAATTATCTCTCTAAATTGGATTCTTTTACTAGAATTCATGATCATTGTCTCTCTATATTGGAATTTTATATTATAATTCTAGATAATTTGACTCATATAAGTTCTCTCCCCATGATCCATGTAAATATCTGCAAAAGCTATGTAAATTCTATTAAAAGAGCTAATGGAAAGAAGTTAATTCTTCTATTTATGCCGATAAAAGATAAAATTAATGTATTATATTTAATTTGTTATGTATATCTTGAAAATACGTGCTCGTGTTAACCGAAACAATGAATTACTAAAAATAATAATGAAATACATAATTTCATGTGTATGTTTTTATTTTAATGAATAATTTGTATAAATGAATACAGATTAGAATGCATATATGTAATTGATCATACTTTAAGGTATAACATTGTAGTTTAATGGCATTTACAGACTGTATTATCTATTTTCTAAATTTTATGGTTGTGTTTTTTGTGTTGTCTGTCTTTGATGTCGTGGACCTAAAAAGATTCCCTTAGATACGGTTAATTATGTGTTTCAAATTCCTCCCAAAACCAAATGCGATGTATAATATTGTGAAGCTTTAGCCAATTAGAATGTTCCTGAATTGTTTAACTAATTCAGAAGCGACTTATGTTTTATTCTATAATTTTCAGAATAGTCTTAGTACTATTGAGGACAAGAGCTGATTCAATGGGGGAGAAATGTTATGTGACTAAATATCCAAAAACTTTTAAAACATTAAAGAATGTTTAGATTGTTAAAGAAATTTTTTATTTGAGACTCGTTAATACAAGTTTGAGTTGAGATTATCTGTAAAAAATTCTCTATAATTAAGTTAATGATGTAATATGGGAATGAATATCGTGATCATTACATTAAGATGCTTAATTGATTTATGAAAATATGTGATGGTTCATAACTTCCATGAAATACTATAAAAGCATATGAATTATTCTGAGAAAGAGGGAAAAGGAATTGTGATGGTGATTCTATGAGAGAGAATATTGTAAAGAATTTATGAATTTAGTCTGTGGAAGTAAATCCAACGCTGACCTAGGTTACAGGCAGACAGTGGGCAATAGAGAGGAACACCAATGATGTCCTAGCCATGGGTACGAGGTACAACCTCAGATGGTTCCTAGACAGGGAAAGGTGAAACTACACTAGGTATTTAGTATTTCCTCTCATAGTGCCGTCATAGTTTGGTGTTTGTTAACCTGAGGGTGCTTTGGAATTTTGTACTATAATTCTTGAACATTGTCTTAAATAAATTATCTCTCTAAATTGGATTTTTTACTAGAATTCATGATCATTTTCTCAGAAAAATTCTCTCTCTATATTGGAATTTTATATTATAATTCTAGATAATTTGACTCAGATAAGTTCTCTCTCCATGATCTATGTAAATATCTGCAAAAGCTATGTAAATTCTATTGAAAAAGCTAATGGAAAGAAGTTAATTCTTCTATTTATGCTGATAAAAGAGAAAATTAATGTATTATATTTAATTTGTTATGTATATCTTGAAAATACGTGCTCGTGTTAACAGAAACAATGAATTACCAAAAAAATTAATGAAATACATAATTTCATATGTGTATGTTTTTATTTTAATGAATAATTTGTATAAATGAATACAGATTAGAATGCATATATGTAATTGATCATACTTTAAGGTATAACATTGTAGTTTAATGGCATTTACAGACTGTATTATCTATTTTCTAAATTTTATGGTTGTGTTTTTTGTGTTGTCTGTCTTTGATGTCGTGGACCTAAAAAGATTCCCTTAGATACGGTTAATTATGTGTTTCAAATTCCTCCCAAAACCAAATGCGATGTATAATATTGTGAAGCTTTAGCCAATTAGAATGTTCCTGAATTGTTTAACTAATTCAGAAGCGACTTATGTTTTATTCTATAATTTTCAAAATAGACTTAGTACTATTGAGGACAAGAGTTGATTCAAGGGGGGAGAAATGTTATGTGACTAAATCTCTGAAAGCTTTTAAAACATTAAAGAATTTTTATATTGTTAAAGAAAAATTTTATTTGAGACTCGTTAATACAAGTTTGAGTTGAGATTATTTTTAACAAATTCTCTATAATTAAGTTAATGATGTAATATGGGAATGAATATCATGATCATTACATTAAGATGCTTAATTGATTTATGAAAATATGTGATGGTTCATAACTTCCATGAAATACTATAAAAGAATATGAATTATTTTGAGAAAGAGGGAAAATGAATTGTGATGGTGATTCTATGAGAGAGAATATTGTAAAGACTTTATGAATTTAGTCTGTGGAAGTAATTCCAAGGCTGACCTAGGTTACAGGCAGGCGGTGGGCAAGAGAGAGGAACACCAATGTTGTCCTAGCCATGGGTACGAGGTACAACCTCGGATGGTTCCTGGACAGGGAAAGGTGAAACTAAACTAGGTATTTAGTATTTCCTCTCATAGTGCGATCATAGTCTTGTGTTTGTTTTTTTATTATTGGCAAATAGTTTTTTGAAAGGGACTATACCCTTGAATCCAAAAGAAGGCCTGAAAGCCAGAATAAGAGTGAGAAATGGAGAGAATGGATCAAGATCCAAGTGTTACAATGAAGCACTAAGTAGCTCAGAACAGCTACTCAAACGAGACAAAAAAGCAAAACAACAGCAAAAAAACAGTAAACCGACCGCAGAGAAACAACAAAAAAAACAACTAAAAGCAGCAGAAGCATCCAGAACTACTTCTTGGTAGCTTTATCGATACTGATCTTGACTCTCTTCCAGGCATGAAACATACTCAAAGCAGTCATATGGGCAGCATCAGTCTTATCAAGCTCCTCAATGGTTCTTTTGCTTTCTTTTTCATTGCCCCAAAGTGCAGCCGGGACACCGCCGAGGTTGGAAACACTTTTGGCATGTCCCTCGATGAACTCCTCAATCACCCTAAAGGCGGAAATGTTGTAATCATGTCTAGTCTTGGCCTTCCCTAAGCTGGAGTCTAAGGAGGTCAGCTTCTTGTATATGTCTTCAATTTGACTGCTATCAATGTTCCCCTCCTCCTCTATGCTTTTCTTGCCTTTCTGTTTAGCTAGGTTCTTGACCTCATCCTTCAGCAATTTCATCTCAGCCTCTAAGGCCTCCAACCTCTTAGAAGTGCTATCCATCCGCACTTCCCGGGGACTGGCACTACTAATATTCAGCAGGTCATGTGCAATCTCAAGTTCAAAAGGCTCCTTCTCCACAGCAAGAGTCTCAAGGTTGAGCCTCCTGGAAGCCCTGGTGACTGGTATTTTAGAGGTAGAGGCGAGGTGGGTGACGGGAGCAGCAGCAGGGGGAATGGAAGGATAAGTTTGTGTAGCTGGCATGGGGGTGGCAGCAATGGTGGAGGGGGCAGCAGCAGGGGCAGTAGGAGAAACAGGGCTAGGAGCCGGGCTAGGAGAGGAAGGAAGACCAGGGTACTTAAGAAGGCAGCATTTGTGAATCAACAAAATAAGTCCTTGATGCAAGGGAACTACCCGGGTGT
Source organism: Taxus chinensis (assembly GCA_019776745.2). Taxonomy (NCBI): domain Eukaryota; kingdom Viridiplantae; phylum Streptophyta; class Pinopsida; order Cupressales; family Taxaceae; genus Taxus; species Taxus chinensis. The sequence goes on along the minus strand of CM034150.1, from coordinate 107,300,200 downwards.
GATTCTGAAACTCCAAAATGGAGCGTTCAAGGGAGTTCATCAGATAATGGGGGAAGCAAACCAATCGATTCCTACGGAAGTGGTTTAAAAAGATAAGATGTTTAGCAGGGACAGTGACAAACCTATCTTCCAAGGAGATGAATTGAATCATCATGCGAGTGACCTCATCATAGGGTGGTGGAATTGAGCTGACAAGCAGGCCCGCAGTGCCAAATGTGAGCTTCTCAGTTCCCTCCATAAATCTTCTTTCTTCAGCATCTCTGTCAACCCTTTTGTTGAAGAAGCGGTACCCCTCCAAACTAAGGCCGGTCGCTTCAGCAATAAGATCTACATTGACTAATATCTTCTGTCCCCCATAGTTGACAGTCCTCTCTTTTCACTCCTCAGCAAAGTGAACAGAAATGCTTTGGTCATGTCCCTGCACCTTATCAACGAAGTTGGTGAAGCCTCCTTTGCTGAGAGTGTTCCAAAGCTCTGTATTTTCCTTCCAGTCGGGGTCCGCGCATGGCTCAATTTGATAGGGAGTTCCTCCCATCTTCTCTATGATATACTGGTTACAAAAATTTCTCAAATGTCTGTGAGTGTAGAGAACTATCTGCTTCTAGCTATTGAAGGCCGCACAAAACTGGGAACTATAGCCATTGGTCTTCTCACGAATGGCCGCGTAACTACTGAACTGAGCCTGTGGGAAGTCACGTGTGAGAGTAACCCTTTCCCTGTCAACAATCACATTACATCTATCATCGGTTTCTGAGGAGCTATTAATCCAGATATCAACAGCTGTAGTACATCCCACATGCGTGATTTTCAAATCTAGATAACTCCACTTGAAGTTCTCCAAATAATTCTTACTATCATGTATATTTGGTATTATTTGCCTCATCATATTAATTAAAGCAACACGTGTGAGAGTGTTATTGATGCTGATATTCCTCCAAAGATTAGGACTCATCTCTAGGGATTGCTTACATATGAAGGTCCACATGAATGCTGTTGTGTAGCTGATTAGGCATACTATTATTATCCCAGATGGTGAAATTTATATTAATGCCATAATTGGGCAGTGCATCTGCCAATTTATTGCCCTCCCTGTAAGTATGCATGATTCTGATGCTATTGTAGGTATGACTGATGCTTATGGATTCAGAGATAAAATCCTTAATACTCCAACTACGAGATGAGGACTGATTAAGAATTTTAATGATATTTAGGGAGTCCCCTTCAACAACAAGGTTATGAATATTTTGAGCCCGTGAAACTCTCAAGCCCTAGAGAGCAGATAATTCTTCGGCAAAATGATTGGTTTAAATTCCCATTTTTCCAGCATATGCAGCAATCAAATTACCTTTGTGGTCCCGTATTGCTCCTCCTCCTGCTGCTGTCCCAGGGTTTCCCTTAGAGGCCCCATCAAAGTTCAGCTTGTACCAATTAGAATCAGGAGGATGCCATTTGATCGAAGATCTATCTATACTATTCCCAGGATTGCTCCAATTTCCAATCTGCCAATTGGATAAGATGTACTCTTCATTCTCAAGATAACTCTTGTTCTTGGGAGGTTTGAATCTGGAAATATCCTCTTTGATACCTTTAGAAATTTTGCCAATACTGAGTTTATAATTTTGTTTCTTATTTCTGAAAATGATATCATTTCTATCCTTCCAAATCCTCCAGATTAAATGTGGGATAGCCAATTTCTAGATCCTTTTGATAACACAATGCCTGAAGGGTGGGTTCCATTGATTCCATAGCTGATTAAGATCCTTCGGCAACACCCAGAGAGCTTCGAATTTAGAAAGGACAAAGTTCCAAATTCTATTGGCATAATCACAATGTATGAACAGGTGACTGATATCTTCATAGTCATTCCTACAAAGATGGCACCAATTAGGAATTATAAATCCTCTTCTCATCAAATTGTCAGTGGTGAGAATTCTACCTCTGATGGCCAGCCAAAGAAAGAAATTTATTTTGGGAGTTAATTCAGGCATCCAAATCTTGTTCCAATTAAAATCAGATTGATTACTATGAAAAAGATTGATATAACCAGATTTGACTGAGTACTTCCCATCATGGGAATTATTCCAAACCAGCTCATCCTTGGAATCCAACTGACTTAAAGGAAAGAGATCTAAAAGATCCTGAAGGGAGGAAGTAATTTGTTTCAGATCAATTTGCTCCACAGTAAGTTTTTTCCAATTCTTGTTGGTGCCATTTCCTTCAATGTAGTCCTTGATTTTAGTACCATACTTGCTTATAAGGCTATCCTTAGCCATCCCAAATCTTTCCATTAGATTACCACTAAACCAGTTATCCTCCCAGAAGTTTATCTCCCTGCCATCCCCCACTTTCCATTTGCTACCCTGCTTGATGAAGTTTCTGCTCTTGACCAAATTATTCCAAAATATGGAGCCATAGGGGAGGTGTTCATCATGCAGATAGGAGTAAACAACTTGATGATTTAAGTATTTTGCTTTAATTAAATCAATCCAGGGTTGTTTCTCAGACAACATTCTCCAGCCCATCTTAGCAATGAGTGCCTCATTCATTTTCTCAATATTTTTTATGCCCAGCCCTCCCATAGACTTCGGGGTGCAGACCTTATCCCAGGCCACTAAGTGAAATTTGAACTTCTCTTCCATGCCTTGCCATAAATTTTTTTTCTGAGTCCTCTCAATTTTCTCTCTAAAGGAAGATGGGTAGACTTTGGAGAGTACTTTTAATGAGTAGGCACTTACCAGCACTAGAAAGAGTGGCACCTTTCCAACCAGCCATTTTTTTCTGAAATCTCACCAATAATTCATCCCACACCTTGTGAGAGACTTTCTTAGTGCCGAGAGGGAGGCCTAAGTACGTGGCTGGAAGTGCACTTATTTGACAGCCCAGAATTTTAGCAATTTTGAGCTGTCTTTCCACAGGGGTGTTGAAAAAGAATATGGTGCTTTTATCATAATTAATCTCTTGCCCAGAAGCAGACTCATAGAGTTGTAATAGAGCCTTAATAGCCTTAGCTTCCACAACTGAATCCAGAAGAAGAAGGATAGTGTCGTCCGCAAACTGTTGATGGGAAACAACTTGGCTGATGGAAGTGGGTTTAGATCCATTTAAAAGGCCGTCTTCAACCACTTTGCCAATTGTTCTACTAAGGCTGTCAGCTAAAAGAATGAAGAGTAAGGGGGAGATGGGGTCTCCTTGTCTTAGACCTCTGCTGCTGGTGAAAAAACCCATAGGCTCCCCATTAATAACCACCGAGAACCTGGCTGTAGATATACAAGACTTAATAATTCTTCTAAATTTTTCCGTGAACCCAAATTTAGTTAAAACTTTGTCAAGGAAGACCCAAGATACCTTGTCAAAAGCTTTATTCATATCAAGCTTAAGGACCATATTTTCCTTTTTATTATTTTCCATGGAATGTATAGTCTCGTGAACCATAATCACTCCGTCTTGTATTATCCTGCCTTTAATAAAGCCACTCTGCTGCCTTGAGATGAGATCATTCATTATGAGCTGTAGTCTAGTAGTAATGATTTTGGTAAAGATTCTAAAAATGGCATTAACAAGACTGATAGGTCTGAAGTCCTTGAAATATTTTGCATCCATTTTTTTAGGTGCCAGCACAATGTGAGTGTTATTGAGCTCTTTTAGAAGATTTCCCGTTCTATAGAATTCATTCACCGCTTTGAGAAGATCCTCCGAGCAGATTTCCCAGAACTTCTGAAAAAAATTAATAGAGAACCCATCCGGTCCAGGAGCCTTATCCCCCTCAAGAGAAAAAACAGCCTTTTGCAGTTCTTCAAGCGTGACAGCTTTAGTGATGTCTCTGAATTTCTGGTCCTCGATATTATTCTGAGGGATGGCCTCCAACATAAAGGAAATAGCTTCAGAGTTGCTGACATTTCTCTCTTCAAGAAGATTTTTGTAGAAGTCAAGCGCTTCTTTCTTAATGTTGTTGGGATCTTTTATGATACTCCCATTGTTTTTAGAAACCTCTAAGATCTTGTTACAGGATCTGTGTTTCAAAGTAGTCATGTGAAAGAACTTCATGTTCCTGTCTCCCTCTTTAAGCCAGATAGCTCTAGATTTAAGGCACCATAAAGATTCTTCTCTACTGCAGATCGTATGCAACTCAGATAGAATATTCTTCTCATTTACTTCATCTTCAACCGATCTCCCCAAAGTATCCATTTTTAACTCCAGATCCTGAAGCTTCTGTTTTAACTCTTTCTTTTTTTCAAATACATTTCCAAAAACGCTTTTATTCCAGATTTTGACTTGCTTTTTGACATTTTTGAGTTTTTGAATCAATCTAAATTGAGCAGTGCCTTCACCATTCCATTCCCACCATTCTTTTATCTTATCATAGATATTGTCATGCTCCATCCACATCTTTTCAAATTTGAATGAGCTTCTTGCGGGTTTAGTCCAATTGAGAAAGTTTAGAGCAATCGGATTATGATCCGATCCAATTCTGGGTAGGGAAGAGAGATGGAAGTCTTGACTGAGAATCCAGCTTGCTGAGATTAGAGCCCTATCCAATCTCACCTGAATGAACTCCTTTCCCAACCTTCTATTATTCCAAGTATACTTATTACCATGTAGATCCACATCTAAGAGGTTTTGTTCAGCAATAAAATCAGCAAAATCCTCCATTCCATTAGAGAAGGTGGAGGTACCTCCAAACTTCTCACTTGGGTTTAGTGGGGAGTTGAAATCCCCCATGATAAGCCAATTAGTAGAGCAATGTTGGTTTCTAAAGTTTTTAAGATCAGCACAAAGTTTTCTTCTACCACTAGCAGAGTTAGGGGCATAAATGTTAGACAAGATCCATTCACTCTTATTCTCAATAGTGACAAATTTGATTGCAAGATGATTAATATTATCATTAAGAATCATACCAGTACAGTGCCTTCTGTCCCAAAGAGTAGCCAGCCCTCCGGAAGCTCCCTGAGAGTCAACAGCCGCCATTTCAGAGTTATCCCAATTTTTTTTTTAATATTTTCAATGGTCTTTGCTTTCATCTTAGTTTCTTGTAGAATCAAAATGCTGGGGTTACTGGAATCCCGTAACTCCTTGATGGTTCTTTGCTTGGAGTTTCCATTTAGGCCTCTAATATTCCAAGATATAATCTTCATTTGGAATGATTGGTGGTTGGAATTGCTTGCTGGTTCAGCTGACGCTGAACACCATCTGCAATATCCCTCTCCGTCTTTTTAGATCTAAGAGTCTTTTTAGAAGGTCTTCCTCTTTTTGAACTTCCTCCAAAATCAGCTATTCGTCTAGCAGAAGACCTAGTTGTTCTGGAAGTAGAGGTGTCCCAATTGTCTATTTTCTTTTTTTTATCACTATATAATGATTCTGGGATCCTTTCAAAACCTTTCAATCTTTTTTTCTTTTTTGAAATGACCATTGTGAATCCAGAGTCTGGATCTTCCATTCCCATGGTAGGCGTAACTTCCCCCTCTTCTCGTTCTTTATGAATCCTGCCAGGCATGTGAACAGAAGTTGATCTGGTGCTGCAGCAGACCAGTGAAGCCACTGTTGTAATGCTGGGACACGGCAGTAGATCCGCATTACCATTCTCCCCAGAAGAGAAAATCTCCAAAGGCTCTTTTGTAGTCATATCTTCCTTGTTCCAAGCTTCCTCCCTAATGAATGATTGAATTTATTTCTCCTCTGACATGTCAATATGAGAATGCCCAAGAGGGAATAAATTGACCTTCACTGAGCCATCTTGCTCATTCACTTCCATGGATACCTTAACATAGTCTTCTTTATTAGATGCTTCAAAAGGTTTATCCAAGGATGTCTTCACAGATTTGTCCAAGATTTCTTTGTTAGGAGCTTCAGGAAAAGCTAATGTTGTGGCTTTGGGGCGCCAGACGAGATGCTTCTTTATTTGAGTTCTAAAACCCCCTTTTTTTTTCCTTTTCTATTTAGCTCCAAATCCTTCTGGCTAGGAGCTTTGTCATCAATCTTCCTATCCGTGCTTGGATCCCTGCTAACTTTGTTTAGATCTGTGCCTATCCCAGGCTGTTCAGTATCCAAAGGAGGGGTCTTCTTCTTGGAACAGTTTTTGTCAGAGTGACCAATGCTATGACATAGTTTACATCTTAAAGTTTCGACCTCAATTTTTTGGGTCCAAGACCCAAATCTAGTTTTCAAGATTATGTGCTCCGGAAACTCCTAATCCATAGCTAAGAAAATGCAGAACCGAGCAAAAGCAAGCCTGGATCTGTTTCTTGTGGGTCCATCCAGCCCAATAGGTGCACCTAGGGATTTTGCAATATTTAGCAGTATTTCATCATCCCATAAATGCAATGGCAGTCTTGGTAACCTACACCAGATTGGGATGGTGTTTATATTTTCAGTATTCGGATCAAAACCCGGATACCATTTTTTCAAAAAAAGACCCATATTACCCAGCCACCAGGGGCCTCCCAGTAGCACTGAATCCAAATCCTCTTGCTGATTAAATTTAGCCAGGAAGAAACCTTTTGGCATAATGGTAATATTTAGGGCTCCCTTAGGTTTCCATTTTCTCAAAGCCCATTTTCTAATGAAATCAATATTAGGTCTAGAGCCAAGAAACTTACCAACAAGGGAGAGATTCACTTTGCTTAAGGCTCTATCAACAAATCCATCTGGGACCCTTAGACAGGTGGCACCCTCTTTGTCCATTTCCCATGTGAACTGATCAGTGATTTTTGGACCCTCCTTGAGGTTAGGGCTTTGAAATAGCTTATTCCAGGCCATAGGTCCCAGCATTTCCCCATTTTCGTTTATAGCCGTCTGATTGTGGCCTGAGATCTGCTTTTCCTCAGTAAAATTTGTCATATTGCGCAGACTTTCCGTGGCCAGAACTGCAGAAACCGCACTGACAGTACCTCCAGCTTTTTCTGCGTTCGTACTTGTGCCCACAAGCGTCTGATTCTGGCTATAGATCAGCCTTTCCTCAGCATTTTTAACCTTAGTTCGCAGACATTCTGCAGCCAAAACTGTAGAAACCGCGTCACCATAGTTTTCTCCATCGCTAGTTTTCTCCATCGCTAGTACTCCTGAATGATATTTTATTTCCTAATCTTTCCTAAATTTACTTAGACATAGTCTTGTGTTTGTTAACCTGAGGGTGCTTTGGAATTTTGTACTATAATTCTTGAACATTGTCTTAAATAAATTATCTCTCTAAATTGGATATTTTTTCTAAACCCCAATGGTCCAATCCATCACATTGGGGACCATATATCCCTCAAGAGTGAAATGGAAAATAATGGCCTAACAAACTCCAACAATAATTAACTCCCTCTCTATCTGAAATGAATTCCTTCACAAAAGTATAACTAACAATTCTACGACCAAAGGCATATGTAAAAATAGAAAACAACCTTGATTCCTAATCCTATAAAAAATACACAACAAACTAAAATGGAGAAGGTAAATAAAACATAGTTACCTGCTCAACTTGTTACTAATCCTAGGAATTGTAGGAAGGGAACCTCTACCTATAATGTGGAAACAATAAATCCTACTGCCCTTAAATCAATTAGTTGTAATAATGTACAACTTTGATTAGGAAAAATATTTTTAACTCTCAATTCTCCAACTATTATTGAGTTACCTAAAGAGAAGAAATAATAAACATTTTCTCCCACCAAACAACTAAAAATTGAGGTTGTAGTCTCTAGTTTTCACACACATGTTATGCACATTGGCACTTCATTCAGACATATTTGAATGCTCACCTAAAGTTAGAATGCATGTTCACTATATTGTTAACCATTAAACCATTCATGTATAGATAACCATTACACTCATGTCATTTTGGAAACACATATAATAAGGACTATGAACAATCTAAACGATAACCAAGATCAACTAAATCATTAACAATGAACGTAATGGGGTATGTTCCCACCGAGTGTGCCAAATGAAGACTACTAGAAGTTCCAAGCAAAGATAATACTAACACCACATAGTCTAATTGAGCTAATTCTTATTGAATCTAACAATAGTTACATCAAAGATAAGAGATTAATGGAATGCTTGAAACAACTAACATGAATATAATTCAAAACCTAACTAAAGCATGCCTACTAGTATGTTCAATTGCTAACTAACATAAATATAAATAAATTTAGGAGAAATCAAATTGGGGGTTTGTTTCTGCTCCAAGGAAGGTTAGATGGTCTCTCCAAAAATGAATACAAGATCATATTGGATACCCATCTACTAACACCATTGAATACTTGAGGCAATGATTGAGCTTGGATATAAATTATATTTCTTATATGATATGAAATTCAAAGCATGGTGTAAAATTTAAAGGTATGTGGTTAGTCCTTTTTATAGTTTTTCCTTTGAGGAAAAATAACATCTTGGTGCATGTGGGACTAAAAGAACAAAGTAGATTAAGGATTACTAATCATGATTAAGCTTTGCTAATAATAATTAGTGAATTAACAAGTGATTAAGATGTGATTCATAAATAGTAATCAGAATTATAAGCTCAGCATTGGGAAAATTTCTAATGCTATTAAAGAGAATATTGCTAAATTTAAACCCCCCAAGAACAAGAGTTACCCAGCAAATGAAGAGCATATCTTGTCCCAATGGAAGATTGGAGCTGATAGTATCCGAAATATTTCAGGTAACAATATTGATAGATCTTTGATACACTGGCATCCTCCAGATCTTAACTGGTATAAGTTGAAATTTGATGGGGACTCTAAGGGTAACCCTGGAATTGCAACAGGGGGAGGAGTGATCAGGGATCATAAAGGTAGTTTGGTGGCTGCTTATGCTGGTAAAATGGGAATACAAACTAATCATTTTGCTGAAGCATTATCTGCTTTATGGGGCCTTAGAATTGCTTAGATTCATAACATCCAAAAATCTCATTCTGGAAGGAGACTCACTCAATATAATCAATCATCTTAATCAGTGTTCACCCCCAAGTTGGAACATCAAAGACTTCATCTTGGAGTCCATAAGTATTTTTCAAACCTTCAATAAAATTTAGATCAAGCATACCTACTGGGAGGGTAACAAGGTGGCAGATGCATTGGCTAACTATGGCATAAATGTTAATCACATTATATGGGATAATAGTGATCACATCCCTAAGCAGATTCAAAACAACATACAAGTGGATACTTATGGGCATACAAATTTAGGATAAAATTAATGAGCATTGGGAGGGGGTCTTTATGAATAAGACTTGCACATGCGTGAATAAGTTTAAATCAGCGCTTAAACAGATATTGATGGGCATTCAAGGTTATACAAAGTATAATGATGATTTAAAGTGGTTTTATCTTAAGATTAAAGCCACACATGTGGGAAATATTATGCCTATAACAGATATTAAACAGTCTTTTATGGATTATCAAGTCCGTGGTAAGGCTGATGATGATCTGGAGTGGATTTCAAAGGAGACTAATGCTCATGCATGTGGGAACTCACAGGGTCAGATCAACAATAATGCAATCATTCGTGGGAAGTGCCATGACAGCAACAGATATACTATGCATTTTTCCCATAGCGTGAGAAAAAACAGAGCAAGGCGTAACTGTGGGTTCTGTCAAATTTGTCAAAGGGATTTTGAATTTTACACTATTAGTTATTCAAAACTGATGAAAATGGGAGGAGCTCCATGCCAGAACGAGCCCAGCGTGGATTTGGAGTGGAAAAATAATGAAGAGATTTGGAATCTTCTAAACAAGGGAGGCATCACTAATTTCATTGAGAAGATACAGGGTCACGACCAAAACATCTCCATTCAGTTCACAAAGGACTGGAAAGACCGTAAATTCGAGTACGGAGGACAAAATTTTTTGATCAATGAAGAGTTAATCGCCAAAGCTACTGGCCTGGGAATGGATGGGTACTAATTTTTCAATAAAAGAATGGATAGGCCGGCTGAGGAGAGGAAATTTGTGGAGGGAAATGAGAAACTGGTTTTTGTCATGGCGGGTCTGCAAGTCAACTCTATCCCTCTGCCTTTCGATGAGGTCACCCGTATCGTGGTGAGATACATTTCTCTTGAGGGGATATTTTTCACAGTGCCCTTAAAGCATCTCGTGTTTCTCAACCACTTCCGCAGGAACTACATGGTATGTTTCCCTCATTTTTTACTTAACTCTCTTGAGTGCTCTATCTTGGAGTTTCAAAAGCATGCTCGAGCGGTCCCGTTGCATCAAGGGCTCATTTTCTTGCTACATAAGTTGTGCCTTCTCAAGCTTCCTGGCTTCCCTGTCTCCCCCACCTCTATTCCTTCTTTCCCCACCACCGCCGCGGATACCACTCCCTCTATACCCTTCACTGCGGCTACTTCCCCTCTACCTTCCTTCTCGGCTCCCCCTGTCATCCCCCCCACCTCTTCCCCCACCCCTTTCCCCTCCACCTCAAACAGGCCTAGAACTAGATCATTTAAAAGGCTGAACCTGGAAACCCCTGTTTCAGGGAATGTGCCTCAGGACTTGGAGGTTGCCCATAATCTCCTACACATTAGCAATACAGGTTCTCAGGAGACACATGCTGAGAGCTCCATTAAAAGGTTAGAAGCATTAGAAACTGACATGTTGTTGCTGAAAGAGGAAGTAAAACAATTGTCTAATAAAAAAGCTAAGAGAATAAAGGAGGAGGATGATATTGACAACAATCAGATGGAGGATATCTACAAAAAACTTTACTCCCTGGATAATAGAATTGGAAAAACCAAGACTCGCCATGATTATAATATGGCTATTTTTAATGCAATTGAGGAGTTTATTGAGTAGCACGTTTGTTGCATTTCTAATCTTAGCGGCAGACCAGCTACTCTTTAGGGAATGGAAAAAGAAAGCAATCAAACCATCCAACAGCTGGATACTACTGACCCTGCTCATATGACAGCATTGGCTATGTTCACCTCCTGGAAGAATATCAAATCCAAAATTTCCAAAGCCGCCAAGAAATAATTGTGGATCTGCATTGTTCTTGTTGCCTTCAGTCATGGTTGTTGCTATTTTTTGGCTGCTCTTTTGTTGTTTTCAAACCGGTTGGTTGTTTTGGGATAACTGCTCTTTGGTTACACTGGTTTTTATGTCTTATCTAGATCTTGATCCTTCTTGTTATGGTTTTCACTCCTATTCTGGCTTCTAGGCCCCCCTTTTTGTATACAAGGGTATAGTCCCTTTCAAAAAACTATTTACCAATAATAAAAAAAAGATGTGAGGATCATTAATCAAACACTTAAGGTCAATTAGGAGGCTAGGATAAGATTATTAATCTTGATGAGATGTTGTGGAAGGAAGTGGGATTATTTTGAATGGTTGGAAGAGGGGTTTGAGGTAATAGCAGGGTATATTGACCAAAACAAGGGGGAAATAGGCTTAATTAGCTAATAATGGCTAATTATATAATTGGAAAAGGATTTTGACTTATGATTCATCATAAAGTGGCATCCTAAATGTGAAAGAGGTTAGGAACTCAACAAAGTAGTGTTAATGGACCAAAATGGTAAGAAATATTAGTTAATTAGCAAAAATCACTAATTATAATGGAAATGGTAAGAATGAGAGTGATTTGTGTGCTTTTGGCAATAAGATTGCAAAAGCAAAATTTAGGTGTCTACATTTTCCCCTGTTTGAGGTAAAGTAAGTAACTTCACTTCAAATATAGTTGACAAGCATAAACAAACAAATTTTTGAAGAAAAATTAGTAGAATGAAGGATTCCCCCTCAAGTGTCGATGGGGTGATAGAATAAGTCAATCGACAATCGAAAATATGATTGAAATGGATAGAAGAAATAGGAAAATGATAAACATGGTTGTTTATTGCCCCAAGTGATTTAAAAGAAAAATTAGTAGTGGTAAGAAATGATAATGGAGAATATAGGAATAGCTCTTTGCATCCAATCTTCAATATGCAACTTTCATTTCATCATGTTGCCATTATGATCTACATTATCGGCCTTTACTAAAATAAAAAAAGTGTAACATAACATGAAAAGCTATATTACTAACATTTGTTCATTGCTAAAAATACGTAACTCCATGCAACATACATAAAGTAATGCAATACAAGAAAGTAAAATGATTCTTAACTTCATGAAACATACATAATGCAATGTAATACAAGAAAGTAACCAGCCAATCTAACATAGAAACAAGTATAATCACACATACTCAAACAATCAACGTTCAAGACAGTTGCAACAATGTTTTTGTTATCAAGCTTCAGTTCCCGAATGTTTGTGTTGTAAGGAAAAGGGTTAAAAATGGTACCCCAAGTAAGGGTACATGTGATGGGAATAATAAAGGACACAAGTATTCACATGGAAATCATTCATGCACTATGACACAGTCTCTGGGAACTCACTATTGCACGGGAGTACCAACATAGTAAGTAAGTTAGATTTGTTAATGGAGGTAGATCATGATGATCCACAAGTCGTTTGAGACAAGAAAAAGCAAGAACCTAAGAAATATGTTTTTGTATGACAAATTTTGATGTTTGAGGATGATGAATTTGATACAGGCTTCAATTGTGTGCATGTCGTTTACCAATTTTTTATTTTTTTTGAATTTTTGCAATTTTTTGGATTTTTAGTGATTTTACCAATTTTTTGAATTTTTTTGGGTTTTTTGAATTTTTTTATTTTTATAGAAGAAAAAAGGAAGTCATGAGACATCACCAAAAGTAATCGTGAGGAAAACATATGCCCCAAGTAGTAGAAAAGGCCACCGGGAAGAAAAAACATGCCCTAGCATAGCAAAAACAGGCGTGAAATAATTATTTTTTAAAAATAATCATCATGGCAAGTCTTAAGGAATTTAGAAGAACCATGACAGTTGTAAGGTGCCTCGAGGGGTGAGAAACATGTCGCGGGAGGTAAAAATGGGTATATAAGCCATCACAGCCAATTCATTTACCACATTCACTTACCTTTTTACTGTTAATTGATCTCTAACCTACAGGAGGAAATGGTGAGGGTGTAGAACCAGAAACACCGTACAGACTGCATGAGAGACTACATGAGACTTCTAGTGGATGGCCCACAAGTACATGAAACTAAGATTTTTACCCTTGTCAATTGATAGCATTTAATTTTGTTAAAAATGACATTTGTTAGGGTTGGATAAGGTAGAAAAAGGCACACCAATGTGCCAATGTGGCCCTTCGGTCATGCCTGTGCTCATGGGGTCACCACTGTGCTTGGACATGCATGGGCGCGTATATGTTAGTGCCAAAGGAAGGGCACCTATGCAAAATGTGATGCGATGCATGGGCACATATGTGCCTTTGCAAAGGGGAATGCGCTGACATATTGAGGGGATTTTATTGGTAAAATTTAAGCGTACCTATGCAAAGATGGGGGCACTAGTGCACAAAAGACATTTTTGGAGTGAATTTAGAAGAAAATGAAGTTCCTAGGAAACCTTAAATGGTAGAAATAGATAACAAAGTAGAAGAATACCATGGTAGAGTAGAAGAATAACATGGTAGAGTAGAAGAATCATATCATAATGTATGACATGATTGACCCTACAGATGGATTTAGAGGTAATAGAGACACGGGAGTGACATAGGTGGCTTTGAGCCTACGAGGTGACATTCAGATGCCGAGACCAGATTTTCTTGGATATCACACTAGAGGTGACTGATTTAGCACACATGGCCCATATGCCACATATTACCTTAGATCATAGCCTTAGCTGAGAGATGGCAGAGTGAGAGTCAAAAATTTCATCTTCTTACTGGGAAGATGAGCATCACTCTAGAGGATGTGTGGTAGATCTTACAATTTCCTATCTAGGGTCACTTGATCACATATGATGGTCACCTAGACCATATTGAGAGATGCATAGCTGAGATGTTTGGAGTGGTAGACATACCCAATAAGGGTATGACGATCTTCATTAGGATGTGCATGATCGATCAGCAGCTGGGAAGGGTTCCTATATTTCTGTTAGCTCTTATCAGTGGCATTTTTACCTTACAAGACTGGTGTTCGGTTTCCTTTGGGTTTTATTGGAGTGATTCACGGCCTTCTTCGGGGAGAGGTTTACTGATGTGGTCACTGTATGCTAGATCATTTATACACATATTTTCACTTAATAACTAACCATAGAAAGAGGTTCGTGGGTCCTGCCACATTATTACAAATATGGGCCTTGGACCATATTACAATAGGACACCCTGCAACAACATTGAGATCTCAAGTTATTGGAGATCCTTCCATTATGGGCTAGGTTCCAGATGGAGATGATATTTGTGGTCAGATAAGGGATATATACTATTACATGTGAGCATTTGATGAGGTACAACCTCACATGATCACATGACAACCATATAGGTTGTACCATTCACCTCAGGATGCAACAAAGTTTACCACCACTATAGTTGACCATTTCATTATTAGGAGCAAGAGTCATATTATGGAGTGGTAAAAAGTGGACCAAGTCCAGTGGTAGTTTGGTCTTATCCAAGGGATTCCTAGTGGTGAGATGTGGTAAGAACACAGATATAGAGAGGCCTTTCATATGGGGCCCCAGATCAAGCTACGTCGAGCTCGTACTAACTTCTTACAGGTGGTTCCACAACCTTGGGTGCAGCTAGCACAAGTAGTGGATCCATGTATAATCCCAAATTATGCATGGTGGTATGATACAGATATGCCATAGAGATTGACCATACCATAGGAGGTATTGGATGCAACAACACAGGTGGGATTGGGTCCATATCCATAGGCATATATACATGCACAGGAAAGTCCATAAATATGACCACATATAGGGGAACCAACATAACAGGTGTTAGTCCAGCAGCATGTAGTGGTGTAGCCACAAGTATTATCACCATGGATTCCCCTCTAGGTTTCATTAAGAGTACCATTGCAGGAACCTTCATCACCCCCTCATGTGAGTCCACCACATAGTCCATTAAGAGGTAGAGGAGATGGTAGGGGTAGAGATAATATGGAGGATGCTTTAAATGTTGGTGGGAAGGTGGCTGCCTTGCAGTAGAAGCTACAACATCAGGTTATGGCTAAGAGGGACCAAGCCATTACAAAGAGAGACCAGGTGATCGGAGTGAGTGATATACTCATGACAAAGTGATATCAAGCCAGGACTGAGAGATTATAGGCTATGACTGAGAGATATCAAGTGATCTCAGAGAGGTTACACCTATAGGATGAGAGAGATCATCTAGTGGCCAAGAAGGTTCAATGGATGACAAAGCATACATAGGTTTAGGAATATATAGCTAGAGTGACAGGAGAGCATGAAACTCTACTGCGGGCATCTTTAGCATTTGGGATGCTAGAAATATTAGCAAATACGATGAGATATAGTGGTGAGGCCTCCTACTACAAGGAATTGTACCACCAGCCCATCCCAGAGGGACAAAGGGCTACCCTTTTGATCAGCTACATGTTAGTAGGTCCAGATTTAGATTTTAGAGGACCTCGCGATCAGCCAGATCAATTCAACATCCTACAGTGCAACAAATCATAGTGACCTCTATAGGACCGTTACATTAGTATTTTCCTCCCCAGGTCCCTAGGCCAGGTAGTATTGAAGAGGGTGAGATTCAAGGTTGACTCTCTTATTGAAACATTAGTTGTATATTTTTGGTGTATCACCTCAATATGAAGGCATACTTTTGGATGGATGTATATGTATTATTTTTTATCATGCCTCATGATGAAGGCACATTTTTGTACATATGTATGTTATGTATTATTTTTATTATGCCTCATGATGAAGGCACATTTTTGATCCAGATGTCGGTTATGTATTTTTTTAATAATGCCTCATGATGAACGAACATTTTTATCCATACCCATGATGGTTTTTTGTATCTGATATACATCGAGACACATTGATTTTGTACATGGACATTTGATATTATGATGATGTATGATGATTTAATGGATTACTAATGTATAACATTTTTTTTATGAGATATCATGTTTAATCTCTATGCTTATGTTTGTATCATATGTTGTTAGATTTATGAGATAACCTTAGTTGATTTCATATTTCTTGTTGATGAGATACTTTGAGTAGAACATGTTTTATTAATTTTTGATATTGGTGTAGGGGATATATTTTCATCATGTGCAACTCCTCTTTTCCCATTGATGATACGGTATTGATGATTAGCTTTAGCATAAATGTGTGATGTAGTCTTAGCTTTTATTGATATAAGATGTATAATTGTGATGGTTTATTTGATATGATGGTTAACTGATAACAAAATGTATGAGTAAAATAAGAAGCAAAAGTTAAAAAAATCTAATCAAGGCAACACAACTATTTACAAGTATGCAAGATAAAATGAATTAAATTAAAGGCACAACAGATTAAAATAACATTCAATCTAAGTAAGCAAGTGAATCTAACTAAAAGTACACAATACAAAACAAAAGCAAGGAAACTAATACCATACAAACCAACAACTATAAGTAAGAAAACTACTACTTTGTTTTTTTGGGATAGTTTTGGGATGTTTTTTGCTATTTTTGGTATTATCTTGAGATAATTTTCTATCGTTTTAGAGTATTTGAATTTTTTGAGGTTTTCAAAGTTATACATATGTTTTTGATGTTTTCTAAGAAGCTCTCTGAAGCAAATGTGCAAGGAAATGAAGAAATGTGGATTCCCCTAGCATTAGTGGGGATGTACAAGGGAAGAATGACATGTTTTATGTGCAAGAAGGAAATGATGTGAAGTTTCCCCCACCATGAGCTAGGAATATTCAAATTCAAACTATTCTCATTCAAAAGTAGGATTAGCTCGATCAAGGGAAAGAGAGAGAGGCTCACAAGGGACTCAAACAAAGGCCAAGACCAGCTCAGAACAAAAGTTAATGTACTCCAAAACCTAAAATGCTTGTGAACAATGGACCTTCCAATGGTACCAATAACTAGTTTTTGCCAAAGAACTTGTCCAAAGTGCCACCATTGTGTGGTTTTCACTATTGGATGCACATGCTTATTTCTCTTTTTCTTTTTCTTTTTTTATACTTTTTTTTTGCTTTTCTGATTTTTTAGAGACCCCGTACTTAATCATAGAACCACTTAAGATGCATTATGTTCATGGGTTATCGAAGCTCTTGGCCATCTGAATAGGTAAGCTTATAGGCACCTGAACCGAACATGGCCACCAAAAAATATGGACCTAGCCAATTGGGCTCAAATTTTCCCTTCTTTTCTCAGTCCTTATTGGTGTTCTTTTGATTCTCTTTTAACACCAAGTCTCCTACCTCAAATTGAAGAGGTATCACTCTTTTATTATAGCTTCTCCACACTCCATCATGATACACTTTAAGGTGATTGAGGGTGTGAAGTATTTTCTCATCCAATAGCTCCAACTCTTTCAGTTGAGCTACCCTATAGTCCTCTTCTTCATTCAGGTAATCCCTTAGCTCAATACGCAAAGAAGGGATCTCAATCTCTAAAGGTAGTACAAATTCTGTGCCAAATACTAAAAAGTATGGAGTGGCACCAGTAGGGGTACAAATAGATGTTCTAAATGCCCAGAGGGAAAGCTAAATCTGTAGATTCTAGTTACATCCTTTTGTATTCACCATATTCTCTATAATACGAATGAGGGTTTTATTTGAAGCTTCAAATTTCCCATTACCTTGAGGGTAATAGGTGTTCGAAAACTTGAGGGAGATTTGAAAGCATTTTTAGAGTGTTTTCATAGTTTTATTTTTAAATGTCTTCCCATTATCAGTGATAATAGCAGAGGGGATACCATATCGACATATGATATGATTCATTATAAATTTAGAGATTTGGGCACCTTCAACATAGGTAAGATGAACAATCTCTACCCATTTTGTGAAGTATTCAGTAACATTTATAATGAACCTATGGCCATCCGAGGAGACAGGGATAAGTTTTCCTATTAGATCGACACATGTATCAAATTTCCATACTTTTGACAATCCAAGCATTTCTTCACATGGTTGTAGTAGTCATGCTCCGTGGTAGGCCAATATTAGCCTACTTTGATTATTTTCTTTGCAAGGACTATCCCATTATTATGATCTCCATAGATTCCTTCGTGCACCTCTTTGAGTACTTGGATGGATTCATCTGAATTTAAACAGGGTAATAGATTATTGTCATAGCCTCGGTGAAAGAGGGTTCACCTAAGTAGGGTATATCGGGTTATACAATGGATGAGGGCTCATTTTTCAACATGGTAAATGTTTGTGGGAAAGGTTCCATCATGGAGGTAATTACATATTTCAACGTACCACAGGGAAAAGGGACCAACAACTTCACACACCAAACATGAATCTGGTATGTTATATGTTGGAATTCGTAAGTGCTCCACAAAAAATAGCATATGATTGTTTTCAGGTGGAATACTCAACATGGACCCTACCGTATACATAACATCTACAACTCTATTTTTTGCTCTTGGTATATTCTAAAATGTTATCTTCTCAATGAAATCCCTCAAAGAATCAACCATTATTTAGTATGGAATAAGTTTCTCATCTTGTATTTTGTATTCATCTGTGACTTGTTTTATAATTAGAATTGAATCACCAATGAAATTTACTTTCTGGATATTACATTTGATGGCTAGCTTCATCCTTGTAATGAGAGTATCATAATCTCCTATATTATTCATGCATAGGATCCTGAGTCTGAATTCTTGGGGAATCAAGTCTCCCGTAGGATTAATTAACACAACTCTAGAACCTAAACCGTGAAAGGTAAAGGAGACATCAAAGTATAATTTCCATATGAAATATTCCTTGAGGTATATTGTGGATGCATTTGGTATTTCCAAACTTAAAGTTTCCGTACCTAGTAACGGAGCTTCTGCTAACTAATCTGCTAGAATATGTCCTTATCAAAGGAATGACGAAGATCTAGAGGGAGTCTGTGAGCACCAAAACATTTCACTCAACCGCAAAATGATGTAGCTTCAAGATCGAAGAAAGAAATCACCAATGAGAGCAATGTGCATGCATTAAGGGAAAAATGGCTCAAATCCCATACTCTATTCCATTTCACCATGTAATGCTCAAGATAAAAGGGTGTACATATAGTAGTGGGGTGTGTAACTCCCCCACAAATGTAGTTGTTAAGAGGTGGGAGTTACATTCCTGGAATATCCAGTCAAATTTAACTCCTATGATGGGTGTAAGGCCATAATGACACCCTAGGACACCTAAGCATGGTGAATCACCTATGTGGTGGAATCCCATGTACTTAAAATATAGCATGGTAAATATCATAAACCAACACCCCCCTGAAGCATAGCTTAAGCAGACACATAGATGAAAACAAGGAGAAGTGGGTCATGAAAACAAGCCTGATGAGGTACCCACGAACAAGAAGCTCTCGAAAAGTGGAGTAAAAAGAGAAAACCCAGTGGGAAAAACCCCCCCCCAAAAGAGAGACAAGCCCACTCTCTAATCTAAGAAAGATGCCAAAGATGGGTTCCTGCCATAGACAAGCCTATAAAGGTACCCATGTATAAGGAGGTAATCTCTCAGAAAGAAGAAAAAGAGAGAAGAAGAGGGAGATGAGAGGAATGCAGAAGATGTCATGGACAGATATGAACTCGGTAGCACTAGGAGGTATCCCAAATGAATGTCAATGACGAGATCCTATGCCTCTTGACTGAAGAAGAGCCATCCACACCGAACTATGTGGCTACCCTTAGGAAGGATAGAAATGACATGCCAGAAGTCTTCCCACTCTGTGAAGGAAACTAAGGGCAGCAGCACAAAGAACTTTGAGTCTGGTCTATGAAAGTGTGACATAGGTCTAGCAAGTGAGTGCAAAGGAACCAAAGGAAATGTCACAAGTGCAGAACTGTCAGAGTGAACACCCATAGAAAGGATGTCCAAGTGATGTGAAGGTAACATAACCCCCACAATAGAAAAGGGATCCATAAGCAAGGGTGGATCAATGAAGGTCTCCAAAAAATTGGAAGTGGTAAGAGTCCCAGAAGGGGCATTCCCAACAATGGAGATAATTAAATCCTCTGAAATACCTATAGATGGATGATGAACCTGTAGTACATCACAAGTGTACTCTGTGAAAAGATGACTAAGGTCAAGCAACTAATCATCCCAATGAGGGGGCTCAACAAACAGAAGAGCGATGTTAGATAGGTATGAGTCATCCAACGAAGGTAGAGGAGTGAAAGGGGCCTCACACACTAAAGGTGGAAAAGAGGTGGGTGTGATGACTATATGAGACTGAATAGGAGACTGCTCAATATTTGATGAGATGTGGGATGTGTCAACACTCTCTGAAATTGTGTGAGAAGGAGGAGAAGATCCTTTGTAGTACTCTCAACATCAGAATTAGAACCAAGTGATTCTGTGTTAGTGAAATAGTCATCACACAAAGAAATAGAGGAGAAAACTAAATCAACAGCAAAAAAAATGGTGACAGTATGTGAAGGGTCTCCATAGAGGGACTGAAGAATGCTCCAAACACGGTGGGGAGGATCTGAGTTTTCCATATGAAACTAGATAGATCGAGAGACATGCATCATCATGTGACCAAAAACATGGTCACAAGTGTCAAGAAAATCCTCTAGATAACAATGATCAGTGGGTGCAGGAACCAACCAAACTAAGAAGGGTGAAAAACCCTTGTGAGCAAAGTAACGTTCCATGGAAGCACACCGAGTTGAATAGTTCTCTTTCCTGGTGAGAAGTGGCGGAGGTTGTAAAAGGATCCTATGATGCTCAATTCTGGAAAGAGTACCCTCCATGATACGGAATCAAAAGTGCAAGGTCCATAAAATCAAGACGTCAGACTTAGTCGATAATACGTCTACATGTAGTACAAGGTCCAAGAGTACTAGTGAACCCCCCCATAATACGACACTTTATAAAGTAGTGCATTTAAAAAAATAATAATTTCATCATGTAATGTGTGAGAAATCATGCAACTTTGACTAAAGAAGCACTCAAAAGTGAGCAGCGAGTCAAAAGTTATAGCAAAAATCCAATTCCCGCAACTGATGGAAAATGCCAATGAACTTTGCAGACTGATTAAAGAAGTGCCTAAAATGGGTGCAAAGGGTGTCGTTTGGGTACACACTATAAATGGCATCAAATTTTAAGAAATTTTTGTTTTTCTTACGAGGGGGGGTTAGCCTCCAACCTCGGACCTCGCCCTCCATCTTTGACATGCAAATGAAGGACATAATATAAGCAAAATAAAGCCTTAAAATTATTACAATGCCATAATAAGAATGTTTTTTCCTTAAAAAATTAAAAACAGGTTGTTTTAACCACCAAGCAAGTTCTAAAAGGGAGGATGTAGGCCCACATTATCAAGCCATGTGGTGGAATTTTTGAGACGTAAACAAAAATCAATGTAACCATCCAACGGTTAAGTAAGCCCCGCCGGTCTCCACAACAATGAAACCATTGACGCAACAAATCAATGAGCCCACTGCAGAGTCCACATACCCAAAGAACCAGGTAATGGTTGGAGATGAAGGGTTCTATTGTAGTGTAACTTCCACAGGTTGATGATGGCAGAGCTGCAGGTAAACGGTCACCCAAAGATCTAGAGTAGATTCCCAAGCAGGCATGTTGTGTAGATCACAAGTAATCACTGAGAAGATGCTAAGATCAATAACCATATGAGCCATTCAAGTTTTAGGATGACATAGTGGTAAGTCCAATGCATAACAAATGATCAAACCAACACCCAAGTCGGCTGGGGGTAATGCAGGTTGGGATACGAGTAATGTGAATGCACACGAATAGATGAGTGTAAGCAGATCAACGAGCACAAGCCGAACAAGTTACCCAGTGTAGGCTAAAAGGATGTGGAATAGTTCACTCAAGGTGAATATATAGTAGGTGGTCTAATGTAAGGGTGATTAAAGTCGATACACGGGCTTTTCCAACCCGAGGAGCCAGAATGACTGTAGGGTGAAACTCCAACTCAAATGGCAAGGTGGAGCCGAGTTGGCTGTGATGGCCAATAATGCAGAATGTTCACAAAGAGACACCCTCAATTTTTTAGTCCAATGCAAGACCCAAAATATCAATACCTAAGGACCAATTTTATGACCGATGCAAGGCACTATAAAAACACGTTCACGCAGAAGGAAGTCTCGAGTCGGAAGACAAAAAAACCCCAAACCAAGGAAAAAAACTAGGAATGAGATCCAAACGACTAAACCACTGTGTCAAACCAAGAATGAGCTGAACAATCCAAGTTGGATGGATGGAGTGCATGTGATGACTATGCACAAGTTGGTGAATGCAGTGAATGTAACAACTGAGCAATAAAGTCAAGGCAATATAGAAGCAATCATGAACTTAGTAACTGATAGTGGAAATTGACCAAATACCCTTTAAAAAAATGCAAGTAGATCACATGAAAAGGAGAGATTGCATAAGAAACTACGATATGGAGAGTAGTAAGAAACAAAGGTGAACAACACGATTCTGATCCCTGAGCTCTGATACCATGTCAGAGGAATGACGAAGATATGAAGGGAATACATGAGCATCTCAATCATTGCATTGAACCGCAAAAATGATGTAGCTTCAAGATCGAAGCAAGAAATCACCAATGAGAGAAATGTGCATGCATTAAGGGAAAATGGCTCAAATCCCATACTCTATTCCATTTCACCATGTAACTCTCAAGATTAAAGGGTGTACATATAGTAGTGATAAACATGTGTAACTCCCCCACAAATGTAGATCATCAAGAGGTGGATCTTACATTCCTAGAATAGCCGGTCAAATGTGACTCTTATGACACTCTGTGATGTGTGTAAGGCCATAATGACACCCTAGGACACCTAAGCATGGTGAATCACCTATGTGAAGGAATCCCATGTACTTAAAACATAACATGGTAAATATCCTACACCAACAGTCCTTTCACTAACTTTTGAAGTACATACTCAATGTCGAACTCACTTAATAAGATGATACAATTATCCATCTTTCCTATGAGTGTGGGTTTTGACAACAAGTATTTTAGTGGATCAACCTTTGAAATGAGCATGATGTTATTTTGATAAAATAGTGGTGTAGTTTTTGGAAGGCAAAAACTAAAGCTAGCCAAGCTTTCTCGATCTGTAGATAGTTGACCTCATAAGCTATCAATTTCCGGCTCAAGTAGTACACAAGTTTTTCCTTCTTATTTTTATCATACTGGGACAATAGTGCCCCAATTGTAAAATGTGTAGTAGAATTTTAGAGTAACAAGGGTTCTCCTACCGTGGAAAGCATTAAAACAGGTTGTTTAGTCAAATAGATTTTTAGCAAAGAAAATTCTTGTTGCTACTTTATTCCCTAGTGAAAACTAAAATATTTCTTGAGAAGATGTGAGAATATATGACATTTTTCTACAAGCTGAGAAACAAACCTTCATATGGCTTAGATCTTTCCTTGTAAGCTTTCATCTAATTCTATTCCTCTCCTTTAAACAATGAATCCTAGTAATTTTCCAGATAACATGCCGAAGACACACTTCTTCAGGTTTATTAAGAACTTTTAGTCCCGTAGAAGTTAAAAAATATGGTGCAAAATCTCTGGGTGATCTTCACAAGTTCTAGATTTAGCTAATATATCATCCATGTAATATTCCATGATGTCACTAATCATGTCGTGTAAAATTACAATCATCACCCACTGATATGTAGCACATGCATTCTTGAGGCCAAAAGGCATGACTTGGTAGAAGAATGTCCCCTATGTGGTTGTAAACGTTATCTCGTGTTGATCTTCCTCAAAAATATTTATTTGGTTATAACTTGAGAAGCCATCCATGAGCGATAGCATCTCATAAAAAGCTCTAGAATTGACAATCATGTCGATGTTGGGAAGAGTAAATTCATCCTTGGGACAATCTTTATTAATATCTGGGAAATCAGTACACACTTTGATACCGACTATATTTTTCTGAATTGGCACCACATTAAAAATCCACTATGAGTAGTCGATAGGCCTAATGAATCCTACTTATAATAACCTTTCTAGATCTGCCTTAACCAATAAGGAAACATGAGGATGCATCTTCCTGAGGTTTTATTTTATGGGCTTGGCATCTGGGTGTACAAGAAGATTATGCACCACTAATGGAGGATAAAGTCCTGGCATGTCTTTGTAAGACCAAGCAAATATATATACATATTCTCTCAAAATTCCTATAAAATTTTTATGTTCTTGAGCTGAGAGTGAAGCTCCCAACTTAACCATTCTAGGAAGCTCCTATGTGCACATAGGATCAGGAGGGAGGTTGATATCCTCATCTACCAAAGGTGTTTTAGGGATATCCTCATCTTGTAAGTGCAGGTAAGTGCAGCAACATACTACCACACAATAATAATTTTCTGATTCTATTTCATGCTGAGCAGGTTACACATATATAGGAATATGTATTCCTAAAAACAAGGAGGCTGTTCAACAACACTCCCTCAAATCTCTCTCTCAACACCTATATACGTGATATTGTTTTAACTCACAACAATATCACAACTATCAAATAATACAGCCAAATATGTGAATATATTACTCACGTAATTATTTTCTTTACAATATCAATAATAAAGGAGCACTAATATAATTATTTCCTAACATTCCCCCCCTTAGTGCGAACATGGGAAAAACCTGCCTTTGTACTGCAACGTGCCTCTACGTAGCATGCTCATGATCTAGATGGTTTCAAGGACGATACCAACAACCTCTGGATAGTTTTCACAAGTGGTTAACCAATAACAACACAACAGATGGTTTTTGAGGACAGTACCAACAACCTCTGGATAGTTTTTTTGGATAACTAACAACCACGATATCATGATGATGCAGTAGTATCAACAACTCTCATCACTATCTCTCTGCAGGGAATGAACATAGGAAATTCTACTAAAAATGTTGCTCGTAAAAAGATGACATTACTGGAAATGGAACATTGGATCATGTTCCCCCCCCTCTATGTGAAATTTCCACTTATTCAATCATGAACACTGATACTGGAAATATGACAAGAAGCACACGACACAAGCTGAAAGAAAATACACCATAAAAATGTCACCAAACCATCTGTGCGGCCCCGTCGTTGGTGACTGACGAGAGGTCGCTGAATGACCTCCAACCTCCAATGCCTCCTGCCTCCGGTTTCATGCTCAGAACAAGAAGTCTTCAGAGCCACTGTCTTCATTTACTTGTTCTTCCTCATAGTTAGATTCATCGTCTATGCCCATATTTTCTTCTTCCATTTTTATTGTTCCATTTAGAAGATCACGAGCTCATTTTTTACAAAATGGAGTTTTATGCCCCTTTCTCTTGCAGTAAAAACATTCAATTTCCTCCTTATTTTTGGAGAAATTCTTGTACTTCTTTTTTAGGTACAATGCAGTTTCTTCTTCTACATCTTCTTTAGTCCTTTTTTCCTCAACTAGAAGAGCTGATATCAGTATCTTCCAATGAGTTGGAAGGCATCTGACCAAGTGTGAAGACAATATTACTGTATTTGGGAGGTAAACTATTTAATAGAATCAGCTTTTGCATCTTCATTGTCTACAGGAGATTTTACTTCTGCAGCTGTCGGAGAAGAGACCGTAAATCATTAATATGACTGGACATTGTAGTTCCTTCACCCATTTTTAACTTGAAAAACTGCAATTTGAGAGAAAATTCTGCATTCACTGCTTTAGCACCAAAGGTTATTGTTCAAGTTTTCCCACATTTCATGAGACGATTTCTCGAGATCAACATAGTGTAGCTCAGTATCTGAGAGAGCAAGACTAATAATGGCTTTGGCTTTATCATCTCTCGTTTTCCATTCTGCCAATTTGGTCAGATCTTTAGGTTTAGATTCTTTTCCATCGACTATTCGCCAGAGATTTTTATTCATCAGCTGCATCTGGATCTTCACTTTCCAAGTATGAAAATTGAGCCCATTGAATTTTTCTAGAGGGACTTCCATTGTGAGATGGAGAAAAAAAAAAAAAACTTCTAACAACACTTTTGACGTTTGACAAGACAGCAATAACTTGAAAAAAAGATGACAACTTTGATTCTTTAAAAAAATCCTAAAATCACCTAAACATATTTTGACGATACAATGATGAAAAATATATTAATTTTGACTTGACTGAGTAGACACTCATAGACCCGACTCAAAACAAACATTGGAGTGACACACAAAAAATAATATTGTAACTATGGTACATATTATAATATTATAATATTATACCAAATCTTGATGGACATACATGACACATTATCAAATAACCTAAAGTATTCAGTTATGACACTTTACAAACATAGAGAGACAATGAAATAAAAGACAAATTACATATGGACAAATAAAATCAAATTACATGGACTATGTAATGAATCTGAAGGTAATTTGACAGCAACAACATACATGGCATATCTGCGCATGGAAATTTGGAGACACGTTTCAAACTTGGAGAAAAAAAATGGTGCATAGAAGTCGGCAGGAGCTCGGATTTGCATGGATCAAGAGCCAAACTTGCTGAATCAACTGAATTTAGAAGTTTCTGTCAAAACAAGAATCTGCAGGAATTGCATCAAAGCCACCGATGTTGATTTGACAAGAGCGCACAAGTATTAAGAAATGAAAATTTCTAATTGTGATGTCCAAACACCAGAAGATTTCGACCAATCAAAGTTTTGTTTCGGTTGGATAACGCCTAACAGCAGTTATCGGGCTTCATTATCAATAAGTGCGTGAGAGGCAAGACAAGTGGATCGACTGTCAAAATTGGCAGAATGCACCTTCACATGTAGGAGATATGTTTCCTCCTTAACTTTCTCAAACACCGATGAATCATCAATTGTGCAAGGAAGACCTGTACCATCTGCTACATAACGATGTTTTGGAACAGTCTAAACCTTGTATCTTCTCAATGACTAGGCTGATAGCTGATAGTGAATCATCCTCCGTATAGACATAGGATTGAGAGGAATGATATGAGATCAGATGTTCATAGTGCCTGGTCGATATCAACAAGCCTCTGCCACGATTAATAATTTCAGACCCTTCTGGCATCAACCATGCCACTGTCACCGTGCCACAGATTTATTCATTTCTCAGATGCAATGACACAGAGAGCTCATGAACGATGCAAACTTGAGGTAATGTGGCTAATATTTGAATCCAGATCCACGACATGACCAAAATCAATCCATATTTTTGATTTCCACAGATTTAACGTCGCTCTGACACCAAATGTAAGTGCAGGTAAGTGCAGCAACAGACTAACACACAATAATAATGTGTGTCTGATTCTATTTCATGCAGAGCAGGTTACACATATATAGGAATATGTATTCCTAAAAATAAGGAGGCTGTTCAACAACACTCCCTCAAATCTCTCTCTCAACACCTATATACGTGATATTGTTTTAACTCACAACAATATCACAACTATCAAATAATACAACCAAATATGTGAATTTTTACTTCTGAAAGGATTTATTGTCTTTACAGGACATCAATAATAATGGAGCCCTAATACTCACTATTTCCTAACACATCTTTAGGTGTGTACAGTATCTTTTCCATTAGTTTTTATGCATGTTTGTCCATAGGCACCTCAAAGAGGTTTTCACTATAGGACTTGGAATTTTTCTTTCCGTGAGGATTTTCTGTAGGACTTTTTCCCTTTCTTATTTTCTTAGTTAACTGACCACACAACTCTACCTCCTCTCTAAAGTATGTGCATACATGTGTTAAGATGAATGGAGAATCCTTTCTTGTGATCATTTCTTTAAATTTTATCTTTGATGCCCAAGGAACTCACCAATAACCTCGTCATTCTAAAATACATTCAATAGGTACATGTTGTTGTTATTGATCCCAATTCATGATTGATGGGTAGATGAAGTTTAATGTCTGAAGTGGTATATGAGTTATACGACAGGTGTAATAGTAAGGTTAGCCATGTTAGAGGATAGGTTCGTGGATTGTGAGGTCTTTGTATATACTACACCGAGGAATATATTTTGTTTTCATTTTCTGGAAGAAACTATCCTCACTCTTAGAAGAATTATACTCGATTATCTGAAGAGTGAAACTCATACAAATAAGTTCCAAGACTGGATTTACACATTATATAATGGAAGGGTATCAAAATAGCTTCTAACGAAATCTTCTTCTTAGATGGCCGTAACCACATCCTTTATACCTCATAGTAAGAATTATTTGGTTAGGAATAACATACCTAAGTGAATTGTAGCATAAATCCATTTCATCATCTTGAAGATGAAATACAATATCTTTGAGTATTCTTTCATCTTATAGTAAGCCACCTAAAGTGAAATTCTCGAAAGGGGCATTTCCCCCTTGATATTTGGAACTTATAACACGGTTTACCACTTGCTTTGGAAGATAGAGGGAATATTTTAAATCATAAAGGCATGTTTTAAAGATCATACTCTCTGCACAGTCATTGTGGTATGAACCTTCATCTTCCAATGTAGCGAAAGGATTTTCCGACAGGTGGAAGCACCGTTGTCATTGGTAGATTCAAGGTATCTAGATCCACTCATGAAGCGAGGGAATCTGGACTGAATAGGGATAGTAATATCTATAGAGGGACACTTAGTAAATTGTAGGAAAATAACCTGACAATTGCTCTAGTAATGATTAAATGGCTAGGGATCCCCTTGTATAATAAGTGTTTGTCCTTCATACTAACAACTTTAAAAATTGGTGATACGTTGATGGCATGACCTGCGTGACATGGATCCATGGGTGACTCAAGAAAGATATGTTGTAAGGGAGTTCTAGGTCCAAGATATGGGAACTTCGTATCATGGTGTTATGGGACCAACTTCCAATGAGAAGGTGATAATTCCAGCTGATTATTGCATTCTTTAGTGTCATACACCTTTATGGTGATGACCTTTGTCTCTAAATCAGCTTCTATGCATCCTAGTTGAATGAACTAGTTTAAGAGTACAAATGTTGAGACATGATCTGTCATTCCACAAGCACTCTCTTGACCTTCTTACACTTTATTATTACTCTCAATATATAAGGGAAAGTTATGGGATGGAATTTTCAGTTAAGGATTTCCATTAGACTAGAAGGTTGTGTCTTGCTAGAGGAGTGATTTGTGCTACTATGGCCTAGTAAATGTGTTGGGTCAACATCAATAGATACTCCTAATACCTATAAGGTCTTATAAAAGATATCCTTATGGACGTTAGAAATCTTTAGAAGGTCTAGGATTGAAATCTTAGTCTGTAGTCTTCTCTAGTTGACTCCAACACATCATAGTGACTTTCTTGAGGAGGAGGGGGAGTAGGTTCTGAGATAACAAGGAAAGCTCATCGTGTTTCCATGGCGCACTCTCTTATTTTAATTTTAATCATGTTTATTTACTCAACAAGTGGATCAACACAACATATTAAGGCATCAAAATGATCTGGATTTGATATATAGTTGGTACTCTTATTTTGAGATGATTGTCCCTGATCCTACTTTTTATTTCCTTCATTCTTGGGGAAAGGTTATTTGAAAGTCCCCATATTCATTTTATGATATTTTTAGAAACAAAAAAATCTATTTCTACATCACCATTTTCAATCAAGTCATGAATGTAATGTTTTAGTTTCAAGCACTTGTTGTTTTTGTGACCTTTAATGCAATGAAATCTGCAAAATTTGTATTCTGTAAACCATGATGGCTTAGGTGATCTATCCCCATAGGTTTGTGATTCATGGTATCAAACCATATTAACATCCTCTAATTTCTTTAGTATTGATGGTATTGAGTCAGATAGAGGAGTGAAAGCACAATGTTTATACTCTGTAGGAGGAGCCCCCTTTGTAAGCTTCAAAGGAGTGTCATTTTGATCATCTTGTACTCATTTAGAGTCTACTATTACATCACTGACAATGTTCTTGTTCCTATTAAGGAAAACAAAAATTTATTAGTTTTGGAATCATTATGATCGCAGGAAAAGGGAATTAGAGTCCCTCTTGCTAACAATTCTTTTTCGATTTGACTCCCTTTTTCGATTACCTCTTCGAAGGTTTTTTGCAAGAGGACCGTGATGTTAGGGTGGAGGATGGGAAAAAATATACTTATGAAATTTTTTTCAGGTATGGAGCAAGGGAAGCAACTAGCTAACCCTCTCCACCATTGTATGTGTTATCCCGTAAAATTGACAAGGGCAATTTTACCGATAACCATACCGAAAATTTTGTCTTGATCCCTCGATAGGGATCCTTCGCGTTCAAAATATTTTAAGATTCCTTCTCGGGAAATTTAGCTTTCGAACTTAGTCTTTTTTGAGCCTTTTTGGCTGGGCGCATGTATTTGTCTTGCAACATCGTGTTTTGGTGCGCCAAAGGGCACACATTTCCCCATGTCGACATCCCTTTGGGCGCGCCAAAGGCGCACCTATGCTCCTGTTGTCATTCCTTTTCGCGCGCCTTTTCAAATGGTGGTTGGCGCATTAATGACAAATTTTGTTATATATACCTGTGCGCGCCATGTCATTTTCATTGCATTTTGTCGAGGCACGTGGTTGCTCTGGGTGTGTCAGCTCTGCTCTGTCAATTGTCATTTGCTCTGTGGACCCGCTTTCCAAACCGTCGTTATACATTCGAAGGTAAGAGGTCCATCCTCTTTTTCATTTTTTGTGCTTTGGTGTGCTCGGTCTGGTTTTCGTTTGATGGCCTGTTTTAAATGTCGTTTTGCATTGGGCTGGTTCTTCCCCTATCCCGCATATTTTAACTTCTTCATCCTCTCCCCTTCCCTCATTTCCAGTTTGTAGGGGGAATAGTTTTTGATTAGGCTTGGTGTTGAAACCTTTTTTTTTTTTTTAAGTGGCCTAGCTTCGCAGGGCCACAACTCCTCTATCTAAGAAGACAAAGATGTTCCTGCATAGACAACCTTAAGGTACCCATGTATAGTAATTTAAACGTCTCTCATACTAAGAAAAGAGAGAAAGAGGGAGATGAGAGGAATGCAAAGATTCATGGACAAATATGAACTCGGTGCACTAGGAGGTACCAAATGAAGGTTCCAATGACGAGATCCTAATGCCTCTTGACTGAAGAAAGCCCATCCACACCGCACTATGTGGCTCCCCTTCGAATATAGAATGACATGCCAGAGTCTTCCCACTCTGTGAAGGAAAACTAGGGCAAGCGCACAAAGAACTTGAGTCGGGTCCTATGAGTGTGACATGGTCCTACAAGTGAGTGCAAGGTAACAAAGGAAATTCACAAGGTGCAGCACTTTCAGAGTAACACCCATGAGAAAGGATCCCAAGTGCTGTAAGGACATAACCCCCCAATAGAAAAGGATCCATAAGCAAGGGTGTCAATGAAGGTACTCCAAAAAATTGGAAGTGTAAGAGTCCCAGAAGGGGCATTTCCCACAATGTCAGGATATTTAACTCCTCTGCAATACCTATAGACGGATTCTGAACTGTAGTCATCCAAGTGGACTCTGAAGATACTGGGCAAGCAATCTAAGCTCCCATGATGGGGCGCACAAACAAAGAGCGATGTTTAGATAGTAGAGTCATCACGAAGGTGTAGGAGTTAAAGGGCCTCACCACTAAAGGTGGAAGAGGTGGTGGTATGAATATCTGAACTGAATAGGAGACTTCTCATATTTGATGATATTGGGATTGTCACACTCTCGGAAATTGGTGGGAGAAGGAGGAGAAAGATCCTTTGTATACTCCTCAAACATCAAGAA
Organism: Taxus chinensis; assembly: GCA_019776745.2. Classification (NCBI taxonomy): domain Eukaryota; kingdom Viridiplantae; phylum Streptophyta; class Pinopsida; order Cupressales; family Taxaceae; genus Taxus; species Taxus chinensis. The sequence continues at coordinate 107,268,491 of CM034150.1, read as the reverse complement.
TTATAACAAGTGATTCTTGTTCTTGAAATGTCAGCACACAAGACTAGAGGATAAAACTAAATCACAGCAGAAAAAATGGTGCAATAATGTGAAAGTCTCCATAGAGGGACTGAAGAATCTCCACAACGGTGGGGAGGATCTGAGTTTTCCATAATGAAACAGATAGAAGCTAGAGACCTGCATCATCATGTGACCAAAACCCTGGTCACAAGTGTCAGAAAATCCTCTAGATAACCATGTATCAGTGGGTCGGACCCAACCCAAACTAGAAGGGTGACAACCCTGTGACGAAAGTACGTTCCACTGGCAAGCACACCGATTGAATAGTTCCTCTTTCCTGTTGAGAATGGCGAGGTTGTAAGGATCCTATGCTGCTAATTTCTGAAAGAGTCCCTCCATGATCCTGAATCAAAAGTGCAAGGTCCATAAAATCAGACGTCAGACTTAAGGCGATAATACGTCTACATGTAGTACAAGGTCCCAGAGTACAGTGACCCCCCCCATCATCGACACTTTTCACGTAGTGCCTTTAAAAATAATAATTTCCAGCATGTAATGTGTGAGAAAGCATGCAACTTTGACTACAGAAGCCCTCAAAGTGACAGCGAGCAAAGTTATAGCAAAAGCAATCCCCTCAACTATGAAAATGGGCCAATGAACTTTGCAGACTGATTAAAGATGCCTAAAATGTGCAAAGGGTGTCCGTTTGGGTACACACTATACAGTCATCAAATTTTAAGAATTTGTGTTTTCTTCCGAGGGGGGTTAGCCTCCAACCCTCGACCTCGCCCTCCATCTTTGACATGCAATGAAGCCATAGATTAGCAAAATAAAGCCTTAAAATATGAACAATGCCTAATAAGAATGTTTTTTCCTTTTCCTTAAAAAATTCAAAAACAGGTTGTTTTAAAAACCACCGACGCAGTTCAAAAGGGGAGATGTCGGCCCAACATTATCAGCCTGTGTGGATTTTATGAGACTAAAAAATCAATGTACCTCCCGGTTTAAGTAAGCCCCGCCGTTCTCCACACAATGAAACCATTGACGCAACAAATCATGAGCCCACTGCAAGAGTCCCACCATACCCAAGAACCAGGTAATGGTTGGAGATGAGTTCTATTGTAGTGTACCTTCCACAGGTTTATGATGGCAGAGCTGCGGAAGGTCACCCAAAGATCTATAGTAGATTCCCAACAGCATGTTGTCGTCAGATCACAAGTAATCACTGAGAATGCTAAGCTCAATAACAATGATCCATTCAAGTTTTAGGTGACTAGTGGTAAGTCCAATGCATAACAATGGATCAAACCACACCCAGTCCGGCTGGGGTAAGGCAGGTTGGGATACTAGTAATGTGAAGACACGAATAGATGAAGTGTAAGCAGATTCAACGATCACTCCTAGCAGCTACTATGAGGCTAAAGGATGCAAAATGAGAACTCAGGTGAATCGATAGTAGGGGTCTTGTAAGGGTGTAAGGGTGATAGGTCGATACACGGGGCGTTTCCAACCCGATTGACCAGAAAATACTTTAAGGGAAACTCCACCAAATGCACAGGTGGAGGCCGATTTGGCTGTGATGGCCAATAATCGCCGAATGTTCACAAAGACACCCTCAATTTTTTAGTCCAATGCAAGACCCAAAATATCAATACCTAAGGACCAATTTTATGACCGATGCAAGGCACTATAAAAACACGTTCACGCAGAAGGAAGTCTCGAGTCGGAAGACAAAAAAACCCCAAACCAAGGAAAAAAACTAGGAATGAGATCCAAACGACTAAACCACTTGGTCCAACCAAGAATTGAGCTGAACAATCCAAGTTGGATGGCTGGAGTGCATGTGCTACTATGCACATTGGTGATGCGTGAATGTAACACTGAGCATAAAGGCAAGCAATATAGTAAGCCATCATGACCCTTCGTAACTGCTCGTGGAAATTACCAAATACCCTTTAAAAACGGCAAGTAGATCCATGAAAGGAGAGATTGCAAAGAACACGTCTGGAGAGTAGTTAAGAAACAAAGTGAACAACCCGATTCATGATCCCTGACTCGATACGCATGTCAAGGAATGACGCATATAGAATGGCATCTGTGAAGTCATCCAACTGTTTGCATAGCCGTAGAAGGGATTCGCTTCAAGAGCGACCAGCAAGAAATCACCAATGGAAGAAAGAAATGTGCATGCATTAAGGTAAAATGGCTCAAATCCCATCTCTTCCATTTCACCATGTAACTCTCAAGAATTCAAGGGTTCCATATCGTCGTGGGTGTGTAACACGCCCCCACAATGTAGCGTCAGAGATGGGGGAGTTACCTTCCCCCCCGAAATAGGCCAGCCGGTCAAATGGTCACTCTTTGACACTCTGTGGATGTGGTGTAAGGCCATATGACCCCCTAGACACCTACGCATGGTGATCACCTATGTGAGGAATCCGCATGTAATTAAACATACATGTAAATACCTACACCACCCGTCCTTTCCACTACCTTTTGAAGTACTACTCAGTCCGAAGCTCACTTAATAAGATGATACCATTATCATCTTTCCTAGATGTGGGCTTTTGCCCACAAGTATTTTAGTGGATCAACCTGTGAAATGACAGGATGTTATTTTGTTGGGTTTTTTTTTTTGATAAAATAGGGGTGTAAGTTTTTTGGAAGGCAAAAACAAAGATAGCCAAGCTTTCCTCGATCTTTAGATAGTGACCTCCATAAGCTAGCAATTTCCGGCGCAAGTAGTACACCAGTGTTTTCTCTTATTTTTAACATCTGGGACAATAGTTCCCCAATTGTAAAAATGTGTAGTAAATTTTAGAGAACAAGGTTCGCTACCGTGGAAAGCATTAAACAGGTTTTAGTCAATAGATTTTTAGCAAAGAAAATTCTTGGTTGCTTACTTATTCCCTAGTGAAACGTAAAATATTTCTGAGAAGATGTGAGAATATATGACATTTTTTTTCTACCAGCCTGAGAAACAAAACCTTCATATGGCTTAGATCTGTCCTTTAAGCTTCACATTGTCTAATCTTAGTGGAGGATTTTAAATAATGTTGATAATGGCAGCCTTTCCCTCCCGAGCTATCTCTATTCCTCGTCCTTTAAAACAATGAATCCTAGTAGATTTTCCAGATAACATGGCGAAGACACACTTCCTCAGTGTATTAATACTTTTATCCCGTAGAAGTTAAAAAATATGGCAAATCTCCTGGGTGATCTTCACAATTTTCCTAAGAATTTAGCTAATATACATCCATGTAATTTCCAGGATGTCACTAATCATGTCGTGGAAAAAGTCAACATCACCCACCCACTGATATGTAGCACAATGCATTCTTTAGGCAGAAGGAATGACTGGTAGAAGAATTCCCCTATTGTTGTTAAAACGTTTATCATCTCGTGTTGAATCTTCCCTCAAAAATATTTATTTTGGTTATAACTTGAGAAGCCATCCCTGATCGATTAGCAGCTCATAAAAGCTCTAGAATGGACAATCAATGTCGTGTTGGGAAGTAATCTCCTTGGGACAGATCTTGTATTAATATCTGGAAATCAGTACACACTCTTGATACCACTATATTTTCGAATTGGCACCACATTAAAATCCACTATGATATCATAAGCCTGAATGAATCCTACTGAATAATAACCTTTCTAGATCTGCTGCCTTAACCAATAGGAAACATGAGGATGCTCTTCCTGAGTTTTTATTTTATGGGCTTGGCATCTGGTGGTCCAACAAGAAATATGCCCACTAATGGAGGATAAAGTCCTGCATGTTCTTTGTAGACCCGCAATATATATACATATTCTCTCAAACTTCCTATCCAATTTTTATTTTCTTGAGCTGAGAGTGAAGCTCTCCCAACTGTAAAGTTCTAGAGCTCCTATGTGCACATAGAGCAGAGGAGGTGATATCGCTCATCTACACGCAGGTGTTTTAGGGATATCCTCATCTTTAGGTGTGTACACTATCTTTTCCATTAGTTGTTATGCGTGTTTTTCCATAGGCGCCCGTCCTCAAAGAGTTTTCACTATAGGACTTTGGGATTTTTCCCTTCCTTATTTTCCTTGTTAAACTGCCACACACTCTACCCCCTCCGAATAGGTGCATACATGAGCGGAATAGAGATCCTTTCTTGTGGTAATTTCTCGAAATGGTTCTCTAATGCCAAGAACTCACAATACCCTCATCCTCTAAAAGACGTTTGATGGGTTCATTTGGTAGTGCCGCAATTCATTAGTTCTTGGTAAAATAGATTCATTTTTTGAATGGTAAGGGTTTATAACAGGGGTTATGGTAAGGATAACCATGTTAGAGAATAGGTTCCAAATGGAGGTGATGTAGTCATAACGACTACAGCACCGATCTCTTTTTCAATTCAGTTTCAGACAAACGACCTCATGTTTAGAAAAGCCGACTCACATCCGGAAGGGTAGGGGTGCCAAACTAATTTTCACATTATATAATAAGGTATTGAAGAAGATTCCAATGAACGTTGTCTTACGCTGTAACCACTCCTTTCTTTCCTCATAGTACGCAATTATCGGTTAGGAATACATACCTAGTGACTATTACCATCATCCCCTCATCTCGAGAGAGAAATACAAATTGTTGAGTAATCCTTTCTCTCCTAGTAACCAACCTGAAGTAAATTTCGAAAGGTAAGTTCTCCCTTGATCTTTGGAATTTGTAGCGTGGTCTACCACATGCATGGGCTGATAGCAAAATGTTTTGAACCATAAGGGCTTTCTAAAGATTATACTTTCCACAGCCGTTGTCTTTGAATTTCATCTCCCAAGTAGAACAAGGAGATCTGCCAGATGCAACTAGTGGCACAGGATTCAAGGTGTTTAATCTACTCATGACCGAGGGCTTGGACTAATAGTAACAATATCCTACCATAGAAGGACCCTGATAGATGGTGGAAAAAATATCACAAAAATTGTCTTAATGAGAAAATTTGTTGAGGATCTCCCTGTATATAAGTGTCTATCCATCAGTGCAACTTTAAACACTGATTATATGTTTATGGAACCCAGCTTTGCATGGCATGAATGCGATGGTGACTGAAATATTTTTAGGGGAGCTCCAAGTCTAAGACATGGGAACTTTGTATCATGGTTTTATGGACCAACTTTCTATAGAAGTGATCATTCCAGTTGATTATTGCTCTTCATTGTCATACACATTTATAATGATGACCTTTATTTCCAAGTCAACTTCTATGCACCCTAGTTAATGAAATAATTTAAGAGTATAAATATTTATACCTGATCTGTCATCTAGAAGGACTCTCTTGACCTTCGTATACTTGATTATTACTTCAATGTGTAAGGGCAGGTTATGGGAGGAATTTTCTGCTAAGACTTCCATCAGACTAGAGGTTATGTGTTCTAAAGGAGTGATTTGTACTACCATGGCCTATAAATGTACTGAGTCTATATCAATGGATAGTCATGATCCCTGTAAGGTTTTACAAAGGATCTCCTTATGGACGTGAGAAATCTTTAGAAGGTCTATATTACATCTTATATGTGGTCTTCTGCTATTGAAGCTAAACACGTCATAGTGAATGTATTGAGGAGGAGGGGGAGTAGGTTCTGAGATAACAAGGAAAGCTCATCGTGTTTCCATGGCGCACTCTCTTATTTTAATTTTAATCATGTTTATTTACTCAACAAGTGGATCAACACAACATAGGAAGCATCAAAGGATCTGGATTTGGATATATGTTGGTACTTCTGTATTTTGAGATGATTTTCCCTGAATCCCTGACTTTTTATTCCTGCATCTTGGGGAAAGGTTTTTGAAAGTCCCCCTATTCCTTTTATGATATTTTTTAGACAACAAAACATTTATGTTCGACATCAACATTTTCACAATCAAGTCCTGAATTAATGGTTTTTAGTTTCACAGAGTCACTGTTGTTTTTGTGACCTTTCATGTCAATGAAATTCCTGCAAAATTTGTATTCTGTAAACATGATGGCTTAGGTTATCGCCCATAGTTTGTATTCTGGTATCAAACATATTAACTCCTCGTAATTTTCTTTAGTATTGAGGTATGAGGCAGAGAGAGAGTGAAAGCACAATGTTTATACTCCTTAGGAGGATCCCCTTTGTAGCTTCAAAGGAGTGTCCTTTTTTGATCATCATTGTACTCCTTTAGAGTCTACTATTAATCACTAGACAATGTTCTTGTTCCTTTAGGAAACCAAAAATTTATTAGTTTTTTGTTGAATCCATTATTAACGCAGAAAAGGGAATAGAGTCCCTCTTGCTACAATGCTTTTCGGATTTGAACTCCCTTTTTTCGATTACCTTACCTCTACCCTCTTCGAAGGTGTTTTTTGCAAGAGACCGTGATGTGGTGGTGGATGGTAAAAAATATCACTTATGAAATTTTTTTTTCAGGTATGGACAAGGGAAGCACTAGCTAACCTCTCCACCATTGTATGTGTTATCCCGTAAAATTGACAATGGCAATTTACCGATAACCATCCCGAACATTTGTCTTTGATCCCTCGTAGTGGATCCTCGCTTCAAATATTTTAAGATTCTTCTCGGAAAGGAGCTTTCGAACTTAGTCTTTTTTTGAGCCTTTGTTGGCTGGCGCATGTATTTTCTTGCAACATCGTGTTTTGGTGCCCAAAGGATCCACACATTTACCCCATGTCGACATCCCTTTGGGCGCGCCAAAGGCTCACCTATGCCATGTTGTCATGCATTGTCGAGCGCCTTTTCAAATGTGGTTGGCGCATTAATGACAATTTTGTTTATATACCTTGGTCGCGCCAGTTCAGTTTCATTGCATTTGTCGAGGCCCTTGGTTGCTCTGGGTGTGTCAGACTCTGCTCTGTCAATGTCATTTGCTCTGTGGACCCCGCTTTCCCAACCGCGTTAATACCATCGCAGGTAAGAGTCCATCCTCTTTTTCATTTTTTTGCTTTTTCGTGTGCGCCGGTCTGGTTTTCGTTTTACATGCCTGTTTTTAAATGGCGTTTTGAATTGGGCTGTTCTGCCCCTATCCCGCATATTTTAACTTCTTCATCCTCTCCCGCCCTCATTTCCAGTTTGTAGGGGAGGTATTTTTGAATTAGGCTTTGTTGTGTTTTGAAACCCTTTTTGTGGGGGGGCCGAGTTTCCACAACCTCCTTGTGAGTGTTGAATGAGAATGTTTTTAGATTTTAAGTGGTTTGGTATTTCCCGGTGCCCGTCCGCAATCATGTTACACCTACTACAGTCGCTCCTCTGCGTGCCTATACCCCTGCTGCAAGCAGAATCATGCGCCCCTAGCGCAACCCTTTCTGCCGTAACACGCATCAAAACCCGCGCCTCTTTAGATCCCTTGGGCGCAATCTTTTTACCCCTGTTGCATCCTCTCTATGCGCTAAAGGTCCGCGCCCAGCGTCCATGCAATGCTAAGATTATTTGCGCAATTAAAGCCTCCAAGGCGTGGCGCACCTCCATTGCATGTCATGATGTTTTAGAACCGTCCATAGCCGCTCGCCAAACTTTGGAGCGCCTTTTTTCCATGTTGCACAATCTGCCCATTGCGCCAAGGGCGCACCAAATCTCAATGTACCATGCCTTGCTTGTGCGCCCTCTATAATAATTGCGTCTGCTTCATCACATGCCCATGCGCGCCCTTTGGCGCAACTTAACCCTCTAACCCCTCTGTTGCCCCAACCCCTTTTCCTGGCGCCTGACATGAGCCTGTGATATACATTTTTGCTGCGTCCTGCGTCCCGAACCTTAAAAGTTCTAAACGCTAACTTCTTTCTTCTGCTAAAGTATTCATGGAAGATCAAATGACTAATTCACGCTTCTTGGATTGGGTTCGCTCCTTCTCCGTTGCAAATCATCAGATACCTTAAGAACCATGTCGAATTCAGCAAGAGCCCACCAAACCAAGATGGAAGGCAAGCTACCAGAAGAATAAATGAAAAACTACAAATATCATAGGGTCGATGCCCGATCACAGGCAAGTGTAATATGGATGTCCGGGATTCTGAATGGGCCCATTGACATAGAGGCTTCTGGGTAAGACTCAATTAAAGTACAAGAGTCCATGGATGATAAATTGATAGTGCAGCGCGCCTGCACTTCGCAGGTGGGATTCCGTCAAGTGCCTGTTAATAAGAATTTCATTATGGTTGTGCAAAACAATCCTTCAACAAGACACAGATGTTTCGAAATAGCAAGGGCGATGTAGTTATAAACCTTACTGGCCCGTCTCTTTTTGAGTAATGCTTGGCTCCTCATCACCGAAATATGTGGCTGTTAGCCCAGCAAGAATGCATCAAGGCCTGGGAGGACAAGAGGACAAGTCATGCAGTTCATGAATGAGGTCTCCCTGAAGAATAAGAGGTAGTTAACCATGGCCTCAACTATCCCCGACGCGATTTCTCAGAGCACCAGTGATACAGCACCTTCCTGAGCAGAGTCTTCGGTCTTTTAAGATGCTCATAGCTTCCATAAGTGGATGCTGCGGTACCTGGAAACAATGAATAAGAATCTGCCCGATCAGCGTTTCTGCTGGGGGTAGATAATAAGCAGCACAATATCCGAGCAACTGCAACAGTTCGCTACGACATGAGTGTTCCACATGAACTCCTACGTAGTGTATGCTGCTGCGTCTGAAAGAGATTATCCAGGGCTACACCGAAGTGGAACTTGGCCTCAGGCCAAAATATATGAATACTATCAAGAGCTGAAGCTAGAGAACAGCATCCAACACTTCGCTAAGATCAATGATGTTTTCTTCTATCACATCATGTGCATGTTGTGGCCAAATTTGACTTATAGCCGGACAACCAAAAACATAGTGGCAGTCACAGAGAAGTGGGGGGCCTTGTTCACCCAGTTTCCCACATTCACCTATCTGAGGGCGGTCAACTTTTTGGGCGAACCAACTAGGGTTGCCAAGGTATGCTGGACCAAAGCTGATTTTATTGGAACTGTCAAGACAGCTCGTCACATACCATGAAAAGTGCCTCAAGAGAAAGAAGGGCGGAACTCCTTTCCCCCTCACAATAGGCCGTTACACATGCTCCAGCTATCACAAGGCGAAGGAGATGTTTGCTGAGCTAGAATTGCTCAACCTAAAGCATGATTTCCCAGCAAGGCCTACATTCGACCCTAGGGGCTGTCTACCAAGGGCTAAGCTTGATCCGATTCATGTCCCTCAGATTGAGGATATCTACATTGACGTTCTCCATGAGTAGAACTCAGAAGAAAGGATCACTCTCGCTTGGCATTAACGGAAATCATCCATTACGGAGTGGCCATTGTCCCAAAAGGCTTCCAACCACGGAAGACGAAGTAGACAAAGTGTATAATGACACAGAAGGGGATGATTGGCCCTTCCTGGACATTGACAGAAGCAAGGCTCCTCAGACAATCGAGGAGAGGATCAAGGAGACTATGCGGAGAACAGAGCATTGGTGCCGCATGAATGGGTTAATCTACCTCGGTGTAGATTTTACAACTTCTCCTTTGGGTAATGCACCTCCAAGGTCAAAGAAGCAGCTAAAAGGCAAAGCTGCGGAAGGTGAGCCTAGCACCATTCAGGAGGAAGCCCCTGAAAGTCCTCTTCCTTCAGAGCCTGAACAAGTAATAACCCTGGATTTGCTAGAGAAGGAATTGACAGAGGATAGTCCTATACGCCCATCCACCCAGGATGTCGGCATCGCTACAACTACAGAGGTCCCTTCTATCCCTTCTTCTTCTCTTCCTCCTCTTCCTCAGATATCGGCAACCACTCCTTTGGTTGTGTCCTCTCCTTCTTCTTCTAATCTCTCCCCTGCCTCTTGCGTCCATCTTCTCCTCTCTCGCTGATTTGTCTTCCCTCCATTTCTTCCCTCATTCCTCCGGGCTCCCTTCCCTTCCCATGTCTTCTTCAAGCTGTGGTTTCCCTTCCTCCCGTGGGCAGGTCTTCGGCTATTCTTTCAATGCCGCCGCCGCGTGTCTCCACGTTCTTCCCCTCTTCTACCGTTGCTGCCTCCCCCTCTGTCTCTGGTCCCTTCTTCAATAGGACCAGCTTGGATCTCTCAGCAGCTAAGCCACCCAAAGAGGAAAGTCCCCCATCGCTCCGATGGACTTTTCAGTCATTCCGGCTAAAGGAGCAAAGAAGCACAAGCCGGTTACACGCTTCTCCAAGAGCGCTGCAGGTGACGAGGGTTATGGAAATAGCCTACCCTGATCCCACCAAAGAGAAAAAAGATCTGTCTCCGGCAGATTTCACAGTGACCCAAGTCAACAATGGGGACATCCTCTGAAAGTCTCCAGGGGGAGCTCTTTCCGCAGTTGATGGCACTCTGCGGAAAAGCTTTCAAGAAACAAAGGAAGAAAAGAGGCTACTGAAGGAGCAGAATAAATACCTAGCCTTCAAGCCCTACAGAGATGGGAAGATGCACCTCCCACAACTATACCGCCGGAGACTCCTGAGTTGCTCAGCTCAGGGAGAAGATCAATGAATATTCAAGATCGGCGAGCAGGGTATGCTGTTTTGCTTGGAGGAGCCAAATCCTTAAGGATAGTGAAAAGGGTAATCGCCGAGTATATCAGTTTATACCTGAACATCGAGAAGGCGAATAAGGAACTCCAAACATTAGCAAGTCCAATATCAGAAGAGCTCGAAAACGCCAGACTCCAACACGAGGCCTTCCAACAAATGTTCGACTGTTCAGTCGAAGATTTGGTCAAGTTTGGAGTATTCGGTCATCCAAGGACCCTCAACAAGACCATGTCCACTCTGGACTATCAGATAGATCAGCTCGAATTTGTGTTAGAGAAGATAGACAAGGTGAAGGAAGAGGCCCTGGATGCGATGCATCAAATGGAGAAGATTGTTCTATCTATGACTCCAGGGTTGCTCACTCCTTCCCTCACCTTGAGATCAGCTGACGACACTATCCGAATTTTCAAGGAGTTAGCTTCTCAAGGGACAGGGCCAGAAGTCACGTTTGACATCGAATCCATCAATAACCTACTGGCCTGTAGGGACTTCATCGGGTCCCTAATCGAGGCGGGTAAAGACTATTCCAGGGTCCCCGAAAATCTCATTGATGAGCGGGAAACTTGCGAAGCAATCAGTGAAAGGCACAAGGATCCATCACAGGATCAATTTGCGCCAATGATCAGCAAGTTCTTGGAATACCGCGCTCAGTTCCACATCTCATCTCCTGATCAGCATCAGAAACAGGCGACCCCTTTTAGGCCACAGGATGATGATGATGAATAGCTTCTTCTTCTTCTTCTCCTTTCTATTCTCCGACTTTCTCTTCGAAATATCTGAAGTGTGTTGGCATGAACGATGACATCATCCATGTTGCATCATGGGATGATGTCATCCATCCAAGTTGTCAAAGTCAACATGACTTTTGGATATTTTGTAAATATCTTGTGAATAAGTGGTTGGCTCCATTTTGCCTTCTCTCTCCCTCACTTTCTATAAATACTAGAATACTTGTTGTATTCGGGGGTGAACATTTTTAGATAGAAATAGAGGTGAGGAGAGAAAGACTTTGAGCTTTCTTGTAACAGATAAAAACAATTAATACAATTATTCAGACTTTGTGCTCAATAGCTGTGTTATACATTAGATCTTTCTTATGTTAGATCTGCATGTGTCTTTTCTGTTGAATACGTATCTACTTTTCCGTCACTTGTTTATCAGTATTGCTTTGTTTATTTATGCAAGTAGGTTTGGCTCTGTTTACTACCAAGCCCAAAGCATAGATTTTCTGACCCTTCCGCTTTGGAAACTCATTTCTTTTCTTCCTTCGGATCTGTTCTTTCTCTTCTCCTTCTTTTATTCCTTTCTCTTCGCAGCCTAGAACACTCTACTGGATCAGATCCCAACCCCCGAAGGCAGAATCTGTGAGACTTGCATAGGTTCCTGCTAGTAGAACTAGCAATAAACCAGTTTCGCTTTGCTGTCTCAAAGAGGGGCTAAGCCCTGCACACCGTTGGCCCGTCTATCCATAGATCTGTCCACGCGACAGATTTTCGGACCAACAGTATGAAAGCAACAAATTTCTTGTTGTTTCATTGTTTTGCATTGCATAGATATATAATGGTGACATCGCTCTCTATATTAAAAGATAAGTAATGTATAAAATGTTCTGTTACTTTCGACCATGTAGATATAGATCCCTTGGGGATGTGTAAAAACCACTCTAATGCATGTCCTCCTAAACTCTATGGGAAGAGGTAAATAAGATAGTTATCGCTATATGCAACCTCTTGACATGCCATATAAAAATATTTGATATGGTCATGAGGGTCACCTTTTCTCTTATATTTTTCAAAATTTGGATAGTTAAAATGTCATGGGAAAGGTACTTGTAACATAGCTCTCTAAAATGGATAAGGGAACAATTCATCGAACTGGTATTTCTTGTTGATACTAGTTTTACCTTATTACAATGTTAAAAGGGCGTTCTTCACAGTGGACCACTCTTGATTGAATATTGGATCTTGTGTGAGTGGTATAAGTCTATATGAAGGGTTAAATCTAGGTGTATTCCCACCTCTATTCTCTACGAGAAATTTTTCGTAAGCGTATTTTCGTGTCTCCTATCAAGGAGTGTTTGTTGGGAACTCATAAAATAAAGCTTTAGGTTTTGTCTTTGGTATAGATTATTTCAAAACTTTTGGTTGTTACTTATGTATATGTGAATCCAAACTTGCCAATTGGTGAGTGAGGGATTTTACTTGTTGTTCTAACGTTACTTCTCGAGTAGGTATTTTGTTACGATCTTCGTTAGAAGGAGGTTGCTCATGATGAGAATGTTCCTCATGGTATTCACAACCTATTCTAACTGTAGGTATATGATAGTCTCCATTGTTTTCAAAAGGTACCTCCTCATTATTCTATCATCTAGAAGTAGAGGCATGACCTGTGTTTAATATTTCATTAATAGTGTGGTGAGGTTGGTCTACTTCTTTGTCTCCCCAAACCATGTCGATGATTTGAGAAGGGTCAACTGTGGAATTTAAGTCAGCTCCTATTTCCACAACATGCATAAGAACCTCATGCTTGCTTTGAAACAAGTAATCATCAAAATGGGTCGGATGAAGCTCTACATCTATACAAGGAGAATCCTCCTCTCCACAACTATGGTTAATCATGACATTATTATTTAAAATAGGGTTGTCACATCTAAAGAGATTGTCTTCTAACTTACTTGACCCCATTATTGTAGTAGGCATACTTTAAATAGGAGGTAGAATGTGAAAGGTTTCCTCTAAGGTTTACTAAAAATGGGCCCTAGGAAAATTTTTACAGCAGAATGAGACTAAGTCATAAAAGAAAAAGGTGACTATAAAATAACCACAAATCCAATAGTTATTTATGAGCCCTAGGATAAAGAATAAATAATGATCTACCCTAGCAAGGTAATATATGACATGAGATTTTTAGGAGAATACAATAACGTGTAAAACTAAAACCCAATCACAACAAAAGTTTACTCCCTATGATTTTTTGAGATAGGTTTGAAACCAATAGTGACAACACAATATCACCTATTAGGCCAAGTTTGAAACAAATAAGACCTAAATGCTAAGAAAGTGTTGGCGTGATCCTCTAACAAGGTATACTAAAAACCAGTTACTAAATTCTAACAAAGTCTAAGTCTTGTAAAATGGATGATACAAATGTGAGCAATGTAACAAAGCTATTTGGACACATTATTCAAAATTTTCGAGAAATTAATAATTTAGTATCAAAATGGTGTTATAATGATGCTAACAAGGTAACCTCAACACTCACAAAACTCAAGACAAGGCTAGGATGTAAAAATTATGCCTAATTATATCTAGGAATTACTATGCGTGTGAGCAACGTAACAATACAATTTAGATATTTAGGCCAAGTTTCACAATGGAAACAAGACATAAATATCACAATTGTATGGCTATAATGCTAGTAGTGTAATAACTTACAAGAATTCAGTGATAAGACAACCTTACTATAATGATAGTAAGTCTCAATATGGCTTGTGAGACAAGAGAGGCTACTAGAACTTGATGGTGTACCATTCATACTTTCAACACTTGGATTCCAACATTGAAACCTAGTCATGTAAGTAGACTACAAAATGGTGGAAACGATTATTTCTATAAGTTATCTGTATATGTTTTTTCTTCTTTTGTCTCAAAATGAGCAACAAGAAAAAAAGGATTAGACAAAATGGTGATGAAAAATACTTGGTGTAGCTTTGGCAGAGGTTTGCCTTATCTTAGGACAAGTGAGAAACTATGACAAAGTAACACTAAATAGATTTCGTGATGAAATGTCATGTGGTTTCAAATTTAAGATATTTTTTCCCTTGTTCAAAAAACAAGAGTTTGAATCCAACAAAGTTTTCACTTTGTGAGAGCTCTCAAGTATAATAACTAAGACAAAATTGGCTTCAAGCCGGAAAGATTCATATTATTTCTCTCACCTAGGTTGTCATAAACTACCTCTGTGAGATCGATTTACCAAGAAAGTCACACTGAATAATCTTGGAGTATCTCAAGTTTACTTTCCCCCTTCAATATAATGAGAAACCAACTGCATTCAGTTGTATTTTCACTAGGGTCGCAATGAAGGTAACTTTGACTCTAATCTCTCACAACATACTAGTCAATTGGGTAGTTTGGAGCACTTTCCCATTTCATTCACAAGGTTCCCTCTTGCATGAACTACTTTGGGGTTCCTATGAGCATTCCTCTTGTTTTCTTAAGGCTTATGCCAAAGGAAGTTTCTCCTAGTTAATCAGACGAGCCATAACTCTTAACTGAAACATGCAATATGATGTTTGGAATGGTGTGTTGGTGTATTTTCTTATCTTTTGGATTAATTAATTTGGTTTAGATCACTGTTGGAAACCTAAAAAAAATCGAATGATATAATTTGGTTTGAAAAGATCCCTCCTTTCTTTGACTAGTGTATGTCCTTCACACAAATCGTTAGTAGTTCAAATAGATCTACAATATCATAGAAATAGGGTTAAATGTTTTTTGGTTTCTCGATATCTTCCAAGGATACGAGAGAAGAGCATAAACAACAAGTAATCCAACTTGATAGCCATGAAAAAGCTTGTAAATCAAATAATCACCATAAAAATTTGTAAATCAAGGTTTATTCCTAATTAATCCAAGTGCTTCTTAATGAAAGACAAAAGTTACTTTTGGTTCCCAAGATCACACTAGGTGCAAGGGAAGAGCGTACACAAATTTTTAGCCTTGGTTATTTATCAAGTGAAAAATCTCTTAAACCAAAAGATCATGTACATTCCAAAATGAAAGTTTATTCCTTAAGCATAACAATGAATGATGATTTTTCCTACTTACTCTAAATTAGAAAAAATTGGTTTAGAGGTGCTTTTGATTCTCAAGATCACACAAAGTGCAATATAATAGCATACACAACCCTATTCCAAACTCATAGAAAGAATGAAAACAAAATCACTCATCAAACCCTAAGAAAAAATGTTAGAAATCTTGCTCAAAATTAGAAAATTGATAGAAACATCAGCTAAAAATCCCTAGAAAATGACACAAATACCTAAAACTAGAAGTTAAAATTTTGAAATTTAACCCAACTTTACCTGAGTGTGCTAACACACATATTTATGCAAGAGTGCATCCTATAGAGCATGAGTGCATCCCTTGATTCGTTAGGGCATACAATCATGATTAGGTGTGCTTATGTCAAATTTACATAGTCAATATGCACAGGCACGACAAGAGAGGTGTGGGTGCACACTTTGAAGCACAAACGTAAGCTACACATAGACATCAAAAATACAGTGATGCATAGGCACAATCAAAGAGGCACGGGCACACACTTTTAAATGTAGCCACGTCTAGTAGAGCACAAGTGTGGCCTTCAAGGCATGGGCACACCCTTTTGAGTGTATGTGTGGACCTTCCTGTAGGTGATCAAAATATGACTTTTGATAAGAAAATTTTGAAAAAGATGATATTGTAGACACCAAAATTGGGTCACACTCCCCTCAATCCCTCAACAAATAACCAACTTGAACACACTTACCTAACCATGGCCCCTTTCACCCCACTCTAATATTAATTTAACTATCCTAATTAATATGATTCCAACATCACCACCTCACCTATACACCTCACCTAGCCACCTCACCCCAAATCTATTCTTAGTATGTTGCCATAAATAACTAAGACCTACCTAAACCCTAAAAATCAAAGCCTGCATTCCCTCTAACCACATTCTTGCTCGTTAAAAAAGAAGCTTTGGTTCTAATTCACAAAAAGAAACTAACAAGATCCAAGAAATCAAGTAGATCTACCCATTTTAGTAAACCTAGGAAATCCTACCCTAACTAATGTCGGTCACCCCTAAACCAACACTAGTCAACCCGAAACCATTTTCAGTTACCTTTTATTTCCTTTGGTAACCTTATTTTGAGGTTGACACATTCAGAGAGAAAGAAAGGACACCAAAGATGCATGCAAGAGAACCAGTATTTGCACACACATCGAAATATCCACAGCCAGCATCAGAAGCGACCACAGAGCCATTTTACATTCATGGGAACATCCTGGGAAGCACCACCACCACACCAAACTCCATCCATCTGATCATCTGTCATTGCCATCCAGCCATCTAAAAGAGGGTTTAAAAACCGTAATCGAGGATCACGAGGAAAAACGTGCACATCAATGGACGTGTAAACGGCAACATGAAGAGATCTCAGGAGGAGCGAGCATCAACTGAATGTGCATGCGAAGATTTGAAACATGGGTAGAACTTGGTTAAGCCATAAAACTCTCCTTTATCTCATAGATCAAATGAGGTGTGCATATAGGAGGTGTTGAGTAACCCCCGGTGTTGCAATCATGATAACTCGAGTAGAGAGGGGGAGTTACATTCCTAGAATAGAACTGTAACTCCCAATGACACATATGACACACTGACGCATTGACATACTGATGTGTAAGAGAATCTCATAATGACCCATAAATGACACATGGACCTACAATACCACCTAAGTGAGATGACTCACCTAATGATGTGGAAAATAATACACACCAACACCCCCCTTCATCGTAACTTAGGATGAGGTGGAAAGTTAGAAACGAGAAATGGGTCTCGACACAAAGCTTGATGAGGTACCCATGCACAAGAAAAAGGTCCCAAGCAGTGAAGGAAAGCCTAGTGGGAAAAAAATCCACCACAAGAGAACAAAACACTCTCTAATCTAAGAAAGATGCCAAAGATGGGTCCCATCTATAGATGAGCCTAAAAAGGTACCCATGTATAAAGAGGCAATCTCTCAGAAAGAAGAAGAAGAGAGAAGAAGAGGGAGACAAGAGGAATGCAGAAGATGCCATGGATGGATTTGAACTCTGCAGCTCTAAGAAGTCTCCCAAAAGAATGTCGATGACGGGATCCTCTGCCTCTGGACTAAAGAAGAGCCACCCGCAATGAACTGTGTGCTTGCCCTTAGGAAGGACATAAATGATGTACTGCAAGTCCGCCCACTCCATAAAGGAAACTGAAGGCAATAACACGAAGAACTCTGAGATAGGTCTAGTGAGTGAGTGCTAAGGAACCGAAGGTAATGCCACATGCGTAGAACTGTCAGAGTAAAAAAGAGGAACACCCGCAGAAAGGATGTCCAAGTGATTTGAAGGTTACAAAACATCCTCCACAACAAAAAAGGGATCCACAGCTGAGGGTGGATCAATGAAGGTCTCTGGAGATGTGGAAGTGACATGATTCCTGGAAGGGGCACTCCCAACAATAGAGATGATGAACTCCTCTAAAAAACCTATAGATGGATGAGGGACTTGTAGTGCATCACAAGTAGACTCTGCGAAAAGACAACTAAGTTCAGGTAGATACTCGTCCTAATGAGGGGGCTCAACAAACAGAAGAGTGATGTCAGACAGGTATCAATCATCTAGTGAAGGTAGAGGAGTGGAAGGGACCTCACACATTAGAAGTGGAAAGGAGGCAAGTGTGATGACTATATGAGGCTGAGAAGGAGACTGCTCGATATCTGATGAGATGTGGGATGTGTCAACACTCTTTAGAATAGTGAGAGAAGGAGGAGAAGATTCCTTTATAGTACTCTCGACATCAGAACTATGTACATAATCCTCGTCATCAAAAGTAGAACCAAGCAAGTCCGTGTCAATGGAACTGTCATCACATGAAGAAAAGGAGAGAACTAAATCAGCAACAACAACAGTGGCGACAGTATGTGAAGGGTCTCCATAAAGGGATTGAAGAATGCTCTAGACACAGTGAGGTGGATTTGAGTCTGCTATGTGAAACCAAAGAGATTGAGAGACATTCATCATCATGTAACC
Source organism: Taxus chinensis (assembly GCA_019776745.2). NCBI lineage: Eukaryota > Viridiplantae > Streptophyta > Pinopsida > Cupressales > Taxaceae > Taxus > Taxus chinensis. Next base: position 107,250,134 of record CM034150.1, on the reverse strand, counting down.
AAAGACATGGTCACAAGTGTCAAGGAAGTCCTCTAGATGATGATGATCAGTGAGTGTAGGAACTGGCCCAAGCAAGAAGGGTAAAAGACCTTCGTGGGTGAAGTAACATTCTATGGAAGGACACCAAGATGAGTAGTTCCCTCTCCTGGTGAGAAGTGGTGAAGGCTGTAAAGTGATCATATGATGCTCAAGTTTTGAAAGAGCACTCTCCATGATGAAAAATGCAAGATGCACAAAATCAAGACGTCGGACTCGGTCGATAATGCGTCTGCGTGTGAAGGCCCAAGAGTACAGTCAACCCCCCTAGAATGCGGCACTTTATAAAGTAGTACATTTACAAAATTGACAATTCCATCACATAATGTGTGAAAAATCATGAAACTTTGACTAAAGAAGCACTAAAAACTGAGCAACGAGTTAAAAGTTATAACATTAAAACGATTCACACAACTGATGGAAAAAGTCAATAAATGTTGCAAATGCATTAACAAAGTACACAAGATGGGTGTAAAGGGTATCATGTGACTACTCGTTGGAAATGACATCAAATTTTAGGCATAGTTTTTTTTTACTGTGAAGGGAGATTAGCCTCCTTCCAACCCTAGACCTCGCCCTCCGTCTTCGACACTCGAAGGAAGGATGATAAAACAAGCCAAAAACAACCTTAAAAATAGTTACAATGCCATAAATGTTTTTTAATGACCTCAAAACATTAAAAAGAGGATAATGATAAGAAATGTGTTTTTTAAATCACCCTAAAACATTAAAAAGAAGGTGATGGCCCATGTTTTGGAGTTTGAAGGAGAAACCACGTGGAAGAGAGCTGGGAAAACCACCAAAAAAGCCAGGTCCATGTGGAGGCAAGTTGCTGACTGGTCTGTGTAGGGTAGAAAATGCCAAGGCAGCTCCAAAACTATGCCAGAGGGAGGCCACGTGTTGAGATAGAGGTGTGGTAGGTCGTGGAGATTTTGCAGGTCGCACAGGGAGCTGGTCAAAGACCCCAAACCGCCAAAAATCCAGAAAAATGGTTGTGAAGACCCAACCGCCCTCAAATGGCTGTGAAGACCACGTGTGGCTAGTTGCAGGCATGTGGGAGGTCTCAAAGACTATGGGAAATTTCTAAAGATGCAGCAAAAATGTTTTCCAAGGTAGGTCAAATGAAAAACGTGCCAAGGTTTGATCCAAAAAAGGTTGAAGCGACCAAAACAAGGAGAGATAAAACATTTTCCAATGCTGAGTCGACCAGAAGGAGCATGTGTGTGGAGATGGAGTAGAAAATAGAGAGATGTTGAGAGGATACTGATGCATGAGGCAGTGTCTGAACATGCATGTAAACACGCTGAACCATGTAAAGTCATATCACCAAACAAACATAGCATGGTGAGTAAAAACGTCCATGTATAGGCAGAAACGAGGCCTCCGAATCAATGCAAAGGCTATGAGTCAGTTAATGTAATGGATGGGCTGGTAAACCAGCGAGTAACTCAAGTCACTAGAAGACTGAATCATGTATGAGCAATAAAAAATGAGCCTCTAGATAATAATAAAAAATTGAAACTCATATTTTAAGTACTTAAACAACACCCAAAAAACTACAAATCACCTCTGAAGATTGCATGTAAAAACCATAAAACCATGAACACTCCAACCGTAAAACCACAAAAACTGCAAACCTCGGTATGAAGCCCAAATCAATGCACTGAAGCACATAATGGAATATCCATTACGACACACGCAACGAGAACTAGATATCACCCTGGAAGCTGGAAAACATGCACAAAAATGCCGAAGGGTGCACGGATCCACAAGATCCGCTCTGATACCATGAAAGAGGGTTTAAAACCCACAAGTGAGGATCATGAGGGATGATGTGCACATCAATGGATGTGTGAACGACAGTGTGAAAGATCTCGAGAGGAGCGAGCATCAACCGAATGTGCATGCAAAGATTTAAAACATAAGCAGAACCTGGTTAAGCCATAAAACTCTCCTCTATCTCATATATGAAATGGGTTGTATATATAGGAGGTACTGAGTAACCCCCAATGCTGCAATCATGACAGCTCGAGTAGAGAGGGGGAGTTACATTCCCAGAATAGAAGTGTAATTGTTATCCAATTTTGCACACCTGGCAAGATTGGACAACGGGGTCCTATCACGTTCAAAATAAAATAATAGTCCCAGGAACCCACCTTCGGTTATTATCGAAATGCAATAATTAAAAATAATTCCTAAATTGCATATGAAGAGATCACCTAGCATCGAAAGGCACCCAGTTGATCTCAACTCGGTGGAGAGTTCAGGGTCGAGTTGATAAAGAACCCGGTGTCAAATTGATAGTCATCTCGGAAATCATCTCAGTAGAGACTCTCAATTGTAAGAGCTCGACGATGGCCTTGTTAATGCAAAATATAGCTCGTTGAAAATTGACGAATGAAAGGAACTGTACAAGGATCCCGGTGGAGATCGATGCAAAAAGATCCGAAGGCCAAGTCAGGGAGAGTCAAAGTCAACATGATGTCAGGTTTAATCCACTAAGACAACGCTCGACCAACCACTTGGGAGAATTATCTTGTTTGACCGAGATGATATGAAATTATGCAGATATGGGAGGTTCAACATCATTGAATCTCGGGTTTGTAATTACATAATGGAAGGACTTCTATCAACCCAGGAAGAAAGTATAAGCACCATCGAATACCAATGTAAAATTGAGTCAAACCGACATCTTAAAAAGAGCTGTGAATTATAATGGTGTTCAGACCTTCCTCGGTCGAGTATTCGGTGCACAGGCAGCAAGCATGTTGCAGTATAGTAAGAGTTCTTTTGAGCACTTCCAACAAGCAGGTCGCCCAACTATGTTTTTATCTGTTCAGCATCAAATGCATCCTCAAATTCGGGATTTTCCTTCAAGATATTTTTATGAAAATCGATTAAGTGACAGTGGGAGTGTTACTAGGAAACCTGAGGAAATTTATTACAAAAATTCTCTATCGAGATCTTACTCGTTTTACGATGTAGTTCATGGAAGCGGATCTCATAGAGGTATAACTGTTTCATATCAGAATATTCATGGAGCATAATTTGCTTTGCAATTATACGAGCATCTTCAACGAGTCACTAGGTTGGCAAGCATAAAGGTTTCTGTTGAAATGATCACACCTTACAAGCTACAGCTGAAATGTTTACACCAAGAGTTTGATGTTGTCCTCAAATTTGATGAAGGAAAAGGTTTATATATCAATACGGTAGATGCCTTTCAAGGCCAGCAGCGTGATATAATCATTATGTCTTGTGTCCGAGCTGCAAATCATGGGGTTGGTTTTATAGCTGATGTTCGCCACATGAATGTGACATTGACACGAGCTCGCAGAGCGCTTTGGGTTATGGGCAACACAGCTGCATTGAAGCAATCTAGTGACTGAGTTCAGTCGAAGGCAGATCTGCTCGATGCGTAGAGCTTGGTGAAACTCATGAGAAGCTCGCTGATTCAGAGGAAATAGAGCCCGGTAAGGATAAACAAGGCTCGGCGGGAGTTATTCAGCAATGAAAACACTCGGGGCTCGTAGAGACGAGTCGCAAGCTTCATGCGAGGGGCCGTTACGTGGGAAATAAGGCGACCAGTGCCAATGGGAAAATTAAGATGGCAAACCATGTTGTTCACTCCGCGTAGGGGAGATTCCGGCAAGCAATGCCAAGCGGAAATTTGATGATGGCGGGCCAAGCTGTTAAATCCCGCGCTGAGGCTGTTCACTTCGCGTTGGAGAAATCGGGTCAAACTGCCAACCGTGGAAATATTGGTTTGGCAAACCATGACTAAACTTCCGCGAAGGGGAGATTCAGGCAAACACTGCCAAATGGGAAAAATTAAGATGGCAATCCATCATGAAAACCCCGCGCAGTTGGAGTGGTCCGAGTCTTTGTGCGAGTCACCGGGAGGATTAATAGGACAGTTGTGAATTAGAGCGGGGTCATGGAAAAAACGTGACGTGATACCAATTTCTGCGGAGGCTACAGGCCGCTCGTCTCATTATGCAGATATTTGTCAAATGATATCGAGTAACAGGAAAGCAGAGTGCTCAAAACTCGTCCAGTTCGGTGGCCACGAGAGAAAATCATCAACCAGGGAGCAGACGTGTGCAATACAGTCGAAGCCTTCTTAGCGCTTCCAGCAAGCAGTTGCAGGAAACACATATTCACTGCCGTGTACGATGGATTGGAGTCACGACCTTCAAGGCTTCATAAAATTTGTCTGAACCAGGAGATGAAGGTTTAAAACGGTGCAGAATGAAACGATTCATATTGTTCAGCATTCCTTCTCCTAGAAACGAATTGAATGTGAAGGTCAACTCTAAAATACCTAGTCGGCCGTTTTGCATGCTGCATCCTTGTTACGTGTAAATGGTCTCTTTGAAAAACTCTGTGGGCAGAAGTAATATTTATACCCTTCCATTATGTACGTCCAATCAGACAATAACAGTATTCTTTTACCAGGATCAGAAAAGCTGTGTTTGTTTATAATGGACGGGACGATTATACTGTAGTTTCAAGCTAATTTTATCTAGCTTTATTTCTATTAGCTTTGATCCACGACTAAGGAAGAATTCATATGGTTGTTACCTGTACATTTTTCCAAGGTCCTCTTGGCTGCCCCAGTTGTTCAATGTATTTTTTGAAGGGCTCCTTTTATGTTTTGAAAATTGTAACATGAAGGATCTTTTAAGTTCTGAAAAATGGGTATATTGTGTAGCTCACAGCTACCTATGCCATACTAAGATCCCAATAGTGGCATAATTGTTGATTGGAGCCGAGATTGCCGAGTGCACTGCCAGAATACCGAAGGTCTCTTTGGCCAAAATTCAGTCTCAAGGATGTCTATCGACATGTTATGGGCATGAGCCTGTGTCATCATCATGGCAGCATTAGGTCTTTATTGGTAATGGCATTTTCTCATTGTTTGGAGGGTACAATTGCGCTTATTATGGCAAAGCTAAACATTCTTACTACAAGTGTTATATGATAAGGAAGAACCGTGAGCATTGTGGTAAAACCATTCTTAGAGGCGTGAAAATGTGAACATGATCGAACAAATCTTAATATTTCCCGCAGATACAAAGCCAGGTCGAATCAGTTGAAGAGCTCGTGGTGTTGTTTCATGGAGTTTGAACGTGGAATGCATGTGAATATGTGGTCCAAAACAAGAAGAAATAACTCTATCTGTCAAACTAGAGTTATCACAGAGAAATCAATCGATTGAGTGTTGACAGGGGCCCGTAACGTGATCCCTAACAATTTTCATAGCTTGAAAATCATTTCTAAATGGCGCAACATGCAGGAGTGAAATAATTTAAATTCATTAAATTGTTTAACCTCTGTGAGTACAAGCAATGTATCATGGGTCAAATCCACTAAGTATGATTTAGAGTCAAACTTTTCATATTGTGGAAACGTTGGTACCAAGTCAAGATAAAGAATAAGCTCACGGGTGTCGAAGTTTAATGTATTTGTAGAGGCTTTCAATTTCGAGCTTAAAGCTTCATGTTCACGATGCATATAGGTGGCTTGGTAATTCAGAATGGCCTCGAGTTAACAGAGCAAAACGGTAAGAATAAAGTTTGATAAGAATCAAGTTTGATAGCCCACCATTCGGAGGACTCAATGCAAAAGAGCGCGATTACCAAAGCAAGGAAAGAGTTAGTGCAGGGTCAAAAATCGATTGCAACACCGAATTAGCGGATTCGAAGCTCACCAAGTTGAGATTTGTGCAGACTCTATCCACATGGACCCCCCTCCTCTTCAAGTCAAACGGGTCAACGGGGGGGGTCCCAACATTATGTTAATTAAATTAATATTTTTATTTAAATATTTTAATAATAATATTTATTATTATTATTTAAATATTTTATTTAAATATTCTTTTAATTAATTGAGAAGACTAGGTCATCAGGCAATTAATGACCCATGATGGAACCTTCTCAGGTAGTTCAACTAACTGCAATAAATACATCATGGGCCTTCATTTTAGGAATGTAATTATGACCATTTCCTCTTCTTTCTCACATATTTTTCTATAAATGTAAGTTGGAAGCTCATTTCAAAGGGTTCCAACAGTTCAGACAAGTTGGACAGTTAGATATCTCAGGCGAGTGTATACTTTTCAAGAATCCTCTCTCTTCTACAAGTTGTTCTTGTGTGTTGAGAGAACTTTCGAGCCTCCTCTTCAAGACTGTAATGGCAACTATTGCCTCTTCTGAATGTATGATGCATTGTGCATGTTATTGAAGCAATAAAAGTGTGTGTTTTGTGACTAATCTCGGTCCTTTCATCCTTCTATGCTTCTTTGTGCCTTTCTCATACTTGTAGGTACACTGTGCAAGTTTAAGTTCTATTGCAGGTTCTTGGAGTTCTGTGCTTATCGAGTGGTGGAGTATTGCATGCAGTTGAGTTGTGGTGTCTATTCACCCTTCTTGAGTTCATCCTTCTTCACTGGAAACTGGTATATTTTTCAATCTGATACAGTTTAACAAAAGGAACGCGTGTCACTTAGCCTGTGGTATCCTGTACCCTCTCTAAGTTGCAGTAGGTGAAGTTGACCTGTGGTGCACACACCCTCTTCAAATTAACCCTTCCTGAATCTGAAGACACCCTTTATTCGGTGCATCACCATCCCTAGTATAGTTTCATTTCTGTAAATCTCTTTCCCTAAAACCCCATGAAATTGTTAGCATAGGACTAGATAATCATTTTTGTTACACTAGGAGTAGTACAACACTTAGTTTAGGAAGAGGAAGCCGGCCTTCTCCGGAGGTTCACCTCGAGCCCAAGTCCCACAGCTTGAGAGGTGATCCCATGTGTCCCAATCGCACCGAACGTCCTATTCACATCCTGGCCATTCGGGGGGGTGCAGTGATTTGGCGACAACAGATAGTCAGTACCACGATAGATCCAGAGGCATTCACACTCACTGTGACATTTCAGGAAGCATCACTATTGTAAAAAACTCCATCTCACCAATCGATCATCTCCACCAACCAACCATTGGATCTGCAACATTGGTAAGTGATTTTATCATTGATCACTTCCCTTCTTATCCTAGCCATAAGGTTGTTATCATTTCTGTTATCATTCTTCCATTACTATTTACATTCATTCATAGTCTACTTTTTGAAAAACTCAAACCTCACCCACCCTTTTATCAGATCATCTATCCTAGCCCTTCCACCTCTTTGAGTGTTCTCAACATTTCCACAGACCTCACCATCCCCTCCTTTTTCTCTATCTAACCTCACCAAGACTATGTAATAAGGTTTTTATTGAACTACTGTCACCTGACTGTACTGATGCTATTTACCCATGGACTATCGTTGGTCTCTCCTAAACCCTTTCCGGTTATACTAAGCTGACATCGGTCTCTGTGTTTTACACCTTTGCCAATAATAGAGCTAACCTACCTTCTACCAAGTGACCCAAACAACCCAAAACCTGACCCTGACCAGTTTCAACACCTTGGCAACCACCTACCCTTTAGATCTGACTATATCCTAGCCTATTAAGTTAGATTTACTTCTTTTGCTTGAATGAAATACCTAAATCATAAAAAATACAATAGGAATTTGTTTATTTCTAACATTAAGTTATTTTAAATAGTGGATTGACAGCTGTCTAGGGAATATCACACTTCCCGGATCTAGCACACGCTAGGCAATCCACTATCATATATTATTTAACTCTTCTTTGGTGGTCTTGTTTTCTATTTCCGGGAGTTCCTCCGAGTCAAAAGGAAGCTATCACAGTCAGCATTGGATTGAGAATTTAGAACATGTACAAAAACCATCAACTGACTAACATAAACAAGTATTCGTCATTGGCCCTTACCCTTATCTGTTTTGTCTCAATAACGTAAAGAAAATAGTGAAACATTTTGGCATGCCTGGTGGGACCCATCATGGATTCTATTGCATTTTCTTCACTCCTAGGTGAAAGTTGTGTGTTTATTTCCCTTTAAAAGGCTTACACATTAATCTTCTTCTCTGGTAATCCTCTCTTCTTTGTAATTTCTCTAAAGGAAACATTCCTCTTGGTGCATTTAAAAAGAATCATTCTTCTTTCTTGCTTTCTGCATTTAGTGAAAAAAACATACCCTCTCCTATTCATCATTTGCTTAATCGAACGTAATTTTTTGATTTGGGCTTAAAATTGGTCGCATTACATTCTGATTTGTTGTATTTAGCTCACATTAAAATGCTGGCAACCTATATGCTGGAATTCATGCCCAGCTGATGGTTGACACAAAGAATCGTAGAAAGCACATTGTGTGTGTGTGTGTGTCTTACCAAACTACACAAAATTGAAATATACACATTTTTCTTAAACAACATCTTACCCGAGAACACCTGTCAGCGATCACACAATCAGAGGATTGATAGGTACTCCCCATCTTGTTAATTTTGTCGAGTCATTACCTTAGAGGACGGCCCGCACCGCCATAACATAACCTGAAACCTCTCCTTTTAGATATCCTTCTTCGTAGGAAGCTTTTCTCACCAAAAATCTACTCTAGCATAAGCTCAACACATTAAAAATCACTTTTTAGGTATGTGTTTTTAGTGTTTGATTGACATGTGTTTTGAGGTGTGAGGATACGTTTCTCCATTCTTTGATTCTTTTTCCTTGCACACTCCAAAATCACAGTTGGAGTATTATGAATTCTTCTGAGTGTGTGGGGACTTCATTGCAACATCTCCAGACCTCTGGGTTGACTATTTATCAGACTCAAATTCACAATAATAATTTTTCTACATTTTTCCAATTTTCATAGTAATTGGCATCGGTTTATCCACCGGCATCGGACCCCCTTTCCCGGCATCGGCCCCCCTTTACCAGCATCAGTTTTCTGTTCTTTTAGGTTAAATTTCCCAAAGAACACTTATTTCATTTTCTTAGCTATCAGAGTTCCTGTGAGTCTCTATAATCTCTATGATTTGATAAATAGTCATGATATAACTTGTTCATCTGACCGTCACCATTCTTTGCCTCATTTGGTAAAATTGTTCCTATCTCACAGTAACTGACGTTGGTTACCCTTGAACTAGTATCGGTCATCCTTAACCATTGTTGGTTACCCTGTGCTAAATCTCAGCTGATACATTTCCCAAATCCACCTATAAACACCAATTTTCTTCATTCCCACTGCTCTCTATGTCATATGCAATATACAATATCACTTGATATACATTCATTCACATGGTGTTGACTCGCAATCAAGCTAACACTCTTATATTCCATACAAGTCATCAACCACTCCCGCCTAGTTATTCACCACCCTTTGTCTTATCACCCATGGATCCAACCCTACCTACCACCATTTCTATAGGTGATGAGGAGTTTACATGACTCCTTGATCAGAATCCCATGACCTTACAGTTCTACCTTTCAAACTCTTCCACCTGGGACTCCTCAGGTCAGTTGATATATGGCATGCCTGTATCCATCTCTCCTACCCTTATTCCCACTTTTGCATCAACCCCTACTAATTCAGCGTAACCTTCACTTGCTTTAACCCCAATAGTTTCATAGCTAGGCCCATACCCGCTATTACCGCTGCATCTACAGTATTTGTTGTCTCTTCATTAACCACCTAGACCATAACCTCATTCATGCCCATTGTCTCATAGATACCAATTACAACACAACCTCCTGTGGTGTCGGTGACCCCTATTCCATTCTAGAATATTTTCCTCTCCATCCCACAATCTCTGCTCCCAATCTCTACTAGAGTCACTGCGACCATCCCACCTACATACACATACTATCAACAACCCCATATCTCGTCTGTCACCCATTCTGGATATATGCCCTCTATGTCGGTCCCCTATTCTCAACCTTCCTATTTGGCACCACCATACAATAGAATGCCACCCACATCACATGTTCAATACCAGCCCTCCTATGCCATAGGAGGAGCCCTACCATCATAACCTACCAATGACCTCATAAAATTAATGGTGGAAAGGATGTAGACGCTAGAAGCATCAGTTTCTGGCTCACGTAATTATCTCACCTATGATTAAATCTATAATGAGCCCATTCATCCATCCATCCCTATTCACCCATACCACATATATTAGGAAATTCCAAAATTCAACTGTTTCAATAGTAAAGAAGACCCACAAAAACATTTTTGGTCTTTCAAACATGGGTGTTACCTGATCGCCCATGATGACGCTTTACTCCTATTGACCATCCCGATATCCCTGACAGAACCTACATTGGATTGGTATAGTGGGCTACCAAGACACTCCATCTACTCATTTAACCAAGTAGCCCAAGCTTTCTTAGATCACTTCTCAATCAACATTGTTAAGAAAGTTACCATGACTGATCTTTATTCCACACGACAGTACGACGATGAGTCTATCGCTGACTTTGTCGCTTGTTGGCATATTAATTAATCAACTCCCATTTTAATTACTTCAAACTAACTCATAGAATTGTTTACTCAGGCTTGTGATAGACACATCTTACCAACCCTGTAGGTGCAGACCTTTCACACCTTTGACGAGGCATTCAACATGGCACAAAAATTGGAAATTCGTGCTATTAAAGAGAAGAAAATTCAGTTGCATAATAAGAACATTGCGTTCAAATAAAATCATTCTTCTTCATCTTCTAAACCCCAAAACAGATATTCAAATCCTAAAGGATCTCCCAATGATGTAGTTCTCAAAGCTGGCCCCCCTCACCCATCAAACCCATTCAAATATCCTTCTAATATCTCTCTTGTCCAAGCTTTCCAGTTTAGACAAGAACAACAGAAGTACACTTCGATAGGAGAACCTTATTCTTTTGTTTTGGAAAAGCTTATTAAGGATGATACCATTACCCTTCCACCTATAAAACCACACAATGGTTTTGACCCTAAGTGCCCCATACCTGCATGGTATAAATGACATGATTTTTGTAACTATCATCATGTAAAAGGTCATAATGATGGAAATTGCATCACTTTAAGAACATTGTCTAAGAAATTCTTGAGAATGGTGAGTTATTCTTGGATAATCCAAACGCACCTGCCAACCAAAACCTACACATTTTCAAGAAACCATTCCCTAATCATGCCCCTTCTTCTGACCAAACTGGGGAGACCTCAACCAATGATAGCAATACCCACGAAGTCCATGCTATTTTTAGTGATGCACCCGTTGCTTCCCAATTGCCTCATATTCCTTCCATATAAGAAATCCTTAGCCCGAAGTCCACCCGTACCTATGCATGAACCCACTTCACCTATTCCTCCGCCCACAGAGGAACACCCTTCATCTCTTCCCTCACCTGTGAAGGAACCTTCTGTTAACATCAAGACCAAATTCGCCTTTGGTTTCTCCACCTAGGGAGCTGTCACCATCAGTACCTCTCCTGACCCATGGGAGATGCTTCCATCAACTCTACATCTTGTCTGACCCATCCTCCACCTATCAAAGATCCAGTAGAAATGTCATTGCCTCTAGGTTTCCATTCTCCATTAACCACCCAAAATCCTACTGACTTACTTTTGGCTCTCTTACTGACAGAGGCTGAAGCTAGTGATTTCCCTAGTTCTAAAACATATTTTATTAGAATCACCATTAGATCCACATCGACCTCACCCACAATATTGTTGTTCTCATTCTTAGCCAATCACTTGGATTATGTGGATAGAGACTTACTTTGAGTGGCATCTTCTACTTCATGTATCAACATAAATGTAGATGTCACTCACTGACACCTCCAATATCTATCCTAAAGTATTTTGGCTGACCGAACCATGAACACAACCACAACTATCACAAATTCTCACATGACACCACTCATGGCTTAACTCACATCTATACCCATAACCCAACATGCATCTACATCCAAAGCCACACCTACATCATCTTCCTTGCCTAAACCTATTACTACTTTAGGAGTCATCCCAATGGCTAGACTTACTCATCCACCCATCAAATTAGATTTAGCTACGTCTTCCAAAAATAAAACAAAATTTATTACCCAGCCCCTAAAAAAAAGAACCAATCTCCTAGATCTCATACCCCAACCTCGCCAACCATGCCCTTATCACCCTTCACCCCTTCCGTCCATCATAGGACCTCACCCCTTGACCCTAGCTAAGAAACCCCCATCCACCGGTAAACCAAAAATGCAGCAACCCATTTCCCCATCGTAAACCTCTAATATACCCAACTACTCGACATAACCTCCACCCACACCTATAACATTTTTACCAACCATACCTCCAATACCATCAATAAATTATTCATTACCCACAATGCTTCCTTCCCTTTTCCTTCACACCTTCTGCAAAACCTGTGCCATCTACCTCCACAAGCATCTCAATTAGACCCATGGGTAACCCACCCTCTTCCACCATCCATTTTTCCCTCTACATCTCGTGTTCTCATATTACCTTTACCCAAGAGGGTGCAACCTAAAGACAAAAATCCTATTACCCTCCAATAAGGTAGTTAAACCAACCACACACTCTATTAAAAATTCATCTACCATGCCCCTACCCAATCAAAAACGACCAACACCTAATACCACACCACACACTAAGTTAGTAGCCCAACCCACTCTCCCTCTTGTAAAGACTCTTCCCATATAGTCATACGCACCTGCACCCAAACCCACATTCAATTCCCATTGTGATCCACTAGTAGGATCCTATGCCAAAATCTTAACCAATCTCCTCGAAACTTTTGTCATCACATTACCACCTCTTAGACCTTATGACCCACTCAAACCCAAACCAAAAGGGTTTGACGAAACCAAAATTTACACCTACCATCGTGTGTCAGGTCACAATGGAGAGGACTGTAAGGCTTTGAAATCTGCTCTTGTCTAGTTGTGTCCTCCTGAAGAAAACTTTGACAATGATGATCTTCTCGATGAGGACCTCATTTCATCAGCACCAATTTCCATAGTTCTTCCCTCATTGCCTACTTAGCGACCAAAATATTCACCCCCACAACTCTTAGAGCCATCCCCGAGATTCAAAATTAACATGGTTCGTATATCAGAGAACTCGCCAAACCTCCACCCAAACGTCAGTGTTCCCAACTCATTTCACAAGGTTCCTTCCCACCTCTTAGCTTATGCCCTTCATGTCGTTACACCTTTCATGGCTCACCTACTTCATCTACCTCCCTGCCTCAAATCAACATGATCCACATTGCTACCCGCACTCAAAAGGAAAAAGGAAAGGAAAAGGAAACCGACCCACCAACCAACCCTATACCCAACATACCATCTACACCCACACCTAAAGTCACTATCCACGGCCCCACATATCCTATTTCTAATGGGGTTACACATTGCGTGATGCTCAAACAATTACACCAATCCTCCCTCAAAATGTCCCTATATGACCTCATCCAAACCTCTGAATCCCATCATTAAGCTCTCATGGAGGTTCTTTAGTCTATTGAGGTTTTACCCAATGACCCTACACCCGTAGCCTCCATTATTACACCTCATCATGTAGCCTCTCTCACCAAATTACCACCTTCTTCTACACCTCCACCTACTCACCAAGTGTCCACCCTCAGCTTCTCAGATGAAGAGATCGCACCACACCAAACTGATGACCCTGATCCAACCCTTTTCATCTCCATCCATATTGATAATATACATGTACAACATGTTATGATCGATGGGGGTGCTAGCATTAACATCATCTCCTCCCATGTATTTGACCAAATGAGCATACCCGATAATTACATGCATAAACATCCCATCATGTTGCGTTCATTTAATGACTCTATCACTTCTACACTTGGCACCATCATCCTCCATGTTCACGTGGTCCCCCGTACTATTCCAAAGTTATTTTACGTCTTGGAGGGGGAGTTTCAATATAACTTGTTGCTTAGTAGACCCTGGATTCGTGTCATGGGTTGTGTGAAGTTTGAGCATGAAGGACACACCTATACCATTCTGGCTAACCCATCACCTTTCAAAACCTACAACATGCTTTACCGACCCAATGACATGCTTGTACCCATTAAGGCATCTACATCCATGACCACTTCCTCTTCACCTACACCTCCACTCACCAATGCCTCTGCTACCTCAACCGCACCTAAATCCTCCATTCCTACCACTACCACGACCTCCACAACTGACCCATCAACCTCCCAATCAAATAGCTCCACCTCCATTCCAATCTCTAACACATCATCTATCCCAGCTACTGACATATCAACCACCAATCCCTTGGAAGGTGTTTTTCAATACGTCACTCTGGGAGAGTATCACCTATATAATGTCAACACATTCCTTACTCCACAAGAGTATGGAATCGTTCACCAACACCCTCAATACGATCACTGCATATGAGAACATCTCCTTTACGGTCCTCCCCACCTTCACACTAATCTCACCTATGGGGGACTTGATACTTCCACTTATACACCTGAACCACCATCACAAACCCACCCCTTTTTTGTCGACCTCCAGTCACTCACCAAGTGTTGCTTCGCCCACACCTTCTTGCATCGATGTGCATGGAAATGTTTTGGTTTTGGATTTTACGAGCAAGGACGTCACACTATTATTCCATGTACTACCCATAAACATAACAATTGTAGTGGTATCAGCTTTGTTGAACTACATACCAAGAAGGATCACATTGAAATCATTGAGGATATCGACCCTTCTCCAACTTCTTCACCTGCTCCACCTTCTTCACCAGCTTCATCGATAGAGTCGATGGATCCATAATCCATTTCTCCTAAAAAAAAATTCATAAACACCACCTCCTTGGGGCCTCTGACTTATCAATGCGAGGACGAGGTCCCCTCTTCTCTTCCCTTCCTGTATCTTGAAATGATCGATGACAATACAACTTCTATTAATGTTGTTCAATGTCAAGATGACGAATCTATGCTCACCTATCTTGGTGTGGAAGAATCTTACATTCATCGGTCGTTACCATCTAAGACACAAACCATGTTGAATGAATTTACTATCAAAGTCAACATCCATACTCAGGATGACCTGCACATTCTAAAGATCTGTCAATCTTTAGATAATTCTGAACAGTAAGACCTCACTTCTTTTCTCAAAAATCATAACCATGCTTTTGCTTGGTCTTACGCTAACATGTCTAGTATTGACCCCACCATAGTGATCCACAATATTGTAATCATTCCCAATGCCAAACCTGTCAAACAAAGCTGAGGAAAATGCACACCCTTACATTGCTCTTCTAGTTAAAGAAGAAATTCAACACATTCTTTCTTCTTCCTTTATCTTACCCATTGATTATCCCCGATGGATTTCTAACATTGTCCCTATCACTATGGTGATAAGGGAGCTTCACATCTGAACATATTTCTATGACCTCAACCTAGCTTGCCTGAAATATGACTTTCCTCTACTCGGTATTGACCAACTGGTTGACCTTACTACTGGTCATGAGATGCTATCACTCATGGATGGTTTCTCGGGTTATAACCAAATCTTACTTGCCCTATATGATTAACACAAAACCGTATTCATCATCCCTTGGGGGACCTTCTACTATCGAGTCATGCCTTTTGGCCTTAAAAACATTGGTGCCACATATCAGCAAGCTATGACTTACATCTTCCATGACATCATGCACTGTATATTATAAGATTACATAGATGATATCCTTCACAAATATAAATGCTACTCCGGGCACCTTGCCATCCTAAAAACCATATTTAACTGCCTCATTAAGTATTGTGTTCGCCTTCAGCCCAGGAAGTGTGTCTTTGCAGTTCTCTCAGGAAATCTCCCGGGATTTATCGTTTCCTTATATGGTATAGATGTTGACCCTGCTAAAGTCAAGGCCATTCTTGAAATGCCTTCACCCACTAACCTGTGGAAACTCTATAGCCTGCAAGGTAAGTTACAGTCTATTCACCATTTCATTTCATAACTTTCCGATCAATGTCAGCTATTTCATCATCTTCTCAAAAAGAATGTCTCCTTTAAATGGGATGATGATTGCCATAAAGATTTTGAGGCCTTGAAACAATACCTTCTCCAACCACCCATACTCATTCCACCTAAATATGATCAACCCTTCTACCTATACATCTTTGCTACTGATCACTCCTTAGGGGCCATGCTCGCTCATCACGATGAACAACATAGGGAGAAGGTGGTTTATTACATAAGCCGTACTCTTTTGGACTATGAAACCTAATACACCCGTGTTGAAAAACTTTTTTTATCCTTAGTTTTTGTTTCCACCAAACTCCGCCATTACCTACTCAACCACAAAAACCTATGTTGTGACCAATACCGATCCCTTACACTTCATGTATGCCAAACCTTACCAAAATCAATGTGCCGCACGTAGGCTTATGCTTCTGGCTAACCTCGACCTCGAATTCATCCATCAAAAGTACATCAAGGGCCAAGATATCACCGACCAATTGGTTGACGCACCTATTTATGGGGATCAACCCTCTAACTTTGACTTTCCAGATGAGTCTATTGCTACCCTTTCCCTGGACGAACCTACTTAAAAAATGACACTCTTCTTCAATGGTTCCAAGTGTCAGCATTGGGGTGGGGCTGGTGCTATCATCATTCCACTTGATGGTGAACCCATTCCTTTGTCTTTCAAACTTGATTTTGATTGTACAAATAATATTGTTGAATACGAAGCACTCGTATTGGGTCTCTATGATGTTTATGCCTTAGATGTTAAGTCAATCAACATCTTTGGTGATTCTCAATTGGTCATAAACCAAGTTAATGGTATATACCAGTGTTGTAACGAGATACTTAAAAAGTATAAGCATCATGTGGACATACTTTTGACCACATTTGACCATTATGGCCTTCAAACCATCCCACGTTCTACCAACAAATTTACAGATACCATGGTCTGTTTGGCTTCTTAGATACCCACTTTTCCCAGTGACTCTACAATATTTTTTACCATACAAAGACTCCAATCACCCTCTTATTTACGTCATGAAATTTACTCTATCGGAACCACCACTCCCAACCCAAGTGACCTTTGGTATAAATAATACTCAGACTATCTTTCCCTCTCCATATTACCTCTCAACCTCACTCGTAATGGACAATGCACTTTTCTTAAAAGGGTCTCTCATTACGTCATCATGGGTGGCCTCCTCTATAAGCACAACTTTGATGGTGTTCTCTTACGTTGCCTCATGAGTCTTGAAATTCCCTATACCATTAAGGAAGTTCATGATGGCATATGTGGAGGTCTCTTTAGTGGTCTCGCGGTTGCTAAGCATATTCTTCACCTAGGCTATTACTAGCTGAACCTTAATCATGATTGTTACAACTATGTTAAGTGTTGTGTAAAATTCCAACAACATGCCAATCTTCATCAGACACCCAGTAATGCCTTACAGGTCACCCATGACCTTTGGCCCTTCTCTCAATGGGGTTTGGATCTTGTTAAAGAAATCAATGCCCATTCTTCCTAGCGACATCAATGGATCATCGCCGCTACCAAATATTACACCAAATGGGTTGAAGCCATACATCTCATCTCCATGAAATCTGAGAAAATATGTGAATTCATCAATCATCACATTATTTGTCACTTTGGCATTCCACATCATCTCATCACTAATAATGGAAAAAAATTCAAAAATAAAACCTTGCGGAAACTTCACGACACCTTCGGCATTCAACTAAGTTTCTCGTCACCTTATTACCCACAAGCCAATGGCCAATACGAATCCACTAATAAAACCCTAAACAAAATTCTCATGAAAGTGGTTAATGATACTGGGAAGGACTGGCATACGCACATTCCTTTCGCCCTGTGGGCATACCATACTAGTATTCACACTTACACTACTACCAATCATTTTTATCTGGTCTATGATACAGAAGCTGTTCTACCTCTCGAAGTTAAGATTCCATCACTTTGTATTTCTCTCCATGACATGCTTAATGATGATGACTTTCGCTAGGATCGTTTAGCACAACTTGATTTATTAGAAAAAATTTATCTTAATGCTCTTGACCATCTTCAAGTTTACCAAAAACATATCAAATGTGCCTATGACAAACGTGTCCATGAATGAACCTTCCAAGTTGGTGATCTCATCCTGAAGGAAAATCAACATGTAACCAAAGTAGAAAAAGTAAACGAGGAAAATTTGATCCTAATTAGCTTGGACCATACATCGTGAGTCATGTTTATGGATTAGGTGCTTATTGTTTATCTTCACTCTATGGTAAACCTGAACTTGAGCCCCTTAATTCCTTGCATCTTCAACCATTCTACTATTTCCTTTCAGTCCTACCTCACATTCTACCTCTTTTCATGCTCGTCCCTTGAGCACCATTCACTTCCCTCCTTTCACTATGCCATCCCTGATGATTAAACAAGAATCATATGTGTACCCATCACTTTTTTTACCCTCTCTTAAATACGTATACCATGGCTCTACACATGGCATGATTCTTATGGATACTTTTCATCTTATTTCAGATGAGATCCCATGGTCGTTTCACCTTGATTTCTGAACAAGAATTTGATTCTTCACCTTAGTCTTGTCCATGACTTAAAAGCCCTCACATGGGATCTAACTCCTTGAGTCAAACTTCCAATAAAGAGATGACTCCCTCAAAAAGGACATATTTCTCTCTACATCACTACTATAAATAGACTACTCCCTCAAAGGACAGCTATGTAAAGCATGCTCCAAAAAAAAACTGAAGCTTCCCTCATCGATTAGCTTTGCGAAGACCTCAAGGAGTTAATTTCCTCATCCCATATATATTTCCCACATCGATCAGTCTATCTCAAATACAAGTCAAAATAGAAAACTTTTTCTTCATGGAATTTCTCATTGTGATCTTGGATCTCTTGCCAAAAGGCATGCTACCTAATACCATATAACCTAACCATTTTTCACCTTCTCACCATTTACAACTTCATTTCCTACTACCTCAAGGGATCTGCTGGAACTGTGACATTTGGTGATCATGTGACTATTCTTCACCTTTAGAATAATCAATCATGTAATGTCTTTAGGGTCTTATGTTCACTGGCCTACCTAAGGTATGGTCCACTAGTTATGATCCTCACCAATCAGATGGATCTCTTGCCTCCTCTTATCTTTCCACTTCTTCATTATGTATTGATCATCCTATACAGGACTAGACCCTCGATGCTTATCTCTAGGAAATTTTCCTCTTTCACCACAATCAACTTAAATCACCCATACCAATGTTCCCACAATTCAACCACGCCTAACCAAAACCTAGAATCAATCATGCCTATAACCTACCGAACCATTCTCCTACCTTCTCACATTTTCCCCTAGCTTATGGGAGAAATACATCGGCTTGAGGTCACTGTTTGTCAGGACTGTGTAGGCTCAGCCACTCTATACCCTAACTAATTCCCTCTCCCCCTTTCCTAGTCACATTCTACCCTAGTTAGTTTACTTTTTATATAAATAATTGGAAATTAAACCAAACAAACAACAATTGCTTCACATATTTATCATCATCATTCATACATTCATTATGTCAACCATTTATTTACCATTATCATGTATTTTACTAAAAAACATCTCAACATGACCCATATCATCATTAATTACACTATTTAATGAATTACATACCTTAACCAACCTCAACTCAACCATACCTAAACTAACCTAAAATTCATCATACCTAAGTCAACATGACTCAACCATACCTAAACCAACCTAAAATTCATCATACCTAAGTCAACCTGAATAAATCCATGCCTATGACGTGATTCAATCCATGCCTATGAACTGACTCCATCCATGCCTAACCTGACTCCATCCATTCCTATGACCTGACTCAATCCATGTCTATGACCTGACTCGATCCATGCCTATGACAAGGATCTATCATGCCTATACTATTTAGTTTCCATCACATATACAAATCATAATAGCAAGTTACACACAACCATATATACATCATTCCATAATCAACATCATCTCTATAAATAAATAGTCCAAACATGTGTACCCATATACATGACTCTTAAATATATTTGGCACGCAGGTCGGTGTATATAATAAAATCTCAAAAAATCTCATGTACATCTTCACTATCTTCGGCATACAGGCCAGTATATATGTCAAAAATAATCTAATCATACATGGATCTCAATCATTTCCCCATCTGATATCCAAGCCTGTCTTATCTGTCTCCTCCTCCGCTCCTTTATCCCGACATCCAGATGACCTCCCTCCACCTCGTGCCTGGTCTAGCTCTTGATGGTCCTACCTCTGGAGCTGGCCTCTGTGCACTAGTGGCCTCACCCTGACCCAGTCCTTGGGCTTGTTGGCCCCCTGTACTCTCCACACTATGTGTGAGATATACTCCTCTCACTCGAGGCCTGCTATGCTCTGTGCTCGGCATATGATAAGACATATATCCCCGCTACCATCAAGTGATCCTGGTAGTATCTCACCTCACCCATGGCATGTCTCTCAATCTAGCTGAAGGTACTTTCTGTGGTGGTGTCATCAGCCTCTAACCCTACCCTACTCTTGCCTGAATAATGAGACCCTGTCCCTGCTCCTGTGGTGGTGCCATCAGCCCCGGAACCTGCACCTGTACTTGGGCCTGAAGGGCCACTATCTGTGCTTGTGTAGTGGCCAACTAGCCTTACAAACCTATAACTTGTCCCTGTGCCATGGCCAAATAGCCCTACAAACCTATCACCTACGCCTGTAGGGAAGCTATATACACCCCATCTCCATCTCCACCCTCTCCCTCTCCTGTCGGTGTGGGTACTAGTCCTTGTACTCCTTGTGCCTAAAAACCAAACACCTTTGCCCTAGCAGAGTCACAACCTGTGCCTCAGCCCCTATCATATGTCCCTGTACTATGCCCAATTGGGTCACCAGGGTAGCCACTACCCCTGTAGGGTGTCTCTCTGAACCGTGATGGTGGCTAAATCTGGCTGCCCCGGCCTCGGTAGTACTACTCGTAGTTGTGTAGCCCACCACTGTCTATACCTGTCTATCACCCCATGGCATCATATATCTATTGATCAACTGACTCCTCCTCCTTCCCAATCAGCACTATAGGTTGTGGCAAAGACATAGGCCTCTCCACATCATCTCTCCTATAATGTGGGAAGGCTGGGAGTATATCTTGTGGCAATCCAAACTTCTGTCTGACCCAGTCTATGGGTATCATCTCATGCTCCCCTGCCTCATCGCCCCTCTATCCACCTGTAAATCTATAACCCATCTAGCTCTGCCACCATCTACTTGTATGAAGGGAAGCCCACATATGGCCTCCAAATGATGTCCACACCAGAAAAACCCTCCAGTAATCACCTGTAATAGGCTACATCATGTGTAGCTCTCACCGCTCGGTGCTCTCCCATAATCGACACCCATCGCCTATAGCCCACTCGAACAAAACCTGGCTTGAATGCATCAGCCTAGGGCATACCAACTGGGCACACACACAATGTGCTCATAGGCCCAATAATGTAATAAGAATGTGCAACACAAGATGAATCGTCGTAGTCTCCCATAAGCCCACAGGTACCTGTATAGCTGTACCAAGAATGCATAGGTGCCCATGCAAACTGAGTCTTGCTCTCCACCATGTCATGTAGAAACCCCCATCAACGACTATGGGAATCTCCTACCCTTTGCATCGAGTAGTGAAAAATAGTAGACTACCTCCATCAGAAGCACTACCAACCTCATCTCCTTGGGGTAGGCTTGGTACATTGCCCCGTAGCTCATACTAGAACTGTGGAATCCTAACAATGCCATCCCCTCTCCAAACACTGGTAACAGTAATTCCTCGGATGCCTCTGAGGAGATCGAGTAAACCTATGTACCTACTATAGGTAGTCACAAGATCCTGTAAACATCCTCTAGGGTGATCGTGATCTCACCCATCGGTAAATGGAATGTATTGGTTGTTGAATCCCATCTATCGATGAGGGAAACCATCAAACTCACCTCCCAGACTACATGCCAGTAGCATCTGACCTCAATCAAGCCCACATCTGCCACATGGATCCACTCCTCGCATGTCATGCTCCCTCATATCTCCACAAGCAAGGGAGGTACCCTATCCCTCATCTGTAGCTGGTCCCTGGCTTACATACAACCAATCTTATTATTAAACCTTGACCACACCTGCATGCAACCTTGTCACCCCTAATATACCACTTACCCTAACTAAATCAACCTTTCACCTATATCTATGCCCTAAATCAACACTACCTATCTACCCACACCACAAACCCTCACCTATTTCTATTTTTCCCCTCTCACCAATCTTCCTTATTCACCCACCTACCCATACCCACAACTCTTCCCCCTATCTAACTCTCCCCACCCCTACCTATCTATATGTAACTCATCTATTATAGCTACTTGTGGGCTTGCCTCTCTAACTTCCGACTGACATCGGTCATTGACCACCCTATCCAACAATAACCGACATCGGTCACCATATCTGTGATCGATACCAGTCCTTACCCACCGATGTCGGCTAAGAGTGAACCGACGTTGGTCACTATCATGGTGAAAAACCCATGACACCCTTGCCTTATTTCTACCCACACTTCTTTCTCTAACCATTTCCCCCACCAATGCCTACCCAATACCTATTCCCACCCCTCATTTACCTGAATCTACCCTCCCTTGTTCCCCTTTTCTCATTACATTTCCCTGTATTTAAATTTTAATATTCCCCCCCCCCCAAAACCCACTTTTCTCCTACCCAATTTCTATCATTCACCTACTCACAACAAACAAACAATATGAATGAGCTCTTACCTCATGCGTGTTGTCATCTGTGTGGTGGCACCTCAGGGCCATTACGCATAGTTCCACATAATCCCTCTCCTACCTCTTCCATCATTGATTTCCTGCTAGCTCAATCAAATCAAATCAATCACCCAATCAAATCATTTTGCTTGTAGACCCACCTATCGACCAATGATCACTCACTCTGCGGGATCACCAACTCAACTCTCTGTGTCGTTTGGTTGTTTTCCACCTATTTATCTCTCTCTTATCATTTTATCCTATGTGGTAAATGACAAATGATTTTCAAAAATGTGGCACTTTTCCTTTTTATAGCCTTCTTAACTTGACCAATGACAATTTTACGTTGACCGACATTGGTCCTTTTCCCTAGCCTACTGTGGTCAGTTCATGGTGACTGACATCGATTAATTATGACCATTGTCAGTTATCCTACTTATTCTTATTACTACCCATTACCCCTAATTTCCTAGCTTGAATCCTTTATACCTTACCCACACCTGACTTAGATACTCCACTTTTCCCTCCTTACCTCATCATTTACTAGTTAACCTTTTCATCATTTAGGAACTGGTTATTTTATCCATACCTCAGCTCTACATGTGTCGTGACCTAGCTATTTAAACCTGAAACATTGCTAGTGACCTGTGACCTCATGTGCTCGCTATACCTTGCAACATTGTTACCCATGTTGTTTGACCTAATGACCTTACCTTGCCTCTTTCCATGACTGTTTATCCTGACCCAACCTTTGGTGTACCGGAACATACCTAAATGTTCCTACACCTGACCTGCGATGTGTTTCCTGGCCATATCCTATACCTTGGATACTGAAATCACCTCAACCTTGTTTGGATAAACCTATCGACCTTAGACAATGTAGAGTTTGCATGCTCTTCAACCTAGTACTATGCTGCAGTTTATACATGTGTGTGTGTTTGAATGTTACTACCTTTGACCCTAAACCATTACCTGGATTAACCGATTCACCTTTTATCAAACCACATCAGTTCCTAGTTTGAGGGGGATCACCTTCACCCACACATGGGGCAACCACATCTTATTTTTGTCAGCATTGCTTACCAATACAAGCTATGCAACAAAAAGAGGTAAAACGTAGCACCAAAATTGAGTCACACTCCCCTCGATCCCTCAAAAAATAACCAACTCAAACACACTTACCTAACCATGGCCCCTTTTACCCCACTCTAATATTAATTTAATTATCCTAATTAATATAATTCCCACACCACCACCTCACCTATACACCTCACCTAACCACCTCACCCCAAATCTATTCTTAGTATGTTGCCATAACTAACTAAGACCTACCTAAACCCTAAAAATCAAATCCTACATTCACTCTAACCACATTCTCATCCGTTAGAAAAGAAGCTTCTATTCTAATCCACAAAAATAAACTAGCAAGATCCAAGAAATCAAGCAGATATGCCTATTTTAGTAAACCTAGGAAATCCCACCCTAACCAACGCTGATCACCCCTAAACTGACATCGGTCATCCCAAAACCATCGTCAGTTACCTTTGGTTCCCTTTGGTAATCTTATTTCGAGGCTGGCACATTCAAAGATCAATAAAGGAGAATAGAGCTACATGTTAGAGAACCAGCATTAGCATACGCATCCGAAAATCCATAGCCAACATCAGAAGTGACCACAGAGCCATTTTGCATTCACGGGAACATCCTGGGAAGTGCCATCACCACACCAAACTCCATCTATCTGATCAACTGTCATTTCCATTCAGCCATCAAACTCATATAATAGTAATTATACCTCCACCAACTTGGGTCTAGTACACTATAATAGCTTTTATTATCTCTGTTATCAGATTAAGTTGTTACATCTCCATTTCTTCATTTCTTAACAGTTTGTAACTGGGCCTTTTCCATCATTTACATCATTAGATTACCCATCCTCACTTGTGGTTCATACCTGACTACATTTGGGACCTTTGCAACCCTCAAACCTGCCCCACCACCTACATCAAATCTCAGATCAAGCCCGCTAATCATTTTCTTTTGAGTTTCCTTTTACCTCGACCTTACCGATGTCAGTTACCCATAACCATCACCGATTTCACTTAAAATAACATCGGTCATACTAGACCGATGTCAGTCTCTGTGTTTTACCCTTAGACTAAGAACAGAGCCTAAATTCCCCACCAAATACCCAAAACAACCCAAAAGTAAACCTTGACCAGTACCAATACTCTAACAGAGACCTCGCCCTTCAGATTCAATCATAACTTAGCCTGTTGTGAACAAATTTTCTTATTGTAATCGAATGAGATACCTAAATCATTTTAGTTATAATAGGATTTCATTTATTTTTAGATGTTTACAACAATGGATTGACAACCATCTAGGGGTATCACACTTCCCCAGATCTAGCACACATTAGGCAGTCCACTGCATATATTATTTAACTTTCATTTGGTGGTCTTGTTGTCTATTTCAGGTAGTTCCTCCTAGCGAAAAGGAATCTCTCACGGTCAACTATGGATCAAGAAGTCATACGCCCACAACAACCTTCAACCAACTTCAACAGGTATTCCTCCTAGCCCTTTTACCCTTATCTGTTTCATCACATTCCAATAAATGCTCTAAGAATCAAGTGAAACACATATCTTGGGCCTTTTGAGGAAATTTCGATAGCACTTCACCTCCTTATATCCTGTAAAAAAACATGAAAATACAACATCTACCACTAATCTAGTTGAAACAACTATATAGCTTGAAAATTAATCTAAAAACTTGAAAGTAATCTTTAAAAAATCCTTAAAAAGTAACCTAAAAAGCTTGAAAGCAATCTAGAAAACTTAATACTAGATTAGAAAATTTGAAACTAATCTAGAAAACTTGAAATTAATCTAGAAAACTTGAAAATAATCTAGAAAACTTGAATCTAAACTAGAAATCTTGAAATCTAAAAGGTTTGAAACTAAGTTAAAAAGCTTAAGAATGAATGCAATGGGGTATTCTCCCACCGAGCATGCCAAATGAAGACTACTAAAAGTTCCAAGAAAATATAAGACTAACACCACATAGTCTAATTGAGCTAATGCTTATTGAATCTAGAAATAATTACATCAAAGATAAGAGCTTAATGAAATGCTTGAAACAAATAACATGAATATAATTCAAAACCTAGCTAAAGCATGCCTACTAGAATGTTCGATTTGTAACTAACAAAGACCTAAATAGATATAGGAGAAATCAAATTGGGGTTTTTTTGCTACTCCAAGGAATTTGAGATGGTTCTCTCCAAAAATGACTACAAGATCATATTAGATACCCATCTACTAACCCCATTGAATACTTGAGGTAAGAATTGAGCTTGGCTATAAATCATATTTCTTATATGAAATGCAATTCAAAGCATGGTGTAAAATTTAAAAGTATGTTGTTATTCCTTTTTATAGTTTTTCCTTTGAGGAAAACTAGCATATTGGTTCATGTGGGACTAAAAGCACAAATTAGATTAAGGATTGATAACCATGATTAAGCTTTTCTAATCACAATGAGTGAATTAATAAGTGAATAAGATGTGAGGAGCCTCAATCAACCACTTAAGGTCAATTAGGAGGCTAGGATAATATTTATAATGTTGCTGAAATGTTGTGGAGGGAAGTGGGGTGATTTTGACTGGTTGGAAGAGGGGTTTGAGCTAATAGCAGGGTATATTGACCAAAACAAGGGTAAAATAGGCTTAATTAGCTAATAATTACTAATTTTCTATTTGGAAGAGGATTTTGACTAACGATTCATTGTAAAGTGGCATACTGAATGTGAAAGAGGTTAGGAAATCAAAAAATCACTGTTAATTGACCATAATGGTAAGAAACGTTAGTTAATTAGCATAAATCACTAATTATAATGGAATTGGTAGGAATGAGAGTGATTTGCATGTTTTTTTGCAATAAGATTGCAAAAGCAGAATTTAGATGTCTACACATGTGTAAGTGAGATCCTCTTAGATCATGCAAAAACTTGAACTTTGCTTCCTTATGACAAGAATACGTCAAAATTGTGTACTCCAAGGTATAGTTGCATAACACACCTTAACACCAATGATCCACAGCTCTATTCCACATCTCAGTTAAATAAAAAAGAGTCTTGTCATTTTCCTACATCCAAAATCTCATTCTAGGGTATTAAACTATGTTTGATGCATAAGCTTCGAACCAATGGTATAACTCTGCTGGGAAAAATTTGAAGAATGTGTCATACAAATAGTCATAAATATTATCTCCTATCCACTTTCACGCATTTAAATGAGGTCTAATGTTATACCTTTGCGAAAAATTATCTTAGCTATCTTCTACCCAACACTCAATACTCTCTAAAGATAATCAATACACCATTTTCATGCAACATCTTGGAAGACAACTTGAAAAGAGGTCCTGGAAATGGAACCAAAATGTAGTCTCTAGTTTTCACACACATGTTATGCACACTAACACTTCATTCAAATAGATTTGAATGTTCACCCAAATTATGCGGAGCTACCACATCCCTCCTTTTTTATGCTCTATAAGAAGTTAGCATGCATGTTCACCATCTTGTTAACCATTAAACTATTCATGCATAGATAACCATTACACTCATGTCATTTTGGAAACACACATAATAAGAAACATGAACAATGTAAACAATAACCAAGATCAATTGAATCATTAAACCACCATACTCAGACATGCCAAAAACTATTATTCAACCAAAATTATTCATAAATATCCTCAAGAAATTACATAAATAGAAATTTATTTCTTAGTTAATATAATAGTGCATAGGACCATGCATGCGGCCATCAAAACCCTTAGATTTGTATCAAGAAAACATACTCACTCTGCACTCTAATTCCCCAACCTGTGACGAACACTAGAACAAAGACATACATCAGGTATATATAGGGGTGGGGAATTTCCCTTCACCACCCATGCACTCTCCTAATAATAGGAATTGTCTCAAAAATAGAATCCATAATTTACATTCTTAAAAATAACCATGCGTAAAAAACTTGCATGCTTTCACATTCTCTACTAATAATAGATTAACCTAATTATAACACTTGCTTTAGTCTTATAATTAGCTCAGTATGTGCATGATCTTCCTTTGGTTCCTGAATGTGCTTTTTCCAACCATTACTCCCATTGTGTGCGTCCAAATTCATCCTAATTTTATCTAAATATAGATCTTTCTTAGATGCCACTCTTCTATTTTTCTTCTATTTTTAGCCACGTACATGAGAATTGGATAAGTCCCAAACTTTATCCTTTTGGGAATTAACCTTTGCATGATTTTCCATCCTTCTTACGTGTTCCCCTTCATGCCCCTCTTTCTCACAATCCCAAACTTCCAAGCATTGATGGTACTTAGCCATTTCTCTCATTCAATAGAGGCAACACAATTCAAAACACTTGATAAAGAACAATCAGTTACCTTCCCTAAAATATTGAATGAACCACTTATAATTGAATCAAAACTTATCCACGAACATAAAAAAATTATCACCAATTACGTAATCACTTAAGGATGTGCTTGAATTAAAAATATATATTGAATAATTGTGCATCAAACACTAAAAATAAAAAAATAGCATTAAAAGACCATTCAGGTAGATGGTAAAATTATAGATCTCTTCGTAGGAACACTTCTTCCTCCCAAGTATGGAGATCCAAGAAGCCCTATAATAATAGTGTCAATTGGGGGCATTCAAATTCCAAATTTCCATTAATGTAATAAATGTTGATATGTTGACTAAGATATCATTGAAAAACATGCAACCAACTTATATGGTATTACCAATGGTTTATCAGTGTATTACTAAGCCAAGATGGGTCATATAAGATATTTTAGTTTCCCTAGAGACCTCTCAATACCCTATATATTTCATGATACTCAAACCAGAAACACAAAATATTGGGTATCCCATCATCTTAGGAAGAGTGTTTTTAGCAGCAACTATCCTTATAGACTGTAGGTCAAGGGACATGAAAATTTCCAATGGGATAAATGCTAAAAGAATGTCCTTGTACCCAGATGTGTGATGTCCTTGTACTTATCTTTTTCATTTATGCATGGAAGAACCTCATGAATCTGACATAGAAGAAATTATTTATACCTTGAATTTACTACAGTTTAGATACACATAAGTAATCTAGAATAATATGATGAGGAAGATAATGCACAATAGATAAACTATCATCACGATGATAATTGGATTCCGGATAACAAACAATGAATTTATCATATTCTTGATGTCATTTTTATATATTCTTCCCTCTGCTGAAAATTATTTTGAAACCATGGTATATTTCCATAGGAAACAAACTCACATATGTCCATTGCAATTACTTATACATGATTTCACCACAATTAACTCAGTCTATCTAAGAATAAAAAAACTCATGATCTTACTAGGTAAAACATTAAACATTAATAGTTGTTTGAATGATGAGCAGGAAATCATGTTGTGTTCAATACTAATCACACATTAAAAATATTTTCATAGGAATACAATGATATGAGGGGAATCAAAAATTCTATTTTCCCAATTCACATTTACATAGAGTGTGTTAGACCTATAAGATAACCTAGGTGAAGGATCAATCTTACACTAAAAGATGTTGTGAATACTAAAATTGAAAATTTATTATAATTAGGTTTCAAATTCCCTATATTATACAATCAGTAGGTATCTCCTGTTTTCATTGTACCTAAGAAAAATTAGAAGTGGAGGGTGTTTTTAAACTAAATATAACTCATTGTCATGTGTTTTTGCAAGGTTAAAATTCAAGTTGAAAACATGACAACTTTACCCAAGTATCAAATTTTTTGTTTGAATCCCCACCTAAATCATCCTTTGGATCATTATTCCTTATGTTTTATAAACATACCATCATTGAAATACTTCAAAATTTCATGACAAACCTTTCCAAATGTTTGAGATGTGGTCATGAGGTCATGAGGTCCATTTAGTTGAATGTTGTCAAAAGATGAAATCACTAGTAAGCCTAAAAAAGTCTATCTTTTATCCTTTCTGGGGAAAGCGTGCATCTTATGG
Organism: Taxus chinensis; assembly: GCA_019776745.2. NCBI lineage: Eukaryota > Viridiplantae > Streptophyta > Pinopsida > Cupressales > Taxaceae > Taxus > Taxus chinensis. The sequence goes on along the minus strand of CM034150.1, from coordinate 107,220,239 downwards.
CATTGATCAAGAAGCCTAAATCCATATGGATATTTAATTTAAGAGTTTGAAATGTAATGGAGTAGGTTTAGGAAGATTTAGGAAATATATGGAGGTTTTGGAACAAGAAAAGTGAAATTGGATCTTGGAGGCTTAAGGAGCTTGCAGTGGAAAAGGTAAATGAACTTCAATGGAGGATTTTAGGAGCTCTAGGATGATTCAAGATGAAAACATGATATCATCATAAATATTAAATAATCCTCTACACTATGGATTTTTCAAACTCTTCACAACATAAATCTCTTCTCAGGGTAGATCAATTTCAGCAGACTCACCTGGTGGTCATGAATAAAAAAAAATTAAAATTAAAAAGATTTAGGAAGAATTAGGTACTGAAAACTATCCCATTGATCTTGAAATTGTCTCGAGAGTCAAATTTACATTAAATAAGTTCATATAAAGAGTTCTTAGAGAATTGGGAAAAGTGGTTTGAATTTTTTGGGAGTTAGTCATTTTCAAAGTTGGATGGGTGGCACATTTTTGTTTTCCTGATAGTCCCAATTGTCCCGAAAGTTCTGATTTTCACAATTGTACTAGGGAAATTGAGGAGAATGGGGAAATTTGGGGAAAGAAAATTCACCCCACCCATCATTTGAAGCTCTTGGACTCTCATGTTACCCTCTTTCTTCCCTACAAAGGCTAAATGGTTGTGTGTGCAAATTGGGTAAGTTTTTTCCTCTAACCCATGGGAAAATTTTAGTGTCCCAACTATATCAGGGATAGTGGGGAATTTTGGGAAAATAAAATTTACCCCACTCCCAACTCTTTCCAAGGTTCACCATGTGACCAAATGTTTTTCCTCTTGGGTTCTTAAGTGCTTCTCTCCCATCTCCCCAGCTCTCCAATAACTTTCTGCCACTTATCAAGCCTGGGGAAGGGGGAAATTTTTCTTTCCCCAATTGTCCCAACTATCAGATAGGTGGAAAAAAATGCACCTCACACCCTCTTGCACTCAAAACCTAAGTTTTAAATCATGCTTTCACGACTTAAAAATAACATTGTTTTAAACTTTTAAAGAGCTCTATAAGCATGTTTTATCATAATTCTTCTCAAATTCAACCTAGGAATACATTATTAACATCTAAAATCTCAATAACACCTAAAAATTCATCAAACATACCTACAAATTCATATGAGGTAGCCATGGGCACCGAAATGAATAAAAATTCATATCTCCCAAACCAATGAGCAGATTCGAACGAAATTTTCACAATTGCTCTACAATTTAGGTGCCTTCAAGAAGATAATAATTGAAAACTAGATGATGCTCTAAATTATTTATGGAAAAAAAACCTAGTTTCGTGCCCTAGATCACAATTTTTCAATTTCCAAGAATCTGGTGGGTGGATTGAGATGAAACTTAGAGCACGGGATACCAAGAGCAATCCTATTCTAATGAAGTTATTTTGTCACAAATTAACAGGGGGAGGTTCCATTTTGAAATATAATAAGTACCTATTATTTCTACTTACTTTTAATATTAATTTTTTGAAAAAATTAAACCCTCTCTAATCAATGCACTCAGAGATCAGTGGTGAAGATAGACTAGGAAAATTTAATCAAAAAAGGAAAAAAGAAGAAAACGTCAAAAATCAAAAGTAGTTTCTTAAAATAGTAACTATAAAAAATCATCAAAGAGACATCAAAAAAAAATTATGTAGTATGATAGGAGCTTCAAGAGATTGAAAAAAGAAAGAAAAATTAAAAAGCATAAAAACATAGTCCTTAATTCCTACTTCATAAAAATAGAAAGTTTATGTTTTAGGTGCAAAAAGTGGTGGTCTTGCTCATTTTCTCTCACCTATCAGATTTTTACAATCACGAAGTTCAAATTTACTTGTTTAGATCCTATTTTTACCCTTGCATCATAGTATCCAAATGTAAGAGATATTGATGTCGCTCGCATAGACTTGGAGGATCTGAAAAATTAGATGTTTGGCAATCCCAGGGAATATGTAGAAGAAATAATATACAAAATTGGTGTGTATGTCATAGGTTTTCACCCATTATCCATACAGAGCATATCATTGGTGATATCTTGTGCTCAAAATTATAAACTAGACATAAGAATCACTAGGGCAGATGACAATTCAATTTTGGCAGCTATCACTTCTAAAGGAATATCACAAAGTATGTTTTAAGCAAGAAAAATGCCTAAGTATGAGCCACACTCAAAGGTTCAAGGTACGCACAAAGAAGGCATGTAGAGGTGCATGAATATAGGATGAAATAATGCACAAAGGTTCATGCCTAGATAGACAGAATTTGAGACCTAGTCATTTTGTTCAGCATCGGCTAAAAAGAAAAAAGAAATAGACTTTGAATGCGGATAAATAATAGACTATTTTGAGTGAAAGCGCATGCATATCAAGAGTGAAATCACATGTATTGAGAAATATATATAGGATTAAAGAAAGGATAATAAAAGGATAATCTATTATTAGCCTTTTTGTAAAAATTATGTAATTGTCGTATGCGTGGCTAATTTTAGGAAATAAAATATACAGGTTGTTTTTTTCAGCACACCTATTTTTAGGAGAGTGCATGGGTGGTGAAAGGAAATTCCTCACCCCTACATATACTTGATGTAGGTTCATGTTTTAGCAATGCTTAATACCTATTATGTTCTAGTGAAGTCATGTTGTGTTGCTTAGGGTTAACTCTTGTGTGCATAGTCCAACGCACTAGTATATTGATTATTATGTATTCAACTTCCATTAAGTAATGATTTCTGGTTTATAATGGGTAATTTTGGTTGGATATTGGTTGTCGATGGAACTAGGTATGGATATTTTACAATGAAATTAGTGTTATTAATTTTTTACATGGAATGATTGTTTCCTTATTATATGTGTTTCTAAGATGATGTGAATGTAATGGTTAATTATACATGAATGATTACTTGGATAGATATTGTGATAATTATGCATGCTAACTTCTTGAAAAAAAAACACAAAGGAGGGACCTGGTAGTTGTGTACACTTTGGGTGAGAATTCATATCTATCTAAATGAGGTGAAAATGTACATAGCTTACTTTTAAGTGAAATGAGGACTACATTTTGGTTCCTTTATCAAGGTGTATTTTCCAGTTGTCTACCAGGATGTTGCATGCAGATTGAGTATTGACTAACTTTAGAGAACATTGAAAGTTGGGAAGAAAATGGGAAAGATAGGTTTGCACAGAGGGTATAACACTAGACCTAATTTTAATATGTGCAAGTGGGTGGAAGATAATTTTTATCATGAATTATATGATATGTTATTCAATTTTTTTCTTGTATAATTGTACTAGTGGTGGGCAACGTACACACCAAACAAATCCTGGGGTCATAGACTAAGGATTTAGATGAAGGAATATTATCAAACTCTCTTTAATATAGATGAGGAGTGGACTAGAGCTATAGATCACTGATGGGATGGTGTCTCTCACAATTATACATTGGAGTATGCAATTACTATGTATTTTTGTCAAGACAAAGCTAATTTTAAGTTTTTATGTGAGCCCAGAGGATATTACTTGCACTTGATACCCTTAGCAATAAAGATCTTGATGGTAGAACTAGATTTAGAGAGATTACCTATGGCTTCCTAAATCCCCACCATTCACAGGGGCAAGAGTAGGTATAAATAAGGATAGTGATATCCTTGACATAGGATAAATAGAGAGAGGAAAGATGACTCAAGTATAATGAATCTCAAGAGAGGGAAATTGAGGCAGTGTTGTAATCGAGAAGAATGATGGCTGGTAAAGGTTAAAAATATCTCATGGAAGATGAGGACCTACAGCATTAGGTCCTCTAGACTTTGGGAAAGCACAATAGAGAGTCCCCATCAGCTTTGGATGGGAGTGCGTGAGAGAAAAGAATGAGAACCACGGGCATGTATTTGAATTCACCTAGCTACCTAGCCCTTACACTAGGTGTTTAAGATCCAAAGGTAGTTGAAGGATAGATTAGTGAAGGTAATCATGAAGATACAAGTAAATATAAGTTTTTGTTGAATAAATAAGTGCATCAGACTAGTAACGTGCACATGATAGCACAATAGGTGCCAATGTTTAGGAGTACTCTTACAGGGTTACGTTTAGGAGCATCATCAGGGAAAAGTATTGGCATGTAGACTATTGGAAGCACTTCTGTAGGTTCTGCGACAACGCAAATAGTGGGTGTCCACTTCAACATTACAAATGGGACTTATGAAAGCTCATCAATTGGGTTGTAGGCCACAAAAGGTGGTGTGGGAAGATCAGGAGGATCATGTCATCCACCACATAGATGGAATATAGGAGGAAGCTCTAGTTTTGGATTAGGTCCTACTTTAAGACAAGGTCCACCACCATAGCAACCACCACTGAACATGCCTCATCAGACTACACATCAGCAACCACTTTAGTAGACACCTTAGGTCTACTTTGAGATGTGTTTGAACTTACCAGAGTACCAAGGTGTGGAAAATTCAGTAGAACAAGTGCACAAGTGTGAATTAATATGGCACACTAAAGGGATTACAACCCTATAAAGGAAGGTAACTTAATTTTCCACTACAGTTCAAGGGTGCACGTATAGTTGGTATAGAAAGTACAACCCCTACCAGACTGTAATATATTATGATGCTTTACAAACAACGTTCTTGGCTGAGTTTTGCATACCATAGTTTGAGTAGCAGAGAGTTAGCATACTTAGGGATATCAAGTAGGGTTTTTTAGAAAGTGTGAGAGAGTATGACGTGCATTTTAAGAATCTTATGTCTAAATTGTCTTATGATATTCATCTAAATTAGCATGCATAATGGTTCGTTGGAGGGCTTTTGGCTTCGTCTTATGAGCCTTATCTCATAAGACATATGTAGACATGCATGAGGCTTTGGAAGCATTTTTTCATGCTGAAAAAGTTAGAACTGCTGACACTGGACTAAGTCCATTTTTAGAGGCATAGATAGCATATATGGCTAGTCAATTAGAGAATCTCTCTGCCAACTTAGTGCACAAGACACACAGTGGTATATGTTCCACTGATTGTGAGGTCAAGGGACATAATAAGGATAGTTACCCACACAGGATAGTACGTGTGTTGTTACAGTATTGTGAGATTTTCCAAAATAACCATGATATCTAGAATTTTCCTCTCTTGAAGCGTGTAACTATGAAGAATGTATCCATATACTGCAAGATTTGTGATGCATACACTCATGATATAAAGGATTTCAGATAATAGATCAAATTCATGAGGCATACGAGACTGAAATATGACATACCATGGTGGCAAGTGGCTCTCAGGCACAAAACTCTCAGCCTTTTTTGGAGGATAAAGAATCAGAGGTCACGGTGGTAGAAGTAGATTTCCGCACAAGACCTATTATACTTATTGGTCCCCAGATCATTACCAACACAATTGTCCCTAGAATATAGTATGTTCATATTGAGGAAAGTAGCATAATCTTGAGGAATTCACTGACCTTTATGAGTATATGTGCAAGAACAAGAAGAAGGAAAAACACACATGGATGATCAAGGTATAGGGTGCGAATATTGATCAATGGATTCCTAAGAAGACTATTAATCTTGAGTTACAACTTGTATTGGTTACTACTCACATTGAAGCATCTCGCACATGTGAACCTCTTAAAACAAAGGTTCTCATCACAAGATAATGTGTAATACATATCAGGTATCCAAATGTTGCACATCAAAAATAAGTTTACCAGGAAATAATGGGAGTAATTAGGGAGATGCAGGGTGAGATCTAGTGTTTGAGGGAGCAAGTGAGAGAGAGATGGAGAGAGAGAGAGTGTGTGTGAAAAATGTTGAGCTCACACAAAAGGATGTGGATTATCTGAAGGATGTATTTAATATTTTACGCCAAGAGAATATCATTCCTATACTAGGGGAATGGCTACGTGAAAAGTTACCACACACTAGAATTAAGTGTGATCAAAATATACTGTATGCAAACTTGCCACCATGGAACCATGAATATGATAAGGATACCAATCTAGATGTTGTGATTGATGGGTGGTTGGTAAGAAATATTATGATAAATACAGCCACTGAGGTGAATGTTCTCACTCTAGATACATGAAACCAAATGGGGATACCAACATTGCAACCATCTTCAAATGTGTTTTATATGGAAAGAGAGACTATGACTATGCTTATTGGGGTGTTGAAGGATGCTTTCATTACAATTTTGGGAGCCAAGTTTACTAGAGACTTTGAGGTATTGGATCTTGTTGAAGCAAACAACTTTCTAGCGCTACTTAGAAGGCCTTAGTGTTATGCTAACAATACAAAAATGTTCTTTAATAAGGGATATATCAGTTTTGAAAACAAGGACTAGCACATGATAATACCAGATATATCAGTTTCAAAAATAAGGACTAACAAAATATTCACCATACATTGAGCCTTTGAGTGAAGAATATTTGAACCAGATTTATGCATGTACGGTGCGAGATCCTGAGACTGATGAACCTTCTAAGGAATGTGTGCTTCAATGGGAAGACGTGTAGTTAGTTAGCGACACCACAAGTGTTTCCTATGATAACTGGGACCATAACACGTACGAAATGGTTGGGCATGAAATGAAGGTACAATTAACTAGAACGATCAAACCATGCATGGTTAGGCTTATGGGAAGAGTTTAGTTACCGAGATATATTGGTGAAGAGAATCTTGATTCTTTCTTCTATGAAATGGAGGAACATTGGAATAATGAAGGTGGTCAGAGGAACATGGTTTATACATTTCATAGAATAGGAGTGCGCTGGTAGGAAACATATAGAGATAACTTATTGGGCTGGTGAGAAGTGAGAATCACCTCTTCAACAAGGTTCAATGTGCCTACACATATTTATGAGTATTGTAGTCATTTTTACACCCACCAAAAGAACAAGGGAATACCATGCGTGTTGGCCTATCACTCAGTGGGTGCTAGGTGCTCACCCAAGGCACGCGTGGGTTCCGAGTCTCTCTTTTATGTGAGTTAAGTGGGAAACCATCATCTATATCAGGGACTTAATGAATAAAGGTTGAAATGAGACATATAATCATCATAGGGCTTAGAACGGCCTCTAGAAAAGTTTATTAATTCTAAATAGAGGGTACTTATAGATAAAAGATAGAACTACAGTAGAAAGAAAAATACATAAGGATTTACATCTATTCCATAACATCCATGAATAGAAATGGAAAGATATAGATATGAACCAAATCAATTACATTCATACACATTCATGTTTGTAACCTCATTACATTCAATGGATCCATTAGATTAATACAGCTTGATCAGACCAAAGTCATACATCACAGTAGGGATCATGTCCTTCATCCATACAAAGAAAAATTTATAACCCATCCCCTTAATACATTACTCCCTTATATAGCTTCTACATAATCCCACAAAGTTCTCACAGTATTTCTGCAGAGCTCCACTCTCTATATTCTCCTCTATTTTCTATACTAACTCCCTTTTATCCTATGGGCACTCACATATATAGGCATCCCAAAGTGCCAACTCATCCTTTTGTGGTCTCAGATCTGGTGCCGAGTGTTTGAACGTGGTCCTTCATGGGAGCATGTTTCTCTAGGCCTGAGCTCTCCACTTTTTTCCATGACGTCTTCTAGAACCTTCTATAGAAGGGCATATTCCTTTCGTGGGCACCACATTGCCAGGTTGGCACCTTATCCACTCCACATATCCAATCAAGTCATACTTTTCTCGTGTCCTGCCCAAAATGCCCAATAAGGCTAAGTCCTAAAACCTTGGCTCTATCCGCGCGCATGTCACGAGTTTTCTTAAATCCTTTCCTAAACCCTGCCCTACATGCCTTCTCCTTACACACCCGTCTTCAACTAGGCCTTGCATGCCTACGCGCCTTTGTGTCCTTAGCCAATATTTTGAGGTTCCAACATCACCCCACACTATGCCTGTTCTCCATCTGTGGAAACATTTCTCCAATGAATAAATAATTATAGTAGACTTACGTCTTAGAAAAAACAATAAGGGGATGAAGAATTTGGGGAAGGAGAAAGAATGGGGAAGTGATGGTATTATTGCAACAAGATAGGGAAATATTTTTGTAAGTCGGCCTCCAACTTGTTCCAGACATCGACTTCATTTTGTGCTCTTTGGCAAAGGTCACCAACTAGGGCACTTACCTCCCCAAAACTAGTCCATCTCCTTGAGGGTTCATAGTGTCAATAACTTTCTCCAACTCCTTGCTTATGTCTTGAAGTGTGTCCATCCTTCTAGTAATCTTTGGGTATAGGTCCTTCAAATGGTTTTTGATTAAACCCAAGGTTTCAATGGCCTCAGATTTATTTTTGACCTCGGCAAGGATCATGTCCCTTTCCTCCCTATTTCCCTTATTCTTCTCTTAAAAATCCTTCATCTCTACTTCGTGAGCGTTTTCCAAGATGCTTGCCACTCTATCCCTGCCTGCACAATTATCGTATGTGGCCTCAACTAATTGGGCAGCAATCTTGACATCTGTAAGTACCTTTCTATACTCAGCAATTATTGCTACCACTTTCAATTTGTCCTCCATCTCCAAGCATGCTGCCACTTCTTCTGTGGACTCTAGGGCCAATGGTTACCTCTCCATGGTGAAGATGTGTGTCAGATCATCTAAGCATTCAAGAGAAGATATGTACTTATACGCGGGTGATGTTAGGTCTAGATGCTTCAACATAATGGTGTTAGGTATATAAGTTTTTCCCTAAAATAGGGTTTTTCTCACTAAATTTAGTTAGTTATAATTAAATTTGAATTTTCTACTAAAGTTAGCGGTTCCACTAAATTTTCTGCCAAATTTGGTAGTGGGTGAGGGAGGGGGATTTGACCCCTTGACCTCTCTTGATAGGAAGTGTCTTACAAAAGTTATGTTAGCCACTTGGACAGCTAAGCTAAAAAAGTATAAGTAAAGAGCAAAATGTAATTAAACACTTCCAAACTATAAAACCATATCTTTTCAAAAAACCATGGTTTTAGAAAGGCAGTTTTGAGTGAAAATTATAGCAAAGAGAAAAAATGACAAGAGGTTTTGGTGAGAATGAAGGTGGTTTTGAGTGTGTATGGTGCCTTAGATCATTTTGATTCCTTCCTTTGAGCTTGTAATCTCTTCCTTGATGAATTCTATCCTCCTCAACCTTAATTGCAATGAATAAAGGTGTTTTTGAGGAATTTGATGGTGGTATTGCAAGGGATGGGGCTGGGAAGTTGCAGAGGCAACTCTAGCTCTATTTTAATTGCACAAGCTTCTCCAATGCTCCTCAAACTCTACTGCAATCCTCCAATATCCTTCAACCTGCTTTGAAACCAAATGTAAATTGAGAAACATGGGTGGAAGCCTGATAAATATTATTAATCTCAATCAACCAAAAATACAAAGAATGGGCTGCAATATTTATAGATATTGCACAGCCAAATACAAATAGGAAACTAAGTTGCATAGGTGAAACCATATTCCATATTACATAAGCTTCCAATATTACATCTGGGAAGCATAACAATAATATTATACCCCATGAATAAATAAAACAAATATGGTTGATAAAACCATATAACAACATTATTTAATTAATAACATTAATTAAATAAGTAATGATATAATGCATAATTAATTTATCCTAACATTCTTCCCCTTAATTATGCATTGTCTCAAGGAATGAGAAGAGGAATTCTTTGAACAAGTTTAATTTGTCACGTGCAAGTGACTTTGTGAAGATATATGCTCATTGTTCAGCCGTTGGAAAAAATTGAAGCTTGATGTTGTGCTTCAACACATGTTCGCGTATGAAATGAACCTGTACCACAATGTGCTTTGTTCTCTTGTGAAAAAATGGATTGCAAACAAGTTTGAGAACACCTTCATTGTCAACATACATGGTGGTTGGTTTGTCCTATGGTATTCCAAGTCCTAGTATGTGACGTAGCCATATCGCTTCACAAACAGCTTCTCCTACATCATGATACTCAGCTTCTGTTGAAGAATGAGAAATAAAGTGTTGTTTTTTGCTTCCCCATGATATTGGTCCAGATCCCATAAAGAACACAAATCCTGAAGTGGATTTTCTATCATCAATATTTACTACATGATCTGAATCTGAATATCTAGACAAGAATAAGTTGTCGTTCTTCTTGTATTCTAGACCAAGATCCACTGATCCTTTGAGATATCTCAAGATGTGCCTTACTGCTTTCTAATGACACACTTTGGGTTCCTGCATGAACCTGGATAGATAGCTTACTATAAAGTTGATATCTAGTCTAGATTTAGGTCAGGTAAATGAGACTCCCAATCAACTGCTGATAGAGAGTGGCACTTACCTTAGGAGATGGATCTAAATGAGATAACTGTAATCTATTCTCCATAGGTGTAGCAATTGGTGTGCAATCCATCGTCCTAAACTTCTTGAGCATTTTCTTGGTATATTTCATCTAAGAAACAAGGATGTGATTCTCTTTCTGCCATACTTCCAATTCAAGACAATAATGCATTAGCCCGAGATCTGTCATGTCGAATGATCGATTAAGAAATTTCTTCATTGCATCCATCATCTTCACTGAAATTCCAGTGATAACTATATCATCGACATAGACAACAACAATCATAATATCCCCCCTTGATTTTTAGGTAGAGATTAGGGTCATATGGATTTCTAACCAATCCATGTTGTATGAGATGCTCATCAATCTTGATGTACCATGCCCGGGGTGCCTGTTTAAGGCCATACAGATATTTCCCGAGTCTGCATACTTTTTCTTCTTGACCAGATACTACATATCCCTCGGGTTGAGTCATGTAGACTTCTTCTTGTAAATATCCATTTAGGAAGACACTTTTTACGTCCATCTGATGGACTTTCCAACCAAATTGTGTAGCTAGAACAAATATCTTTCTAATTGTTTTGATCTTAGCTATGGGAGCAAATGTCTCCTCGTAGTTTATGCCTTCTTTTTGCGCATACCCCTTTGCTACAAGTCTCGCTTTATACTTGTCCACTGTCCCATATTCTTTGTACTTTGTTTTAAATATCCATCTTCATCAAATGGGTTTCTTTCCTGGTGGAAGATCGACAAGCTTCCAAGTGTTATTCTTCATCATTGATTGATATTCAGAATCCATGGCATATTTCCAAGATTTTGATTGTAGGGATTCCTGGAGTGTAGAGGGCTTATCAGATTCAATAACTCTACTCATTAAAGAAAATTTAACTTCTTCTCTTTCTTTACTATGAGTCCGTGGTCGAGGGGTGGATGTATCTGATGGAGCATCCATTCTTGCATCTCGTAATGTGCTAGTACACCACTTGATCATACACTAAACTGGTCCGATGGGTCGTGGTTCTATCTAATCAACACCATCATCCCCATCATCACTTTCATCTTCTGAGGGAACATCAACTTCAATTTTTACAACTAGTGAAAAATCTACATCTGGTGAGTGTGGAGGAGGATTCTCTACTTCCTTCTTCTCAAAAACTCAACATCCCTATGGGTGTAGACTTTTTTGGTCATAGGATCCTTTAATTTTTACCCAAGAGTCTCTTCACTATACCCAATGAAGATGAGTTTCTGTGACTTCATGTCTAATTTCTTTATATTCTGCTTGGGTATGTGCATGCTTGCTTTGCACCGGAATACTCTAAGGTGTGTAATAGATGGTTTTTGTTGTGACCATGCTTCTTGTGGTGTTACTCCTTCAAGAGCAACTATGGGCACTCTGTTCAAAAAATACATTTTTGTTTTTATTGCTTCTTCCCAGAACGTCTTTGCAAGTCTAGAATCATCGATCATGCATTGCACCATTTCCATGATAGTATGATTTCTTCTCTCAACAACACTATTCTGCTGTGGTGTGTGTGGAGGAGGCATTTATTTGACGAATCCCATGAGTTTGTAGGTAGTATTTGAAATCATTACTGGTGAATTCCCCGCCTCGATCTGAGTGGAGAGTTCTGATGTGATGACTAGTTTCATTTTCAACTGCTACTTTGAACTTCTTGAAAGTTTCAAAAGCTTCAATTTTCTTGCAACGAAAAAAAATCCAAATTTTCCTTGAATAGTCATCAACACATAGCATGAAGTACTGAAATCTAGAATGACTTGGTTACATCAGACCGTAAAGATTGGTATGAACCAGATCAAGATGACCATGAGATCGATATGTACTCTTCTAGAATGACGCTCTATGTTGTTTTCCTGCTAGGCAGTGAGGACACTTATCTGTATCCTTTTGAAGAGATGGTAGCCCATGTACCATATTGTGCTGGAGAAGTGTCTTGAGATACTTGAAACTTACATGACCAAGTCTCCGATGCCACAACTTTGTTGAGGTAGAGTTCTTAGCCACAAGTACCTGATCATCTCTATGGAAAAAATCAAGCTGGACCATACGTCCCACATTAGAGGTTTTTGCAACTATTTTTGAGCCTCGTGATTTATCTCGAATCAAACACATTTTCTTTCCAGAATGACTATCAATGTAAATTTTTAAATTGTGATCAAGGAGTTGACTGACTGAAAGTAGATTCTTTTTCAACCCAAGGACATATAAGACATATGATAGTCTACAGTTGTGTGAAACAAGGGGTAGAGAAATTTTCCCAATCCCCTTAACTGTATATGAAGAATCATCTCCCAACAAAACATGATTTTTCGATGGTGTGTCCCTCATTGAAAAAAACCAGTCTCTGTGGCCGGTCATGTGTCAAGTTGCCCCTGAATCAACATACCAAACATCACTAGATGACGTGGATGGCTCACTTGATCAAGCAGTGAACAAGTAGTCTTCATTGTCTGACTATTCTTGTTTCTCAATAATATTTCCTTGCTAATGGGGTCTTCTTTTCTAGTTCCCCTTTTTCTACCCTTGATTGTAGTTAGAATGTCCCTTGTGAGATTTTTGTGAAGGTCCAGAGTTTCTTGATGAACCTTTCTTGTAACTATTATACCAAAAATCCTGTAGGTCATGTCCTCTTCTGCATATTGGACATTGTTTCTTCTATTATATGTCCCCTTGATACTGATTTTGATTTTGGAACTTTTGATAGGAATTAGTTTTTCCTTTACCTTTTCCATTTCTTTTTTGATGTGAAGAAATTTCATGTTCTTCTTCATCATCCTTATAGTGCATTACTTCCTCTTGTTGCAGTAATTTTACCAATTTTTCAAAACTAACTGTCATATCTGACAAGTTTAGTGTTGTTACAAAAATATAGTATGAAGAAGGGAGTGTTCTCAAAACAATGGGAATGAGATCATCATCTTTGACCACTTCTCCTAGGGCTAGAAGTGAAGCCCTCAATTATGCAACTCTTCTTAGGAAAGCTTCTATTTTTTCATTCTGCTTGAACTTCAATGTGTGTAACTGACTCTGAAAATTCAGTATAACATCCTTGTTCTTGGCCTTGTATACTATGCTCAACTTATCCCACGCTTATTTGGCTATTTTGTCATCTCGAATGTGGGGTTACACATCGTTGGACACTCCAAACAAGATGATGAGTTTGGCCTTCTGATCCACTTTATCAAATTGTCATTGTTGTGTTGTATCAGTAGTTGATCTAGTCAAAGTACCATTCATAGCAGACCAGATCTCTTCAAAATCAAGTTGTGTCTTAATTTTTGTCTTTCATGTAGAATAGTTATTTCCTCTGAGTAATTGTGAACCTGGAAGAAAAAAATTGGGGGCATTGATGCCCATTTTGCAGAGATCACTCTAGGTATAAGGTCTCCTAATCTATATACCATCATTCTGATATACCAAACCTTTCTATATACACACCCTTCTGATATACTCGGCAATACGTGGAAGAAGCTTGCCTTTTCTATATACCCAGTGGTACGTGAAAGAGGCTTTAACGTACATGAAAGAATTCAATACGTGGTACCAAGACAATACTGAAAGGGGTCTGTTTTGATTATTAACACCGACTTAAAGAAATATCCTCATACACACACATAACTTTGCTATATACTTGGATGATTTATTAGTCAGGATTTATGTCATGTGCAATCGTTCACAGACGGATGACATGGCTCATAGTGTGTGCACTGTGACCTTATTACTCCCCGTTGAATTTATAGGGACGATTACTAGATGATGTTGTTACAGATATATTAGGCGTTAAGTGTAGTATTAGTCATGACAAATTTACCCATAAGCACTTCCCAGAGGTACTATATATACCGAATGCTGTGAATGAGATCTAGGATCTCACGAGTGGTTACATAACCAATTTTTTTTATTTTATTTTATTACAATTCTGCTAGTTTCTGATCAGTTACAAAGTTTACAGTTGAATTATGGAAACCTGCAAATTAGTATAGTATATTGAAACATGCAAATTACATTCAAAAATTTATAAAAAATTGAATGGCAGGTTATTTTTTTTTGTTTTGCGAGGCCCTGGTGGGCCTGTGGAGCCCAATATGGCTTATTAAGCAAAAAACTCGTAAAAAACTAGCTCAAAATGAAGTTTTTAGGTAGCCCTCCTATGGAAAAATGTGCTCAAGAATGCAAAAATATGTAGAGTGGAGAAAAAAAAAGTTTTTCCCTAAAATAGGGTTTTTATCGCTATATTTAGTTAGTTATAACTAAATTTGAATTTTTCGCTAAAGTTAGCGGTTACACTAAATTTTCTGCCAAATTTGGTAGTGGGTGAGGGAGGGGGATTTGACCCCTTAACCTCTCTTGATGGGAAGTGTCTTACAAAAGTTATGCTAGCCACTTGGGCGGCTAAGCTAAACAAGTATAAGTAAAGAGAAAAATGTAATTAAACACTTCCAAACTGTAAAACCATACCTCTTCAAAAAACCACGGTTTTGGAAAGGTAGTTTTGAGTGAAAATTCTAGCAAAGAGAAAAATGATAGGTGGTTTTGGATAGAATGAAGACGGTTTTGAGTGTGTATGGCTCCTTAGATCATTTTTCTTCCATCCTTTGAGCTTGTAATCTCTTCCTTGGTGAATTCTATCATCCTCAACCTTAATTACAATGAATAAAGGTGGGTTTTGAGGATCTTTATGGTGGTATTGCAAGGGATGGGGCTGGGAAGTTGCAGAGGCAACTCTAGCTCTCTTTTACTTGCACAAGCTTCTCCAATTCTCCTCAAACTCTATTGCAATCATCCAATATCCTTCAACCTGCTCTAAAACCAATGTAAATTGAGAAACATGGGTGGAAGCCTAATAAATATTATTAATGTCAATCAACCAAAAATACAAAGAATGGGTTGCAATATTTATAGATATTGCATAGCCAAATACAAACAACAAACTAAGTTTCACAGGTGAAACCCAAATTCCATATTACACAAGCTTCTAATATTACATCCGGGAAGCATAACAATAATATTATACCTGTGAAGAAATAAAACAAATATGGTTGATAAAACCATATAACAACATTATTTAATTAATAACATTAATTAAATAATTAATCATATAATGCATAATTAATTTATCCTAACACTCATTTTGTATCAAGGCTCTTCCTTCCCGAGCGTGCGGCTTTGGGGAAACTCACCGTTAGACTGGGACCTCCTCCCATACTGAATTTTTCTTTCTCAACACTTTTATCCTTATCCTTTCCCATCACTATGTCAGCATTGCACTCCAATTCTTGTTCTACTAAGGCCTCGATTATTTTTCATTGCTTCTCTTTTTGCCACTTCATTTACTTTCTCTTGAGTAAGGCTTGGATTTTCTACTTCTGCGCGCCAACCTCCTCACTTCTTCCCATGTCCTGGGAACCTTCCTTTTCCTAGCTACCTTGAGCCACATGAAAAGGAAATCTTTTTCTTCTTCTCTACCTTCTTCTTTTGAATTGTGCACGCTGAAAAACAAGTGGCTCTTGATCTCCTTCAGGATCATCTTCTTCATCATAATCATCCTTTTCACCTATGTATCTCTCCAAGCTCTCCATCTCCTCCGAGTCAAGTACCTCTTCTATCCTCTTCTTCTTTCTGAGAGGATACTCTTCCGCAGGGGATCCAACCTTCTTTGTGTCCTCTAGTGACTTCTCCATGATGAGGGGTTGCTCTGACGCCTCTTCTTTTGGGATCTTCTCTTTTACCGAGGATTTCTTCCTGCATGTATAGGTGCTAGGTTTGGCGCTTGCCACCGGCGCGCTCACTGGTTGGGTAGTCTACACACTTTTTGCTTTTTCTTCTTCTCTCTCCCATTTCTTAGGTGTAGGCTTTCTTCTACCTATGGGATCTTTAGGTATGGAGACATTATTCTCTAGGTATGCACCTTTCTCAAATTTTGGCCTAATGCGGAGATATACACGTGTCGCGTTCTTTCCTGCAATTGTTAGAGTCAGGGGTTTCATCATTCTGATTTCATGTGCTACATACTTTTCCACATATGTGTGCTTCTTGGGGTAAACCAACATTCTACACAACTCCCTATGGTCCTGATAACTTCACTAAGATCAAACCTTAGTCTCTTTACTTCTTTGAACCTTTTAACTCCTGCTTGGATGTACTGGGCGGTGAAGGAGAACATGAGTTTGCACCATGGGCTCATGGTTTCATCCACTAACTTGAATCTTCCTATGTAGAAGTGCTGGTAAACAGAAAACTTAGCTTCTCCCTTTGTAAGCATCGGTAGTTGCTCTAGGATTCTCCACTTCACCCCGAACTCATCCCTTAAGTACTTATACCACTTTTCCAGGTGTGCCTTATAAGAGGCTGTCATTGTTTCACATGTATACTTTGAAAATATTTTTGCGGGCAAGAGATCTTCAGCAAAATACTCCAAAACAAACTTGTTTGCCATGTCAGGCACTCCTATCTCTGAAAATATAATTTTCCGGAGGAAATTTCCAAAGAGTATCTTGTCTCCTTCTTGTGCGCTATTGATAATTTCATCTACAATGAAGGCTGATAAATTATATATTTTTTTCCTCTGATATTTTCTTGCATACATTTAACCAAGCCTTATTTAACTACGTCCACATTTTTTGATCATTTAACTTTGTAACCAGGTGTGTGGCCATTCTCAGAATGGGATCTGGGATTTCCACAATATAAAAATACCTTGACCCCTTCTAGTAATCATAATGTAGTGACAGTTGCTTTGATGGGTGTCCTTCTCGCTCAGATCATCATCTATGTTGTCTCCCACACAGATGAGTCTTATAAACTTTACAAATCAGCTGAGGGGTTTATGCTCATCTTGTGCCCTACAAAGTAAAATTGATCCTTATGCATGAGCAACATTAGCCATTGATATAAGTGTTCAAGCTTTCTAAAGTAGGGCAACTCATAGAGCTGCAATAACCCTGCCTTCTCCAACTTCACTTTTACCGCATCGCTATAGATGGGAAAACCCTCTTGTGTCCTTTTGTTTGTTGGGTGCACTAACTCTATTGCTATTTCCTTCTTTGTTGTGCTTGTGCGATGGTTATAATCACTCACCGCCATCTTTCTCAAATGGGATTCCCACTCCTTCCCAAGAAAAACTCCATCCGGGTACTACATTTCTACATACCACTCCTCATTCATGCTTGTGGTTGTTACTGTTGGCTCTCTGCCCTTGCCCTTTGGCTTCTTGGGTGACACGGTTGGTTTCTTGGGTGCAATTTTCTAGGTCTTCTTCTTACTTCAATCTCTTCTTGTTACTCTGCTCTTCCACTTCTTTCAACCTTAGATCTCAACCTTGTGAAAAGAACCTCTTAAACCTGTGCCCTAGTTTTTCAAAACCCAACTGGGATAATACTTTCACAAGACAGCACCTTATCACAACTTCTCTTACGCCTATGAAATCCCTTCCTTTTGGTTTGAAAATCCAAACTAGTTACTTACGCTCAAAATCTTCAATTTTTTCTTCACACGGATCAGTCCTGGAACCCCTAGTTTGTAATGATGCAAAATCTCTTCTTTCTTTGTATACGTAAAATAAATAATGAAATTCCTCGACCTTCTATTTATAGTTTTTCCCACTTTTTAACATTAAATTCTACCTTACCTACCATTGTACTTTAACACTTAATGCGTATTTTTCAAACAAACCCGACTTTAGCGATTTAACTCATGCGCCCAACCTTTTGTGGATAATTCCCCAACCTTGTGGTGCATAACCAAATCCATCTTGATAGGAGACTCTTGCACACACATAACCAACGCCAAAGGAACTTCTTCTATCATGATTTTTTTTCTCGCCTACCTCATGTTTCTCTTGCGCTTCTTCCTCTCTTGTACGTGGATCCCCAATGTAGCTTTATCCTGACACCAACTATCCTTTTTCACCTTTCCTTACATGTACTCTTTTCATAGGTCCATTCAATCGGGCTTTCCAATGAAATACTTACTGGTGCTTCACACTTCAATTTCTTCAACCTTACTCCACCCCACACTAAAGCGATGTGCAGTCCTATGCACAGTTACAACCTTCAAAAAGTAATGAGATTACCGGTGCCCCAAGGCGCAACACAAAACAACAACAAGAAAGGGAAACATGAGAAAAGAAAATGCATTAAGGGAAAGCCTAAGCTAATTGGAAATACTGCCTCATTTACAAAAACCAAGAAGGCTTATTTATATTAGGGATTCAACCTACTCCCATTGAAATTTCCTAGAAATCTTGTCCCATCCAACACTTGTAACTGGAATGCTCCTGAATCAAGGATGTACGAGCTGGTGTAAGGACTCAACCAATGCACTTTTAACTTCCCACGATGATGCAAAAACTTAGAATAATACAGTAAGACCATCTGCCTAACCTCAAAATTCTTGTTCCTAATGTGGCAATCATGCCATGCTTTTTGTTTTTCTTTTTCTTTTGTCTGGCTCCACCTTACTAATGATCGTCTCTCATCTAATTACATTAACTTATCAATTCTTTCTTCCAGCAATTGTTCATAATCTAATCCTCCTGCCGCATGCTATACGCAGAGAAGGTACCATGAATTCAACTGGTAGGACAACCTCCACGCCAAACACCAATTAAAACTGGTGTGGCCTTATTCAACCTCTTGTAGGTTGTCATATATGCCCAAAGAACGGATAATACTTTTTCATCCCAATCCTGTCTACCAACATCACAAATCTTAGTCAATGTATGACTCAGTATCTTGTTAAATACTTCAGTGGTTCCCTTTGCTTGAGGGTGATAAGGAGTAGTTTTGTGATGTGCCACCATGAAATTTGATAATAGAATCCTAACCGTTTCATTTAGGAAGTGCCTACCCCTATCACTTTTCAAATTCAATGGGCATCCATACCTGCTGATTATGTTTTCCCATAAAAATCTAGCAGTGGTAGGCACTGTACAATCCTTAGTAGGTGCTGCCTCTGCCCACCTTGTCAAATAATCCATGCAAGTGATTACATAGCATGATCCATTCCTACGTGCTGGTGCAATAGGGCCTACAAATTATATTTCCCATTTCTCAAAAGTTTCAGTACTAGGGATAGGGCGTAAAGGGCATTTCATCTCTCCGTCCTGGCTTGCCAATGCGCTAACAATGGTCACATGCTTTACAAAACTCCTTGCAATCCTTATATGGATTTTCCCACCATAATCCTTCCATTAATATTTTATGTGTAGTGGCATCGCCTATATAATATCCACCTACACTTCCTCTGTGTGTTTCCTCTACGACGGCAAAGCGTTCATGCTCTAGTACACACCTGCGAAAAAATTCATCACACCCTAGTTTGTATAGGTCCTCAATGATCAACATGTACGATGTGACGCGTATGGCTATTTGCTTTTTCTCAAATGTCTTCATCCCTTCCAGTGCCATACCTATTTTAAGGAACAAAAATAATTCCTCCAAGTTTGAGGGTGCACGCCGTAACCTTGTTAGGAAATAAGGGATAAATTATGCAGAATAATCCCTCAGAGAATCTCAACAATAGAAACTAATAAACAGAAAATATTACAGATCTCAAATAAAAGTGCAGAATAAAATAACACAACATAAAGAGACAATATTAAATGTGGTTCACCTAATTTGGGCTACATCCACCAAGAATCACTTGCTCAGATTTTATTACAAGCCACCGCTCTCTCAATACAATACCCAGATCTGTTTGGAGCTATGCTCAACAAACTCTACAAAATTCACACCCGAATTCAAAGCACATCTACAATGTTACATAATCCCTACCATATGCATAAAACCATATAAGTAGATAACTACTTAAGTAATTTTACAAAACCGTGGGTACAAAACCATGGACCAAAACCATCACATAAACATATGGGTCAAAATCCCGCCCATATGAGAAAAATGCGTTTCCCAGTATATTGGGCACGTTTTAAGGTCATTTTTTTAGGGCTTTGTCGGGGGTTGTGCCCTCGAACCCCGTTGAGACAACTATGGAAAGTGTACAATACTCTTAGTGTATAGTCTTCAACACTTTCTCACATGAAAACAGGCTCCACAACCTAACAATCTCCCACTTGGAGACTAGTTTTCCTCTGAGCAAGCTTCTCAACCCTTCACTAGTTTCTGTGAAGACCAACCAAAGCTGAACACAGCTTCAATTTTTCCCTTGTGACCACCTTGGTCATCATGTCTGTAGGATTCTGACTGGTATGAATCTTCTCTAGCTTCAACTTCTCTTCCTCTAAAGTTTTCTTGATGAAATGGTACCTTAACTGTATATGCTTCATCCTAGAGTGGAAAGCAAAGTTCTTAGCTAGCTATATAACACTCTGGCTATTACTATGTAACTTTCCTTCCTCCTTCTTATTCCCTAACTCCTCAAGCAATTTCTGTTACCAAATCATTTCTTTATTTACCTCTATGGCAGTAACATACTCAGCCTTGTTGGTTGACAAAGCCACCAGCTTTTGTAGTCATGAAATCCAGCTTACTACTGTCCCACCTACAATGTAAACATAACCTATTATGCTCCTCCTGCTGTCTACATCTCCAACCATTATTGAATCTACATAACCACACAAAGTGGTGTCTGATCCACTGTAGCACAAAATTTTCTCCATGGTCCCTCTCAAATACCAAAGGATCCACTTTACTGTCTGTCAATGATCTCTACCTGGATCACTCATAAATCTACTCACCACTCCCACTGCATGGGAAATATTAGGCCTGGTGTACACCATGGCATACATCAAACTACCAACCGCTAATGAGTAAGGTACCTTGGACATCTGGTTTCTCTCCTACTCTATCTTGGGACATTTCTCCTTTGATAACTTGAAATGGCCTACCAAAGGAGTCCCAACCGGTTTAGCATCCTGCATATTAAATATCTCGAAGACTTTCTTAATGTATTCTTCCTGAGATAAATTTAGCTTTCGTTCCTTCCTATCCTGAGATATCCTCATACCAAGGATTTGTTTGGCTATCCCCAAATCCTTCATAGTAAAGGAGTCACTTAGTTGTTTGTTGAGTACTTTTATTTCCTACATGTTTTTACCTGTAACCAATATGTCATCCACATATAGATAAAGGATAATACAACTGCCATCCTCAAATTTCTTTGTATACACACAATGGTTAGAATGACATCTAATATAACCTTTCTCCATCATGAAGCTATCAAATTTCTTATACCATTGACATGGATCTTGTTTCAATCCATACAATTTCTTCTTAAGTTTGCACACCATCTCCTCTTTACCTTTGACCTCATAGCTTTCTGGTTACTGCATATATAGTTCCTCCTCCAAATTACCATGGAGAAATGTAGTTTTTACATCAAGTTATTCTAAGTGCAAGTCTTATGTTGTAACTATTCCTAGAACAGTTCTAATAGAAGTCATTAATACAAGAGAAAAAATATCATCAAAATCTATACCTTTTTTTGTGCAAACCCCTTGACCACCAACCGGGTCTTGTATCTTTTCTTTCCTCCTTCTTACTCTTTGACTCTGAACACCCACTTTTTCTATAATGCTCTTTTTCCTTTTAGTAGCTTCACCAAATCCCATGTCTAGTTATCTATGAGAGCCTGATGCTCCTCATCCATGGCGTGCTTCCAATTATTCATGGAGTCTACTTGCATTGCTTCATCAAAGCTCTTTGGCTCTCCACTATCAGTGAGTAATAAATAATAAAGATAAGGAGAAAAATTTTTAGGTTCTCTTCTTACCCTAGAAGACCTCCTCAATATAGGAGTTTGGGGTTCCTGTTGAGGAGGTTCCTGAATTGATTCATGTGTCACTTTCCCATTCAGAAGATCCTCTACCACTGCATATTCTTTCTTGGATTCTTCCCTGTTTTCCTACAACTATTGCTTATACATGAATTTCTCATTAAAGACCACATCCCTAGATCAAATTATTTTCTTGTCCTTAATACTCCAACATTTATATCCAAATTCATTACCACCATAACCAATGAAAGTACATTTTTCTGATTTATCCTCTAGCTTGGTCCTATCATCCTTGTCTATATGGACAAACACCTCACATCCAAAGACTCTAAGAAATGAATAATATGCCTCCATCCAAGGCACTTGAGGGTCCTCTGTTTATCAAGTACACAGTTGTGCTCACCACTTATGTCCAAAAAGAAAGAGGCAGTCCTGCATGTAACCTCATACTCCTAGCATGTTCCACTTTTGTTTTTTTCATCATTTCTGAAACCCCATTCTATTGCGGAGAGTTCCTTATTAGAATAGAACAAATTCATTGCTTTTTCCTGAGACATTTTAGCTTAAGATTGTTTCATTCATTTTCCATTAGAACACCAAATTTGTAATGTGCCCCGCATCTCAAACCTAACCTCATTAAACTTACACAATTAATACTCCCCTCCATTACCTCTTTCGCCACCTTATCATGACCTAGCCCTACAAACTAACCTTTAAGCTTAAGACTTGAACAAGCCCACAACTAATCCCTCAGAAGAAAAGGAGGGAAGGCTTTCATTCTCTACCAAGGATCAGGAATTCATTGGAAAGATCTTTCCATTTAACAAAAAGGACATGTCAACTGAGTACATCACTCATTTAGGAGAGAAGATTGGCTGAGCAGAGACAAGTAATACAATCAAGCCCACCCTGAAACCGAGCCCAGTTTCCTTGGAGAGAAGATAGCTCATCATCATCATACCTGAGCCCTGCCTTCGTTATCACAACCTGTAATCAGGAACTAGTATACTATCTTGTAAATAACATTTCTTGGACTTCTGAATCATAGTAATTATAAGTCTATCCTAGATACTACCCAGGAACACCCCTACATCTAACTGTACCTCCTCTACCCTTACATTGCCCCCAAGAATAGCCCCCATACTGTCTGAGTCTTCTCCATCACCCCCATTACCTATCCCCAATCATTTACCAACCTAATAAACACCATAGCCACCTTAAGCCAACCTTCCCCCCCACTAAAAGCCCCTAAATCACAGCCCCTATCTCGGTTATTAGGAACCGGTATCGGTGACAGTGACCGGCATCCACTGTGATTCCTTTTCTCTATTGTTTTAACAAGGAATTAAATTGTAATTTTGCAATAACTTCTTTGTTAGAATTTTTGTTAATTCGTATTAGAAGGGAAATTGACCACCTTCGAAAGGAAGTCCATATTTCCTGGGCCTGATTCCCTCATTTATTGTAGAATCTGGTGGTCTTGTATTCTTACTTGTAGGTAGTCCTCCTAAACTTCGGAATAATCTGATCTACGGTATCCAAACATTCAAACAGGTATTCCTCCTAGCCCTAACCCTTATCTGTTTCTCAAGAAAATGAAAGGATAGAAGCCTTTATTCCAAGAATGGAAACATCATTCTGTGTGATGTCAAATACTCAGATTTGTTTCTAATACAATAAACCCAAACTTTCCTTGTTGCATCATCAATAAAAGTAACATAATAGCTTGAACCCCTATGATACCTGAGCCGGCCCCCACACATTTGAATGCACTAGCTCTATTACTCTCTTTCTTTGTAGGTCCACCTTGAATTAATCAATTCTGTTTCCCATATATTCAGTCCTCACAAAACTCCAAACCCATTTCTATATATCTAGAAAAATCCTTCTTTATGATCTCCATGCCCTTATGGCTAATATGACCGCCTACCAAATGTTTTATTACTTCTGAAGACACAATATTACAAACATTAATGCTATAAGTGGGTAAATACAAGGTTCCAAACTTCTTTCCTCTTGCCACCACAAGAGCACCCTTGGTAACCTTCCAAGAGTCTGCTGTAAATATCACAGTACAACCATCACTTCCCAACTTTCCTGCCAATATCAAATTTCATCTTAATGTAGGCACATGTTTGACATCATTCAATAGCCAAGTATTCCCATTCTGCATCTTAACCTAAACAGAACCTTTTCCAACTATGTTGCAAGGCTCATCATTACCAAGAAAAACATGCCCAAAATCTCCTTGAACATAATCAAAAAAATAATGCCTATGTGGAGTAGCATGGAAAGAAGCCCCTGAATCTAAAACCCAAGATTCAGTAATATTATGTAAAGAAAGAATCAAAGCATCCTGACATACATTACCCGTTGCCACATTTTCCTCTTTTTTTTCTTCCTGTTGTTTCTTCTTGTCTCAAAGTTCCCAACAGTCCTTCTTTACATGCCCAGACTTTCCACAGTGCCAACATACTATCTTGCTTTTGGATTTTGACCTTGCCCAATCCTTTGATTTTCCACGGCTTCCTCTATTCTTCAGTCTCCCTCTAGTTTCCACTATCAAATCATTCCTTGAAGTAGAATATTCCCTAGAGATTTTTATTCACATTTCCTCGCTTAGAATCACCGCTACAACATCCTCAAACTTCAACTTTGAGTTATCTAGAACCGAGTTGTCTTACCACCATTATCAGGCTATTCCAACTCTCAAGTAAAGAGCACAGAACTAATAAATCCCTAACTTCTTCATCGAATTCTATTGTAACCAAAGCTAGCATATTTACAACCATATTAAAATCATTTAAATGATCTGTTATATAACCATTCTCAGACATCTTCATATTAAACAACTTTTTCATTAAAAATATCTTATTTGAGTCAGAGGGTTTTTCATATAACTTTCCTAATACATCCATCAGTTCTTTTGTAGTCTTTTCCATTGAAATATTAAATAAAACCGAAGATACAAGACATAACCAGATTGTCCCAAGTGCCTTCCCATCTAGAAAATCCCATTCCACATCCGTCATGCTCGAGGGTTTGTTCACCTTCTCAGATAGTGGAATATAAAGATCCTTTTGATAAAGGTAATCTTCCATCAGCATCTTGCAAAGACTAGAAATTCTTCCCATTGAATTTATCAACCCTAGATCTTCCATTATCTGCTATAGCTTCCACTCAAGATAATAATTTCCCTATGATTCAAAACTTCAGCAAACCAAACCAGGTTCTGATACTAATTGATGGAAATAAGGGATAAAATATGCGGAATAATCCCTCACATAATCACAATAGTAGAAACTAATAAACAGAAAATATTATGGATCTCAAATAAAAGTGTAGAATAAAATAACACAACACAAAGAGATAATATTTAGCATGGTTCACCCAATGTGGGCTACATCCATGAAGAATCACTTGCTCAGATTTTATTACAAGCCACCGCTCTCTCAATATAATACCCAAATATGTTCGGAGCTATGCTCAACAAACACTACAAAATTCACACCCCAAATTCAAAGCACATCTGCAATGTTACATTATGCCTACCATATGCAAAAAACCATATAAGTAGACAACTGCTTAAGTATTTTTACAAAGCCATGGGCCAAAAATGTCCCATTAACCTATGGGTCAAAATCCCACCCATATGAGAAAAACATGTTTCTCGGTATATCAGGTACATTTTAAGGCAACTGTGGAAAGTGTACAGTACTCTTAGTGCATAGTCTTCAACACTTTATCACATGAAAATAGGATCCAAAAACTAACAAACCTAAATAGTTACACATCTGACATGGTATCTTCAACACTTTACGCGTCCTCCCCTAAATCAATCCTAGATAAATGGTCAGACCTGTAATTACTTTTTCCTAGTTTAACAACCACTGTGAACTCAAAATATTGGAATAACAACACCCACTAACATATGCACCCTTGTAGGATGGGCGTTTTCATGAAATATTTTAATGTCATGTGGTCAATGTAGAAGACTAAGGGGGTTGCCAGCAGATAGTGCCTGAACTTATGAAGCATGAAGATTATAGACAATGCCTCACACTTGGTCGTAGTATAATTTTTCTCTACTAGTGTCAACTTCCTGCTTGCAAAGCATAGGGGGTGATCAAAAATTACCTCACCAAGTTGTGCAAGCACTGCCCAATTGGCCATTCCGGAGGCATCTACATGAACATGGAAGGGCTTATCCAAAGAGTGGAAAC
The DNA here is from genome assembly GCA_019776745.2 of Taxus chinensis. Taxonomy (NCBI): domain Eukaryota; kingdom Viridiplantae; phylum Streptophyta; class Pinopsida; order Cupressales; family Taxaceae; genus Taxus; species Taxus chinensis. Next base: position 107,193,899 of record CM034150.1, on the reverse strand, counting down.
GTAATATAGGCATGGTGACAAGCCTATCCTTTAATGTGTCAAATGCCTTTTGCTGTGCCTCTCCCTAATGAAAGGCAATTTTATGTCTGAGAAAATCTTCTAAAGGCACAATGATCTTGGTATATCCCTTGATAAAATTTTGATAGTAGCCCATGTGCCCAAGAAACTCGTGCACTGTGCTTTGACTAGTTGGCTCCACCAATCCCAAAATCACTACAATTTTGGCATGATCCACCAGCAAGCCTTCTTTGCATCTGATGTGTCCCAACAGGGTCCCAAATGGGGTATAAAATACACACTTCTTGATGTTGAGGGATATCCTCAACTACAAACACCTTTCAAACATCAATCTCAGATTGTCACAATGGTCCTTGACCAGTCCATACACGGTCCAATCATCAAGGTAAACCTAGAGAAACTTATGGATGAAGTCCTGGAACGCCTGCACTACAACGCGTGAGAACACAACAGGATGGCGTGTTCTTCAACCCAAAAGGCATGAATGTATACGTGAAAATAATTCCCCACTTGGTGGTGAATGTTGTCTTTCTCTGGTATTCCTTTGTAAGCCTCACCTGGTGATAGCCTAAGAACCCATCTGTGAAAGAGTAGACTTCGCACCCTGCCACTCCTTCTAGGATCTCTTCAGTGAATGGGGTTGGGAAGGGATCAATGACAAACACTACATTCAGATCCCTATAATCAACACATATCCTTATTATTTCGTCCTTTTTGATACTAATCACCATTGGACTTATCCATTCTAACTCCTCAATAGCGTCAATAATGCCCGACACAATCATCTTATTTATTTCCTCCTTAACCTTCATGCGTAGGTTAGGATTCATTTGGTATGGTATCTTCTGGACTGGGCATGCACCTTCCTTTAACTTAATTCTCATTTTCCCCAAGGAATGACGTGATTCCTTTAAGCTCATGATACTTGCATGGGAATAAATCCTCAAACTCACGTAAAATATCAATGATCTTAGAGACTTCCTTCTCCAACGAATAGTTTCTGAATGATAGCCTCTTTAGGTTCTTCTTCTGAGCCGATGTTAACCTTATTTGTATTTAAAGGTTCATGATAGGCGTGCACCCATTTATCAAAACTATCTAACACCTCACACATCCCCACATAATGGTCAAAATCTAAGATTTTCGTTTCTTCTCCATCAATAAAAAACACCATCTTCCCTTTTTATTTTTCCAAACACTCACACCCAAGTTATATCTCCTTTGTTTCTTCTTCCTCAAAGTGTGCCTCTAGGTCAGGTTCACCTAGAAACTCCAATAGCCAATCTTCTACCATGGAACTCTCCTTAATGGTAAGGCTACTTGACAACCTGTAATACCTTATCCACCAAGATTTTTGTACTTTGATACTCAAATATTTGAACGAGATTATCTACTAAATCTTGCTAATTCCTTGTCTAATAGTATGTCTCAGAATGAATGCACCATGCACATGCATAACCTTGTAGGGTGGAATACAACTTGTGAACTAATAATGAAGGTGGTAATGCTTTTGTGGTTCCCATCCAGGACATCTCACATGCTTAGATATGGAACGAAGCAGTCTCTTTACCATGGTAGTATTTTATAGCCGTGGGCACGTTTCTCCTGCAAAACCTTATAGAGAAAGTAATTCTCACCTTACACCATTCCAAGTGACTATCCTGATGTGTTTCCCTCTAGCGCGTAGAAGTTTCTAGTAGGAAATAACTTAGCATATCCCTCTGTTCATTTTCCCCCTTCCATTGAGCTTCCATCTTTTACAAAAAGATCTCAGGGAAGGCTCCTCCTGAGTACTTAGGTAGCTCCTTTCCCCCTAGGCATCGGACTGTATGCACCTTTTTCACTGATCCTCTTAAGTGCCATTTGATTAACTCATAGGTCCCATATGCCCAATTATCACATGTTATAATGGTGGTTTCATTTACTAACCGAGCATCCTCAAACTAGATAACTCCATCGGTAGGATGGATTATCTTTCCATACCTAATTGAGTGCACATATATTCTATCCAGGACCTCTTCTCCTAAAGGTTTAGTATAGGGTGTTGACTTCCCATCAACCAGGGGTATGATGACCCGTTCCTCCTTATTTTCAAATCTTATGTATCCCTTGTTGAACAGAAGATCCGTATTGTTCTTATAACACCATGGCCACCCAAGTAATGCTAGTAAATTGTCTACCTTGGTGAGTGCTAAGACTTCGAAGACCCCAATAAACTTAGCTCCCTGAATGGTTATAATTGTATCCTTTAAGACACCAATGAGCATTGCCTTTGGTTTTTTTTCATATACAACACATTTGAAGATGGCTTGCTAATGCATGTCTTCCCATCTACATGCCATGCATCCAAGGTGAGAACATTCACCTTTGCGGCTGTGTGAATGAGGATATTACTAAGGGGCCATCCATCCACAATTGCATTTAACGTGATCTCCCTATCATATTCAAGGCTGGGAGGGATAAGGTTTGCATGCAAGACCTTCCTCGTACATGCTCTTCCCTAGCGCGTGGTACCTTCTCTCTCAACCATGATCCTAGTAAGGGAATAAAATTCTCTTGCTTTAGAATTTTACATACTTTTTTGACCTCATCTAGGTTATCTTTTGGTGCCTCAACCTTCCTTCTTTACTCCTCCCTCCTAGACTTGTCCTTTAGAAAATGTATTTCTCCTTGTAAACTCTGAATGACATCCATGGTATCTTGATATACCTCCTTTTGATGCACCAAGTGTGGGTACTTCCCATGTACCACTTCTTCCCTTGAAACCAAGTTCTTCTGCCTTGGTATTTCCTTTGCGAGTGTGAGCTTCTACTCTTGTTGTTACCATAAGCTAGATTCCAAACCTACATCAAATGTCACCCATGCCATCCATTATGTGTCTGTCTTCCTAATGCTTACCATTTCAACGCCCTTGTCTTTCCAGTGCTACTGATTCATTTTCTCAAACAACTCAGGGTACTCCTCATACATGTGCTTCTTCCCACACCATGAGCACTGTAATAGATCTAGCCACTCTCATTTTTAATGCTCTGTAGACCCACAACTAAAATAGGATCCACATGGGAAATCACTTATTCCTCATTCATGGTTACCATGACAACAAAATCCTCCATGAAATCCCCTTCCATGAGCGCCTCCATCTGAACGCTCCTTATAACGGTGATCATCACCTTTAGAACTACTGACAATGCTGGTCTGGCGCACCCCATGATCAATGGCCTCATGGATCTCATCAATAAGCCTCAAATCCTTAGTATCATAGGTCATAGAGGTGCAGATCTTACAATAGCAAGACACATTCTTCCAAATTGCATGTTGTAACAAGGGACATCTACTTGCATCATGGTCCCCATGATAGATCTCACAGTCTATTGCTACGGTGTGTACCGTCCTTTGGGGGCAACTATACTTGACATGCTCCTCTACTTCACAATTTGTACACCATATACCACTGTGAGTCTCATGGGCTGCATTTGCACACAACTTCTTTAGCTGCTTAGCCATAGTAGAAATTTAAGCTTCCAGAAATGGGCTAGAACCAGTATCAACACTTCCGAGAGCTTCGGCATGCAAAGTAGCTTCTAACACCTAACGTGGATCTGTGAAAGTTTTATGAGATAGATCTCTTTTAAAGGTGTTATCAACCCCCCAACAAACCATAGCACATGTTGTGAAGGGTGAATGTTATATGATAATTTTGACAAGATGGTTTTGAACCATGCGTCATACTCCCACACACCCTCTTTCATTCCCTATTGAATCTCCTTCATGGCACCGATTCTCTTCTATTCAAACTCACAGATGTGGAATTCTGTCAAGAAGGTGTTCTTTAAAGTAGTATAATCCACCACCATTTGATGAGGGTCATATTTCCTATACCAGCTATGCACATGTCCCTACAACATCATTGCAAACTGGCATGCCTTTTACTCCAGGGTTGTGATCCCCTTTGTGTGCCATAGCAGCTCACACTTGTGAACATGTTTTATAGCATCTTCAATACCTCTATAGTTTGGAAAATGTAAAGACATCTCAAAGAAGACTTGAGGGGGTTACTGGGGTCCTTTTCTTCTTGAGCCAGAGCTTTGGTTCCCTTTGGTGTTTCCTTTGCCACCAGATCCACCAAGTTCTGTGCCTCCTAAGCCACCAGATCCACCAAGTCCTATAGTGGTCATTCTAAGGGTCTCCAAAGTTCTACTGAACTATGCATTGACAGTCTGTGATAATGCCCCACTACCACTAGTGTACTCCGTGCCACTCCTAGATGCAAGACCGAAGGCTTGTGTACTTACTCCTTGTCTAAAAATTCCTCTAAATATTGGAATAGTATGTGTAGCCATAGAAGTGGGAAATGAAAAATTGTATCTTCTAGGCGCAGATCTGTCACTTCCATTGATACCAATTAGGTTAGTGCATACTCCTTCCTTGATCTGGAAAACTAATCGCCATGGTTTTTTCACTAGGTGGGTTCAGATACATGCCAATGAAATCTTCTCTCTCCATGTGAATGAAATCTCATTAGAAGCTAAAGGGGTCTCTCTTACATGCTTTCCAAGATGGGGTAGCACAGAATGCTCAGGTTCCATTTCCTCTGCGTGAAACTTAACTCCTTGCAACATCTGTCTCCATAGAGCCATCACGCTTGTAACCTTGCATTGTCTAGAAATATCCCTTTCACGTGCTTCACTATACTCGAGTCATCTCTCCTCCCTTTCTTTCTCTGTGGTAATATCTTCCATCTTCCTTCACCCTAGCTTCCTCACCCAGTTCCCAAAATGGTTTAGCCATCCATTGAAAATGCCTCTAAACTCAAGGGAACAATCAAGATATTCATTTCCAAAAGGATAGCACGTAGAAATGATCCTCTGCGCTCCCGCAGAAACTCAAACTCAGCAAATTCTAGAAAATAATATGTAGAAATACGGTACTCCATAGTGTAGCTAGTTAACACACATTTCCACTAATGATCCACAACACAAGTCCACGTCAGATCTACATCGTGAAGCCTCTGGTATTCTTCTTAGGTCCACACGCATGTTCTATAATACTAGCTTGATCTAGACACATATGCTGAGAGCCATTCATACAGTTATATTTAGGAAGCAACAAAAAAAAATTCATATAAATCATGGTAGAAGTTGTCTTCTACCCATCTATGTGCATCAGAACTCAGATCTAGTGTTGAATCTATGACGAAAATTCATTCTCCATGCTCTTAGACCATGATTCAACACTCTCCAAAGTTAAAAATTTTGTCATTACTCATTACACAGATCATGATGTATGTCATTTCCCACTATAAATTTGAAAAGAGGTCCCGACAATGGAACCAATATGTAGTCATATTTACACCCACCAGAAGAACAAGGGAATCCCATGTGCACTAGCCTATTCCCAGTGGGCATTGGGCACTCACCTGAGGCTCACACGGGTGTCGAGTCTCTCATTTATGTCAGTTAAGTGGGAAACCATCATCTATATTAGGAACTCAATGAATTCACCTGGAAAGCAGACATATAATCATCATAGGGCCAATCTTCTACCATGGAACTCTCCTTATCACTCAGGTATCCAATGCGCTTGCACAACCTGTAATACCTCTATCCAAGCAAGGGTTTTGTGAAACTTTGATAGGAATCTCCAGAGAAGGCTGGTTCCTGCTCCTAAACTACCTGCCACAAGCTATTCTAGTGCAGGCAGGCTAAATATAATGTCTAATCTAACCACCAAGTAGACAGGGAGAGAGAGAGAAAAGGGAAAAAGTACCAAAGCCTACACTGCACAACGGTGATACACCAAAGAAGGAGGATGTTGAACATCTATCAAAACTGCCATGGAAAAAAGAGGAGGTGACCCATGGGAAGGATGGACAGAAGCATCACAAACCCAAGGATAGATTTCACACAGAAAATGTCCCAAATCTCCATGAACACAGCTCCAAACCTGCAATGAACATTCAGACATGCACAAATACCTGCAAATGAAGAGAGACAAGAAGAGAACAACCAAAAACGAGGAAGGATGGACAGATGCATCACAAAACACGTTTTTGTTGCTCCAGAAGTTTGCACAGAACATCATTCCATTAATAAGAGGCAAAAAACGCCATTACAGAGCAAGGGAGGAGGCTCAAAGTCCATTTTCAACCCTAGAGAAGAAAAGAAGGGAGGGCTTCCGAGCAGAAAAGATGAACCACTTTTTATATTTTGCCATCTCCTTACAATATATAGGAAGAATGAGAGAAGGAAGAAGAGAGGGAATTCAGATCTACCCCAACCACCTCCAGGTTAAGCATTCCATTCATCTCATCATTGTGGAAGCGTGAGAATCCTGGGAAGAGCGGCGGGCTGTCTGCTGTATTAAAGTTGGTTGTTGAAGCGTCACTTCTAGCCATGACCACGCATCAGGGACTGTTTCTTGAATTTTATCTCTCCATACTACACCAAAATGGAAGATTGATCCTAGAATGATGTAGAGAATCTCACAAGATTTCCGTTGATGTATAAGAACATGCCAATCCGAGCTCTGGATCAAAAGATATAATGATCTGAATATTTAGGGCACGGAACAGATCAAAACGGATTTTTGAAATATTTTCCCGCCTCTTCGCCACCTGGATGACACATGGCACACATCTGATTGGTCGTGTGATTATCTTGTGTCGGATCAGAGGTGTGACCTTTGCATCGGGTGGGAGGTGGCTCGACATGTTTTCGCCCCATTTTCCCGACTTGTTTCTCCGACTCCAAGACCTGATTTCCTTTGAAACTCGGGTTTTCCAACCCTTCCGTCATGCCTTTGATGTCGGGTTTTCTGGCACCTCCGACATGCCTTTGATGCGCGGGTTTTCTAGAGCCTTCCGGCATCTTTGAGCTTTGTCGGGTTTTCAACCCTTCCGTCATGCCTTTGATGTCGGGTTTTCTGGCACCTCCGACATGCCTTTGATGTCAGGTTTTCTGAGCCTTCCGCATTCCTTGTTTGTCATATTTTCCAACATGTCCGACATGCCTTTGTTTGTCGGGTTTTCCAACCCCTTCCGTGCCTTTGAAACTGTTTCTCCACTTCCGAAACCTGCTTTCCTTTGTGACGTCGGGTTTTCTGGCACCCCCCGACATGCCTTTGATGTCGGGTTTTGCGAGTCTTCCGACATGTTTATTTGACCATGGTTCTCCCTGCCAGCTCCAATTTGCCTTGCCTTTCGCCGCCACTTGGGACACGTGGCATGCAAATTGTCGACAGGGGCGCGGGGGTCTTCCTCTACTTTTAACTTTTAACTCAGAAATTCTCTAACTGCTCATTTGAGCTCCGCGCTTCTCTGCTCCATTGGACACGTGTCCAATTCCATTGGCTCAGGCTGACCCCTTAAAACTTGCCCATTTGCTTCCGGGCTGAATGTGACATGTGATAATTTCTCATTGATCCTCGGCCCTGTCGGCTTCTCGCGTACTTCGCGTGGTCCCGGATTGTCCCAAACCGTTTGGGACATTTCGGATCCGCCCGAAAATGGGCTTCCTTGTGCTCATTTACCGATGACACGTGGCGTTTTTGGTTGGCTTTCAGCTCCTACTTCGCGTCCATTTGTCCCAAATGTCCCACTTTGATTTCAGACATCCTTTGTTCCCATTTCGGCCGATTCGGCCGGTTCGGGTCTTTTTGTCCCAGACTGTCCCAATTGCTTTTGGACCGCTTTGTGCTCATTTCAACCGGTTCTGGCCGGTTCGGGCTATTTTTGTCCCAGACGTCCTACTTGCTTTCGGACCACCTTGACTCATTTCGGCTGGTTCGGATCGGTTCGCCTTTTTTGGCCCGCTCGTCCCAATTTTTTTCAGGCCTTAAGTCATTTCGGCCGAACCGCGTCCGCCGCCTTGAGGTCCCATAATGTCCCAACTGTCCCTAGGACTAGGACTTAGCCGATTTTTCATGATTTTTCCTGGCCCAACCTACTTGTTTTCTGTAGCCTTCTTGCACCTTTTCTCAGAGATTGCTCTTTTCCTCTCAGACAGGGGACTTAGAAAATATTTGAGGGGACTCTAGCAACATGATTTTTGGCCCTGAATCAATCAATTTTCATGGGACTTGAGATATCTGACGCATGTTATCAACAATTACCCTGGGGGGTGATCTTTTGGACAACAGTTTGGTGACTCAGTGGGGGTCATCTGCTTGCTAGATGAATGATCAGTAGCCTGAAGCAATCCATTGGGCATGGAGTCATAAGCAAGTCCTGAAAACTGATCTGAACTTTGAAAACTTCCCCTCTGAGCCACTTGTAAACTCACCGGACATGGAGTTGTTCTCTTACCAAAATGCCACTGAAAAGAACTCTGCAAGAGCAAAACCAGCAACAGCAAAAACTATATATAGAACTGAAAATCATACATGCCCCAAATGGAACATGCAGAGTGTGCACAAGCACTTCTTCTGCTGAAAGCAAACCTAGCTACTCTACTCTAACTGGAAGCAAAGGCAAGCTAAACAAACCATGCAACTGGTTGTGCAGAAATAGCTTCCTTTCTTTAGAATTGGCAGCCATGCAATTGATTTGGCACTGATCATGGCTGTTAGGATGGATGGAAAATCAACAAGAAGCTGGTCTTCCACCCAGATCATCAAGGTATCAGCTGAAAAACAAATCCAAAACCTCTTTTAGTTGCTCTGCATTTGGATTGAAGAGGTATGGCAGCTGATCCTTGGTACTTTGTAGCTCATCCTCATGCTCAGAAGCAAGCATGACTGGTTGTGGCTTCTCCTTTGGCTCCAATGAAGCCAAATACCTGATTGGGCAAGGTCTGATCCTTTGGATATGCCCGTAGCTCTAATTTTCAACTCCAAGAATGGAGTCTTCTTGTAGACCCCTCTGAGGTGGATGGTGTGGAAGAAATGGTCGAATCCTTCTGTCCTTTCTCTTCCTTCGATGAAGAACATGGAAGATTAAAATCTTCCAATTTTGATTCCAAAGAGCTGTTGTAAGATGCAGGCTGCTGCAAATGAAAATCTCTCCTTCATGACAATAGGCTCTGGTGTTTGGAATGTGGATGATGAAAGAGAGAATGGTGAAAACTCAACCGGATCTTCTCCATCAAAACAATCCTCCAAATCTGACAGGTAAACTACCTCATTGTTTTCCTGCTGTTCGGTGTTCAACTTCCTCCATGGTGTCCTCTTGATCTCCAACTTGATCACCATGGTTTCCTTCACTCTCCAATATTGAGTTTGAGAGATCAAACTCCTCTTCAGTACTGGAACTTGAGAGAGATGAAGTAGAAAGAAGAACTGAAGGTTCTCCTGTAGCCTGCTTTGTGCTCAAAGCCCTTTGGATCTGCACTTTTCTCCTCCACAGCAAGATTTTTCTCCTCTTCTTTCTGGATTTGGAGCAGCTTCTCCTTCCTCTAATGTTTGAAGGCAATCTTGCTCTTGATTGAACTCTTCCTCCAGCATGAAGTTTGTCAAGTCAAACTCTTCAATCTGCTGCTCTAGAGGAAAAGTTGGGACTGCAAGATCTTCTTCAGGGCTTTCTTCCTCCATGGCTGAAACTTGAATTGGATCAGCATCAAATAGAGTGCCAACATGGACACTACCTCTGAGCCTGGTTGCTGATCTGCTTCTTCCTTTTGCTCTCTTCTGTAACAAAATCAGTCATGACCACCATTTTTTCAACCATCTTCTGTAGGCTTTACCAGTAAAGGGATCTTTGTCAATCCCAAATTTTGGCAGCCCAAACCTTACAAGCTCATCTAATCATTTCTTCTTAGCCTGGGCTCTTCTCTTCTTGCTGTCCTTGATGACTGATTTTTTCAATTTCTTCTTTCCCCACATGGAATTGGGGATGCAAGCAGGAGGAATAGGTTGAAACTCAGCTGATTTGACAATTTTTTATGGTGGTGGAGGAGATGGAAACTCTTGTTTCACTTGGAGGAGGGGGTGTTTCTGTTAGCTCTTGTGGAGGGAATGACTATTTGGAAGGGAAGAGGGCAGAAGAATCTGAGATGGGATGGAACACTGAGGGATGGAGGGATGGGATCAACATTTGGGACAGCAGATGGAGAGTTTGAAACTTGACACTACTGAGATGAAACAGATTGGGAAAGGGGAAAAGAAAAGGCATGAGAAGGTGTGCTTACCCATTGACAAGGTTGCTGAATACTCCTCTCATACACCTCTATTTCTTCAATCCACTTTGCAAGCAAAGGGCAGCGTTGCAGTCATGAAGTCAAGATTCTCCTGAGGGCTGTAATGCCTTGGAAAAGGTCCCACCCATGGACAGGGGTGCTCCACAACCGATTCCAAATGCTTTCATTTGTGCCTGAGCCCTGAACTGCACTATCCCCACCTCCATCTTTTGGATTTTCTCCAACAGACCAGCATCTTGGATCTGGAGTGTCTTCATTGTATGCATACTCTTGCTCTTGGAAAGCTCCATTGCCAAACTGACTTTGGCACTTCTGCTCACATGGGTATGCATACTGATCTTGAATCTGCTCAAAATGCTGATTTGGAGGATCTGTAAAACGTGTTGGAGGTGGAATATACTGCTGTTGTTGATGTGAGCTCCATGATGGAAATGAATTCATGATTGCACAACTTCATGGAATGGAAAATAATGAAAGGGATGGAAAGAAAGATGAATGAAAATGGATGGAAACGGGTTTGCAAGCTCAGAGAAATGGGTTGTTGACCAGATGGAGTCGCCAGATGTGTTTGTAAGTGCCTCCAAAGGCTGAAATCTTCACAGGAACACATCAACCTGCAAAAGATGAAGTGGAAGACCTCTAGAGTCCCACCGGGCTGTGCCAAAACTATTGATGCAAAATCACAGCACCCCTAGATCCACATCAGGCTTCTAGGTTGATGGTCAGGCATCCAGTGTGATTGCACAACATGGAAACCTCTCTCCAAGCGTGGGACTTTTGAAACCGACAGAGAGAATCTCCAGAGAAGGCTGGTTCCTACTCCTAAACTACCTACCACAAGCTATTCCAGTGCAGGCAAGCTAATCTAATTCCTAATCTAACCATGCCAAGGAGACAGAGAGAGGAGAGAAAGAGAAAGGGAAAAACAACAAAAGCCTACACTAAAATGGTGATACACCAGAGAAGGAGAATGTTGAACATCTATCAAAAATGCCATGGTAACAAAGAGAGGTGAGCAATGGGAAGGATGGACAGATTGCATCACAGGCCCAAGGATAGATTTCACACAGAAAATGTCCCAAAACTCCATGAACACAGCTCCAAACCTGCAATGAACATTCAGACATGCACAGATACCTGCAAATGAAGAGAGGCAAGAAGTTTTGAACAAGAAAAAATGAGGTTTAGGATGGACAGATGCATCACAAAAAATGTTTTGTTGCTCCAGAAGTTTTCACAGAACATCATTCCATTAATAAGAGGCAAAAAACACCATTACAGAGCAAGGGACGAGGCTCAAACTCCATTTTCAACCCTAGAGAAGAAAAGAAGGGAGGTCCGAGCAGAAAAGATGAACCACTTTTTTATATTTTGCCACTCCTTACAATATATAGGAAGAATGAGAGAAGGAAGAAGAGAGGGAAAGTCAGATCTACCTCCAACCACCTCCAGGTCACATTGTAATTCATCTCATCATGGTAGCTAGCGTGCAGATCCTGGCAAAAGCAGCGGACTGTCTGTTGTATTAAAGCTGGTCTCTAAAGCGTCACTTCTGGTCATTACTCACGTGGTCAGATGACGTTTTCTTGATTTTCTCTCTCTAGACTACACCAAAATGCAATATTTGATCCCATAATCATGTAGATAATTTCACAATCTTTCCGTTGATGTAAAGAATGTGCCAATCCGAGCTCTGGATCAAAAGATATGATGATCTGAAGATTTAGGGCTACGGAACAGATCAAAACGGATTTTGAAATATTTTCCCGCTCTTCGCCACCTGGACGACACATGGCAGGCATCTGATTGGTCGCGTGATTCTCCTCTGTGTCGGGTTCGGAGGTGTGACCTTGAATTTGCATCGGGTTTGGGATTGGCTCGACATGTTTTCGAAATGCTTTCCGACTTGTGGGCTCCGACTCCAAGACCCGATTTCCTTTGCTAGTCAACGGTTTTCACCCTTTCGTCATGCCTTGATGTCGGGTTTTGCTGGCACAGCATGCCTTTGATGTCGGGTTTTCTAAGCCTTCCGGCATCTCTTTGTTTGTCAGGTTTTCCAACCCTTGTCATGCCTTTGATGTCTCACCTCCGACATGCCTTTGATTCTTTTCTAACTCCTTCCCAAGCATCCGCATGTCGGGTATTCCATAGGACACGTGTCCATCCTTTTTTTCGGCTTTTCAACCCTTCCGACATGCCTTTGCGCCATGTTTCCTCCGCCTCCGAAACCCGCTTTCCTTGACGGGTTTTCTGGCACCCCCGACATGCCTTTGATGTCGGGTTTTGCAAGTCTTCTGACACGTTTCTTTGACAATTTGATTTCCTGACTTTGAAACTCGATTTGCCCTTGTTTTCCCCGCCACCTGGGACACGTGGCATGCATTGATTGGTCGACAGGGGCGCGGGGGGTCTTCCTCTACTTTTAACTTTTTGGCTTAACTCAGCCAAATTTCATATAAATCTCCCTGAGCTCCGAGTTCTTCTCTGCTCCATTGGACACGTGTCCAATTTGGTATTAGCTCGGGTCCATTTGACCCCTCAAAACTCGTCCCATTTGACTTCCGGGCTGCATGTGCTCATGTGGTGATTTCTCATTGGTCCTCGGCTCTGCCGGCTCTCTCGCGTCCTTTCGATTTGTCCCGGATTGTCCCAACCGTTTGCTAAACTTCCGATCCGCCCGACTTCCTTTGTCCCTTATTTGCAGACACGTGGCGTCTTTTGGTCCGCTTTCGGTTCCTTTGGCGTCACTTTGCATACTTCACGTCCATTTGTCCCAAATGTTCCATTTGATTTCAGATTGTTTGTTCCCATTTCGGCCGATTCAGCCGGTTCGCATCCTTTTTGTCCCAACTGTCCCAATTGCTTTTGGACCGCTTTGTGCTCATTTCAGCTGGTTCGGCTGATTCGGCTGGTTTTTTTGTCCCAAACGTCTTACTTTGTCGGACCACCTTGACTCATTTCGGCTGGTTTGGCCGGTTCGCACTTTTTTGGCCCGCTCGTCCCAATTTTTTTCGGACTGCCTTAAGTCATTTCGGCCGAATCCGCGTCCTTGCGTACTTTTGTCCCAAATGTCCCAACTTTTCCCGAGGACTAGGACTTAGCCGATTTTCACAATTTTTCCTGGCAACCTACTTGTTTTCTGTAGCCTTCTTGCACCTTTTCTCAGAGCTTGCTCTTTTCCTCTCAGATAGGGGACTTAGAAAATCATTTGAGGGGACTCTAGCAACATGATTTTTGGCCCCGAATCAATCAATTTTCCTGGGACTGGAAAGGAGACATATAATCATCATAGGGCTCAGAACGACCTCTAGACAAATGTATTCATTCCAAATAGAGGGTACTTATAGATAACAGATAAAACTACAATAGAAAGGAAAATACATAAGGATTTACATCTATTCCATAACATCCATGAAAATAAATGAAAATATATAGATATGAACTGAATCAATTACATTCATACTCATTCATGTTTGTAACCTCATTACATTCAATGGATCCATTAGATTACTACAGCTTGATAAGACCAAAGTCATACATCACAACAGGGATCATGTTCTTCATCTATACAAAGAATTTTTTTTAACCCAACCCCTTAATACACTACTCCCTTATGTAGCTTCTACCCAATCCCACAAAGTTATCACATCATTTCTACAGAGATTTGATCTCTATATTTTCCTCTCTTTTCTATCTGATATCCCTTTTCTCCTATGACCACTCACATATATGGGCATCCCAAAGTGCCAACTCATCCTTTTGCAGTCTTAGATCTGGTGCCAAGTGTCTGAACGTGGTCCTCCATGGGAGCATGCTTCTCCAGGCCTGAACTCTCCACTTTTTTCCCTGATGTATTCTAGAACCTTTTATCGCAGGACATATTCCTTTCGTGGGCACCACATTGCCAAGCTGGCACCTTATTCACTCCGCATGCACATTCGGGTCATTCTTTTCTTGTGTCCTTCCCAAAATGCCCAATATGGCTAAGTGTTGAAACATTGGCTCTATCCACACACGCTATGGGATTTATTAAACGATTTCCTAAACCTTGTCCTACATGCCTTCTCCTTGCATACCCATCTTTAACTAGGCCTTGCACACTTACGTTCCTTTGTGTTCTTAGTTAATATTTTGAGGTCCCAACATGTATGATGGGAAGACTCCTTCTTTGGTACACATTTATCATCTGAGAGACAATGGACACAATGACCGTAGGATTTACCATCATCTTTGTGGATACATAAGTTCTATTCCACTCTACATAGTTATGCATATGCATGGTATGTTCATGATGAGTTGAAGTAAGAGAATGTAAGCTAGGGAGATATGATTGCAACTATGGTACATACATTTTATTATTTTTCTAATAAACCTCCATTTCATGAAGCATTGTACTTTATGAAGTGCATCACATTAGGGGATAGCATGAAAGAAGAGGATATCATGCTTGAGTTACTTGGAGATCTTGATTCTTAGGTGCACATAGATAAAGAGGAGATATAAAAGATACAATTGGTATGTACCTAGAAGGAGAAAGAAATGTGTAAAATGGTGTACCTAATTAATGATGACGAGGTAGATAATTTGGAGATCATCCATAAAAAAATTCTCGTGAGGTAATGGATATAGAAGATGAAAAGGCCTACGCACACCATGTGCCCATGAAGACAAAAAAGGTAAACATTGGTATTGAGGATGTACCTAAAGAAGAAATCATTGGGGATTATTGGTCGGAAAAAGAGGTAGAAAAAATTATTGATATTTTTTGTGACTTCCAGTACTTATTTTAATGAGGTTATCATGAGTTAAAAGGAGTACACCATTCATTAGGGGATATGAAGATTAAGTTAAAAGAAGGAGCATTCATTGTTTGAATAAGGCCTTATAAGATGAATCTGAACTTCTGTGTGTGGGTCAAAGATGAAATACATAAAATGCTCAAGTCAAGAATCATTGAACCAATTGAATAATCTAAGTGGGTGATCCCCATGGTACTCAATATCAAGAAGGATGGGAAGATAAGGATTTGTGTGGACTAAGAGAACTATATGGCTCATGTGTTACAGACCCTTTTCCCACACCATTTACAGAGGAAATCCTTCAATGCATCGAAGGGCACAAAATTCAATCCTTTACTGATGGATGTTTATGATATCATTAGGTGCGCATTACGTGTGAGGACCATGAAAAGACCACCTTTTCCACTTAATGGGGAAGATTCACATAATTATTATGTCATTTAGATTGAAAAAATAACTCATTGTGGTCTTGTGTATTGTTGTGTAGGATTTTCATGACTTTATTCACAAGTTCCTATAGGTTTACCTTTATGATAGGATTGTTTATGGCTTGGTTAAAGAAAACTGTGATAATTTGAGTTTGATATTTGAGAGGTTTCAACAACTGGGCATTTCTCTTAACATTAAGAAGTCTATTTTTACTACACCATTTAGAGCTTTTCTTGGGTACATCATTTGTAATGATGGACTATTGGAAGATCCGACGAAGATAAGAGTTATTTTGGGATTAGAAAAACCTACCAACCAGAGTGAAGTGCACAGATTTTTGGGGCATACTGCCTATTATAGAAAATTTAATAAGGTATATGAAAATATTTCTGCACCCCTAGAATATTTTCTCAAAGATAAAGGGAAATTTCAAATTGGTGATGCATAACAACATGAATTTGAGACATTGAAGAAGAGGCTTACTATTACACCTATCCTACACTCCCCTTTATGGAATAAACCATTTCAAATGTATGTTGATGCTTCAGGAACGACGATTAGTAGAGTCATGGTGTAACTAGGGGAATGTAATATGGATCATCCCATTTTCTTTTCAAGTAGGACTTTGACACCTACGGAGAATAATTATACTAAAACTAAGGGAAAAGTATTTTATATGATCTATGCACTTCATAAGTACTAACAGTACTTGTTGTCTACCCTATTTATTTTTTATACAGATCCTATGACATTGATATATATAGTCAACAAGCATTTTTTACAAGGGCGCATCTACTGGTGGATACTTCTCTTTGAGGATTTCGGTTTCACGGTTGTTGTAAAGCCATGAAAGACCAATTCAAGACCTAATCACTTATCAAGAATATATTCTAAAAAAGACACCCAGAGTATTGAGGAAACAATAAAAAATGTGTAGTTGTTTAGATTGAAATATGCACCTGCATATTTGGAGGACATGACAGCCTTCTACGCACTAGGTTGGTGCCAGAAGGAATAAAGTCCCTAGAGAAAAATCAATTTACTATACGTACAGTGTCGTATCCACTGATTAGTGGAGACTTGTACAAAATGGGGAGAGATGAGGTCTTGTGTTGGTGTGTTCTTGAACATTATCATGAAGCCATTATGTAGGAAGCTCATGGAGGTATTGTAGGAGGACATTATGCATCATATGAAATTGCGCATAAGATCCTTATGGCTAGAATTTAGTGGGAAACTTTGTACAAAGACACTAGGGAATTTTTGAAGCCATGTGATCATTGTGAGAGAGCTGGCAAGCTTGGAATTAGGGATGAGATGCCCTTAAGACGTATTTTGAGTGCATAACACTTTGAGAAATGGTATATTGAATTTGTAGGTCCTATTACACCACCTATGCATAAGAATGGAGCAGGTTATCTAATTACATGTATAAATTATCTAACAAGGTGGGTAGATGATGTGCCAAAAAAGGATTGCACTATAGCCACGACATCAAGGTTCCTTTGGGAAAACATTATTAGCAGGTATGATTTTTCATTCATCTTGACTAGTGATAGTGGAAATCATTTCTTAAATGAGATAATCATAATTTTGTTGGCATAATTTATGGTGGCACACCATAATACTACTCCTTATCACCCTCAATCTAATATAACTACATAAGCTTTCAAAAATATTTTAGGTCAAACTCTTACAAAAAAAATTGATGTTGGAAGAAAGGATTGGGATGATAAAGTGTTAACTATACTTTAGGCTTACATAACCACATATAAAATACTAAACAAGGCCACACCCTTTCAGATGGTGTTTGGTACAATGGAAGTACTACTACTAGAGTTATTGTTATCATCCTTGCATATTACATGCGCAAGTGGATTTTCAGATGAAAAGCCTATAGAAGAGCACATTGAAAAACTAATGCAAATAGATGAGTGGTGTGGCATTACATGTTAGATCTAGAAGACTAAGAAGGTGTGACAGAAGGCTTGGAATGATAGGCACATTAAGAAAAATACATTTACAGTTGACAAGATAGTCCTTCTTGATGACTCTAAGTTTACGCGCTACCTAGGGAAGTTGAAGGTGCATTGGCTAGGACCTTTTACAATAACCAAGATACTTGAATCAGACGCATATCAATTGCAGGCACTAGAAGGCACCATGTTTCATGTTTACTTCAATGGGAGTAATTTGACTGCTTACTATAAATAAGCTTATTGGTGTTTGTAATAAGGAAGTATAGCCATTCATATTATGTTTTCATTTCATGCTTCATTTTTATTTTTAGTTTTATGTGTTTTTCTTATTTTGTTGTAATAAACATGCTTACACACAGGAAGATTATTACTATCTATTGAATTCATGTAGAGAGGACTGCACATACTTTTAGTGTGGGGTGGACTAGGTGCAAATACACGAAAAATAAAGTGATGGTACTAGGACTTATAGAAAAATTGGTGGAGCTAAGCAAAAAATGATATAAAGGTGGGATACAAGTTATAATGTACACGTAAGAAAAGGAAAGAGGTGTCACAGGTGTTTAGAATTATTTTGCTAATAAAAATTACTTAGAATAAATACCATGCAAAGAAGAGGCCATGTAGTGTAACGAAAGTTAGGAAGTAGTAGGATGGGCTACTGGGTATAAAGCGCAGAGGAGATATGCTTTGTGGCATAGGGAATCATGTGCAATAATATCTATAAAAAGGGCGTAGGAAATTTCAACCAGAAAAATCATGAAAAAATATAAAAAGGGTGTAAGCAAGTTCATTCTTACCTTGCATAATAGAGTATTTAAGCCTTGAAGAGTGATTGGAGTGTGAACCATTGTGAAGAGCTTATGCAAAAGAGAGATTTAACAAACCTAAGGAAGATTTAGCAGGGCTTGGATTGGCACTCCTTTGAAGGAAGTGTGAGAGCAAGAAAAATCCATATGTAGAGAATGATACAGGGTTTGAGGGTTGAATTATAGATCTAGGATTTGAAGGACAAAATTTGTACAAATTCTAGTTCAGAGATAGGGCACGACAAAAATTTAAAATATTGGCTGGGAATGTGTACACTCTTCAGATAAGTAAGTAATTTGATACTTAGGCACACCACATCTTTCAATAAAATTGCTGGTTAAGATCATAGTCAATTGATGAGACCCAAGAAAGCTACCACCACATTGCTAAAGAAAAAGGGCAGGGGAAGAAATCTTGTGATTGAAGAAGCACAAAATGAATGGTTCTCAGAGATGTAATTTCTAGATGAAGTTATAGAGGCATAGTAATGAAATTCACTCCTGATGAAGAGTAAGATTAGCAATTATAACCATCTCTCTGAGACTTATGAGGAAGAAATTGAAAAGGAAACAGTCATCAAAACAAACTAGAGGACAAAATTAGGTAAAAAGATTTATGACAACTCGAGTGCGCAAGATCTTTGGAGAGCATAGGAGTGCTTCAAAATATCTATGATCCACCATTCTTTGGAAAACCAGATTGCACCTGTACCAATGCGTTGTTATCACAAGGCCATGAAGACTTCTTTTATTTTACAGGGAGGATATTATGTCAATCACCGCACAAATTAATAGGAAGGATGACATATGATTACACAGCTTGGGAGAAGAGTTAGAGCTAGACTTGGAAGATGATGTGGGCATGTACAAGACACTGCAATTGTGCTGTTAAACTACCATAAGGGAGTTTGCATAATGGATGTAGCTGGTTTAAGTGACCCTGGAACAAGAGTGGTTGCACATGCCTAGTAATCTGTAAATTAGGCGTGTTTGAGAGATGGAACCAAGTGAATAAGAGATGGTTATATATTGTACACATAAGATGGAAAACAAGACATATTATAATGATACAAAGTTCATCGTTGATGATATCATTGAAGAGGCATGTGTGCAGGAAGAAAAATGTGAGAAGATTACTTGGGCATTATTTTTATTCTTATAGTATTTTGTGACATTGGACTACCAGATGGGCTAAAGGATAAGATCTGGGTATATCCTTTAGAGAACAAATCACCTCCTCATAATGTTTTTTTATTCACATGTGATGGTAACATTACCAGCACATATGATAAATGCATGGATAAGTGGTACAAGAGAATGCACGAAGCATTTGAGGAAGAGTGGTACGTGCCAAGAGAGTTTCCTTTGGTCTTGGAAGGCCAAGTAGAGTTTTCAGCTTGCTAATATTTTTATTTGGGAATATTTTACATGAAGACTAGAGATAAAATCCCATTGTGTAAGCTTACATTTGCATTCACAATGAGGTATTTCCAAGATTCTATGAATAGGCTATATGATGCATGGAAATTAAATTTTGATGGATAAAAGGTAGATGCAAACTACCATACACTGCAGAAGAAGTATGTCTATCCCAAAAAGATGGCCTATGAAGAAACAATGGAGTCTGATGATATCAATACTAATCCTGAGACCCTTGTAGTAGGAAAGAAATAAGGTGTGCGAGTATACATATATCTGAGTCTCAGGTTTTGGGATAGAAAGTAGGTTTATGGTGAGCATATGAAACTTGAAGGGCCTACTAAGGGGAAGTATATTGTTGACACTAAGGGGACACATAAGGTTATTCCTATGAGAAAAGAAGAGCAAGAAGTAAAGAATGATGGTGAGGATGAGATAGAGAAGGAGTAAAGTGGCACGCTATACCAAAGACACAAGATAAGGTTGAGGAGAATTTGTAAATACGGTTTCACAAGGACCTCAACATCCGTGAGAAGCTCACCAAGAATTAGTCAATTGAAACCAAGTCCAGAAAAGAATACTCCTTAAGTAAAGAGAAGGCAGAAGCTAGAATTTACTAGAGATAATAATGATGAAAAATTTGAGGAATAAGGTTCAAAAATATAGAGACTAATCATTCATGATGTGGAGGGTGAAGAAATACCTAGGGATGAGAGCGTTCAACATGATATAGAGGTACCCATTGAACGTAAAGAATGCCCCACTAAAGAAGATGAAGAAAAAGAGAAAAATGAGGGTAAACCATCTGGGGAACATACATGAGCTTCTGGAAAGGAAGGAGGAGGAATGAATTCATGAGCATAAATCTGGATACCTATAGGTAGACGTATTGGTGGAAGGAGGTAGGAGGTATTGAGCACCCCAGATGTTGGATGCGTTGATGATCCTAGTAAGATTATACATGTAATATTTCAGAGCATGGTCCCCACAAGGAAGCTATATGGATAGGAGATGATTAATTCGAAGGGTAGAACTATGCACAATAGGAAGATGATTTCAAAGAGCATGTAGACCCACATGGATGAGCTGTAAGTTGAAATAAGTAATAAATATTTTGTAAGGTATAGGATGAAGAATATGCCACATGTAACCCATGTGACTGTAAGGAAAACTGAGATCACTAATCAACAGGTTGGTAATGTGTTGAATAAAATGGTAGCATAAGTGTCTCATAGAAATTTAGACAAGGGGAAAACCCTTAGGGTGATGACTGAAGATTATAATAATAAGGAATAATAAGTGTAGTAGTTGATCGAAGTGTGAGATAAGGTAGAAAATTACAAAAATTTTATGTTCGTAAGGGTTGAACATATCACATATCCCATAACTACAGTGCGTCCATATTTGAGAGAAAAATCTCAAGACAAATACCCATCATCCTTACAATGCTTGGAATATTTGGTGGGATTTCTACTTCAAGATCATAAACACATATAGAGGGCCTTCAGAAGAGGAGATGGTTGGACTACAGAAGAAGAATGGAACAACAGCGGCTTAGAGAATTGTTGAATATGATGTTATGGTTACCACCTTAAGGGACGAGATAAATATGGAAAGATGGGCACTGAATAAATTCCAAGAACTTGACCCTATCCTTAAGGCGTATATCATCAATGAGGAAAATGAGGTATCGGAAGCCAAAAATGCTGAGAAACTTGGGTGAGAAGAGAAAAATTCCAAAAGTACGAAGAAGTGCGATGCACTTAAGATAGTTAGGGATGCTTTTGAGACTAGGCCTAAAGATCTTAGGTCATTGGTTCCCCAAATAATGGATGCATTTGAGGGATTTATCTCAGGCCTTACCAAGATTTTTAGAGAGATTAAGGAGAAAGGAAAGAACATGGATCTTGCATGAGTACTAGATATTTTTGGGGTAGTGCCAAATGTAGCAGTCAAGGAGTTGATAGAGGGGTAGAAGTTAAAAGGAATAATTGAAGAGTTTCCTAAATTGTTACATCCATCCTAGGAGTGAATCACGCCTGAGTATTTTTAATTCAATTGGTTTACATTCATTCATTGGCATATTATTTATTCTTTGAGTATTCTTTAAATCATTGATACTTTGAAGGTAAAAGTTTAGCAAACCATTTCTAAGTATGGGAAATGTATTTAGTTTGGGATAATTTTGAGTAGGAAAAATGTCTAAGTATGTCCACAGGTGAAGGTTTGGAGCATTCACAAAGGATGCACATAAGGGTGCACAAAGACATGATGAAATAGTGTGTAGATGTTCGTGGCTATATAGACATAATTTGAGACTTAGCCATTTTACTAAGCACGAGATAAAAATAGAAAAGTGGACTTGGAGTGGAGATAAAAATGACTATTTTAGCGAAAGCACATGCAAATCAAGGGAGGAAGCACACACATGGATAAATATATTTATAGGATTAAAGAAAGGATAATAATAAGACAATCTATTATTAATCGTTTTGTAAAAATCATGAAAAGGTTGTACACATGGCTAATTTTAGGAAATAAAGCATGCAAGTTATTTTTATGAGCATGCCTAGTTTTAGGAGAGTGCATGGGAAGTGAAGGGAAAGTCCCCACACCTATATATACTTGTTGTTGGTTTTTTTTTCAGTAGTTATTAATACATGTTATGTTATAACAAAGTCATGTTGAGTTTCTTAGGGTTAACTCTTGCGTGCATAGTCCAATGCACTGGTATATTGATTGTTATGGATTCAACTTCCATTAAGTAATAATTTTTGGTTTATAATGGGTAATTTTGGTTAGATATTGGTTTTCAATGTAACTGAGTATGGAGATTTTATAATGATATTAGTGTTGATAATTTTTTTCATGGAATGATTATTTCCTTATTATATGTGTTTCCAAGATGATGTGAATGTAATGGTTGATTATACATGAATGATTACTTGGATAGATATTGTGATAATTATGCATGCTAGCTTCTTGATAAGAAAACACAAAGGAGGGACCTAGTAGCTACATGTATTTTGGGTGAGAATTCATATCTATCTAAATGAGGTGCCAATATGCATAGCTTATGTTTGTGTAAAATAATGACTACAATATACAAATCCCAACTTGGAGAAATATGGTAATCATCTTAAAAGAGTTTGCATCGGGAGAATGGTCAAAGACAGATACATACCTCTAGAGCCTTGTTTTGGGGTATGGTCAAAATAGGTGAGAAATCCCTCTCGAGTACCAAAGTCTTGGTCTCAACATGAGTTTCATGAAGGATTCTCGGATGCTATCATTATTTTGAGTAGGGTGATGGGAGATGAAAATACCAAAGAGTTTAGAGATTATATGGTGTTGTTCATTCTTACCATAACTGAGGGAAGGAAAATTATTGATTGGGGTCAAATGATCACTGACAACCTCCACTTCTAGTTGTTCCATCTTCCAGTCATGAGGATATTTTCAATGACATCATACTTAGTGCATGTTCTTGCTACTACAAGATATTTTTGGAGTTTACTCTCACACAAAACATCTCCCAAAAGGCCCCCACCTATGTAGGATATCTATAGTTGAACATGAAAGAGACTAATTAAAAATTTGCAAGGGTGAATGATGCATTCACCATATATGTCATAAAATTTCTTAAAGGAAATCCTAAACTGAGTTTGTCCTCGTAATCTGTCATGTTGATCCAAAGATACGGGTCTTCTTCACACAATTTTTTACATTCTCATACATCAGGGTATTTTGATTTGACCTCTCTCCATGAAAACTTCCAAGGTACCTCATTGACAATATTTCCATTTTCAAGATTTGCAGATAACTTGTCCATGTCAACGGAAAAATAAAAAGTAGGAAGAAGAAAGGTGTGTCTTTCCCTATCTCCTTGGTAATTTTATCTTACAAGTCCCTTGTTGATGCAAAAAATTTGGAATCCTCTTTCTCATAGATGAATCTCTATTTGTACACTTCGAGAGCCAAATTTGATATTTGAATCACTTCTATATGTTTCATATCCCTGACTTGCACCATGCTCCGAAAATTGAGGACTATTGGGTGAATTATTTTGATGATCTAGAAGTTAGGGAAAATGAGGATATTTGGCTGTAATCGGTTTGATGAAGGAATTAAGTTGTACGACCTCAAGTATCAGGTTGTGAAAGCTTCACCTCTCCCACATATTTCTTGGAACATCTGGGAATCATAGGATATCTATGAAATGACCGAGGCATTGATTCAAAGATATAGAGAATGGTTCAAAAATAAAAGAGAAACATTCATTGAGTCAAAATGTCTGCAGGATCTTAAGAAATATACATATCCCATATTTTCTTTGAAGGTAGCTGAAAAAAACATAAAGTTCTTCCCATTCTAAAAGGCTTCAAAAAATAAAATCAATGGAATATGAGCTGAATCACTGCAACAAAACACACAAGAAGGAAAGAGTGGCTCAAGATACAGAGAAAGATGAATTTTATCTATCTCAAAAACTAACCCTTTCAAGAACTTAGAGCATTTCTTCTTTCGCCTCTACACATATTTAACTGACCCAAGATGTGCCTTCTACACCAGAGAAGGAAACTACAATCATTCCCAAAATTTAACCTAAAACAAATGAAACACTATCATGGGTACACAATATGATTGGAGGAGAGACCCGTATGGTCCAACAGGTGGTGATCCAAAATTCCCAAGCTATATCTACAACGGTGAAAGAAAAGAAAGGGAATAAATCTGAAATTACCTCTCACTTTTTCAGTGGCACTTTGGGAAACCAATACGTGGAGGTAGCTCGGTCTAAAGTCATCAAACATATTAGTGAGATGGATCCATATTATTATGACATCAAAACCATTCCTCTTGGACTAGAAACACTTTAGGGAGATGTTCATCTATTCAAGGATTCTTCCACTCACCTTCTCATGAGAAACTAGGAGTATAGACAAAGAATTTATAAATTGGAAGACCATGTAAGAAACCTCACCTCATATGTGGAAACATTCACAGATATGAATGTTTCTTCATCTATCTTAACTAAATAATTTACTCCCATCAATATATTTAACCTAGTGTCTATTAAAAATGCATAAGGTTTCACCATGGAGGGAAAAGAAAATGATAAATGGGTGGATAAAATTCTAGAAAACTAAAAAATGTTGCTTCTTGAGATCATGTCATTATTCAGGTACATGAGTGTAATGAATGTGAAAGTAAGAATGAATAGAGAATATATTAAAAAAGAAATGGAGCATTGGGACCAGGTGTTTCCACTTTTCATTGAGATGAGAAAAGTATACTCTTCCCTACTAGTGAGCAAGGGAGTATTCAATTCAACATCGGATGACTTATCTCAAGTCTGGGCTATAACTCTAGTTGTTTGTCATGAAATGATAAAGCATGCTACTGGTGAATTATATTTGTATGAGGAACACATTTAAATATGTAAGAGGATTTCAATGTCGAGATACATAAACTTGGAGTGTCAGCAGTGGGTGAGAACACTTCTGAAGATGACCTGTTGAAGCCATTTGAAGATATTTTCAAGGAGGTTAAAGATTCATTTTCCTTAAAATGAAGATAGATGGGATTATCTAGCTAAGATAAGAGACTTCATATCAAAAAATATGAGGGATCATCAGTCCTAGTTCATGCAATGTAAGAACATCAATTATATCTCTAAAAATTGGGTCAAGTCTTTGAGCTTCGTGCACATTCCTCAGGTTGAGAAATTTACACCTACAGTGGAAAGATACAATAAATAATTCAAAGGGATCGAGATCTCTGTAGAGGAACTTTCCAAGATTCCATCATCAGAGGAATCTCCATTGGTGGATGCAACATTGTATTCATCTGAGTAGCTATCTTCTTTCCTTTATCTCTTCCTCACCCCCTTGCTCTCTTCTCTCATGTTTTATTTCTTCATTAAGGGATTACACTTTTCAATTTCATCTTGTTAATTAATGCAACTATGGTTGAAAATTTTAATAATTTTTCCTTAATTAATAAAAGGGTACTTAGTTACTTTCCTAGGAATGAAAAGAGTCACAAGTTGTAACAGACAAGTGAAAAGATATGTGGTGGGTAAGCAAAGTGTCTTTGTTCAATACTATAAATTGTAGTGACTGTCTCACTTCAAGGGGATGTCAATTTTGTGATTTCATGAGTAGATAGCTACCAAGAATAGGAAAAAGATAGAATTTTATTCTATCTCCCCTTCTACATGTTTCCTCTCTCTCTCATTGCATAGATTTGTAAGAATGTCAATCAAGAAATTATTTTCAGTTGTTTTGGATGAATGAATGGATAATATTTTGAGCTCATAGTTTATGTTGTCTTGACATAATTAGAAAATTTGTTGTTCTTACCAATTGTGTGTTGATATATCTCTGGGTGATAATTTTAGGAATCTATTTTTTCCTATTTACAATATTAACTCTCCCTATCATTTTATCACTCCTAGAGTTTCACCTTCCTTTCAAATTTCTCCTTTGCATAAGATAGAAATAAGTTTCAGCAGGTGTAGTGGAGTGTGCTTGTTGGATCCATGTCCTATTGGCCAGCCAAGGATTTTTTTTAAATACAATAATGGAGCTGCCACATTCAAACAAAGGGACATAGTCCCATATTGTTAGTTAAAATAAACTAATTTGTCCTAGCGAAAAAATATTTCACCAACAATTTTCGGTGCCTAGTATGGGGCATATTTTTCTATTTTGTACCCTTATATATTCCATAAAAACACAAAAAACTAGATATCTAAAAAAAAATTCTGAAATTTGAAAATTTTTTGAGCCTTATTTCTTCCACCAATTGCTATTCCTGGTAGTAATACATGAACTTCTAATGCACACCTAAGAATACATTGCATCGAACCTGAGGGAGAATATTTGGCACATTAGAGTAAACTTTTTCCATTACCACACTATTACAAGAGTTCTAGATTCTAAAGAATAACATGTCAAAGATTTGGAAAGAGCGAGACAAGTTAAAAATCAGCAGAGAAGGTCCTAAAAGAAACTTGTTTTAATTGTACATCCAAGATGGCAAAAAGATGATATACAAGTTCCTAAACAGCTAGTCGTATGACTGATCCTAAATTTGAAGAACAGTGGTAAGCTGATTTTAGATTTCCTATCAACCAAATTGCAAGGAGAATAGGTAGAAAGTACTTCCCAAAATTTGATCCTACCTTGTCTCTTGAGTACCATGTTGACAAGGATATAGTTTAATCTTTAAACTATGTTCCTCCACAGGAGGAATTTATTGAAAAAGTTGAACTATAAGAAGAATAAGTTGAAGAAGAGGAACTACCAATGTCTCAACAAACACAACTTACCTATTGGGAAAATATAGGTCTATTTTCTCTCACCCCTCCTCTGCATGATGTACCCTAAGGGTTAGGGAAAAACTTTCCTAGGTTCTATAGTGATGGGAAGCAAAATCTAGATGACCACATTACAACATTTATCACTACTTTTGGAGTTCTATGAGTTGGCTATGAGGATGTATCAATCCTACTTTTTGTAGAATCTTTACAAGATGCAATAGTGGACCGGTTCTATCATTTGTAGAGTAGGTCCATAACTAATTGGAATGATATGAATACCAATTTTTAAACTAGATTTAAACCTAAAAAATACACTCATGCAATTTTGGCACAATGGTCTCAACTGAAGAAATAACCCTTCAAACCAATGAGGGAGTTTGTGGAAAATTTCAATAGAATGCTCTACAAGATTCCTAAAGTTTCCCGACCTACAAAAGACAACAAGATAATATTCTTTACACATGTTCAACTTACAAATATCTCTTTATGCTCAAAATATCTCAGCCATACAACTTTGACGAAGCACATAATCTTGTGATCGAAGTGTACGATGACTTGATCATGTCAGGAAAGATCGAATAAGGTCCAATCAAAGAGAAAGGTCACAACTTTAATGTAGGTACCATAGATTCACTAGTTTAGAAGTTAGAAATAAGTAGTTGGCCCAAACTTTTATACATAAGGATAATCTTAAGAAGCACTTTCTGAATAGAAAAAGGATTAGCTCTCCTCCCCACAAAATTTATCGCAAGGCACCTCTGATAAATGCAATTGTGATGTGGAGGAAGAAGAAGATGAAATTGAAGAAATAGAAGAAGATAATGAGGATGTTAATGTTATTGAAATTGAAGTAGTAGAGGATGAAAAAGAAGTTAACTTCATTGAATATTATTCAAGATATAATGATGATGATGAATATGCTTTGAGCTTCTCATGTTCCTTATTCACATGTTCTCAATCTCAAATAGAATTTTTTTCCTCTGCGGTTGCTACGAAAAATAGGAAGAAATATGATCCTCAGGTGAAAACCCTACAAAAATATATAATTAACAGAGGATACCCACTCCCACCTTTAATAGATTCCAAGAAAGAAGCAAGCTATCATGTCAAGTAATGCTTATAGTACTTCTCCTAGCTCTAGTTCTGTATCTAAGACCAATCTTGCAAAATCTTCAGTTAGCTACTCCATCTACTAAAAACACCAAAACTTCCAAATCAGTACCTCCTCAACCTTAAAAAATAACCATTGTCCTAGGAATGTAAAGCTCATCCACTTATGATCCATTCAATATCATTGAACATGTGAGCAAGTATAAAGTTCAGATTTCAAAATCTAAATTGTTACAAACATATTTGGAGAAATTTGAGAGGCTCTTCGGTTACATCAAGGATGGTAACCCAAAGCCTAATGTTTTAAATTTAAATTTCAAATGGTTTTTATAAACACCACCCACTCCTCCAACACAAAACTCATTTTCCTTAAGTGCATCTAAATATAACAAAGTAGAACCGTTCCACATTTCCCTCTTAATTAAAGGTCACCAATTGAAAAATTGCATAATAGAATCATGTGCTTTAGATAATGTAATGTCAATAAAAGTTGATAATTCCCTAGGACTCACCTTCACATGATAAAAGGTATCTTTTTATTATATGGAGTCTAAATAAGTTCCACTAGTAGGAAGAATCAGAGATGCTCAAATCGCCCTTACAGAATTTCCAGACATGAAGGTTTTGCTAAGCATTTTTTAGAAGACATTCCAACATCCTTTGGCATGTTTTTGAGAAGGATCTTCTACAAAGATTTGGGTGGTGAGATATAAATGGATTGGTCCTTAGAAACCATTCTAGTGAAAGGAAACATGAAAAAGTTGTTTCCCATGCAAAAGATGAAGTAAACTGTATAAAAATTGGAAGACCCAAAGGTTGATATATTGTTTCAAGATAGTGGACTAGTGTTTCCTAGATAAATTACTTCCTAATTATCATAGGCACATGAGAGTAAGGCGTTCAGAAAGGTGGCGTGTAGGTGTGCATGGAATTTTAGTGAAATAAGGGCACACCGAGAAAGGAAAAAGTTTGGATTTAGCCGTTTTGCATGTTATGGGCTAAAAATAGGTTAGAGTGTGGAGCACGCTTTGGATCAGGATATTTTTGGAGCAAGTGGAAGATCAAGATTCATACAGAGCATATGCTAATAATAATATTATATATGGATTTAATGATATACGATCTATTATTAGGAAAATCTTGCATGCTTCTATAGTTATCTTTGTAGCGGTGCATGGCTGTTTGAGTAGGCAGCCTATTTTGAGAGTGCATAGGCGGTGAAGGGAAATTCCCCACCCCTATATATATATGTGTGTGTGTGTGTATGTATGTATGTATGTATTGATTGATTTTCATGAATTAGGTATCAGAGTATGTATGACTGTATGTAACAAGGTTATGTTACTGGTATGATTTTACATGCATGACTTTGTGATGGTATTTATGATATGTTCTGCAACTAGTTTTGTGATGACTTAATACAATGGATAATTATGGATGGATATTGATTGTTGATGTCTC
Source organism: Taxus chinensis (assembly GCA_019776745.2). Taxonomy (NCBI): domain Eukaryota; kingdom Viridiplantae; phylum Streptophyta; class Pinopsida; order Cupressales; family Taxaceae; genus Taxus; species Taxus chinensis. Next base: position 107,164,418 of record CM034150.1, on the reverse strand, counting down.
TAGTCATGGTTATTATATGGTGAATTATGTATTATTCTTTATGTGGTCTATATATTATTATGTGTGTTTCCAAATTGAGATATGGGTATTATTATGAGATGTATATTTTGATCATGGTTATGTTGAACATGCATGCTAGCACTCTGGTAAGACAGTAATAAAGAGGGACCTGATACCTTTTCACACTTCGTGTGAGTTCTCATATCTATCTAAATGATGTGTCAGTGTGTCTAGGGTTTTGAGTGGGGAAAATAAGACTAAAACTGGGTAACTACTTCTTGACTTCTGAAAGAGACGATAATATGCCCTTACTCATGGAAGATGAAGAATACAAGTTGTGGACAATGGAATTTGATGGAATCCATTATAGTGCAGGTTTTGGAGCCATTGTTGTTCTAACCTCCCCTTTAGGTGATTTACTCCCATTATTTTACAAATTCTAATTTGATAACACTAACAATACTGTGGAGTATGAATCCCTTCTCCTATGGATGGATATTTTTGATTCCATATGTATCAAGAAGCTAAAATGTCTTAGTGATAATGAGGTGATTCTCAAACAAGTGAAGAATCAATATAAGGACAAGAATATGAGGTTTAGAAATTACAGGAACCAAGTATGGTAATGCATTGAATCTTGTAATGTTTTCTCTATTCAAGTTATTCCCCATGAGACAAGGAGAAAGATAATTCTCTCACAATTTCAGCTTCCGTAATAAATCCACACTTTTCCTTCAACAAAGAAAAATTTATTTTCAAGATGGTGTTCAGGCTGAGAGTTCCAGATAACATAAATCAATGGTAGGTGTTCAATGATGACATTTATCTTCTCTATTTTTTGGAACAAAGAGATAACTTCAACAACCTTTTCTACAAAGGAAGTGATGCTCTGAATTGATATTTTGTTACAGATGATGTTGGGACCCCAAAATATGGGCTAAGAACACAAAGGCATGTAGGAGAAAAAGGCCTATTTGAAGATGGGTGCACAAGGAGAAGGTGCACAGGACATGGTTTAAGAAAACCTATGGCGTGCATGCAGATAGAGCCAAGGTTTCAAGACTTATCCATATTGGGAATTTTGGGTAGGACACGAGCAAAGCATGACTAGAATACACATGCATAGTAGATAAGTTGCCAGCCTGGCAACGTGGTGCCCACGAAAGGAATATGCCCTTGTGATATAAGGTTCTAGAAGACATCATGATAACAAGTGGAGAGCTCAGGCCTGCAGAAGCATGCTCTAATGGAGGACCACATTCAAAAACTTGGCACTGTTGGGGTGTGCACTGTGGATCTTATTTTTTGTCTTCTTGAATCAGTGTTAAAGTGTTGGTGCTCGAACGGTTATGTTTGGAGACTTCATGAGCATTCTGTAGTCATCTACTATGACATTGTTGTGCCGTCGATGTGTTATCGATTGTTAATATGTTGTTAATTAGTTATTAACGTCGTGACTATTTTTATAGCCATGGAAAGTTGAAAGGTCGCAACTTTCAAACTTCTAGGGTCGGCTTTAGTAATTCTTAAAAGGATTGTAATCCTATAAATAGAGGTATTAGGGTATCTTTAAGATATCTTGAGTGTTCAAGAGATCTTGCGTCTTAATGATCAAGAGGTGATCAAGATTTAATCAAAGTTGGGTGTCAATTGTGGTGTCAATATGTGGTTTAGCATCTTTGGAATTCTGTTGTGAGTTCATAACTGAGAGAAGATTATGAGATTTGTTTTACTCTTGTTTATAATAAAATCTAAGCAAGTTCTTGGTGGACGTAGCCTACATTAGGTGAACCACGTTAAATCTTGTCTTGTCTTCTTTTGTGCATTATTTATTTATGTTGTTATATTTCTGCAAGTAGAATTATGCTATATAGTTTCCTACTGTTGTGGTTTGAGGAATTGTTTCCACATATTTTTTCTCTAATTCCCAACAATTGGTATCAGATCTTTGCCGGTTTTTTTGCTGAAGTTGTAAATCACAGGGAAAGCTTAGTTTGAGTGGGAGCTATGACAGATGAGGGTAGATCAAGGGTTGAGAAGTTCAATGGGAAAAACTTTGGTTTGTGGAAGATGCAAATGGAGGATTACTTATATCAGAAGGACCTCCATGTTCCTTTGGCTGGAAAAGTGAAGAAACCTACAGCTATGTCGGATAAGGATTGAGAGTTGTTGGATAGAAAGGCACTCAGGGTAATTCTTTAATGCCTTGCATCTTCGGTTGCTTTCAACATATCGCAGGAGAAGACCATGGAAGGTCTCATGAGTGTGTTGGGGAAGTTATATGAAAAACCATTTGCCTCTAATAAAATATTTTTGATGAAAAAGTTATTTAATATGAATATGTCTGAGAATGGTTATGTTGCTGATCATTTGAATGAATTTAATACAATTGTGAGTATGTTAAACTCAGTAAAAATTGACTTTGATGATGAGGTTATGGATTTGTTGATTTTTTTCTCCTTACTAAATAGCTGGGTCAACTTGGTTATGGCTGTAAATAATTCAGTCTCTAATAAATCAAAGATGAAGTTTGAGGATGTAATAGGTGTGATCCTAAACGAGGAAATGCAAAGGAAGAGCACCAGAAGATTCTTCTACTTCTAGAAATTCTTTGACGGTGGAGAGCAGAGGGAGACAAATTAAAAGAGGGAAAGGTAACCATGGGAAGTTGAATGATTGTGGAAGGTCAAAATCCAAGAGTAAGTTAGAATATTGGCACTGTGGGAAGGTTAGTCATGCTAAGAAAGATTTTTGGGATCTTCAAGATAAGAATAACAAGGAGGAAACTAAAGAGGTAAATTTGGAAGTAGGTGATGTTTGTAAAGATGCCTTAATTCTTTCTTTAGATAATATTGTTGAATCTTGGGTGTTAGATTCAGGGGCTTCTTTCCATGCCACCCCACATAGACATTACTTTACTGATTTTGTTCAAGGTGATTTTGGACATATATATCTTGGTGATGATGAACCATGCAGCATAGTAGGGAAAGGTTGTGTTCAGGTGAAAATGTAGAATGGGAACACATGGCTACTTAAGGACATTAGGCATGTGCCTAAGTTGAGGTGGAACTTGATATTAGTGGGACAGCTGGGTAGTGATGGCTGTATGGTTAGTTTTACAGTGGATTCTTGGAAGGTTACCAAGGGAGCTCTTGTGGTTGCAAGAGGTAAGAAAATTAGTACTTTGTATTTAACCAGTGGTGCTGATTATTGCAATTTAGTTGCTGTAGATGGAGATACAACTTTGTGGCACCAGAGACTCGGTCATATGAGTTATAAGGGCATGCAGATTATAAAGGACAGGTTGCCCGGATTAAAGGAGTTAGATTTGGACTTCTGTGAGGACTGTGTTTATGGGAAACAAAAGTGGGTGAGATTCCTCAAGGTTGGACCTACCAGGAAGGAGGGTAAGTTGGAGTTAGTGCATACAGATGTATGGGGGCCAGCTAAGGTAAACTCTATTGGTGGTTCATGTTATTACGTCACTTTCATTGATGATGCAACTAGAAAATTTTGGGTATATTTCATTAGAAATAAATTTTATGTGTTTGAAACTTTCAAAAGATGGAAAGCCTTGGTTGAGAATGAAACAGGTCAGATAATGGAGGGGAATATTATAGCAATGAATTTCTTGATTACTGTTTGGTAAATGGGATCCGTAGGCAAAGAATGGTTCTAAATACTCCATAGGAAAATGGAGTGTCAGAGAGAATGAACAGGACAATCATGGAGCATGCTAGGTGCATGAGGTTACATGCGGGGCTGCCACTCATGTTTTGGGTGGAAGCGGTAAGCACAACTATTTATCTAATTAACAGAGGACCCTCTATGGCTTTGGATGGAGGTATACCTAAGGAGGCTTGGTCTGGTAAGAAAATTGATTACTCATTTCTTAGAGTATTTGGATGTGAGGTTTGTTCACATTGATAAAGATGATAGGACCAAGTTAGAGGCTAAGTCTGATAAATGCACCTTTGTTGGATATGGTGAAGATGACTTTGGTTTCCGTGTTTGGAGTCTTAAAGACAAGAAAATATTTTGGTCTAGAGATATTTTATTTAATGAAAAATTCATGTATAAAGATCAGTTGTAGGAACAGAAAGAGGAATCAAAGAAAGAATACATAGTGTTAGAGAACATTGCAGACAATAAGGTGTCCAAGGGGCTGGTTTAGGTACAACCACTCATCAGGAACCCCAAACTCATGAGGTGAGAAGGTCTTCTAGGGTAAGAAGGGAACCTGAATAATTTACTCCATCTTTGAATTATTTATTACTCACTGATAGTGGAGAGCCAAAGTGCTTTGAGGAAGTAGTGCAGGTGGATTCCAGGAAGAAGTGGGAGTAGGCCATGGATGAAGAGCATAGATCTCTTATGGAAAACCAGACTTGGGATCTGGTGGAGCTACCCGAGGGCAAGAGAGAATTGCATAACAAGTGGGTGTATAGAATCAAAGAGGAAGATGGAGGCAGGAAACGATACAAGGCCCGGTTGGTGGTCAAATGATTTGGGTAGAAGAAAGGTATAGACTTTGATGATTTTTTTTCTTCGGTTGTTAAAATGACTTCTATTAGGACTATTCTTGGTTTAGTTGTAGTAGAAGACCTGCACTTAGAACAGTTGGATGTGAAGACTGCATTCCTTCATGGTGAGTTGGAGGAGGAATTGTACATGCAGCAGCCACAGGGTTATGAGGTCAAAGGGAAGGAGAGGTTAGTGTGCAAATTGAAGAAGAGATTGTATGGCCTGAAACAAGCTCCATGGTAGTGGTACATGAAGTTTGATATTTTTATGCAGGAGTAGGGTTACTCCAGGTGTCACTCAGACCATTACATGTACATCAAGAAGTTTCTTGATGGTAGTTATATTATTTTGTGCCTGTATGTAGATGATATGCTTGTTGCAGGGAAGAACATGCAGGAAATAAAGGTACTCAAGAAGCAACTAGGTGACTCCTTTGCTATGAAGGATATGGGGGCAACAAAACAAATCCTTGGTATGTGAATAAATTAGAACAAGAAGGAGAGGAAGTTGGTATTATCTCAAGAAGAGTACATAAAGAAGGTCTTCGAGAGGTTTAGTATGTAGGATGTTAAACCGGTTGGTACTCCTTTGGCAAGTCACTTTAAATTATCAAAGCAGCAGAGTCCCAAGACTAAGGAGGATAGAATCCATATGTCCATGGTACCGTACTCATCAGCAGTTGGTAGCTTGATGTATGCTATGGTATGCACTAGGCCTGACATTTCCCATGCAGTGGGAGTAGTGAGCAGGTTTATGAGTGATCCAGGTAGAGAGCACTGGCAGGCAGTAAAGTGGATCCTTTGGTATTTGAGAGGGACCATGGGAGTAGCATTGTGTTTTCAGATGGATCAGACACTACATTACGTGGCTATGTAGATTCGGACATGGCAGGAGATTTGGACAGCAGGAGGAGCATGAAAGGTTATGTATTTATGGTTGGTGATATAGCGGTGAGTTGGATTTCATGGTTACAAAAGGTTGTGGCTTTGTCAACCACAGAGGCTGAGTATGTTGCTGCCACAGAGGCAAGCAAGGAGATGATTTGGATACAACAGTTGCTTGATGAGTTGGGTCATAAGCAGGAAGTTGGGAGACTACACAGTGATAGTCAGAGTGTTATTCATTTGGTGAAGAACTCCGCTTTCCACTCTAGGATGAAGCACATTCAGCTGAGATATCATTTCATTAGGGTAGCTTTGGAAGAAGATAAGTTGAAGCTGGAAAAGATTCATACCAGTCAGAATCCTGTGGATATGATGACCAAGGTAGTCACAAGGGAGAAGTTGAAGTTGTGTTCAACTTTGATTGGCCTTCATGGTTGATAATGAAGGGTTAAGAACTTTTCTCAGTGGAAACAGTCTCCAAGTGGGAGATTGTTGGGGTGTGGAGCCTATTTTTGGTCTTCTTGAATCAGTGTTGAAGTGTTGGAGCTCGAATGGTTAAGTTTGGAGACTTCAGGAGCATTTTGCAGTTGTCTATTGTGACATTGATGTGTCATCATTGTGTCATTGTTGTGTCATCACTGTTAATATGTTGTTAATTGGTTGTTAATGTCGTGACTATTTTTCTAGCCATGGGAAGTTGAAAGGTCACGACTTTCAAACTTCTAGGGTTGACTTTAGGACTTCTTAAAAGTATTGTAATCCTATAAATAGAGGTGTTAGGGTATCTTGAAGATATCTTGAGTGTTCAAGAGGTCTTGAGTCTTAATGATCAAGAGGTGATCAAGAGTGATCAAGGTTAAGCAATTGGGTGTCAATTGTGGTTTAGATGTGGTTTAGCATCTTTGGAATTCTATTGTGAGTTCATAACTGAGAGAAGACTATGAGATTTGTTTTACTCTTGTTGATAATAAAATCTGAGCAAGTTCTTGGTGGACGTAGCCCACATTGGGTGAACCACGTTAAATCTTGTCTTGTCTTCTTTTGTGCAATTATTTATTTATGTTGTTTTATTTTTGCAAGTATAATTCTGCTATATAGTTTCCTACTATTGTGGTTTGAGGAATTGTTTCCACATATTTGTTCTCTAATTCCTAATAGGAAATGGATCTGAGACTGCAAAATGATGATTTGTCACTTTGGGATACCTATATATGCGAGCGCCTACAAGAGAAAAAGAGAGATATGATAGAAAATAGAGGAGAATATAGAGAGTGGATCTCTGTAAAAATATTGTGAGAACTTTGTGGGATTGGGTAGAAGATATATAAGGGATAAGTGTATTAAGGGGTTGGGTTATAAATTTTTATTTGTATGGATGTATAGGACAATCCCTGCTATGATGTATGACTTCAGTCTGATCAATCTATAGTAATCTAATGGATCCATTGAATGTAATGAGGTTACAAACATGAATGAGTATGAATGTAATTGATTCGGCTCATATATATATCTTTTCATTTCTTTTCATGGATGTTATGTAATATCCCATGTAAATCCTTATATTTTCCTTTCTTATTGTAGTTCTATTGTTATCTGTAAGTATCCTCTATGTTTTCTTGAATGAATACATTTTGTCTAGAGGCCCTTCTAAGTCCTATGGTGATTGTATGTCTTTTATTTTCACCTTTATTCATTAAGTTCTTGACATAGATAATGGTTTTTCCATGCTTAACTCACATAAAAGAGAGACTCGGACCCACGCGTGCCTTGGGTGAGTGCCCAATGCCTGCTAGGTGATAGGCTGGCACACATGGGATTCCCTTGTTCTTCTGGTGGGTGTAAAAATGACTACATCTTGATTCCGTTGCAGGACCTCTTTTCGAAGTTATAGTGGGAAATGACATACACCATGATCTGTGTAATGAGTAATGACAGAGTGTTTAACTTTGGAGAGTGTTGAATCATTTTTCAAGAGTACGGAGGATGATTTTTCTTAGAGATTCAACACTAGATCTGATTTTGATGCACATATATGGGTAGAAGAGAACCTCTGCCATGATTTATATGAATTTTTTTTCTGTTGCTTCCCAGTAGAACTACATGAATGGTTCTCAGCATATGTCATCAGGATCAAAGTATGGTATTATAAAACAAACATGTGGACTTCAAGAAGAATACCAAAGAATAAGAATGTAGATCTGATGTGGACTCGTGCTGTGGATCATTGGTGGAAAGGTGTGTTGGCTAGCTACACTCTAGAGTACGCTATTTCTACATATTATTATCTAAAAGTTGATGAGTTTGAGTTTTTGCGAGAGCCCAAAGGATCAATTCTACATTTTATCCCTCTAGAAATTAATATATTGATTGTTACCTTTAATTTAGAGGCATTTCCAATGGCTGACTAAACCATTTTGGGCACTGGGAAAGGAAGCTGGGGTGGAGGAAGATGACAGATATTACCACGGAGAAAGAAAGGGAGGAGAGACAACTCAAGTATAGTGAAGAGTGTGAAAGGGATATTGCTAGACAACATGAGGTTGTAAGTTTGATGGATCTATGGAGGTAGACATTGCAGGAAGGAGTTGAGGTTCACATAGAGGACACGGAAATTGAGCAGTCTGTGCTACCCCATCTTGGCAAGTGTGTAAGAGAGACCCCTTTAGCTTTTGATGATATTTTTTCACATGGAGAGAGAAGATTCGTTAGCATGTATCTGAACCCACCTAGTGACCAAACCCTGGTGCTTGGTTTTCCAGATCAAGGAAGGAGTATCACTGACCTAGTTGGTATCAGTGGAAGCGACATATATGAACCCAGGAGATACCATTTTTCATTTCCCACTTTTACTGCTACAAATACTATTCTAGTATTTGGAGGAATTTTTTAACAAGGAGAAAGTACACAAGCCTTTGTGTCTCACGTCTGGAAGTGGCCGCATGGTAAACTAGTGGTAGTGGGGCATTATCACAGACCATTGGCATGTAGTTCAGTGGAACTTTGGGGACCCTTAAGATGACCACTATAGGACTTGGTGGATCTGGTGGCTCAAGAGGAACAAGACCTGGTGGATCTGGTGGATCTAGTTTCTTAGGAGGAAACACCAGAGGGAACCAAGGCTTTGGCTTAGGAGGACAAGGACTCCAACAACCTTCGCAAGTATTCTTTGAGATATCTTTGCATTTTCTAGATTACAGACGTATTAAAGATGTTGTAGAACATGTTCACAAGTTTCAGATGCTATGGAGCGCAAAGGGGATCATAACCCCAGAGTGCAAGGAAAGCCATTTTGCAACAACGTTGTAGGGATGCACACATAGCTAGTATAGGAAATATGACCCTCATCAAATGGTGGTGGATTATACTACTTTAAAGAATGTCATTCTTGGTAAAATTCCACATCCCTGAGTTTGAACATGCAAGAGACATCAATGTCCTGAAGGAGATTCAATATGGAATGGTAGAGAGTGTGTGGGAGTATGACGCATGGTTCAAAACCCTCCTGTTAAAATTATCATATGATATTCACCCTTCACAACACGCTCAATGGTTTTTTGGGGAGTTGATAACACCTTTTAGAAGATATCTATCTCATAAAACTTTCATAGATCCACGTGAGGTGTTAGAAGTTGCTCTACATGCTAAAGCTATCGGAAGTGTTAATACTGGTGTTAGCCCATTTTTGGAAGCTCAAATTGTTGATATGGCTAAGTAGCTAGAGAAGTTGTCTATGAACTCAGCCCATGAGACTCGCAGTGGTATATGGTGTACAAATTGTGAAGTAGAGGGGCATGTTAAGGATAGTTTCCCCTGGAGGATGGTATGTGCCATAGCAGTAGACTATGAGATATATCATGGGGACCATGATGCAAGTATATGTCCCTTGTTATAGTGCATAATTTGAAATAATGTGTCTTGCTATTATAAGATATGCACCTCTATGACCCATGATACTAAGGATTGTAGGCTTATTGACTCAGATGATATGAGGCCATTGATCATGGGGTGCGCCATACCAGCATTGCCAAAAGTTCTAAAGGTGATGATCACCATTATGAGGAGCACACAAGATGGAGGTAACTTGTGGAAGGGGATTTTGCATCAAGGAATTATGTGGTCATGGTAACTATATTGGAGAAGGAAGAAGTGAGTTCCCACGTGGAACCTATTTTAATTGTGGGTCTACAGTATCATTAAACCAAGAGTAGCCCAGATCTATGGATATGCAGTGCTCATGGTGCAAGAAGAAGCACAAGTATGAGGAGTGCCCTGAGTTGCTTGAGCACATGAATCAGCAACACCGGAAAGAAAATGGTGTAGTAATGGTAAGCATTAAGAAGAAAGACACACAATGGATGCCACGGGTTACACGTGATGCAGGTTTGGAATCTTTTATGGTAACAACAAGAGTAGAAGCCACACGCGCAAAGGAAATACCTAGGTAGAAGAACCTAGTTTCAAGGGAAGAAGTGGTACATGGAAAGTACCTAGACCTTACGCATCAAGAGGAGGTATATCAAGATACCATGGACGTCATTCAAATTTTACAAGGATAAATCCAGTGTCTAAAGGAGTAGTCTAGGAGGGAAGATCAAAGAAGGAAGGTCGAGGCACAAAAAGATGACCTGGATGAGGTCAAAGAAGTATGTAAAATTATAAGGCAAGAGAATATTATTCCCTTACTAGGAGCATGGTTGAGAGAGAAGGTACCACATGTCAGGGAAGAGCGTGAGACGTAGGTCTTGCATGTAAACCTTCCCCCTCACAGCCATGACTATGATAGGGAGATCGTATCAAATGTAGTCGTGGATGGATGGCTCCTTAGTAATATCCTCATTAAAATAGGCGTAGAGGTTGATGTTCTCACCTTTGATGCATGGCATTAGATGGGAAGACCAGCATTATAGCCATATTCAAATGTTTTTTATATGGTAAACAAAATGAAGGTAATTCCCATTTGTGTCTTAAAGGATGCAGCTATCACCATTCAGGGAGATAAGTTTACTAGGGACTTTGAAGTCTTGGTGCTCAAAGGTAGAAAATTTCCTAGCATTACTTGGACACCCATGGTGTGTTATAAGAATAATGTGGATCTTTGGTTCAAAAAGGGATATATAATATTTTAAAATGAGGAGGAAGGGGTCATCATACCCTTGGCTGATGGGAAATCAACACCCTATATTGAACCTTTGGGAGAAGAGGTCCTAGATAGAATATATGTGCACTCAATCAGGCATCCAGAGATAATCCATCCTACCAATGGATTTATCCAGTTTGAGGATGATTAGTTAGTAAGTGACACCACCAGTATAGCGTGTGATAATTGGGTGCATGGGACCTATGAGTTAATTAGATGAAACTTAAGAGGATTGGTGACAAAGGTGACAAAAGCACGTACAGTCCAAAGCCTAGGGGGAAAGGAGCTACCTAAGTAATCAGGAGGGGCCTTCCCTGAGGTCTTTTTTGCAAAATATAGAAGCTCAGTGAAAGGAGGAAAATGAATGAAGGGAGATGCTAAGTTACATCCTACTAGGAACTATTATATGCTAGTGGGAAATGCATCGGAATAGTCTCTAAGAATGACTTGAGGTGAGAATTGCTTTCTCTGTAAGGTTTTGTAGGAGCAATGCACCCACGGCTATAAAATACTACCATGGTAAAGAGATTGCTTCCTTCCATATCCAAGCATGTGAGACATCCTAGATGGGAAGCACAGAAGAATTGCCACCTTCATTATGGGTTCACAAGTTTTATTCCACCATATAAGGTTGTGTGCGCATATCGTACATTCATTCTGAGACACACCGCTAGACAAGGAATTGGCAAGAGTTAGTGGTTGATCTCGTTCAAACATTTAAATATCAGAGTACAAAACCCTTAGTGGATAAGGCATTGCAGGTTATCAAGCACCTTACCATTGGGGATAGTGCCATGGTAAAAGATAGGCTATTAGAGTTGTTAGGTTAACCTGGCCTAGAGGCACACTTTGAGGAAGAAGAAATAGAGGAGATAAAGCTTGAGCATGCGTGTTTGGAAAAATAAAAAGGGAAGATGGTGTATGTTATTGATGGAGAAGAAAAAAAAATCTTAGATGTTGACCATTTTGTGGGGGGGGGCAAGGTGTTAGACAGTTCAGATGAGCACGTGCGTGCCTATCATGAACCTTTATAGACAAATAAGGTTAACATCGGCTCAAAAGAAAAGCCTAAAGAGGCTATCATCAGAGACTATTGGTCGGAGAAGGAAGTCTCTAAGATCATTGATATTTTACATGAGTTTGAGGATTTATTCCTGCGCAAGTATCACAAGCTTAAAGGCACCCACCATTCCTTGGGGGAAATGATATATTAAGTTGAAGGAAGGTGCACGCTGGGTCCAGAAGAGACCATACCGCTTGAATCCTAACCTGTGCGTGAAGGTTAAGGAGGAAATAGATAAGATGATTGTGTCGAGCATTATTGAAGTTGTTGAGGAGTCGAAATGGATAAGTCCAATGGTGATTAGTATCAAAAAGGATAGAAGGATAAGGATATGTGTTGATTATAGGGATCTGAATGCAATGTGTGTCATTGATCCCTTCCAAACCCCATTCATTGAAGAGATACTAGAAGGAGTGGCAGGGTGCGAAGTCTACTCTTTCACGGATTGGTTCTCAGGCTATCACCAAGTGAGGATTGCAAAGGAAGACCAGAGAAAGACAACATTTTCCACTGAGTGGGGAAGTTTTGACTAAATGGTCATGCCTTTTGGGTTTAAGAATGTACCTATTGTGTTCTCACGCATTGTAGTGTAGGCCTTCTAAGATTTCATCTATAAGTTTCTCTAGGTTTACCTTGGATGATTGGACCATGTATGGATCTGGTCAAGGACCATTGTGATAATCTTGAGATTGATGTTTGAAAGGTGTCAGCAGTTGAGGATATCCCTCAACATCAAGAAGTGTGTATTTACTACCCCATTTGGGACCCTATTGGGACATATCATATGCAAAGAAGGCTTGCTAGTGGATCCTACCAAAATTACAGTGATTGTGGGATTGGGGGATCCAACAAGCCAAAGCACAGTGCATGGGTTTCTTGGACACATGGGCTACTATAGAAATTTCATCAAGGGATATGCCAAGATCATCATGCCCTTTAGAATAATTACTTAAACATAAAAGTTCCTTTCATTGGGGAGAGGCACAAAAAAAAGGCATTTGACACATTAAAGGAAAGGCTTGTCACAATGCCTATATTACATTTTCCTTCATAGGATAAGCCTTTCCATGTTCATGTAGATTCCTCCGAAATGGCCATTGGGGCAGTGCTAGCATAGCCTGGTGAAGGAAGTTTTTGATCATCCCTTGATGCTTTTACAAGCAAGAAATTGACACCAAAAGAGTAAAATTACACTGCAACTGAGCGCAAGGCATTTTCTATGATCTACGTGCACTTCATAAGTTTCAGGGAATATTTTAGCAAGTCACCCTTCATCTTCTACAACTAGACCACATGGCATTAATGTATTTAGTGAACAAGCCCATGTTCTGGAAGGGCACATATGCAGTTGGGTCCTGTTATTTTAGGAATTTGAATTTACGGTGGTGGTTCAAACTAGGAAAGAGTAATTCTGGGATTGACCATTTATCTAGGATTGAATCAGGGGAGGAAACGCATAAAGCATTAAGGATACCATGTCTAGATGCAACAATATTTAGGTTATGGTGCACGCCCTCAAATTTGGAGGATATTGCATGTGTTCCTTAAAAATAGGTGTGGTGCCTGAAAGGATGAAGGCATTGGAGAAAAAGTAACTGGCCATATGTGTCATGCCTTACATGTTGATTAGTGGAGACTCATACAAATTAGGTCGTGATGAAGTTTTACACTAATGCATGTACTAGAGCATGAGTGCATTCACAATTATGGAGGAAGCACATGGTGGGATTGCAGGTGGACACTATGTGGGAAATGCCACCACATGTAAAATATTCTGCTTATAGGGCTTATGGTGGGAAAATCATTTACCAAGATTTTAAGAGTATTGTAAGACCTGTGACCATTTTCAGTGCCTTGGTAAACCTAGAACAGAGGGATGAAATTCCTTTATGACCATCCATAGCCAGCTCACAACCATTTGAGAAATGGGCTATCGACTTTGTAGGACCAATCTACACCAGTGGCGTGAACGACTGGTTCACGGTATATCATCACTTGCACTGGATTATTTGACATGGTAAACAGAGGTAACACCTACAAAGGATTGGACTACGGTGAAAGCTGCTAGATTCTTTATGGGAAAATATAATCAGTAGATATGGTTGCCCTTTGAAGTTTAACAAGTGATAGGGGTACACATTTCCTCAATGAAATAGTAAGGATTCATGTTGGAAAAATTTCATGGTGGCCCATCATGAATACTACCCCATATCACACTCAAGAAAATGGGACTGTTGAGGCATTTAACAAAATACTAAGTCATTGGTTAACAAATATCTGTGACGTCAGAAGACAGGATTGGGATGACAAGGTATCAGTCCATTCTTTGGGCATATAGGAAAACCTATAAAAGGTTGAATAAGGCCACACCAATTCAATTGGTGTTTGGTGCGAAGGCTTTCCTACCAGTTGAATTCATTGTACCTTCTCTATGTATAGTGTGCATAAGAGGATTAGATGATGAACAATCCCTTGAAGAAATAATTGACAAGTTAATGTAATTAGATGAGATATGATCATTAACAAGGAAGAGCTAGACAGCAGAAAAAGAAAAACAAAAAGCATGGCATAATCACCATATTAGGAACAAGAAGTTTGAGGTTGGGTAGATGGTCTTACTATATGATTCTAAGTTTCTATGCTATCATGGGAAGTTAAAAGTGCATTTGGTTAGGTCCTTACACCGTCTCGTACATCCTTGATTCAGGCGTGTGTCAATTTATAAGCACTAGATGGGATGAGATTGCCAAGACACTTCAATAGAAGTAGGCTAAAGCCCCTACTATAAATTAGTCTTCTTGGTGTTTGTAAATAGAGGCAATATTTCCAGTTAGTTTAGGCTTTCCGTTAATGCATTTTATTTTCTTGTGTTTCCCTTTTCTCATTGTTGTTTTGTGTTACGCCTTGGGCACTAGTAATCTCATTACTTTTTGAAGGTTGTAATAGCATAGAGGACCACACATAATTTTAGTGTGGGGCTGGAGTAAGGTGGAAGAAATTGAAGTGTGAAGCGCTAGGAATGGTTGCATTAGAAAGCCTAGTTAAATGGATATGTGAAGAGATTACATGCAAGGAAAGGTTAAAAAGGATGGTTGGTGTTAAGATAAATCTACATTGGGGATCCACATACAAGAGAGGAAGAAGCACAAGAGAAAAACAAGGTAGGTGAGAGCAAAAATCAGGATAGAAGAAGTGCCTTCAATGTTGGTTATGCACACACAAGAGTCTCTTGTCAAGATGGATTGGTTGCATGCCAGTAGGTTGAGGAATTATCCGCACAAGGTTTGGTGTGTGAGTTAAAGTGCTAAAGTTGGGTTTGTTTGAAAAAATAACATTAAGTGTTAAAGTATGATGGTAAGTAAGGTAGCATTTAATGTTACAAAGTGGGAAAAACAATAAATAGAATGTCGATGTATTTCATTATTTACTTTTCGTATATGAAGAAAGAAGCACTTTCGCATCATTACAAACTAGGGCTTCTAGGACTGATCCTTGTGAAGAAATATTTGAAGAGTTTGAGCGTGAGTAACTAGTTTGGATTTGTAAACTAGAAGGAAGAAATTTCATGGGCATAAGAGAAGTTTTGAGAAGGTTTCATCTTGTGAAGGAATTATCCCAATTAGGGTTTGAAAAAATAGGGCACGGGTTTAAGAGGTTCTCTTCACAAGGTTGAGATCTAATTTTGGAAGAAGTGGAAGAGAAAAGTAACAAGAAGAGATTGAAGTGAGAAGAAGACCTAGACAATGGCACCCAAGAATTCAAAGGGAAATGGCAAGGGCAAGGGCAGAGAGCTAGAAACAACAACCACAAGCATGAATGAGGAGTGGTATGCATAAATACAGTACCCAGATGGAGTTTTCTTGGGAAGGAGTGGGAATCCCATTTGAGAAATATGGCGATGAGTCATTATGACCATTTCAAAAGCACAAAAAATAAGGAAAGGGAACTATAGTTAGTGTGCTCGATTAATAAAAGGACAACAAATGGTTTTCCCATATATAGTGATGAGGTAAAAGTGAAGTTGGAGAAGGCAGGGTTATTGCAACTTTATGAGTTTCCCTACTCTGGAAATCCTGAGTGCCTCTATCAGTGGATGATGTCGCACGTGCATGAGGATCACTTTTACTTCATGGGGCGCATAAGATGCACATAACCCCTCAGCTGATTTCTAAGTTTACATGCCTCATTTGTGTGGGAGACAGCATAGATGATGACTTGAGTGACAAGGATGCCATCAAAGAAACCGTCACTGCATATGATTACAAGAAGGGGTCAAGGTATTTTTATATTGCAGAAATCATAAATCCCATCATGAGAATGGCCACTTCAACTAGTCACAAAGTTAAATGATAAAGAAAGGTGGACACATGTGAATAAGACCTAGTTGAATGTATGTAGGAAAATATCAAAAGGCATAATCTATAATTTATCGACCTTCATTGCAGATGAGATAATTAGCAGCACACAAGAAGGAGACAAGATACTCTTTGGAAATGTCCTCCTGACAATTATATTTTTGGAGATAGGAGTGCTTGATGCAGCATAACAAGTTTTTTTAGGAGTATCTGGCTGAAGATCCCTTGCCCACAAAAATATTTTTAAAGTATGGATGTGAAACAATGATATCCTCCCATAAGGCGCGCCTGGACAAGTGGTATAAGCACTTCAGGGGATGCGTTCATGGTAGAGTGGAGAATCCCAGAGTAACTACTATTGCTTACAAAGGGAGAAGCTATGAGTTTTTTGTTTACCAACACTTATGCATAGGTAGATTCAAGTTGGTGGATGAAACCATGAGCCTATGGTGCAAACTTCTATTCTCCTTCACCATCCAATACTTCCAAGCAAGAGTTAATAGGTTCAAAGAAGCAAATATACTAAGGTTTGATCTTAGTGAAGTTAATCAAGACCACAGGGAGTTATGCAGAACACTGGTCTACCCTAAGAAGCATGTGTACGTGGAAAAGTACATAGTGCATGAAATTAAAATGATAAAACCCCTGACTCTAACAATTGCAGGAAAGACTGTGGCACGTGTATATCTCCACATTAGGCAAAAATTTGAGAAAGGTGCATACCTGGAGAATAATGTCTCCATACCTGAAGATCCTATAGGTAGAAGAAAACCTACACCCAAGAAAAGGGAGAGAGAAGAAGAAAAGGCACCAAGTGTGTAGACTACCCATCCAGTGAGCACACCGGTGGCAAGTGCCAAACCTAGCACCTATACACATAAGAAGAAATCCCTAGTAAAATAGAAGATCCCAGAAGAAGAGGCACCAGAGCAACCCCTTGTCACGGATAATTCGCTAGAGGATGCAGAGAAGGTTGGATCCCCTGTGGAATAATCACCTCTCAGAAAGAATCAAAGGATAGAAGAGGAAGTTGAGTCAGAGGAGATGGAGAGCTTGGAGAGATACATAGGTGAAAAGGATGATGACGATGAAGAAGATGATCCTGAAGGAGATCAAGAGCCACTTGTTTTTAGCATGCACGATTCAAAAGAAGAAGGTAGAGAAGAAGAAAAAGATTTCCTTTTTGTGTGGCGCAAGGGTAGCTAGGAAAAGGAAGGTTCCCAGGACATGGGAAGAAGTGAGGAGATTGGCACGCATAGAAGCAAAAAAATCTCAGCCTTACTCATTAGCAAGTAAATGAAGTGGTAGAAAGAGAAGAAATGAAAATAATCGAGGCCTTAGTAGAACAAGAATTGGAGCACAACACTGACATAGTGATGGGAGAGGTTAAGGAGGAAAAATTTGAGAAAGAACAAATCAGTATGGGAGGAGGAGGTCCCAGTCTAATGGTGAGTTTCCCCAAAGTTACGCGCTCGAGAAAGGAAGAGCCTTGATACAGAATGAGGATAGGTCATGGGCTATGTTGATTACCAAAGGAAGGTTTTACACATGCATTTCCAAAGCACTTGTACCCATGAGAAGAACTTCTAGCTATGGAGTCATTTGACGACGAGGGCGCATACCCCAGGATAAGGAAGATTCTCTCTTGGGAATTTGAGTCCCATATTGATAAGCCAAATTTCAAGATATACCAAGGGGAAATCATGTCAGTACCGGAGTCTAAGGGAACCAACCCATTGGTAAATTCCCAACAACATCTCAGATGAGTAGTTATGTAATGTATTCAACAAGGTTGCGGTCGAGACTAAGGCTAGGCTCTTTAGAAGGAATGACAGAGTAAGATTTCTAGAGAGAAAGCTAGAAATTAAGGAAGAGGAGTTGGCTGAGAAGACTAAGGGCTTGAAACAAGAAGATTTTATCAGTGCATAGCTGAAGCACAAACTAAGGGATGAGAAGGTGAAGGTGCATGAAGTATATAAAAAGGTGGATTCTATCACAAGCACCATTATCATTGAAGCATCCAAGACCTAACACCACCCGCGCAAAAGTACGGATCCACTCTTGAATTCTTATAAGATATGAGCACGCATCCTCACCATGGAGAGGTAACCATTGACCCTAGGAGTCCACAGAAGAAGTGGCAGCGTGCTTGGTGATGGAGGAAAAATTGAAAGTAATCAATTCTTAGTATAGTAAGGTACTTGTAGATGTCAAGATTAATACCCAATCAGGTGAGGCCGTGCATACAATAATTACACAAACAGGGATAGAGCGGCGAGCATCTTGGTTACCGCTCACGAAGTAGAGCTGAAGGAGTTTCAAGAGAATAATAAGGTAAATAGGGAAAAAAGGGATATAATACTTTCTGAGGTCGAAAATAAATTTAAGGCCATTGAAACCTTAAGGGGTTTAATCAAAAACCAGATGAAGGAACTGTTCCCATAGGTTACTAGAAAGGATGGACGCACTTGAAGAAATGAACAAGGAGTTTGAGAAGATTATTGACACTATGACTAGCTCAAGGAGATGGAATAAGTTTATGGGGAGGTAATCACCCTAGTCAGCGACCTATGCCAAAGAGCGCAAAATGAAGTTCGATGCCTAGAACAAGTTGGAGACTGACTTGTAAAACTATTTCCCTAGCTTATTGTAATAATGCCATCACTTCCCCATTCTCTCTCCTTCCCCAAATTCTTCATCCCCTTATTATTTTTTCCAAGATTTAAGTCTACTGTAGTTCTTTATTCATTGGAGAAATGTTCCTACGCAGATGCAGAACAAGCGATTAGTGTGGGGGTGATGTTGGGACCCCAAAATATTGGCTAAGGACACAAAGGCGCATATGCGTGCAAGGCCTAGTTGAAGATGGGCGTGACAAGGAGAACACACACAGGACAAGGTTTAGGAAAGGGTTTAATAAAATTTGTTGCACGTGCGCAAATAAAGCCAATGTTTCAGGACTTACCCATATTGGGAATTTTGATCAAGACACAACAAAAGCATGACCTGACTACACATGCAGAGTGGATAAGGTGACAACTTCGCAACGTGGAGCCCACAAAAGGAATATTCCCTGTGATAGAAGGTTATAGAAGACATCATGGCAAAAACTAGAGAGCTAATGCCTGGAGAAGCATGCTCCAATGGAGGACCACATTTAAACAGTTGGCACCAGATCTAAGACCACAAAAAGGATGAGTTGGCACTTTGGGGATGCCTATATATGTGAATGCACCTCATAGGAGTAAAAGAGAGATTGGATAGAAAAGAGAGGAGAATATGGAGAGCAAAGCTCTATAGAAATACTGCAAGAAATTTTTGGCATTGGGTAGAAGCTATATAAGGGAGTAATGTATTTAGGGACTGGATTATAAAAAAAAAATTTGTATGGATGAAGGGCATGATCCCTGCTATGATGTATGACTTCAGTCTGATCAAGATGTAGTAATCTAATGGATCCCATTGAATGTAATGAGGTTACAAACATGAATGACTATGAATGTAACTGATTTAATTCATATCTATATATTTTCATTTTTGTTCATGGATGTTATAGAATAGATGTAAATCCTTATGTATTTTCCTTTCTAATGTAGTTCTATCTATTATTTGTAAGTACCCTCTATTTGGAATGATTACATTTGTCTAGAGGATGTTCTAAGCCCTATGGTGATCGTACATCTCATTTCCACCTTTATTCATTAAGTTCCTGACATAGATGATGGTTTCCTAGTTAACTCACCTAAAAGATATACTCAGACACCTGAGCATGCCTCACACGAATGCCCAGTGCCTGTTGGGTGATAGGCCGGCGCGCATAGGATTCCCTTGTTCTTCTGGTGGGTGTAAAAATGACTACATCAAACAAAGAAGGGTAGATGAGGTTGACTTGGATGGGATTATCAAATTGAATGGAAATAAGATTCCAAAGGGCCTTTTATCTCTTGAATATTTTTTCAATAAACATGACAATTTTATCAAGGAGAAAGCTAAAGATTCCTCTTAGTGCACTACTGAATTCAAGAAGGAGAACATTTATACTCCTGAATAACAAATAATGGTAAATATTGGTAAGTGTTGTTCGCACGAAGAGAAGAGAAGTTTCATGTCACTGCTGAGGATATATTTTTATGTTTTTGCATACTCTTATGATGATATAAATTCCTTCAGCCCAAAAGAGATGAATCATTCAATACCACTTAAGCCCGAAGCTAATCCTTTCATGAAAAAGAAGCAGTAGTATAACCCAAACATAACAGACACAATCAAAGAAGAAGTACTGAATATTTTGAATGCAAGAAACATTTTCCCCATTCACCACTCCACATGGGTGTAAAACATTGTTCCACTACAAAATAAGGACAAAGAAATAATGATTTGTGTATATTTCCATAATTTTAACCAAACTTCATTGAAAGAAAACTACTCACTTCCTATCATGGATCACATCATACGGGTAGTCACAGGATCTGAAATACTCTCACTTCTTGATGGTTTCTATGGATATAACCAAATTGAAGTAGCATAATAAGATAGACAAAAAAACGGCCTTCAGAACTCCATGGGGCACTTTTGCCTATATCAGAATGCCATTTGATCTTATCAATGTTGGGGAAAATTTTGAATGAACAATGGACCTTGCCTTCAAAGACCTCAACAATTACATTGTCATCTATATTTGTGACCTCACATTCTTCTCAAACATGTAAAGGGATCACATAAAACATGTGGAACATTTACTCATTATATGCCAACATCATGGAATTTCCATGAATCCTACAAAATGCATCTTTGGTGTTACTGAAGGGAAAATTCTTGGACACATCATTAATAAGGAGGGGGCTCAAATTCATCCAAAAATGATAAAGTAAATACAATCCTTTTCCTTACCCATGAGCAATAAGTTAGCCCATTAGTTGTTTAACAAGGTGAAATTTCTTCATTGCTTCGCCCCAGGTTTTGCCTTGATGATCAAGCAAATCACCAGTATGATGAAGCCTCAAACAAGTTTCAAGTGGAATAGTGAAGGGAAAAAATAATTTGATAAAATCAAATAAGAAATAGGCAAGGCCCTTGCTCTAGTATGTCCCAATTTTGATAAATATTTCATCTTGTATTGTTATGCTTTAGAACATGCACTTTCAGCCATCTTATTTTAGAAGAACGAAGAAAGTATTGAAGCACCTATTACTTTTACGAGCTTTCCAATAAAGAACCATGACTTGAGGTACAATCAAATGGGAAAACATCCTTATAATTTGGTCAATGTAGTAAATAATATCAAATTATACATCCTCAACTCCCACACCATGGTGAGGGTCCCAGGCTCAACAATCAAAGCAATCATAACTCAACAAGATACAGTAACTAAGAGAGGAAATTGGGTGGCTAGGATCTAAGAGTATGACTTGGGAATTAGAACTTCAAATATTGTCAAAGGGAATGGACTGTGTCGGTTAATGGCTGAGGATGAATCCATCTCAACTCAAAATGATACAAAGGAGTGTCTATGTTATGAATATGTAAGTAAAGACGTACCCTAAGTGCCTTTTTTAAATACCACAAATGAGTGGTATTATTATATTTCATACTTCCTCACATATGGAGATTTTTTTAGCTCATATTGACTATAAGAACAGGATAACCCTCAAGCTCAAGTCAGCATGGTATGTCATCTGGGATCACATGGCATACAAGAGAGGATTATATGGATGCTTCCTAAGGTGTGTAGACAAAGAGCAACAAGAAAAGTTGTTAAAGGATTATCAGGACTAGGCTTATGGTGGACATTTCTATGATATGGTGACTGCCCACAAGATCCTCCATGGTAGGTATTATTGGTATATGTTGTTTACAGATGCTCAATAATGTGTCTCCCAGTGTAAACCTTGTCAACAATTTGTTGGAAGGCCACAAGTTGATGTGCTTCCTCTCCAGTTGGTGGTTTTTGAAGAACCTTTCCAACAATGGAGAATTTATTTCATTGGAGTTCTCAATCCTCATTTGAACACAAGGCCTCTTATGTGCTCATGTAACCTAAATACTTCACCAAATGGGTGGATGATACGTAAACTGGCCAAAATGTTTTCTCAAACATGAAACCTTATAGGAAATTTATTATTTTAGTGAATTCACCCCTAAATAAATCAGCTTTAAACAAATGCAATGCAAGAATAAGAACCACACTACATAAGGATTGATAATAGAGTTTGGTAGAATGCCTACATCTCTGGGTTTTTTAAATAGTTAAACTAATCCATTAAAACAATTCGATCGTAAAGTACAAATAAACTTATGATACTACAATGAATGTTCAACTGAGCCAAGTGCTATAATCAGTCCAATAGACCCAAACTAGTCTTAGAAGCTCAATTCTCAGTGCTCTGGCACATCTCTTTGATTTGACAGTCTCATGTTGACCTCCACTCCACTTCACAATAAAATAACCTCTACACGGTGCTAATTCAGAAAGTGTCTGATGTTGACTTCCACTCTTTTGCATGACAAGATAACCTCTACGCAGAGGTAATTTTGGTCCAATGTATGGTGACGATGAAAATTATTTTCCAATCTATTACATGGCCTCCAACCTCTACATAGAGCTGAGATCAGAGCTAAGATCGGACCCAGTTTCATCAACGAGCTGAATGGTAGTTATGACCCTTCTTTGTAGCCTCTAAGCAACTAAATTGGTGATACACCTAATGTACTAAGAATCAGAGATTCAATATGAAATTTTAATTTTCCAGTGCATTGATCACATCCCTCATATTCACAACAGTGTATCTGGGCTCCCACATAAGATTACGAAATCAAATCAGCCTTTACAAGGATAAGTGAGTTAAAAAATAATAACTCTTGAGTTACAATTTCCTATATAACAACTTTATCTCTCCATCATACCTATTGTTGTTGCAAATCAGCAGCACCCCTGGATGCAAATCAGGTTTCTAAGTTGATGTTTTAGGCATCCAGTGTGATTACACAACATTGAAACCTCTCTCCAAGTGTGGGACTTGTAAAATGAGAGAGGAATATCCAGATTAGAGGTTGGTTCCTCAAACTCCTCTAATCAGATCTTTTATTTGCACAATTGCAGAGGTTTGAATCCTAATCCTACTCTAAATTCGAAGGAGACAGAGATAGAAAGTGCAAAAATTGAAAATAAACTAATAGGTGATACACCAAATGAGTGGTGAACACTTTTTGTTCATGAAAATTGACACAATTTCATAAAATAAAACATGAAACATCATACACATGCTGATAAGATACAATTAGAGGTCTCAAATGAAGCAAGACAATACAAACAAAGGACTGAAAATTGATCACAGAGTCTGCACTGTCATTTTTCACTGTCAAAATCCTTGCATTTGCAACATCAAAGAGGCAGAAACATATTACAATCATGAAGAAGCTCTGATACTTGCAAAAATCACTTGTTGAAGGTGAAAGAAGAAGCTTGCTATCTTAAAAAAAATGTTCAACCTCAAAAAATGAGCCAAATTTGGCTTTTACAATGCATGGGTCGAGCCCAGGACAGAGAAAATGTGTAAAACACATGGAAGCCATTCCCCATTGAATGAAGATGCATTAAAATAGCATGGGCATCCTTACAGACCCATGCCCTGACATTTTTTTCCATGCTGAACAAGAATGCGACCCATTTTGCATTAAAACTGGTTGTTGAAACATCATTTCTGGCCATTACCACATGCCGGAGGTGTTTCTTGATTTTATCTCTCCAAAATCAACCAAAATTCAAAATTTACCTCAAAATCATGTAGATAATTTCACCATCTTTCCATTGATATAAAGAACGCAAAAATCTGAGCTCTGGATCGAAAGATATGGCGATTTGAAAATTTAGGGCAAAAACAGGCCAAAATCGGATCGGCGGGCAAAAGTTTGAATTTTTACCCGTTTGGTCTTTGGAAAAAATTTCAAATTTTCCCCACGCTCCGCCACTCCAGGTGCCACGTGGCAGATTCCTATTGGCCGTAGGCCTCCTAAGGGAAAATTTCCCACAAAAACTCCGCCGAGCCATAACTTGAAAAATATGAGGAGTTAGGAGGAAAACTTTACCTTTCTGAAAAATTGAGAGAGAGATCTATCCAATGGTGCCATTTTTAGAAATATTTGAGTGCCTAAAAATAAATAATGGAGACTGAGGCACAAGAGAGGTAAGAACACAAGGAGTTAGCCACAAAAATGAGCAGAGGCACATTTTGGATAAAAATTTTGGTGACTCAGAGGGGTCATCTGCCTGCTAGATGAAGATACCAGTTGCTTGAAGCAGCCCATTGGGAATGGAGTCATAAAATTTTCTGTTTGAAACCCCAACTGACTTAGAATGTTGCAAGGAGGAAGATCAAATATCACCTGATGGAAGCAAGGACTGCAAAACATCTCCAGGGACAGCAAGTCTGTGCCAAAGCACTTAGGGAAAGAAAAACAACCTACAGCAAAACAATGTGCACAAGCACTTGGAGGAATGAAAACCTAAGAAAATATTTACAAGGTGGAGAATTTTCCTTTAGTAGTAATGCTTTATATAGATTCCATTGACTGGAATCTGTAGTTCTTCGCCATCCAATGAAGACAATTGGAAGGCATTGTTGTCCTTACACTTTGTGACCATGTATGGGCCACTCCAAATGGCATCAAATTTTGAATGCCTTCCCGGTTTTGCTCTATCTGCATCCCATTTTATCACTAGATCTATAACTTGGAAAGATCTACTCTTGGCCTTCCTATCAAAGGTCTTCTTGATCAAAGCTTGATCATTCTCCATTGCTTGGGATGCCTGATCTCTGATCTCTTGGAGCTCCATCAACTCTGCATATCTCACCTCCATGGGCCCAAACTCTAGCAAATCTAACTGCTTCATGAGTTCCAATGTTGGCAACTCAAGTGACATGGGAAAGATTTGCCTCTCTTCCATAAACAAGCCTGAATGGAGAGTTACATGTGGATCTCTTGGGAGTTATCCTATCAGCCCATAAGGCTGATTTCAGTTTGGTATGCCAAGACCTCTGATTCTCATCAAGAGTCCTCCTAATGATCCTCAATAAGTTCTTGTTTGTAGATTCAGCTTTGCCATTACCCTAAGGGTAGTAGTTTGATGAAGTACTTAGGTAGATCCTGTTCTTGACAGACCACTCAGTCACCTTGGATCCAATGAATGCTAATGCATTATCTGAGATTATTGTAGCAGGTATGCCAAATCTGGTTACTATCCCCTCATAGAAGTCTAAGATGCTAGACTCATTTGCTTCCTTGAGTGCTACTGCTTCAGTCCACTTGGTGAAGTAGTCTGTGGCTATCAAAATCCACTTATGCCCTTGGCTTGAATTGGGATTAATGACTCCAATGAAGTCCAAACCCCATTGCATGAATGGCTGGTCAACTGAAATTGAATGCAATGGAAGGGAAACAAGCCTCTCTTTACCTATGAAGAATGCACAATTCTTGCACCTTTTGATCCACCCAAAGCAATCACTAAAAATCTTGGGCCAATAATAACCAGCCTTCATGATTTCTAGAGCTGTCACTCTTGGTGCAAAATTACCACCAGCTGTTCCACCATGGAACTCTTCCAACACCCTATGAATCTTATTTGTGCTAATGCATCTCAGCAGCACTCCATTCACATCTTTCTTGAACAAAACACCGTCTACTATGGCATATGGGATAGCCTGCAATCTGAAGTGTCTTCTTTGGGTCTTATTCATCTCTGGAGGGCATAGGCATGTGATTAGGAAGTGAATTATACCTTGGTTCCAGCAAGGAGTGGGGACAACATTATCCTCTTCTTGAGTGCTACCTTACACATGGCTGTCTTGAACTGTCAAAACAACCTCTTCTTTATTGCATACTCCTTTTTGCTTGCCCAGAATCAGTTGCTCACACAATCCTTTGCCTCTTACCAGCTTGGTGACCTTGATCTCAATGTCATACTCCATGACACGAGTGATCCAACCTGCCCTTTTCTCATTCAAATCCTTGTTGAGGAGGAAGTCCTTTACTCCCGCATGAGAGACCAACAATTGAACCTTGTTGTTTGAGACTAGATGCTTGAATTTCTTCAAGCTTCTAATTACTACAAGAACATGCTTTTCAATAAAAAAATACCTCACCTCATAGTCCTCCAGGCTTTGGCTAAAGAAAGCAATTGGCTGCTCATCATTGTGCTTATTCTGTTGTACCAAAATGGCAGAAATTGTATCATTACCCCAAAATGCATAGAGGATGAAATCCTTGGAGAAGTCCGGGTTGATGAGAGTTGGTGCTTGGGAGATGGCTTCTTTTATTGCTTCAAAACTCTCCTTGCTTTTGCTATCCACTTGAAATCCATGCTTTTCTTTAACATTTTGGTGATAGGTTTGACAAGGGCTGTAAAATCTGGGACAAACCTCCGAAAAAAGTTTATTCTCCCCAAGAAACTCTGAAGGGCCTTCTTGTGGCTTGGCAATGGTAGTGCTCTTATGGCTTCAACTCTTTCTGGATCAATTGTCAATCCTTCTTTAGAGACAATGTGGCCAAGGAGCTTTCCTTCATGGGCTAGAAAAACACATTTCTTAGGATTCAAGGAGACTTCAAATCTTCTACACCTTGTGAATACTTGTCTCAAATGAAGGAGGTGGTCTGCTGCATTTTTTGAAAAAACAGTGATATCATCAAGATATATCAGCACCATGTTGTTAATCAAACATTTGAACGCCATGTCCATTTCTCTTTGGAAGGTAGCTCTAGCATTGGACAACCCAAATGGCATTTTCCTGTATGCATAAGTTCCCCATTTGGTTGTCAAGGCTATCTTGAACTGATCGTCTTCCTTCACCATAATCTGATTGTACCCTGAGTAGCCATCAAACAATGAAAACCTTTCGGAGCTAGCAACAACTTGTAAAATTTGCTCCATAGAAGGAAGTGGGTAACGGTCCTTGAGAGATGCTCTATTCAAATCTCTGAATTCAACGCACAATCTGATCTCTCCACTCTTCTTTCTGATTGGAACCAAGTTGGCAACCCAACTAGAATGCTTGATTGGGAATATGATTCTTGATTCTATCAACTTGTTCAATTCCTTCCTCATGAGAGTTTCCATGTGTGGATTGACTGGCCTTTATTTCTACCTGATGGGCTTAGTATTTGGATCCAACTCAATGGTGTGCTGAGCTAACTTGGGATTGAAATCTTTCAAATCTTCATAGCTCCAAGCAAACACATCAGGGAACTCTTGACACAGCTGTATGAACTCATACCTTTCTTTTTCAGTTGTCATCTTTCCAATTTGTAATGGTTTGTTCTCTTCCACCAAGATGGATACTGAATCTTCTCTCTTGACCTGAATGTTTGCTTTCTCTTTCCTAAACTGATCATTGGGATTGAAAATGGACTCCAAAGTGATAAGTCCCTTGGGCAGCTTGTTAGTTCTCAGATATACCACTTGGTCACCATACTGTTGTTCCAATTTTTCTTGATTTTTAGCTGAGAACTCATCTTCTTCTTGTAAGAAATGGATGATTTTCTAGTCATTCTCAAACACTTGCCAACTTACATTGTTATCTGGCATTGAAGGCCTCATAATCACATGGATGTTTTGTTGTACTTTGTCCTTTTGAATGCTTTCCACAATATCAAAGGCTGCCCCAACTGCTGCAAGCCTGTCAGCAGCTTGGTTCTCTTTTCTAGGAATGGATTTTATGCTAAAGCCCTCAAAATCTTCAATGAGGTCCCACACCCTGTTCTTGTAGCACTTGAGTAGATTATTCTTGACAGCATGTTGACCCTTAACTTGGTTTACAATCAATTCACTGTCACTAAAGACTTGCAAGTTCTTTATTCCTCTCTTTATTGCCCAATGCATCCCTTGCACCAAGGCTTCATATTTAGCAATGTTATTGGAGCATGCAAACTGAAATCTAAAAGCTGAATAGTACTTTACACCTTGAGGTGAAATAAGCATAGCTCCACCTCATGCACCTTGTCTACTCCTTGATCCATCAAAGAACAACTACCATACCTCATTTTCATCATTGTGGTCTGGCTTGGTGATGCTAGGAATGGGCTGATCTTCTTGATGTATGCAATAGACCCCTAGCTCAGATTCTTCTACTTCTTGATAAGGATCAAAAGCATGCACCTTGTTTACCCATTCATCAAGAGTTAGATCTGGGATGCTTCCAACCTTGGTGTCAGCTTCATCAGTGCTTGGGTGATCTTCTTGATCGAATGCCGAACAGTTGGCATTGATCTGACTTGGAGTGTAGGGCTCAATGTGGAAGTTTTCAATAGGTTCAGACCTGATTGTAGCTTTGGTTCCATACCTCATTCTGAACAGCATGTGTGACCAATCAGTAGACAAATATTCTCCAATATTAGCTATGAAATCTCTTGACAAACATAGGGCAAAGAGTGGTGGAAAGTCTATAACTGATACATCTTGTAAAACAACAACATTTGGACATGCATGCAAGGTAAGACTCAAGTTTCTAATCACCCCAACTGTTGTTACTACTGTCCCATCCAACTGCACTACCCCTTTGGATATGGTTTCATATTGAAGTCCTAGCTGATCAGCTATTTGCTTGGGCATCACTGAGCTACTTTCCTCGGAATAAATTATGCAATTGTGCACCAATTGGTTTCCAATGATTAATGAGACATAAAAAGGAGGGGGCTTCAAAATTTTACCTTGCTGTCCTCCATGATTCCCTTCAGGCTGGGCATCATTTGTGAGCACCTTCTCTTGCATTTGGACTTGTTGATTCGAAGTTGGCTAGTCCTTCATGGCAGCTTGTAGAAAATCTCTCTGGCCTGGGATAGATAGGGATTCCCATATTGATATATTTACATTTGTCTTCTTCATCTGATCAATGATACTAAATGGTGATGAAGGATATCTTTTATGTCCCTTGGTTTGCATATTCATCCCTTGCATGTGGGCAGCAACAACTGGTATTTGAGTTGGTCTACGAGTTGTTCTTGGATGCCCTTGTGCATTTACAACTAGATTTTGTTTGCCAACCATTTGTGGAGCCATAAAAGGTTGTGGATTGGTTGGAGCTAATGGTTTTTCTTCACCCAAATTCCTTCTTTTTGACCTTGTGTTGGCTACAACACCTTGAGAGACTGTTTGATTTATGCCACAAAAACCCTCTGCCTGCCAGTTCACAAGTGTGGTGTCATTTGGAGTTGATTGCTGCTGGAATGTTTCTTGTTGTTGGTTGTTTCCTTGACTGCCCTCACCCTCCACACCAGTAGTTGTCACCATTAATTCTTGATTCAAGGCACCGTTGAAGCACATAGATTGGTTGTGAGGTTTATTGCATGGAAAAAACCAATCATACTCCTGAGCAATGTTGTTTTGTGTTGGCACCAAAGCCTTAGAGGAAGATATAGCATTTGGATTATAGGGCTGAAATGGTCTGTTGGAAGGAGGCCTTGCTTGATTTAGATTTGCAGTTGGATTGGGTGGTCTATGAGGTTGATATGGCTGCCTGTTAGGCTGAGCTTGAGGCTGGAAGGAAGGTCTAAAACTTTGGGCTTGTTGCCTCTTGAGAGTAACCAGCTCATTACCTAAAATTTGCAATTGCTTCATGACTTCTTGAAGCTCATTTGGGGCACTTGGAGATGAAGTAGAAGCTTCATTTGAACTCTGATTTCTAGGAGTGGGAGAAGGAGCCAAATTAGGTGCTTGATTAGTGTTTGGGCTCTCTAAACTTGGAAACAATGGCATGGGAGGTCTAGGGTCTAGTTTTCCAGCTTGGATCAAATAATTTTCAGCCCTAATGGCAATGCTATAAGCCATAGGGATAGTTATGCCTCCCATGGACTGAATCAACATAGAAATATCAGAATTTAGAGCTTTGAGATAGTAAAGAAAACCACCTTCTGTTGTTGGCCTGACTGCCACTGGAATTCTCTCCCAAGTCCTTTGAAATCTGAAATTAAAATTAGTCAGCTGCTCATTGGGAGCTCTTTTGATAGTTGTCAGCTGCTCCAAAAGGGAAAAGTTGTCTCCTTTTTCCCCAAACTACTCATGGAGGGCTATACATAGCTGATTCCAATTTTGAATAGAACCTGAGGCAAGATTCCTGAACCATTGCAAAGTTTTCCCTTTGAATGAAGATGCCAGCAGTTTGACAGCAACTTGCATCTCATTGATCTCATGGATTGCACAAATGTTAGCAATATCCTTAACATGATCACCAGGTGAGGTCTGATTTTCTCCAGTGAAGTATGGAATGTTCTTCAATGCTGCAACTGGGATTGGATTTTGTGCATTGAGAGCAAGTGGGCTGCTGCCAGTGAAATTGACATAGGGGTTGTTTTGTGTCATTCTAACTGGTCTTAGAACCCTTGTTGACTCAATGAAAGGCCTACCAGGTGGAGGAGTTGAAAGAGTTCTATTTGGTGGAGATGGAGACCTTTGAATCCTTCTTCCTCTTTGCCTTCTTCTTGGAGATAACTGCAGATATTCAAACAGCACCTCTTCTTCTCCAGCTCTTGACCTTGTAGTGATTCTTCTCATGATTTTTCAGGTCTGCACTGCTAAAACCAGCTGATTCTTCCCCTTGGAGTCGCAGATGTGCAATTTATAGCTCTTTTAAGCAAGAAAATTGCATTAGATGCACATCAACTTTTCTACAATGAAAATGAGACCTCTAAGGTCCCATCGGGAGTGCCAAAACTATTGTTGCAAATCAGCAGCACCCCTGGATGTAAATCAGGTTTCTAAGTTGATGTTTCAGGCATCCAGTGTGATTGCACAACATTGAAACCTCTCTCCAAGTGTGGGACTTGTAAAATGAGAGAGGAATCTCTAGATTAGAGGCTAGTTCCTCAAACTCCTCTGATCAGATCTGTTATTTACACAATTGCAGAGGTTTGAATCCTAATCCTACTCTAAATTCCAAGGTGACAGAGATAGAAAGTGCAAAAATTGAAACTAAACTAATAGGTGATACACCAAATGAGTGGTGAACACTTTTTGTTCATGAAAATTGACACAATTTCATAAAATGCAACATGAAACATCATACATAGGCTGATAAGATGCAATTAGAGGTCTGAAATGAAGCAAGACAATACAAACAAAGGACTGAAAATTGATCACAGAGTCTGCACTGTCATTTTTCACTATCAAAATCCTTGCATTTGCAACATCAAAGAGGCAGAAACCTGTTACAATCATGAAGAAGTTCTGATACTTGCTGAAGGTGAAAGAAGAAGCTTGTTATCCAAAAAAAAATGTTCAACCTCAAAAAATGAACCAAATCTGGCTTTTACAATGCATGGGTCGAGCCCAGGAGAGAGAAAACATGTAAAAATGTGGAAGCCATTCCCTATTAAATGAAGATGCATTAAAATAGCATGGGCGTCCTTACATACCCATGCCCTGACATTTTTGGCCATGCTGAAGAAGAATGCGACCCATTTTGCATTAAAACCGGTTGTTGAAACGTCATTTCTGGCCATTACCACGTGCCAGAGGCATTTCTTGATTTTCTCTCTCCAAAATCAACGAAAATTCAAAATTTACCATGGAATCATGTAGATAATTTCACCAGCTTTCCATTGATATAAAGAACATGAAAATCTGAGCTCTGGATAGAAAGATATGGAGATTTGAAAATTTAGGGCAAAAACAGGCCAAAATCGGATCAACGGGAAAAAGTTTGAATTTTTACCCATTTGGTCTTTGGAAAATTTTTCAAATTTTCCCCGTGCTCCACCACTCTAGTTCCACATGGCAGCTTCCTATTGGTCATGGGCCTCTTAAGGGAAAATTTCCCACAAAAACTCTGTCGAGCCATAACTTGAAAAATATGAGGAGTTAGGAGGAAAACTTTCCCTTTCTGGAAAGCTGAGAGAGAGATCTATCCAATGGTGCCATTTTTAAAAATATTTGAGTGCCTAAAAATCAAAAATGGAGACTGAGGCACAAGAGAGGTAAGAACACAAGGAGTTAGCCACAAAAATGAGCAGGGGCACATTTTGGATAACACCTATTAAAAATAATAATATGTCTTTTAATATTTCTTCAAATGCCTATAAAAATAATATAGGACTTATATTTCCTCCAAAAATATTTCCTTCATATATCCTAAGGATTCTTACAATTCTCCACCTCTCATTCTCCTTCACTTGGGCTTGGAGAATTGCTTATTTTTTTCATATGGAGTGAGGAGAGGCCTTTTATAGGTCTGAGAAGGTCCAAACTCCACATTATATGGCTTATCCCTCCAACTCTCCACATAGCAGGCTTGGTAGGTGAGTTGGTAAGGCCATAGGGTTTGGGAGAGGGAGGTTGAGGATTCAACTCCACCGCCCCTTATCATGTGCTCATTGTTGGTTTTTTCTAACCTACCACGATTTACGATATCACCAACCCTTTCATGACCCATCCATACATCTATCCTTGACATGTCATGTTACCCCACTTCAGTTACTGTGAGCCCATCACTATCGTCACGTGGCTGTCTATCTTGCTAATCTAGCTATATGTCTCAGGTTGGGTTTTGTTTGGTGGGGATAATCCCACATTCATGGGGCTGAGGGTTGGCTTACCCTTTTTAAGGATTTCAACTTCCCTATTCCCCTATGGTGTCATCCATGTGATCCATGTTCTGCCTTTAGTTACGGTCATTGGTTATGTAGCTTGGTCCACTCGATTAACTCATCATGGGTTATTAGCTTGTTGGAATCGATTCTCCCTTGAGCTCTGTTTCTCAGTACATAACTCGATTTAGATCAGTGCAATGTTGAGAGATGGTGGTAGGCCATGTGGTGGCTTGAGGACCCACCATGTGGAAAATCCTCAAATTGACTCATGGAGAAATCATGAATAAAAATATCGGTGATAAAGACACCCCTCTGATAAAAGAGTGTGTCGAACTTGGCTGAGGGACTCTAGCTAGAAGATAGTGGGGGCCAATTCTCCAAAAACAAACGTCAAAGATCAAAGTCAAAAAAAAAAAATCTCATTTTTTCCATATTTCATTTTTCCATGTGTCACAACATTATTCGCCAACTACCCCCAATTGTGTTCTTGTAACTAACAT
Source organism: Taxus chinensis (assembly GCA_019776745.2). Taxonomy (NCBI): domain Eukaryota; kingdom Viridiplantae; phylum Streptophyta; class Pinopsida; order Cupressales; family Taxaceae; genus Taxus; species Taxus chinensis. The sequence goes on along the minus strand of CM034150.1, from coordinate 107,131,383 downwards.
CTTCTGTGGATGGTATCTCGCTGCAATGAAGTCCATTTTCGCGTTCTTATACGTGATAGAAATATCTCAGATTCCACTACCATTCTGTGATGAACCCGATAGTGTTTGGGAAACCTTTTCCACTAAGTTGACCCCCAAATCACACCTCCCCACTAAGGAGGATTTTTGTCCCAAAAACCTTCATTTTCTCCTCTCTTGATTCATATCTTTGTGCTATCTGTGAAGAGATATTTGCATCTGACATGATGGCCTTCGAATTGTTACTCCTCTAATTAGACATTTGGTTTGATCCATAGGACATGTGGCACTTGGGATCACTACCTTCTATTGTGCCACTCCGATGTCAAAGAGGAATAAATAATCTTTGTCTAATCTTATGAGGACTTCATATAGAGATTTGATTACCAATGTTACAAGAAAACACTAGGCATGATAAACATGTTACGAAGTGCTTACTTACTCGGTGGCTCTGGTCTTTTGTCTTCTCCTTAAGATGAGGTAGATTCACCCATGTCTTCATCGGCCTTAACTCTCTTTGAGTGTTTATTTTTCTTCCCACGCCAAATTACACAATGGCTATTACATCCACAGTAAGTACGTGGATATTTCCACAATATATTTGGGGTTATAATGAGATCCTTTTTGTAGTTGTTATGTCAGAAAAGTAGAACCCTGAGATATTAGGTTATGGACCCCTACTTTCTAGAAAACATGGGAAGATCTCACTACAGTGGGAATTACACAAATGAGATCAACCTCAAGAGAAAGTTGATATTTATACCTATTCCTAATGCCAAACCACTCCTAGAAGGAAAATTTTTCTATCTACTTATATCTATTGGCATGAAAAATTTTCAGGTGGACAAACTTGTGGATTTCTTGCCAATGCTCTAGGAATCTAAGTCCCTCTAATTAACCGATGCAGTTGTCATATATGCATTCATGAATAAAAGTGGATTTTCCTGGTGGCCTTGTGGCCTGGGATCCTACAAGGGAACTCCATTGACCCTACGGAAAAGATATCAATCTCTTGTTAGGGAATACTTTGTCTGAAGTGTGGGAAAGGGGAGTGAGAAATGAGTTAGGAGAACTAATGTTGGAGGTAGAAAATCAGATTCCTGCTCACACTAGTAAGAAATATCAACACATGCATTCATGAGAATAAACAACTCTGCAAATAACAACAAGACCAAATATAATTTATTGATCACAAAGTATCAAGAAACCCCTAAGTCAAATAAATCTATAAAATCCTTCTTCTTGTATTGATTGCTTAAACAAAAGTTGTACATAGTGTGGGAATGGAAGAAATTTGAGGGTGCAGGAAAGTGGAATAAAATGGCTATCTACTTTGCTTTCTCTAAGTAGAATGCACTCTTGAGTTTACCAAATCAATTTCCAACCCTTGGAGGTGGGAATGACTTTAAAATTTATAGAATGAGAGGTGACTTATCATTTTCCTCATGACCCTCCATATGCCTTATTTCCAACTTTAGACTATTCATATTTCTAAAAAATATTTAAGTCCCTTTTATAAAATCAAGGTGACTTAATTTACATTATGTTTTTAAAGTCACATTTAGGTGACTTAAAGGAATATAAAAAAGAGAAAACCCCAACGAAGAATTATAACATTGGAAAGTGAGAGAAATTTGGGGGGAAGAGGAGAAAGAAAGAGAGAGAGAGAAGAAGAAGAGGAGATGTCATTCCTCATGAAGCTCATTGATCCTCGTAGATAGAAATCTCCAAATGAAGTGAAACTCCATATCTTTCAACTCCTTAAAAATTGTGAAACACCTTCAAATTAGCTCATGAACCCTTGCCAAGTTGAGTGGACTATTTCGCTGATGACCGCAACTCCCAGCCTACGTATGATATACCTGTGACCCATGTAGACACCTAAATTGGGTCACAGTCCCCTTAGCCCCTGATCGTATAACCAACTTAAACATGGGCACCTAACCATGGCCCCTTTCACCCCACATTAATATTAATTTAGATATTTTAATTAAATTAATCCTCATCCTCACAACTTTCATTATTATTATTACCTTAATTGACCTAATTTCCACCTCACTTAGACACCTCATCCATCCACCTCACCCTAGACCTATTCTTGGCATGTTTCCATAACTAACAATAACTAAGTCTTACTTGCCTTAATGACCTAAGATTTGGTCTAACACTAAGATCAATTCCTAAGACTTCTCTAACCACATCCCCGCTCATTAGAAGGGAAGCTTCCATTTTGATCCATGACAATAAACGAACTGAGCATAAGAAATTCAAAAGATCTACCCATTTTAGAAAACCTAGGGAATCCCACCTTAACTGACGTCGGTCACCCTAAACTGACGTTGGTCAACCCAAAACCATCATTGGTTACCATTTATTCTCTTTGGTAACCTTGTTTCGAGGGTTGGCACATTCTAAGAGCAAGAGGATGAAAATAAAGCTGCATGCAAGCAGAACCAGAGTCTTTTCACACACCCAGAGATCCACAAATAGCACTAGGATGGATCCAGAGGTATTGCATTCACAGAAGCATTCCAGGAAGCACTATCGTGGCACTAAACACCATTCTTCTAATCAAATGCCATCACCATTCAGCCATCAAACATGTTTCAAACATTAAGTATACCTTCTACTAACATAGTCCATTTCAGTATAATAGTCTTTTGTTACTTCTGTTATCACTTCATACCTTGCATGTCCATTTCCCATCTCTTACCTACCTGTAGACCCAGTCATCCATCTATCCACAGTCCCAAGTCACCCATTCTCACCTATTACCTACCTCTGAGTATAACTAAGACCTTTACCTACCTCCCCCTCTACCCTTCCATCTCTTTTTAGCCCCAACTCAATCCCCACAACCAAATATTATTAAGTTCCTTTCACCCCTGACCCTACGGACACTAGTTATCCTGGACCTTCATCAGTCTCCCCTAAACTATCATCAGTTATACCCAACCGACATTGGTCTCTGTGTTTTATACCATGCCCAAGAACAGATCCAACCAACCTCCTACCAATATACCTAAACAACCCAGAATCAGACCTTGACTAGTCCCGGTACCTTAACAGTCACCTCATTCTTTAGATCCAACTATAGCCTAGCATGTTGTGATTGAATTTTCTTATTGTACTTAAATGAGATACCTAAATCATATCAACTACAATAGGACTTTACCTATTTATTGCATTAATTTTTTTTGAATAGTGGATTGACAACCATCTAGGAAGTATCACGCTTACTAGAACTAGCATACGTTAGGCAGTCCACTATCATATATCATTTAACTTCTCTTTTGTGGTCTTGTTTTCTATTACATGTAGTTCTTCCTAGTCAAAAGGAATCTCTCGCAATCAAAATTGGATCAAGAAGTCAAAACACATGCATCAACTTCCAACCAACCTAGTTAACATGTATTCCTCCTAAGCCATAACCCTATCTCTTTCGTCATTTAAAAAAACGTAAATAAAATGGTGAACTAGTTTGGCATGACATGGTGGAGGACAGGACCCATTATGGCATGCCCAGTGGGATCCATCAAGAGTTCTATTGCATTTTTCATTTCCAGGTGAAAGTTGTGTGTTTGTTTCCCTTTAAAAGGCTTACATAGTAATTTTCTTCCCTAGTAATCCTTTCTTCTTTATAATTGCTCTAAAAAGAAAAATTTCTCTTGGTGCACTTAAAAATAATCATTCTTATTTCTTGTTTTCTACATTTAGTGAAAGAGCATACCCTCTCCTATTCATATTTTTCTTCATTGAATGTAATCTTTTTGATTTGGGCTTAAAATTGGTCACATTACATTCTAATTTGTTGCATTTAGTTCACATTAAAATGAGGGCAACCTATATACTGGAAGTCATGCCTAGCTGATGGTTGACATAGAGAATCGTAGAAATCACATTTTCTCTCTCTATGTCTTAGCAAACTGCACAAAATTGAAATATACACATCTTTCTTAAACAATATCTTACCTAGGACCACCTGTCTGTAATCACATGATCAGATTAGTAGTACTCCCCAACTCGTTACTTCTGTCGAGTCATTATCTCAAAGGATGGCCCACCCCCCACCATAACATACATGAAACCTCTCCTTTTATATATCCTTCTTCATAGGAAGCCTTCCTCACAAAAAATTCTATTCTAAATTGATGAGTCAGTATTCAAAATAGCATAAGCTCAAACACATTAAAAATCACTTGTTAAGTATGTGTTTTTTAGCATTTGATTGACTTGTGTTTTGAGGTGTGAGGATACGTTTCTCCATTTTTTCATTATTTTTCCTTACACACTCCACAATCATAGTTGGAGTATTTTGACTTTTTCTAAGTGTGTTAGGACTTCATTACATCATCTCCAAACCATTGGGTTGATTATTTATCTCACTACATTTCACAACAATCCATTTTTCTACGTCTTTCCAACTTTCACAATAATTGACATTGGTTACCCCTGACCAACATCATTTTCGCTTAACCGGCATTGGTTTTTTGTTCTTTTGGGTTAAATTTCCTAAAGAACCCTTATTTAATTTTATTTGCTATCAGAGTTCCTGTGAGTCTCTTTATTCTCTCTGCTTTGATAAACAGTCATCATACAACTTGTTCATCTAGTCATCAACAGTCATTTTCTTCATCTGGTAAAATTGTTCTTGTCTAATAGTAACCGACCTCAGTTACCCCTGAACTGTCAGCACTCATCCTTAACCAGCATCGGTTACCCTGTATTGAACATCAACTGATATATTTCCCAAATCTAGCTATGCCAAGTTGTTTTCTTCATTCTCACTACTCCTTGGGTCATCTATAGGATACAACATCACCCGATGTGCATTCATTCACATGGTTTTGACTCACAATCAAGCTAACGCTCTTATATTCCACACAAGTCGTCAACCACTTCCACCTAGTCCTTCACCACCCTCTGTCTTGTCACCCATGGATCTAATGCTACCTACCACCATTTCCGCAGGTGACGAAGAATTTTTCACGACTCCTTGATTAGAATGCCATAGCCTTATAGTTCTACCTTTCCCACTCTTCCACCCTGGACTCCTCAGGTCAATTGATATATTGTATGCATGTATCCATCTCTCCTTCCCTTATTCCCACTTCTGCATCAACCCCTAATAATGCAGCATTACCTTCACCTAATTCACCCCCAGTAGTTTTGCAACTAGGCCTCATACCCGCTATGACCACTGTGTCTACATTATTGGTCACACCCATAGTATCTATTGTCCCCTCATCGACCACCCAGATCATAACCTTATCCACGCCCATTTTCTCACAAATACCCATTGTAACATAACCACTCATGGTGTTGGTGACCCCTACTCCATTCTAGAATCTTGTACTCTCCATCCTAAAAACACTGCCCACAATCGCTACTAGAGTCACTACGATCATCCCACCTACATACACATACTATCAATAACCCTTATCTCGTATGTCACCCATTTTGGATACGTTCCCTCTATGTCAGTCCCCTATTCTCAACCTCCCTATTTAGAATCACCATACAGTGGAATGCCGCCCACATCATAGGTTCAATACCAGCCCCCTTATGCCCCAGGAGGTGCCCTTCCATCACAACCTATTAATGATCTCATCAAATTGATGATGGAAAGGATGCAGACATTAGAATCATTAGTTTCTAGCTCACGTAATTCTCACACCTACGATGAAATATGTAATGAGCCCATTCATCTGTCCATCCCTATTTTCCCATACCCTGTACATTGGGAAATGCCAAAATTCAACCGTTTCAATAGTAAAGAAGACCCGCAACAACATTTGCAGTCTTTCAAACATGGGTGTTACTTGATCTTCCATGATGACTCTTTAATCCTACGGACCTTCCCGATGTCCCTTACGGGAACTGCATTGGACTAGTATAGTGGGCTACCAAGACAATCCATCTACTCATTTAATCAGGCAGCCCAAGCCTTCTAAGATCACTTCTTCATCAACATTGTTAAGAAGGTTACTGTACGTACCCAAAATTGTAGGGTATTGTGCTACTGGAACAAGGTAACACGTACCACAATGATGATACAGGTCTCCTCGCAAGGTGTTCGGGATCTGGAAAAGCTCTCTAAGTGTGCGTTAACATCTCACATGCCCCGCTTAGCCCCCGCATTCTTTGTTTTTCTCTTTTCCCTCTTTTCTTGGCCTTTTTCTCTTTAGTTACAAAACCTCCACCCTGCCTGGGCGGTGGTCTCGTGACCACCGCCCTAAGCAGGGCGGAGGTCCTGTAACTGCCTCCCTAAGTAGGGCGGCAGTCCTGTAACCGCCACCCTGCTCAGGGCGGCGGTCCTTTACGTTTTTTTCCATAATTATCTTTTTACATGACTCACATAAATTTCAATGATTCACCATCTTTTTTCACCGCCATAAGCTTGAATTAATGATTCTGGTTCCCTGGAATAGTGTTTTTCCATTGTTTATAGTTTAAGAGTTCTATTTGGTTTTTACCTTGGGTAAATCCAAATGCTATAAGTAGTTGGCTTGTGCTCAAGCAAATGCCCCCTCAAATTTTCCTCTGAATTTCTCATTACAATAGATTAGTCTTTCATTTTGCTTAGAATTCTTAGTTTCTTTCATTGCATGCTTAGTTAGTGTTGTTTTGCTGTTAGTAAGCCACATATCCATCTTGTGCAAATGCTCTTGATATTTTATCCAATCCATTGGAGTAAAATAGTTTGTTTTCAATAGGAAGCCATTAAAGTTACCGGTTTTTCTCTTCAAACAGAATAGTTTCAGGTTCTGGACGTTTTATGTTGCATGACTCGCAATAAATCCCACTAGGAATTTCATAAGCCAAGCTCTATAATCTTGCGCTATCCCTCTTCTACTCGCATTGTATTCAGTCTGTATCTTGAGCTTCCTTTGTCTGAATATCTACTTCTGTTGATGCTAGCATTACACGCTTTTCTGAATCCATGTGAACACGAAGGAACGAGGAGATCACACTAAGGGGACATAGCCACACACACCATCGGATTCGCCACTGTTATGCAAAATCTAGGTTCTAGCTTTCAAATTTCTAATTAGAAACATATCAAATAGAGTATTCAATTACTTTATTTCAATCAATTTTACTTTTGATATTGCTGGGGAAGCTATGGGGATTGATATTTTTTGAGAGACTATGATTCATTCCTCAATTTTGAGGTAGGATCAAGAGTCTTTCAAATAGACTAGATCAAGTATTTCATTATTTGGAATAGAGTCACAGTTGCAAAGACAAATAGCTATACTCGGTTATCTTGTTTGTTTTAATTTGTTATTCTAAATTGTCAATTTCTAGATATATTAAATAGTTAATCTTTTAAATTCGTTCGAATAGTTCATCAAAAAATACAAAAATAGAGAAATCATATATGCTATAGATATACTTAACATAGTTAAATTTCACTTTGTTGCAGTTAATTTTCATTGTTGCTTTTGTATGACAATCACGGGACCTAGAGAGCCCAGGGAATACATATTTGAGCCAATCATGCCCCAACCCAATCTCGCCACAGTTATAACTAATATAGATCAGAATCTCAGGATCCAAGTCTTCCAAACAATGGTAAACTTACAACAAATTAGTTTCCAACTGCAAGGGTTAAACATAGAAGACGACCAAGCACACACATTTTGGTCAAATCAACCAAACTACAGATTACCCTAGATTCATATCCACATGACTGTAGAAGGGTTTGAGAGAGAGCAGACATTCAGTTGTGATCCTTTGGTCCCACAGCTAGACGCAGGAGATACTCTCATAGATATAGATACTAGCTTGAGAATTCAGGTTACACAAACACCTGTAAGATATTCTGAGAAGATCACACTATTATTGATTCTGAATATAGAAGCTGAAAAGGCATATGACTATTGGATACTAGGGATTAGGGATTGATTCCATGCATGACCATAGCAGGACCACAAAAAATATGAATCTACGGGTGTGACCCAAAAATCCCACAGCCCAACGAGCCTATAGGTGAATCAGACATAAATGATGGCCTATGTACACTAGTATTCAGATCTACTCCACTTCCACCTATCATCATCGAACAGTTATCCTTATTAGACATAGCAGCTAACAAAGCTAAGGAGTTCTAGACTAGGCCAGAGAATCACCCATAGAGAGTCAATTATATTTATCATTTGTCCTATGACCTTATCGGGGGACATACACGAAACTATCCTAGGACATTTTCCACGTATTCCACAACCTATAAACTGAATCATGCCAAAGCTCGATATTGATTGGAGTCTTCGAGTAATCATCCTTGCTGATCGATCTATCACACCAATTTAAGTTAGGAGGGCCTTCTTTGCCTTAGATTCGTAGTTTCCACTAGTGTGCGTCAAAGACATCAGATTGCCTAACTAGTTTGTCTGTATCCCACGCATATTCCATCCCCACCGGCTTTCTCGGCATGACCTCGAGAGGTCGAGTGCAAGGAAGAGTTACTTGTAGATTCCCAAGCTTGCTTGTCACTTTTCCGTCGTACAAAATTGGTGAACCCAATGTGAAACGAAACAATTCTACCTCATTTATTTTCACTTCTTCCATCACTTTCGCTCCTTCCCATTATTCTGCAGGTATTCATATGCCCCCCAAATATGTCGGGATTCGATGCATATGGTAGACCCCTCTTGGGTCTTGAGGCATACTACACCCAATAGAATAGACAATCATCACCCTCGCTCTCAGTATGGGGTGACAACTACTCAACTAACTAGTTGTCAACACAAAATCCAAGGATCAAATATACCTCATCCCTCCGAACAGAGGAGTTGGATCACTTCACTCAAACACGGAAAACAGAGCCTTCAGGCTCGAACAATATGATGCTCATAGGAGAATCAAGTTCGTCTCCTCAGGTACTACTTAGACCACAAATTAGTAGACAATCAAACTCATACATGGGTTTAGATGATGAACATTCGGTACGTTATGCCAGGAATGAACAATGTTCTCAAAGTATGTACCCACATGTAGGAGGTTTACCAACACAACCTGAGGTCTCTTTTCAAGGAAATACCTCCATAGGAAATGCCCTCGAGGAAAATTGGCAGGATAGAGATCAATTCATATCAGGATATCACATGCCTATACAACACCATGATATACAAAAAATTCCACCAAGGAAAAATATCGTGACTTCACCAAATGAAGTCATTTCAACTCTAGTAGAAAAGGTTAGGGGGTTAGAACTTTCCCAAGCAAGTCAAAAATCTCAATTCATGTAAGCAGGAAGTTCCAATCCTCCACACCATCCTAGCCAAATAGACCTCCTCACAGGAGTAGGCACATTAGGAACGACTCCTCAGTATTCACAACAAACCCCAACTAGACCCACCATTCCTAACACCGCTCCTCTCAGTCTGGTACAAAGTAATCCATTCTTGGACAATACCCCTTCATACTGAAACATGTACTCCAAATCACCACAAGTAGATATGTTCTCCTCTCCTGGTATTTTTACTCAACCACAAGGGTTCCCTTATGCTCCTACCAATGCATATGCAATGCCATATCAACATCCCATTCCACCTCCGCTCCCTCAGTAGGCACCATCAAAGGTCAAAACCTATACGATAGGGACTTACTCATAATATTTGAAAGAGCCCCTAGATTTCACCATACGAAGTGTCATGCTTCCAAGATCTCTTCCCAATTTTCCCAAATACAAAGGTGAGGGAGATCTAAATGCCGATATCAAGGCTTACACAACAGCCATCCGAGAACTACTCCCTTGGGATGGGGTTGTTGCTAAAATATTCCCCAAAACTTTGGAAGGCATCACTCTTGATTGGTATTATAGAATACCTGAGGCTTCCATCCATTCGTTCAAGAATCTCATGTCAGAGTTCATCAAAGCCTTTGACATGAACAAACTATTAAGGACAGGAATCAGGGAATTCTTACACATTAAGCAAGAACACAATGAATCTGTCGCCCATTTCATCCAAAGGTGGCGCACAGTTCTCTATTCTTCGGCAAATGCTCCGAACATGGATCAGATGGAACTATGCGATCTATTCCTTCATTCTCTCAGCAGAGAGGTAAAGGAAGAGGTCCAGAAGTTCCCGCTAAGAACTTACAATGAAGTACTTGAGAGTTCTCTCCAAATAGATCAAGCGAAAATTGATAGTGGTCGCAAGACATATGGAGAAAATGGGAGGTTAATCACTTCCAACCAAAACACTACAACTTATCCTACTATCACGAATGTCAATCAAAGACCTAAAATTCTTAACAAAAATCGTGGAGTGACAACGGATGGAGTAACTGATCAGGCTAGAAAGACAAACGTTGTGAATACTCCACCACAAATAAACAATCAACGAAACAACAACTTTACCCTGACAATCAATGCAATGGATTTTAATCATCCACGACAACAACAACAATGACGGAGAAGTCCTACATGGGATTCAATCCAAATCTCAACTGGTTATCAAAATCAAAATCAAAATAAAAAAACAACAAACGCAAAACTTTAATAGGCAATGGTTTGATCAAAGTTTTGGGCCACAATATGCACCAAACCAACAAACTAGGAATTACAATCCTAATTCGTATTTTGGTTTCCAAAAAATTCAGAGCCATGACACTAGAACATGTCGTGACTACAATAAATTCATGCAACACTTGCCAGATGAACAAAGACAACTTTTCATAGATATGTTCTTGGCAGATCCTACATCACCAGCACCAAATACTTTTATAGGGGTAGTTTCCCCTCAAAATGCACCCCTCAAGATCTTTAATGATCCGCTCCCAAATCACAATAGTAACAAGTTGAATCCAAGTGGGACAAACAAGGGTGTAATTTTAGGAAACAATGATCAAGAGGCTTTAACTTCGCTAAATCCATTAGTTGCGCCACAACTAGGAAGTCATCCATGACCTAAGATAGTCGGATTAGTGGAGTTAGATTCCGAATTACCCGTAGAAGCTGTAACAAGGACACGAGAGTATTCCTCTCAGCCAATTCCAAGCTACCCACTAGAAACAGACAATATCCAACAAGTATTAATAAAACTTGTGGGTGCTTATGACTTAATTAATGATCTAACAAAAACCTTCTCGCACATCTCCTTTTTGGATTTATTGAAGAACTCTCCTGCCCACAGGGCTTCTCTTTTAGAAGCATTGGGTTTAGGTCATCTACTTAGCATCACTCCACCTCCTGAAACACAGGTAAATCATATAGACTTTGATATCCATCCTCCGGGGCAGCCGGATAGGGACACCGAATTCATATTCGAAATAAACAAAATGCCAACAGACGCTGAAATTGCACGCCGAGGTGATCCAGCCTTACATTTGCAAGTATGGGTTTATAACAACTATGTAAAGCGTGCAATGGTAGACGATGGGATAACGGTTAACATAGTCCCTTTTTCTTTCCTTCAAAAACTAGGGTATGGAGAAACCAATTGTTCCACGACTCAAAATACACTAAGAGGCTATGACAGCCTTAAAGCCACTTCAATTGGGACTATAATACTACAGGTCACCTTAGGACCCAAAACCATCCTGACTGATTTTTATATTATAGATCGGGAAACTAACTATAATATGATCCTCGGCCGACCATGGATACACCGCATGAAGGCAATCCCTTCTAAGCTATTTCAAGAAGTAAGGTTTTTACACTTATGAAATATATTCGTAGTTAAAGGTGATCCAAAACCATTCGATGTACACGTAGCAGACTTAAAGAAAATACCAAGTGTGCACTCAAAGTTTGAACTCCCAACGAACCAACTTAATAAACCTACTGACGCAAAACAAGAGGAAAAATTGGTACCTACCACTGATCAGGGGATCATTTTTGAAAGTTCTATAAACATCCCTAAATGGTGTCAATGCAGAAGATCATCTTGAGAGCTTTCCAACGACTATGAGAATGCGAAAAATAGACACTTCGAGCTCAAGATATGTCCAGTCAAAGTTTGGTCAATTGGAAGGTCAACATTAGTCAACAAGTCTATGGTAACGTGGACGCATGCACAATTGGCCAAATGGCTCAGTCAACATCAGGCAAGTGGAAAAAGGAGAAAAATGCCAGTGTCAAAATTTATATTACGTCGTAATTATTCACCATGTTATTCTTGGTAATGTTCGAGGCTTATATTATTCTCCATGGTTGAGTTGATCATATTTCCACAAATCATTCCCTTTTGCGGAGAATGTGGGATTCTTATCCCCCATGCAAAACAAACTCCGCCATAATGCATGCCGCCAGGTCTTGAACCCATAACCTCCGCTTCCCAAGACTAATCCATTGACCAACTCACCTAGAGGCTTGGGCGGATTATAAAATGGGGCACTTCAACTTATACAAGGGGAGACAGGTCTGTGTAAAGGCAAGAGGAGGTAGTTTCAGAAAACACCATTTTTAAAGCCCTTGCACTCAGATTGGGCACTCAGAGTAAAAATATGAAATGAAGGAAATTCTAAGACAATTCCAATGATGTAAGATTTGATGTTTTTTGTTTAGTTTTATTCTATTTTTGGAAGCTTTGAATGCATATTTTAATAGGGATCTACAAGACAGCTAGTTGGAAGACACGAATTTCAATGCACTTCTGGTCCGAATTGTGACTTGGTGTAAACATGAAAAATGTTCATAATTTAGAGATGATCTTAGGTATATGATTTTTTTTCATAGAATGTTTTTAAATCTCCATTTTTAGGTGTTTTTATAACACAGTTGCAAGGAGATCACATTTTGAAAACACTGTAGGAGCCACAGATCGTTCTTGGGATAGTTTCTGCTATTTTTCAGAGTTCTTGGGACATTGATCAGCTCATTTGCAGGTTGTGATTCATTATTGGTTGTTTGTAAGAGTTATTGTACTTGAATTTCAATATTATTAATGGATCGGTTCAATCTGAACCCACGGACGTAGGAATTTCTGAACCCCGTAAACAATCTTGTTTGTTATCTGAGTGTTTTTTAGTTTTCTGATTATTTATTTGCTACACAAGTTTTCTGCACTTATATGGATGCATAATAATCTTAATTTAATCAATTTGTGGAGTTAATAATACTTAAAATTGGTTAAGAAAATCACGATCTTTGGAAACTTTTAAAAGTGAAAAAAATACAACACACATTTTCATATCAAGTTTGGTATCAGAGCAGTTAGATTTCTGGATTAGCTTCTAATTGTGTTTTGAAATTTGGCTTCAGTTTCAATATTGATTTCAGTATTCAGTGCGCAAACATTTTGGGGCTTGTTAATCTTCTTTTGCAGTGTGCAGTTTTTGAAGTACAGGTTGTGTTTGCAAGAACTAGGAATCATGGGCAAGTCATCCAAACAAGAGCAATTGGATGAGCTTGAAGCCATAAACCACAAACTCAAAGAAGAAAACTCTTTCTTGATAGATAAATTTTATTCCTTGGAAGAGGAAATAGTGTGGTTAAAATATGAGCCAAAATCCTCTATAACCAAGAAAGAGGAGTATGTCAATAAGATGCTGAAAACCTCTTGCATATCAGCAGGCCGGTGGAGGAGCCCAAAGAGGAGGAATTGCTAGATAGGGTGGATAGATTAGAAAAGGAGCTTCAAGAGCTCAAAGGGGCTATAAAAAACATGGAAAAAGCTAAGGGTAAAAGGATCCTTCAAAGTGAGGAGGAAGAGGGGGTTATTGGTGAAGTCTTCAAGAAACTACAGTCCCTAGATGGCAAATTGGGGAATGCTAAAAGCCGAAATGACTGCATATTGTCTACCCTTAAAAGCATTTACAATTTCATTGAGAAACATGTCCACAGTGTTTGTAGTTTAAGTGGGATCAATGAGGACATATGGGGCCCTAAAGAGAAAAGGGACATTGCAATTGCCCAAGCTGATTTACAAGACCCCTCTCAGGCCACTGTCATTGCCTTCTTCATGTCACTGCAGGCTATCAAGACCAAAATTGACAGAGCCATCAAGTAAAGGGTTGTTGTGATGCTATTTTTTGGCTGCGATGTGGCTATCATCGAGCGGTTCTAGAGTTGTTTTGTGGCAAGGCTCCTTATGTTGTTTCTCTTTTGGCTCCTTTTTGATCTTGCCTTCTTTTCTCTGGATCTTTGTACGTTTTGATCCTTTTTTTCTCCTATTTTGTAATATCTGGCTGTTGAGCCTTCCTTGGTTGGCTTTTTTTCCCTTCTCTGGGCTGCTTCTCTCATCTTTACTATCTGGATTTTGAGCCCTTTTGTATACAGGGTATAGTCCCTTCAAAACTATTTTCCTTTAATAAAAAAAACAAGATGCTTGAAGAGAGCAAGAAGTTGATGGGCTTTGTTAAAGAGTTGCAGGAAGAAATACGAACCAAGGATGCCCTCTTGGAAAAGCTACAACAAGGTGAACATAATAAGGAAATTCCTTCCAAATCAGATGCAGGTACTATGACACAATGCATTGTAAGTTGTTCACATTTTAATTCTTCCTCTCATTCAGTTTCAGATATTCCTTTGGGTTAGTTTGAAAAACACACTAAGGGAATTGGATCTAAGCTAATGGTTAAGATGGGATTTAACGGAAAGGGCCTTGGTAAAAATGGACAAGGTAATGCTAACCCAATACAGGTAGAGGATCATCCTCGGTTTGCAGGTTTGGGTTATTCTAGTGAAAAAATGGAAATTGGAGAAAGTTCCAAATCAGTTGAAGGAAGACAAGCTTCCAACAGCCAAGGATCTACACCACTAGAATTGCAAGATTCCGCCATCAGGAGGAACAATGAAAGGTGTAAGAAAATAGGTAAAAGAGGTAATCAGATTCCACCTCCTTCCACTTACACTAAAAATAGCACTAAGGGAAAATCAAATCCTAAAACTTCTAATACACTCTTTCAGTTGGAACAATATAGCTTTGGTAAGTAGAAATATGTTTTCCCTTGCACATTTTGTGAAGGTACTAATCATTCTGTTGCATATTTTTGGAAGAGGAAAAATTTGATTAAGAAGTTAATGCATTTTGTGAATGATAAGGCAGGTGCTAAAGACCAATCTCACCAAGGAAAGGAGAGAAATGGCAAGAATGTTACCTCTCCTAAATAGGGGAATCATTCTCGTAGACAGAGTTCTGAGAATGGTAAAATGGGTAAGACTCCTAAAAATAGGGAAGTTAAACTTTGTTCTCATTGTAATAGGAATGGTCATGATGTTAAGGTTTGTTGGTTTGTTCCTAAACAACAAAATTGGAAAGTTGTTAAAAAGAAAAATATTGTAGAACCAGCAGTGCTAAACCTAACTAAAACTCATTTTGGTACGGAGAAGGTAAAACAACCAAAACGGAAAAACCCAAGTGATTGGTTGGGAAAAACACTCCTCAACTTTATATTTGCACTACAGTAAATTGTTGATGGTAGGAAAACAAAAATTTTCAGAGCTATATTTTAGGGATTCCTGTTGATTGATAAGGATTTGTTCCTAAGTTGATATTTAAGATTTGAAAATGAATGGAAACAGCTGAAGAGAAGATTTGAGTGATAGGTTTATCATACTCATGTTTTGCTTTCTCATATTGGTTGGTAGTTCCATTGTTGAAAACACTATGTACGGATAGGCATCAGTAGCATGTCTAAATTTGAAACTTGCAGTTGTAATCAGCATAATCGCAAAGTGTCAGTTGAACACTAGCTTCTGTTATAGATGGGTGTTATTATTTGACTTATTATTTGTGATGGCGATACAGTGTTTTGGCAGCTTCACGTGGGTTCAGTTGTTGAATATAGCTATTTTTGGGCATTGATAGGCTATTATATTCTGATAGTGAATAATTACAGTTGTTACAGTTTCAGATGGGCAGTGGGCACTAGCCTAATTGTGGGAAGTTTAGATGTCTTGTATACTGATATGTGTTATGCAATTGTAATTTTTGGTAATCGGCTGTATCACAAAGTGACAGTTGAAAACTAACTTTCCGTAATAGAATGGGTGTCATTATCTGGTCAGTTATTTATGATGGCATTACAGTGGGGTATGACAGTTCACAGTTGTGCGTAGAGTTGACAGGGTTGCAGCATTTCAGTTGAACACTAGCTTAATTGGGTGTTATTATCTGATCGGTTATGTGACTAGATAATCAACTATTTGCATTTATTTAACCTATAATGTTATTTTGGGTTCTTGTATGTGTTTGTGCAATGCAGGAAGAGATAGTGTGTTTTTGTGGGTTGATACACAACTTTTTGTGGACAAAAAGTGTTCTTAGTGGGGAGGTGTGATCAGGGGATCATTTTTGAAAGTTCCCTAAACATCCCTAAATGGTGTCAATGTAGAATATCATCTCGAGAGCTTTCCAACGACTGTGAGAATGTGAAAAATAGACACTTCAAGCTCAAGATATGTCCAGTCAAAGTTTGGTCAATCGGAAGGTCAACATTAGTCAACAGGTCCATGGTAACATGGACGCGTGCACAATTGGCCAAATGGCTCAGTCAACATTAGGAAAGTGGAAAAAGGAGAAAAATGCCAGTGTCAAAATTTATATTACCTCGTAATTATTCACCATGTTATTCTTGGTAAAGTTCGAGGCTTATATTATTCTCTATGGTCGAGTTGATCATATTTCCACATGGCACGTATCTTCTTATTTATATCCCATATTATTCGGGATTGGTTGAAGCCTCACGGATGGGTTTGGAATATATACCACATGGTTTGGGATTTACAATATCCCCTCAAATGACTTGGTGGTTCCACAAACAAAGCTCGGCCCATATCACGGGAAGTTAAACAAACCAATGCAAAGCCTGATTTAATGGGCAAATAACCATCTAGCTCGCCACATGGAGTGGCCAACACAATCCTCCAACAGAACCCACATGACTCGATGGGAGAAAAATGTACATCCCGAGTAAAGTGGGGGAGGATGTGACCTTAGTCACGTATTATATGGGTCGGCATGCCCAATTTAAACCACAAATCATTCCCTTTTGCGAAGAATGTGGGATTCTTATCCCCCATGCAAAACAAACTCCACCATAATGCATGCCTCCGGGTCTTGAACCCATAACCTCCGCTGCCCAAGACTAATCCGTTGACCAACTCGCCTAGAGGCTTGGGCAGATTATAAAATGGGGTGCTTCAACTTATACAAGGGGAGACAGGTCTGTGTAAAGGCAAGAGGAGGCAGTTTCAGAAAACACCATTTTTAAAGGCCTTGCACTCAGATTAAGAACTCAGAGTAAAAATATGAAATGAAGTAAATTATAAGAAAATTCCAACGATGTAAGATTTGATATTTTTTGTTGAGTTTTAACCTATTTTTGGAAGCTTTGAATGCATATTTTAACAGGGATCTATAAGACAACTAGTTGGAAAACATGAATTTCAATGCACTTCTGGTCCGAATTGTGACTTGGTGTAAACATGAAAAATGTTCAGAATTCAGAGATGATCTTAGATATATGATTTTTTTTCATAGAATATTTTTAAATCTCCATTTGTAGGTGTTTTTCTAACACAGTTGCAGGGAGATCATATTGTGAAAACACTGTAGGAGCCACAGATTGTTCTTGGGACATTGATCAGCTCATTTACAGGTTGTGTTTCATTATCGGTTCTTTGTAAGAGTTGTTGTACTTGCATTTCAATATTATTAATGGATCAGTTCAATCTGAACCTGGGGACGTAGGAATTTCTGAACCTTGTAAACAATCTTGTTTGTTATCTGAGTGTTTTTCAGTTTTTTGATTATTTATTTGCTACAAAAGTTTTCCACACTTATATGGATGCATAATAATTAGAATTTAATCAATTTTTGGAGTTAATAATACTTAAAATTGGTTAAGAAAATCATGATCTTTGGAAACTTTTAAAAGTGAAAAAAATACAACACACATTTTCAGATCAACCACAGACCTTGAAACTATGAGCCTAGCCACGGCAACCCCAACCCCCAAAGATGAGGCTAACACTGTAGAAACAGTATCATTAGGAACTACTGAAAAAATTGTTGAATTATTAGAACAGGATCTACCAAAGTTCCTACCATTTGATTCTGTAGGCATGGGATATTCCCTAGGTGTTGGTTCTCTTCCAGCAGAGGATCTATGCATGGTGGAAGTAGAATGTGAAAACATGACAAATATCCCAACATCCATACTCCCAGCTAAATATTGGACTCTCCATTTTGATGGAGCTAGATTTCGGTATGGAGCTGGGGTAGGTATAATCCTTACTTCTCTCAAGGGAAAAGTCCTACCATTTACCTTCAAACTAAATTTCAAATGCATAAACAATGGCTCTGAGTACGAAGCCCTCCTCCTTGGCCTCATTTTAGCTAAGAGAATCGGTTTTGATAACATCAGAGTGTTAGGAGGCTCACAATTGGTAGTAAACCAAGTCTCTGAGATATATGAAACCAAATCCAAGCACTTACAGCATTACAAAATAGCTGTATTATATTTAAGCAAGGAGTTTGACTTCATATCAATTGAAGCAATCCCGTGAGAGAAAAATATTCTCGCTGATTCAATAACAACCTCAGCATTACGATTTACTCCAAACAGTAAGTTAGAGGATATTCGTTTCATGGTATCCCTTCATGATGAACCATTGATAAAAATAATGTCAAATCCTCTTTCAAATAGAAATGAAAACAAATCTACTATCCTAGACCACGTTGATAGTGATACAACCACTCTTGATTACTTAAACGCCTATGCAGTGTTACATCTCTCCCATCACGTGATAGATTTGTCCTTAATCCCAAATTTGTCTTCCTACTTCGGGAATCCTATAATAGAGCTTCCCCCACAAAAGGAACTCAGCATATACTTAGTCGAGAATGGAGATGATTTAGATTTACCTCCAGCCCCGCCTAAGTTTGAAGAAGGTAACACTTCTTTAATCGAAGAAACAATTGATATTAACATTGGAACAGAAGATGAACCAAGGATGTTGAAGTTAGGATCCTCGTTAACTCCGTTAGAGGTAGAAATACACACTCATATCCTCAAGGAACATCAGAAGGCTTTCACATTTAGTTATAAAGAAATGATAGGAGTTGCACCACACATTACGGTACATAACCTCGTCACTAAATCAGATGCAAAGCCGATTAAACAAAAATCGAGACCAATGAAACCTAAGGTAGCTCTCATGGTAAAAGAGGAGGTAATAAAGCTCCTCCAAGTAGGATTCATCAAACCAGTCGATTATTCTCAATGGGTATCTAATATCATTCCCGTTCTAAAAAAGAATGGGAAGATACGCATCTGCATAGACTTCCGAGACATTAACAAAGCGTGTCCTAAAGATGACTTCCCGTTGCCATCCATAGATGTCATCATTGACGTAACAGCTAGATTTGAGCTTTTATCTCTCATGGATGGATTCTCAGGATATAATCAAATCAGAATATCTAAACAAGATCAAGCTAAAACCACATTTATAACTCCTTGGGGAACTTATTGCTATACTGTTATGCCATTCGGTCTTAAGAACGCTGGTGCTACATACCAGCAGGCTATGACGTATATATTTCATGATCTTATTCAAAAAATCATGGAATCCTACGTAGATGACTTGCTGGTTAAGGCCAAGAAGTTTTGTGACCATCCAGAAGTACTTCGCATCATTCTTTTCACATCTGATAGAATACGGAGTCACGCTAAATCCAGAAAAATGTGTCTTTGGTGTGACAGGAGGGAAGCTCCTAGGTTATATTATATCATCACGGGAGATCAATGTTGACCCAACCAAAATTCAGGCTGTCCTTGAAATGGTCCCACCTTCGGATGAATCTGGAATCAGGTCATTTCTCAGAAAGCTTGGTGCAATCCGGAGATTCATCCCAGACTTAAGTTTTTCCATTCATCCAATCAACAATCTACTCAAGAAATATTATAGCATTAATTGGACTGAAGATTGCAATGAAGCTTTCAACGTAGTTAAGCATTTCTTGTTATCGTCACCTACGTTAATGCCACCTAAGCCAGATCGCCCGTTAATTTTATATTCGCGAGCTACCAATGTCTCGCTAACCTGTATGCTAGCTCAAGAAGATGATGACAAGAGGGAACGTGCGATTTATTTCATTAGTTTAACATTACTCGACTATGAAACATGCTACACACAAGCAGAACGAGAATGCCTTGCCATAGTCTTTGCAACAAAACACTTAAGACATTACATGTTAAATCAAGAAACAAAGGTCATCGTAAAAAGAGACCATTTACGAACTTTCCTCACGCAAGGGTCCTTGTCTAAAAAGGTTGGGCACTTTATAACCTTAATGGGTGAATTTTAATGAACATTTGTAAATCAGAAGTCCGTTAAAATACAAATCATCACAGATTGGTTAGCTAATAATCCATTAGACGGAGGTGATCTAGTAGATCTGTACTTTCCAAATGAGTGCGTATACTATGTCGAAACCCGACCTTCTATCTCTGAATGTCCTTGGTATACAGATATTATTAATTATATCATGGACTGTACATATCCAGAAGGTGTTACGCCATAACAAAGAAGGCGGTTACACATTATCGTAGCCAAATACATCATTATAGAGCAAGTTCTCTATCGGAAAGTGTTCGATGGAATGCTTCTAAGATGCGTTGACAAAGAAGAATCCAAGAAGATTCTCCACGAATCTCATAGTGGGATGTGTGGAGGCCACTTCAGTGGCCATGCCACTGCTCGAAAAATAAATCAAATGGGCTATTTCTGGCCTACTCTAGAACACGACGCAGTAGAGTTTGTACGAAGGTGTCATAAATGCCAAGATTTCTCTCATGAGATTCACATGCTGGCACAAGCTCTACAACCAATCGCTACTCCATGGCCCTTTTCTACGTGGGGCCTAGATTTAATAGGGAAATTCTCTCCCTCATCTATAGATGGCCATAATTTTATAATCACGGCCACCGAATATTTTACCAAGTGGGTAGAGGCTATGCCTCTTACTACTGTACCAGGTTTTGTAATCGCCAAGTTCATTTTAAACCAAATCATTTGCAGGTATGGTGTTCCGCAAGTCATTGTCTCAGATAATGAAACTTCTTTTAAGAATGACGAAGTTCATGAATTGTGCAATAAATTTAAAATAAGCCATCATACGGCTTCATTATATTACCCTCAAGCCAATGGACAGGCTGAGGCGACAAACAAAACATTAAAAGCCATTCTCCTTAAAACAGTGAAAGAAAACAAACAATATTGGCATTTGAAGTTATATCCAGCCTTATGGGCCCACCGAACCTCAATAAAAACACCAACAGGAGCGAATCCTTTCTCGCTAGTATTCGGGGTAGAAGCAGTTCTCCTACTTGAGGTTGAAATACCTAGTCTCTGCATTTCATTACAAGGGATCCTGGATGAAGACACTTATAGAGAAGCACGTCTTTCCCAACTAGAAATCCTAGATGAAACTAGGTTAGGTGCTGAACAGCGGCACAGAATCTATGCTGACCAGATGTGCTGGTAGTATAACAAGAAATTCTATGAATGCAACATATATGAAGGTGATCTAGTTCTAAGGCTAGACAGCCGGATCAATAAGAAAACCAGCAAAGGAAGGAAGTTCTGGCCCAAATGGTTGGGCCCATACCGAGTCATGAAGGACTAGGGAAACGGTGCATACCTCTTATGTATGCTAGAAGGTGAGGAATTTGGTGAAACAGTCAATTCCCTAAACCTCAAATGATTCTACATGTAAGTAACTAGCACTACTTATAATTATATCTACATTGCATCTTCATACAAGTTAGGATCATTTTGTCTGCTTGTTTCGTACAAAAAAATTGTGATCAAGGAATTTGTTCTCAAAGAAATTCATTACAAACTCATGATGTTGTTGGCATAAACACTCTAATCATACTTCTCCATTTCCATGATATCATCAAACTATTTCAGAATCATTTCATCAAATAAAGCTAGATATGACAAAGTCTTAACGGTAACCATGCCAAGATCTGCGGGTTTATTCTCACTTTTGGTTTCTTCTTAGGATAGGTGTCTTACCTATGGTATGTTCTAGAAGCTTCATGGTGTCACATCTATCTCGTATGAATATCTCTTTCGAAATAAGAACACACTGACATTTTTCTCAAATAAATAAGTCAAATATAGATCAAACAAAAAAATTAAATTTACACATTTCCTTGCCCCACCAACCTTTGGTGATGAGCTTGCATCTCTTACTAGTGACGTAGGGTTGGGAAAGGATGGAAATGCCCTTACTCACCTATGCCTTACCTATGGTGATAAACCCACACTTCTTACTGGTAGCATGGGGCAAAGTATAGGGGGTCCTCTTGACAAACAAATGCAAAAGGTCATAGACAAACAATTCAAATCTTGAAGTCTTGAGTTAAAAACAAATGAATCAAATGTTCAAAATTCCAAAAGAGTTAAAAATCCTAAAAACCAGATTGTGTCTACTGTGTGGCCATCCACGGATCTAAGTCTAGACAAACTGCAAAGCAAGTTACATCCCAAAAACTATGAAGTCACTCGAGTGGAGTAAGCTTATGGTATCCTAATTTGGTTCCGCCAAAGCTTTGTCTATCTTTCATCAATATCATTTCAACACATTTCATAACTTGCGCCCTTCCCAACTCTCGGTGATGAACCCTAGCATCTTACTAGTTACGTGGAGTTAGGAGTAGGGGTAGGTTTATCTACTCATCATATCAGCTTATCTTCACCACTTTGCCAAAACAAATGTGAAGTGTTAAAAATTGCTTGCAGAAACTAAGATTCAAAATCACATTATAGCTACGTTATCATATATCAGCATCATGAAATACAAAAATAAAGTAAAACACTTGCATCATTTGTTCTCCATTGCATACATTTTAAAGAGCATACAAGCATAAACATCATAATTTACATGAGGAAACTGGAAAGGAAACAAAGCCATAAATGCCAAAAGTCTAATCCAAAAACATATATATATATATATATATATATATATATATAAATGATCAAAGTTTCTATACAATGCCATCATGCGCCAACCATGGTCAAAACGCTCAAAGAGCCCAGGATATACAAAAGAATATATCATACAAAATCTAGGAGAGCCAAGTGGCTTCTCAGCCCCTATGAGACCCCTCTGAAGGTGCACGCCCATGCCTAGGACTTCGGCTACGCCAGCACTCTGAGTGCACAGAGGGCTCAGGATCCCGAGGGGCCACCGCAGTCTCAATACAAGAATGACTACTCATCAGGTGCTCAGTTGTCCTATACCCTGCTAGCTCTGTGTGAAGAGTCAATACCATCCTGGCCATGTGCCAGACTGGGGAAAAGACATTAGTGTGTCTACCAGCTTCTGAGGGCTCCCCAGCATCCACAGACAGCTTTGCATAGGTCCTCTCCATGGGGATCATCAGGGTATCAGTGCATACCCTACGAATCAGGGCTCGCCACTCATCGGTGGTCTCTGCAAAACAAAGGAGAAAACAAATTAGAAACAAAACAAGAGATAAAATACAAGAGTAAACAAACATAAAGATAGCAACTAAGGAAATCCTAACTAAAAATAAACACTAAAAGGAAGGATGGTAACTTATCGGATCACCAGGCCTCCAGGATAGATCACTAGGGTTAGCACCTGCCGCGGATGTCGTCGATGACTGAGGTGTTGCTCCTGTGACTGGTGCAATGTAGCGCCCCGCAATGGACTCATCCTCCCCACCATGGCCCTGGGAGAGTGGCTCCTCTGAAACCAGAGTCACCCTCTCTGCACTCTGCTCGACCCTCACTGCCTGCATGATATCCTGAGTATCATGCCACTCAGGATCACTGTCCTCCTCAGTCTCCTCCTCTGTCTCTCCCCCTATAAAATTCTTGGACTCGGAGTCTATGTCAATGGGCTCATCGCTGCTATGGGCAGGACCCACGGAAATTTGAAGCAAAGATGACTGAGGCGCATCGGCTCTCCCTCGAGCACGTACTACCCTCCTGGCCGTAATAGGAACACCGTAACAACTGTCCAACCCCGGCCTCTAGGACCCCCTCTGGCCTCTCGAACTGACCTGTATACTAGTGCTACCAGGGGAAGCATGCCCATGTAGGGTAGGCCAAACTACTGAGGAACTCAGCCAAAGGAGTTTATCTCCACTCGCCCCACTCTGTCAATAAGCTTCCCTGTGGTGGAGTAGGAGATCAAAGTAAGAGCCTCCTCACCCCATATGCCTACCATGGTCTAATATGGTGTGGCCTCCATGTCGTCGATGGTCAGAGAAGTAACTAGCTGATGTGGTGCTCTGAGCACCGACATACCTGTCCATCTATCTACCCTCACAGCTTGTGGATCTGTCACCTCTACACCTCTGCCATAAGGGATGAAGTGCTCGTAGACCCAACTCATGACCAGGGTCTGGTGGCTAAAGGACTGCCCCTGTAAATGGACTACCCTATATAGGTCGAGGTAGGTAGTCCCAAGTATGTTTTCTCCCTAGGCATATATCCGGACATGTCCCTCTATCTGTGCAATGATGGGGGACCAGCAGTATAGTAGTGTATCTCCTCCCTTGTCCCTGATCAGTCTCGAAGCAAGGATCCCCATAATAGCCTGACGAAGCAAGGGGATGGGAAAACTAGGAATGGATCAAACTCTAACCCCCTTCTTCGACCTCGTGGAGATGACTACATCTCCCATATAGGAAGCCCATTGTGTTATCTAGGCCCGTGAACCTACTGTCTCAAGGGTGAGATGTCTCCCAATAATCAGGACCCCCAGAATGCAATAAACATCCTCCAAAGTGATGGTCCACTCACCGCGGACCCCTGGAAATCAAAATTTGTTTTGATCAGCATCCCAATAGGAAAATAAGTCACAAATAATGTGATTGGATGGTGTAACATGCGGAACACGTGAGATACGTAGTATCCTGACCCTCTGAAGAGTGTCCTCCTCATCCTAAGAAAGTGCATCTAGTACTGCTGGGAGCCAGTCACACTCCCTCTCTCAGCTCCACCGAATATACTCCTCTCTCGCCTGCATACACCCAAAAAAACATAAAACACAGCAAGTTAGCATCTGAGTGATACTGGAAAAATCATGAAAACACATAGAAATGCTAAAAATGCAAAAACAATCTCAGACAGATGTACTTTTGGCATTCTGTGCAAAACTGCCACCCTGAGAAGGGAGGCGGTTTTGTAACCGCCGCCTTAAGGGCGGCGGTCATCTAACCACCACCCTGAATAGGGTGGTGGTCATGTAGCTGCCGCCCTGGGTAGGGTGGCGGTCGTGGCCCAAAAACCCATGCAGGTTTTTAAACCTAAAAATGCCTAAAAATGCAAAAAAGACTATTTTAACTAAAAACAAAGCCTACCCAGTAGGCGCCCCCCCTAGATGGACCTTTTGGACCTAAAATTTTCAAAAATAACCCCCCCACGACAAAGAGTTTAGCATTTTAAAATTAAGGGGGTGAAAAGGATAAATTGAAGAAAACTAACCTGTGATCTCGCGGGTCGATGTTCCGCTTGCAGAGGCATGATCACTATCCCGTCACTAAAATTTTGGCTCTACTCGCGTAAGAAACTGTCGCCATGGGTCCCAGAGCTCATAATCAATCAAATCAACACGTGCAAATGAATAGGAAAATGGGCCCACTTTCATAGATATAGCAGCCTGACTTGTTTTAAAAAAATGTTTTTTCACAAGTTTGGAGCACCGACGGAGGTAAGTTCTTACCCCCACACAAATGGTACGTCCTCATTTCCCATTATTTTAGCGTTTGTTTTCCGATCTATCTTGTCTATCTGCACTTGAGTTCTCTTTTCATTTTACAGGCAGAGGGAATTTTGGATGGCGTCATTTCGACACACGGACGTATCAGGTATAACTTTCAACTTCCCATTTTGGGACTGCTATACTCAAACCCACCGTTTTACGCCTCTTCATGGCTAAAATTCTTCTCCGAGGGGGCAATATGTACGTACCCAAAATTGTAGGGTACTGCGCTATCAAAACAAGGTAACATGTACCCCAATGATGATACAGGTCTCCTCGCAAGGTGTTCGGGATCCGGAAAATCTCTCCAAGTGTGCGTTAACATCCCGCATGCCCCGCTTAGCCCCCGCATGCTTTGTTTTTCTCTTTTCCCTCTTTTCTTGGCCTTTTTCTCTTTAGTTACGAAACTGCCACCCCGCCTGGGCGGCGGTCTCGTGACCGCCGCCCTAAGCAGGGTGGTGGTCCTGTAACCGCCGCCTTGCTCAGGGCGGCGGTCCTTTACGCATTTTCCATAATGCTATTTTTACACAGCTCACATAAATTTCAACGATTCATCAACTTTTTTCACCACCATAAGCTTGCATTAATGATTTTAGTTCCCTGGAATAGTGTT
This sequence comes from Taxus chinensis, assembly GCA_019776745.2. Taxonomy (NCBI): domain Eukaryota; kingdom Viridiplantae; phylum Streptophyta; class Pinopsida; order Cupressales; family Taxaceae; genus Taxus; species Taxus chinensis. The sequence goes on along the minus strand of CM034150.1, from coordinate 107,105,049 downwards.
TTGCCATTGTTTATAGTTTAAGAGTTCTATTTGGTTTTTACCTTGGGTAAATCCAAATGCTATAAATAGTTGGCTTGTGCTCAAGCAAATGGCCCCTCAAATTTGCCTCTGAATTTCTCATTCCAATATATTAGTCTTTCATTTTTCTTAGAATTCTTAGTTTCTTTCATTGCATGCTTAGTTAGTGTTGTTTTGCTGTTAGTAAGCCACATATCCATCTTGTGAAAATGCTATTAATATTTTATCCAATCCATTGGAGTAAAATAGTTTGTTTTCAATAGGAATCCATTAAAGTTGCAGGTTTTGCTCTTCAAACAGGATAGTTTTAGGTTCTGGATGTTTTATGTTGCATGACTCGCAATAAATCCCACTAGGAATTGTATAAGCCAAGCTCTGTACTCTTGCGCTATCCCTCTCCTACTCGCATTGTATTCAGTCTGTATCTTGAGCTGCCTTTGTCCCAATATGTAACACCTTGAACTGTTGTTGCTTTCTCCTGGGCATACAAGTGTTGATATGTGATTTCTTGTATAAGGATGTGTTCCTCGATTTAGAAATCATGCTTGATATGTACTGTAATTTCTTTGCAGATTGCAGATCTTGACTGAGTCAGAATATGGTTAGACTCTTTTATCTATTTCATTTTGTATCTGAGTTTAATCTGATCTCAGAATAAATTATAGAGTTATCCATCTATAATGTCTAGTCTTGGATCAGTGGAATTGATCCAAGTAATGCTTTAAGTTTGTTCATGATGAATTAAATCACAGACCTTGAACAGGATTGCAAGGTCTAGAAGTATTTAATAAGCTAGTCAGGAGTATGACTCAGGCTGATCAAGTAAAATGAATTGATTCCCGATATCGAAGTATATCTGGAAGGTCTCGATCGTGGACCAGGTAATAATTCGGTTACATACGATTCTGCAGAAGAACAGGAGCTAACCCTGTTCAAGAAGGTATGATGAAGGTCTTTTTCTGAGTGTACAGAATGCAGACCTAACTGAAATTATTAAATGATTAGTAACCTAAGACTAAACCTAACCTAGGGGTTAGATTAGTGTTAATCTAACCTAGACCTAGGCTATGTGTTAATGTCCTAAGTTATTATCTATGTGTAATATGGTTAGTATGAGTATTACCCTAAATTCTAACCTAAGATACTAACCTAACTAATGAGGAGAATGAAAAGGGGCCTAAGGAAGGGGGTGCAAACCATGGGCAGCGTTTTCTATGACATTTAATGCATGGGATAAGGATGAGGGACAGGTCGTGGTAGAGGTATAGGCAACAGCTAACCTGAGTCGACGTGGCAGGTCGCTAAGTTTGGAAATGGACTTGAATTTTCATTGGGCTGTCGCCAATTCTGGCGGTCGGTGGAAGTGGAGTCTGAGCGGGAAAGTTGGTTTAATTGCATTCAATATTCTCGGTAGTCGAGCTCGGAACTCGCGAGAAGGCATGCAAACGGGAAGTTTGTTGGTTTGATTGGCTTGTCACGATTTTCAGATCTCTCTCTGCTTGTTCACTGGTTCTTCGCACCAGTCTTCTTTGTGTTGCATGGCGAGCATGAGGTTATCTAGCTCTTTTCTCTGTCATGGAGGATATATATGTGATGGAGATAGTGAAATTTTGTTGGTCGCTCTAACTTGGAAAAGGAAAAGGAAGCACGAGCTCTTCCAGTGGTCTGCTTCAGAAATTTGAGCAAAAATACAGGCATGTTAGGCCCTAACCTTTAAATATCTTGTTGTCTTTCAAATGATTTCATTAGAACAACTCTGTTCTAATGATTTGAGAAATTAGTTGATTATCTATGGATGTCTGGTGTGATTTTTCTTGGTACTGTTTCTCTTCTGGTTCGAATCTTCATTTATCCTTTGATGGGTGTTTATTAAATTCGAACTGTGGCATTACTTCTTTGTGTTTTCATTTTGGGCTTAATTATGCGAAACATATGAAATGTGTGAATGCTCGGCCTGTACAGCGTGAGCCCATAGATCGTTCTTGTAATGGGTATCAGCCATTGTTTTGTTTGTCAATTTTTGATCGTCAATTTTGTGGGGAAAACAGTCGGGAAGGATACTGGTGTACCTGTTTGATTGTTCAGAGTTTTGGAAAATTTTGTAAGCTCTGTCGTGGGTTTTGTTGATGGCGGTTATTGATACTGTTGGGTTTCGTTTGTCTTGAAGGTTGTTTGTGAATAACATCTTTCGATGTGACAGTATCTTTTTGCAACTCTTTGGAATTGTTTTCCTTTTCATAGGGGTAACGAGATTTAACCGTTACAGTATGCATTATGGATGTATATATATATTTGAATATTGGACAAGGATTTGTTTGAAATCTTGAGAAGTAACAGGTCTTTCGACCTCTGTTAACTACAGTAATTTTTGGGTATAGATTCCCCGGTTGTACTGTTTCGTTTCCTTCTGTGTAACTTGTTCAAAATGTTGAAGAAGGTTCAGTTGGTATTTCTTTACGAAAACAGTAATTATTGAAGCCTGTTTCTTTTATGTTTATCATTACTGGAGTAGATGAATCATTAATTATTCTTCTTTATTATCTTGAATACCGTTGTATAGACTTGGTTTGATTCTTGATAAACAACCAGTGTGATCGCTTCAAATTGGGACTGTTGGGTTTAATCTGTTGTTTGACCCTGTAGAGGGTATCTTGTTTCTTTTGGCTTCTGTATAAGTCTGAAATTGAACTCGTGATGTCTATTTGGCCTTGACGGATTTCTCTGAGTAGTTTGACATCTTGTATATCGGCCTTATGAGTTAGGTCATGGATATTAACCCGTATCAGTATACAATATAAATACAAAATTATATTCATTTTTATTTGAATGACTCAGTGGAGTCGATTGAATGATTTATATGTTTAAGTCACTGTTCATGATTGAATATAGATGAATTTTGGAAATCGTTGTTCCGGTGACTTAAGGGAATAATTTGTATTTTGATCTCTGTTATTCGTAAGAATATCATTGTGTCGCATTGGCAAGAGTTCAGTTGGATTCTTTGTTTGAAATCAGTAATTAAATTGTTTGCCTGATTTTTATTATGCTCTGTTGATGAGCTCAAATGGAATCATATGTAATTGTTTGACTTGTTACTACTGTCGGAATCATTTGAGTTCTTGGAAGGTAACTTGTATTTCTGTCTCTTAATGAACCTGCTACTTAGACACTGTCGTTTGTCAATGTTGAGTTCCTTGAGTATGGTTAATTATTTCGTGTTCTGTCCCTGTTGGGGTGAGTCGCGAATACCACACTTTAGACTTGCATGCGCCAAGGTATGAATAGATTGGTTATATTCCTCTCCGTTTACTCCTGTCGTATTGTGACTGAGCATGTTCGGAAGTTTTGAGTGATTATCTTGGCATAATCTTAAGGAAACATTCAATTGCCTAATGCAATGTTGTCCATTGTTGACCGCAATTCTAGAGGTTCTTTGATTTCGAACTTGGGTTGAAAAGCCTTGTTTTGTTCGATTTTTATTATGACAATAATTCTCCTTATAGTTTGACGGAATTAATCGTATACATACTGGATGAATACAATTCATATGTGAAGACATTACAGTAATGAACTTATGTGAAAGGAAGTGAGAATGATTTGGTTCTTTCTCTTCTTTTGCTTATTTGATGATATCTGTCTAACAGTGGGAATTGTTTTGTAACATATTGGTGGAATCCCGAATTGTTATGATATTTCCCTTTTTGGATGAATGAAACGATCTGTCCAATATGGTGGTTTTGGATGCAATGATTGTTCGTGTACATTCGTTCCTTGATTCTTAATATTTGATGAAATGTTAGAAAGTGATTAAGACCATTTTGTAACAATGTTAGAGTTACATATTTGTAATCATTTTGTATTACAAAGGCATAGTCTGAATATGTTTACTTATGTGGATATCTGATCTCTTTTAAACAGGGTGTTTAATGAAAACAATTGATGGATTGCAATTGTTTTAAAAGTTAGTGTTTATCATGCTCAGTTCATTGAACTGACTCATGTGGACTATTTTTGCAGATGGTTGCCGTAAGAGGTAAAAGCAATGCAGATCTGACAGGCTGATCAGATTGTTTAATTAATTTATAATGAATTACAGCTTGATTTTATAAATGTACTATATGTGAAAAGATGTTTCTTTTCCGTTGAGCATTGTATCAAGTATGTTGTTTGCATAAAATGTAATGGTATAGTTTTGAAAGGAATGGAAATAAGTGTTTGATACTTATGTGTTGTATTCTATTTCTGATAGTTGACCTTCTTTGGTTTATATACCAGAGTGGTAACGTTATCTTTGTGTAATATGGATGCTTTTGTGACTGACAATGAAAGCTTATAAGGAAATGAGATTGAATTCTTATGAGTGTTTAGTAGTTCTAATTTGTTCTATCAAAAGCAATATTGAATTTAAATAATTGTCTTTCTAGAAGATAGGTTAAAAATGAACCTAAGCGGAACGCTAAACAAGCTGGATTAAATTACTAATCCCTAGTCCTAAGTATGACAGGACAATATTAAATTGGATTCTTAATCATTTATATCTTTATACTAATAAGTATGATATAAATTCAGTTAAGAGAACTTATATACAATCAAATGGAGTTCAGATGGCAATCTCAAGCAAAGGTTATGAGATATTGTCCAATTCTGTTGTTTTAGAATCAGGTGTATTCTAATGACTCCTTGATGAGAGCTTGACCTTAATACCTCTACCATGTAATGGGATTTATAGAGGAGGGTCGTCTTAAGACGAAGAATCCAGGGAACAGGAAAGGCTAACCTTAGGGAAAAGTCTTAAAAGTAATTTAAACTCAAGTGCGTAACGCATGTTATTAAGTAGATCTTTTCGAGGCGGATTTAAAGGTTGATGACACAATTCAACTGCAGGGTTGTACCCCCGAGAAGATTAGGATCTTCTCGAAGTTACAAACAATGCAGATGACTTATGGCGACACCCTTTGCATTGATCGCTAAGATTTACACTTGATTTCGCACGAGTTACCCAGGGTCCGATTAAGAACGTGGTCATATTATAAGGCTGCCTAGGAGATTCGAGGTATCGTGACACACTGGTTGAACTGCAAGGTTGAACCAGTATGTCACCATATCCCTAATCCTCGTGGGCATCCATATAACATTATCACCTTGTTAATCTGCCTCCGGGTGATTCAGTTGTGAAAGGAAGGATTGACAGTAGTCAGTGTAGGACATTCTATATAACATATGAATGGGGTGAAGGACGTATTCCAGATTGACGAGTATGCCGTTAAGGAATACGAGACATAAACAATATGTTTCAAATCTTTGGCCAAAATATCGCAAGCTGCTGATTGCGTTGTCCTAATTCACCTAGTCTAAGGGATGAGATGCCGATGAATAATAGTAACGATTATTCAGTTAGGTTCCTTGGACAGAGCATTCTGAATCCCAGAGTAGGGAAGAGAACCGCAAGAGTAAAGTGTTATCTAAAAACACCAACTCTTTTTACTCATGAATAGATCGGTAGATTACCGAGTCATGGAATGAATAGATCGGAAGTAATCCGAGTCATTACAGCTGCATATGGTTGTCTGTTATATGAATGGTTATTTGATTTGTGAGTTCTAAATTATGTATTTAGAACCAGGATGCAATTATCAAAAAAAAAAAAAATTCACTTGTTCTAAAGTATAAAATGAGGATGTTACATCTTGGTATCAGAGCTGAAGGTTGCAGCTCTTGGACCTATTGAGTCCATAATCTGATAAAAACCTGAATTTTCTTGTAACAGAAAATGGTTAGAACAACGGGAAACGTTGCGAATAATGCTCCATTTGAAGGAGGAGTGGAAACAACCCAGAAACTTGATGAGATCCTTGCTGCCCTATTGGACACAAGAGATCACTTAGTTGTACTTGAACAGTAGGTAATGGGAAATGAGGAGGATGATGAAGCTGATAATAATAATCAGCAACCTCCTGAGGACAACCCCGACATGGGTGTTGATGTTAATGCTGGAAATGCACCTATCCAACCAGAAAACAAAAAGGCCAGATTGGCAGCAGAACTCACTAATGATATAAAAAGGATAAGTCCACCTAAGTATGATGGCACCACATTAGGAGATGGAGCTGAGAACTGGCTCAGTGAAATGGAGAAGTACTTTGCAATAAGGAACTTCTCAGAGGAAACCAAAGCTATTTGGGGAGCCTATCAGCTTTCTCACGAAGCATCTTCGTGGTGGGATAGCCGAAAAGCTGAGCTAAACATTGAGGAGACCAATATTACTTGGGATCAATTTAAAGGCTATTTTAGGCAACGTTGGCTGCCACAACTTTTCTATGATCAGAAAATGACAGAATTTCAGAACTTAGCTCAAGGGAAGCTAACGGTAACTGAATACTGGGAGTGGTTTACAAAACTCCTCAAGTATGTACCGCAGTATCAAACTGACGAAAAGTTCAGGATACGGAAATTCATCATGGGATTGAATCCTGTGATAGGGGGAGAGGTCGATGTTCACAGTCCAACCACTATGGAAGGAGTTGTTGAAAAGGCCATAAGGCAAGAACAGAAATTAAAGGCTATTTCTGCTCATAAGGAGGAAGTGCGGAAGAAGATTGAAAACCCTTCTTCAACCTCTCTTGCACCCAGAAAAGGACCATGGAAAAAGTTTGGAAACAAGAGGAAGTTTCCAGGAGATAACAATAAGAAAACAGCAGTAAATAAGCCTGTTGGAAACGTAAAGGATAATTTTGCTAAAAATTATAATAATGGGCAGAAGCCCTATGGAGGACAGCGTGACAATTATAAAACTGGAGGCAACTTTGAGCCTAAAAAGGGACCTGTAGGAGGCTGCTACAATTTTGGTAAAGATCACTACGCAAATCAGTGCCCTTTGAAGAAGGATGATCGTAATCAGCAGCATAAGATACATGCTGCAGTAGCGGACAAGCAAGCTGAAAAGCAAGTGACACCTATAGAAGTTCCGGGTAAGTTATTCGGCATACCTGTCACTATTCTTTTTGATACAGGAGCTACTGAATGTTTTATATCTAATAAACTAGCTTCTAAACTTAAAAGAAAAGCTGGAAAAATGGATAAATCTTGGACTGTACAGTATGGTAATAATTCTATTCATACAGTGAGTATGTGTCTTTTTGGGGCAGTCCTTGACTTACCTGACTTTTCCACGGAAGTTGATCTCTATGTTGCACCTTTGGGATCGTATGACATTGTTATCGGTGTCAATTGGTTAGCTGACGATAAAGCAAAGGTAGATTACTATGAAAAGAACATTAAATTTTTAGATGATCAGCTGAAATCAGCAGAGATTCAAGGTGTGAAACGAGAAATTTCAGTTAGAAAACTGTCAGCTATGCAACTTAAAAAGGCTAAAAATAAAGGATGTACCCTTTATGCGGTAAAGATATCTGAATCTTCAGAAGAAGATGATGATTTCATGGAACAATTCCCTCTGCTACAAGGTTTCAGGGATGTTTTTCCTGAGGAATTACCAGGGTTACCACCCAAGAGAGAATTTGATTTTTCCATTGAAATCAAGCCTGGGACGGAACCTATTTCCAAAGCGCCTTATCGGATGACTACTACTGAGTTAGTTGAGCTTAAGGCACAGTTACAAGAGCTTTTGTCTAAAGGATTGATCAGACCAAGTGTTTCACCTTGGGGAGCACCTGTGATATTTGTGAAAAAGAAGGATGGAACACTAAGGCTGTGTATTGATTATCGGATGTTGAACAAAGCAACAGTCAAGAACCGATATCCACTTCCTAGGATTGATGATCTGTTGATCAGATGTGTGGAGCAGCGGTTTATTCTAAGATAGACCTTCGATCTGGTTATCATCAGTAAGGATTAAAGAGGAAGATATTCATAAAACAGCTTTCCGAACAAGGTACGGACATTATGAATTTACAGTTCTACCCTTTGGGTTAACTAATGCACCCGCAGCCTTTATGAATTTAATGAACAATATTTTTCAAGAATACCTGGACAAGTTTGTACTTGTATTCTTGGACGATATTCTCATTTATTCTAAAAGTGTTGAGGAGCACAATGAGCATCTGAAGATAGTTTTGGGAATTTTGAGAAAGAGAAAGTTGTATGGTAAGTTATCCAAATGTTCTTTCTTTGATTCAGAAGTTCACTATTTGGGTCATGTCATAAGTAAAGAAGGAATCGCAGTAGATCCTTCAAAAATAGTGGCAATAACTGAGTGGCCTGCACCAAAGAATGTACATGAAGTAAGAAGCTTCATGGGTCTTGCAGGTTACTATAGAAAATTTGTTAAGGATTTTTCTAAAATAGCTGCACCAATAACTTCTTTACAAAAGAAGGATAAGAAATTCATATGGAATGACAAGTGCGAAGCGGCTTTCAAAATTCTGAAAGACCAGTTGACTTCTGCACCTATATTAGCTGTACCAGACCCTAATGGGAATTTTACTGTTGTAACGGATGCTTCTGGGGAAGGCCTTGGAGGTGTTTTGCTACAAAATGATCAGGTCATAGCATATGAAAGTAGAAAACTTAAGTTACATGAGCTGAATTATGCCCCTCATGATTTGGAACTTGCTGCCATTGTTCATGCACTTCAAGTCTGGAGACACTACTTACTAGGGAAACCTTTTGAGTTGAAAACTGATCACTTGGGACTGAAATATATTTTTACTCAGCCCAATCTGAATGCCAGATAGAGAAGATGGTTAGAATTTTTATCACAATATGACTTTGATATAAGCTATATCAAAGGGAAGGAGAATAGAGTAGCTGATGCTCTAAGTCGTAGGAGGCACATTTCTGCTCTTATAACAGTAAGAACTCAGTTTAAAGATGAGGTAAAAAGTGCCTCAGAATCAGATGCATACTTTCAACAAGTAAAAGCAACGCTTGCTGCAGAACCTAAGGATATAAGGTATAAAGGTTTTCATTTTGATAATGAAGGAATCTTACGTTATGAAAATAGGGTATATGTACCTATGCTGAGCGACTTGAGGAAGAAGTTGTTAGTTGAATTTCATAATTCACCTTTCTCTGGACACCCAGGTATCACAAAAATGCTAGCTGATTTGAAACAGCAATACTTCTGGAAAGGTATGAAAAAAAGATGTGATTAATCTTGTGACTCATTGTCTGGAATGTCAGCGGGTGAAGGCAGAACATATGCACCCGGCTGGACTGTTATATCCTCATAGCATACCACAGTACAAATGGCAAGTAATAACCATGGATTTTGTACAAGGACTACCTATGTCCAGGAATAAACATGATGTTATCCTGGTAGTTGTAGATAAACTGACCAAGGTAGCTCATTTCATCGCTGGAAATCTAAAGGATGATTCACCAGTGTTGGCCAAGAGATTCGTACACGAAATTTTTAGATTACATGGTGTACCAGAACTGATTATATCTGACAGGGATCCTAGAATGACGTCAAGGTTTTGGAAAACGCTTAACACAGCCCTAGGAACGAAACTAAACTTCAGTTCTGCATATCATCTGGAAACGGATGGACAAACTGAGAGGGTAAATCAAGTGTTGGAGGATATGTTGCGAATGTATTGCATGGATCAACAGTATAAATGGGAAGAGTATCTTCCATTAGTTGAGTTCGCATACAACAACACTTATCATTCATCTCTTAAGATGGCACCATTTGAAGCACTTTATGGAAGAAAGTGCATAACCCCTGTAAGTTGGGACAGTGTTGAGGATAGAGTGGTAATTGGACCAGAGATTCTCATAGAAATGGAACAACAAGTTAAGCTGATTCGTGAAAGACTAAAGGAGGCAGTGGATAGACAGAAGAGCTATGCTAACCTTAAGCGGGTTGATAGAAGGTTTGAGCTTGGTGATAAGGTTTTCCTTCGTGTTAAACCTAGAAAGAGTTCTATAACTTTTGGCAAGGCTGCCAAGTTGTCACCTCGATTTGTGGGACCTTTCAAAATTGTCGAAATAATCAATCCTGTAGCTTATCGTTTAGCATTGCCACCTGCTTTATCTCGCATGCATGATGTTTTCCATATTTCTTTGCTCAAGAAATACGTTTCAGATCTGTCACATGTTTTAAATTGGAATTCCTTGCAGTTCCAAGACCCAGGAATAATCGTGGTTGAACCCACACGAGTGCTGGAAACTCACCAATTGTATTTAAGAAATCGTGATATTCAGCAATGTAAGGTCCAGTGGGACCAGTTTAGCGAAGAAAGTGCAACTTGGGAAAATCTGGAAGAGATGAAAATTGCTTTTCCTTCTCTTTTTCAACAGAATGAAATATGTTGATAAAACATACTTTTATGAACTGATTATTTTTTTAAGTAATTATGAAAGCCAGATGAAGGCAGACTTTATTCAGGTTGAATAAAATATGTTGTGACATTGATTTCTGGAACTATTCAATTATGGAAGTAGTCACATTGTTTGTGTACTAATAAATTGATTCACCTGAAGGTTAATTTAATATGTAATTCATCGGGACGATGAATCTTTTTAGGAGGGAAGCATGTAACACCCTGAACTGTTGTTGCTTTCTCCTGGGCATACAAGTGTTGATATGTGATTTCTTGTATAAGGATGTGTTCCTCGATTTAGAAATCATGCTTGATATGTACTGTAATTTCTTTGCAGATTGCAGATCTTGACTGAGTCAGAATATGGTTAGACTCTTTTATCTATTTCATTTTGTATCTGAGTTTAATCTGATCTCGGAATAAATTATAGAGTTATCCATCTATAATGTCTAGTCTTGGATCAGTGGAATTGATCCAAGTAATGCTTTAAGTTTGTTCATGATGAATTAAATCACAGACCTTGAACAGGATTGCAAGGTCTAGAAGTATTTAATAAGCTAGTCAGGAGTATGACTCAGGCTGATCAAGTAAAATGAATTGATTCCCGATATCGAAGTATATCTGGAAGGTCTCGATCGTGGACCAGGTAATAATTCGGTTACATACGATTCTGCAGAAGAACAGGAGCTAACCCTATTCAAGAAGGTATGATGAAGGTCTTTTTCTGAGTGTACAGAATGCAGACCTAACTGGAATTATTAAATGATTAGTAACCTAAGACTAAACCTAACCTAGACCTAGGCTATGTGTTAATGTCCTAAGTTAGTATCTATGTGTAATATGGTTAGTATGAGTATTACCCTAAATTCTAACCTAAGATACTAACCTAACTAATGAGGAGAATGAAAAGGGGCCTAAGGAAGGGGGTGCGAACCATGGGCGGCGTTTTCTATGAAATTTAATGCATGGGATAAGGATGAGGGACAGGTCGTGGCGGAGGTATAGGCAACAGCTAACCTGAGCCGACGTGGCAGGTCGCTAAGTTTGGAAATGGACTTGAATTTTCATTGGGCTGTCGCCAATTCTGGCGGTCGGTGGAAGTGGAGTCTGAGCAGGAAATTTGGTTTAATTGCATTCAATATTCTCAGTAGTCGAGCTCGGAACTCGCAAGAAGGCATGCAAACGGGAAGTTTGTTGGTTTGTTTGGCTGGTCACGATTTTCGGATCTCTCTCTTCCTGTTCACTGGTTCTTCGCACCAGTCTTCTTTGTGTTTCATGGTGAGCATGAGGTTATCTAGCTCTTTTCTCTGTCATGGAGGATATATATGTGATGGAGATAGCGAAATTTTGTTGGTCGCTCTAACTTGGAAAAGGAAAAGGAAGCACAAGCTCTTCCAGTGGTCTGCTTCAGAAATTTGAGCAAAAATACAGGCATGTCAGGCCCTAACCTTTAAATATCTTGTTGTCTTTCAAATGATTTCATTAGAACAACTCTGTTCTAATGATTTGAGAAATTAGTTGATTATCTATGGATGTCTGGTGTGATTTTTCTTGGTACTGTTTCTCTTCTAGTTCGAATCTTCATTTATCCTTTGATGGGTGTTTATTAAATTCGAACTGTGGCATTACTTCTTTGTGTTTGCATTTTGGGCTTAATTATGCGAAACATATGAAATGTGTGAATGCTCGGCCTGTACAGCGTGAGCCCATAGATCGTTCTTGTAATGGGTATCAGCAATTGTTTTGTTTGTCGATTTTTGATCGTCAATTTTGTGGGGAAAACAGTCGGGAAGGATACTGGTGTACCTGTTTGATTGTTCAGAGTTTTGGAAAATTTTGTAAGCTCTGTCGTGGGTTTTATTGATGGCGGTTATTGATACTGTTGGGTTTCGTTTGTCTTGAAGGTTGTTTGTGAATAACATCTTTTGATGTGACAGTATCTTTTTGCAACTCTTTGGAATTGTTTTCCTTTTCATAGGGGTAACGAGATTTAACCGTTACAGTATGCATTATGGATGTATATATATATTTGAATATTGGACAAGGATTTGTTTGAAATCTTGAGAAGTAACAGGTCTTTTGACCTCTGTTAACTACAGTAATTTTTGGGTATAGATTCCCCGGTTGTACTGTTTCGTTTCATTCTGTGTAACTTGTTCAAAATGTTGAAGAAGGTTTAGTTGGTATTTTCTTTATGAAAACAGTAATTATTGAAGCCTGTTTCTTTTATGTTTATCATTACTAGAGTAGATGAATCATTAATTATTCTTCTTTATTATCTTGAATACCGTTGTATAGACTTGGTTTGATTCTTGATAAACAACCAGTGTGATCGCTTCAAATTGGGACTGTTGGGTTTAATCTGTTGTTTGACCCTGTAGAGGGTATCTTGTTTCTTTTGGCTTCTGTATAAGTCTGAAATTGAACTCGTGATGTCTATTTGGCCTTGACGGATTTCTCTGAATAGTTTGACATCTTGTATATCGGCCTTATGAGTTAGGTCATGGATATTAACCCGTATCAGTATACAATATAAATACAAAATTATATTCATTTTTATTTGAATGACTCAGTGGAGTCGATTGAATGATTTATATGTTTAAGTCACTGTTCATGATTGAATATAGATGAATTTTGGAAATCGTTGTTCCGACGACTTAAGGGAATAATTTGTATTTTGATCTCTGTTATTCGTAAGAATATCATTGTGTCGCATTGGCAAGAGTTCAGTTGGATTCTTTGTTTGAAATCAGTAATTAAATTGTTTGCCTGATTTTTATTATGCTCCGTTGATGAGCTCAAATGGAATCATATGTAATTGTTTGACTTGTTACTACTGTCGGAATCATTTGAGTTCTTGGAAGGTAACTTGTATTTCTGTCTCTTAATGAACCTGCTACTTAGACACTGTCATTTGTCACTGTTGAGTTCCTTGAGTATGGTTAATTATTTCGTGTTCTGTCCTTGTTGGGGTGAGTCGCGAATACCACACTTTAGACTTGCATGTGCCAAGGTATGAATAGATTGGTTATATTCCTCTCCGTTTACTCCTGTCTGATTGTGACTGAGCATGTTCGGAAGTTTTGAGTGATTATCTTGGCATAATCTTAAGGAAACATTCAATTTCCTAATGCAATGTTGTCCATTGTTGACCGCAATTCTAGAGGTTCTTTGATTTCGAACTTGGGTTGAAAAGCCTTGTTTTTTTCGATTTTTATTATGACAGTAATTCTCCTTATAGTATGACAGACTTAATCATATACATACTGGATGAATACAATTCATATGTGAAGACATTACAGTAATGAACTTATGTGAAAGGAAGTGAGAATGATTTGGTTCTTTCTCTTCTTTTGCTTATTTGATGATATCTGTCTAACAGTGGGAATTGTTTTGTAACATATTGGTGGAATCCCGAATTGTTATGATATTTCCCTTTTTGGATGAATGAAACGATCTGTCCAATATGGTGGTTTTGGATGTAATGATTGTTCGTGTACATTCGTTCCTTGATTCTTAATATTTGATGAAATGTTAGAAAGTGATTAAGACTATTTTGTAACAATGTTAGAGTTACATATTTGTAATCATTTTGTATTACAAAGACATAGTCTGAATATGTTTACTTATGTGGATATCTGATCTCTTTTAAACAGGGTGTTTAATGAAAACAATTGATGGATTGCAATTGTTTTAAAAGTTAGTGCTTATCATGCTCAGTTCATTGAACTGACTCATGTGGACTATTTTTGCAGATGGTTGCCGTAAGAGGTAAAAGCAATGCAGATCTGACAGGCTGATCAGATTGTTTAATTGATTTATAATGAATTACAGCTTGATTTTATAAATGTACTATATGTGAAAAGATGTTTCTTTTCCGTTGAGCATTGTATCAAGTATGTTGTTTGCATAAAATGTAATGGTATAGTTTTGAAAGGAATGGAAATAAGTGTTTGATACTTATGTGTTGTATTCTATTTCTGATAGTTGACCTTCTTTGGTTTATATACCAGAGTGGTAACGTTATCTTTGTGTAATATGGATGCTTTTGTGACTGACAATGAAAGCTTATAAGGAAATGAGATTGAATTCTTATGAGTGTTTAGTAGTTCTAATTTGTTCTATCAAAAGCAATATTGAATTTAAATAATTGTCTTTCTAGAAGATAGGTTAAAAATGAACCTAAGCGGAACGCTAAACAAGCTGGATTAAATTACTAATCCCTAGTCCTAAGTATGACAGGACAATATTAAATTGGATTCTTAATCATTTATATCTTTATACTAATAAGTATGATATAAATTCAGTTAAGAGAACTTATATACAATCAAATGGAGTTCAGATGGCAATCTCAAGCAAAGGTTATGAGATATTGTCCAATTCTGTTGTTTTAGAATCAGGTGTATTCTAATGACTCCTTGATGAGAGCTTGACCTTAATACCTCTACCATGTAATGGGATTTATAGAGGAGGGTCGTCTTAAGACGAAGAATCCAGGGAACAGGAAAGGCTAACCTTAGGGAAAAGTCTTAAAAGTAATTTAAACTCAAGTGCGTAACGCATGTTATTAAGTAGATCTTTTCGAGGCGGATTTAAAGGTTGAGGACACAATTCAACTGCAGGGTTGTACCCCCGAGAAGATTAGGATCTTCTCGAAGTTACAAACAATGCAGATGACTTATGGCGACACCCTTTGCATTGATCGCTAAGATTTACACTTGATTTCGCACGAGTTACCCAGGGTCCGATTAAGAACGTGGTCATATTATAAGGCTGCCTAGGAGATTCGAGGTATCGTGACACACTGGTTGAACTGCAAGGTTGAACCAGTATGTCACCATATCCCTAATCCTCGTGGGCATCCATATAACATTATCACCTTGTTAATCTGCCTCCGGGTGATTCAGTTGTGAAAGGAAGGACTGACAGTAGTCAGTGTAGGAAATTCTATATAACATATGAATGGGGTGAAGGACGTATTCCAGATTGACGAGTATGCCGTTAAGGAATACGAGACATAAACAGTATGTTTCAAATCTTTGGCCAAAATATCGCAAGCTGCTGATTACGTTGTCCTAATTCACCTAGTCTAAGGGATGAGATGCCGATGAATAATAGTAACGATTATTCAGTTAGGTTCCTTGGACAGAGCATTCTGAATCCCAGAGTAGGGAAGAGAACCGCAAGAGTAAAGTGTTATCTAAAAACACCAACTCTTTTTACTCATGAATAGATCGGTAGATTACCGAGTCATGGAATGAATAGATCGGAAGTAATCCGAGTCATTACAGTTGGATATGGTTGTCTGTTATATGAATGGTTATTTGATTTGTGAGTTCTAAATTATGTATTTAGAACCAGGATGCAATTATCAAAAATAAAAAATAAAAAAAATTCACTTGTTCTAAAGTATAAAATGAGAATGTTACACAATATCTACTTCTGTTGATGCTAGCATTACACGCTTTTATGGATCCATGTGAACACAAAGGAACGAGGAGATCACACTAAGGGGACATAGCCACACACACCATCAGATTCACCACTGTTATGCAAAATCTAGGTTCTAACTTTCAAATTTCTAATTAGAAACATATCAAATAGAGTACTCAATTACTTTATTTCAATCAATTTTACTTTCGATATTTCTGGGGAAGCTGTGGGGATTGATAGTTTTTGAGAGACTATGATTCATTCCTCACTTCTGAGGTAGGATCGAGAGTCTTTCAAATAGACTAGATCAAGTATTTCATTATTTAGAATAGATTCACAGTTGCACAGACAAATAGCTATACTCGGTTATCTTGTTTGTTTTAATTTGTTATTCTAAATTGTCAATTTCTAGATATATTAAACAGTTACTCTTTTAAATTCGTTCGAATAGTTCATCAGAAAATACAAAAATAGAGAAATCATATATGCTATAGATATACTTAACATAGTTAAATTTCACTTTTCTACAGTTAATTTTCATTGTTGCTTTTGTATGACAATCATGGGACCTAGAGAGCCCAGGGAATACATATTCGAGCCAATCATGCCCCAACCCAATCTCACCACATTCATAACTGATATAGATCAGAATCTCAGGATCCAAGTCTTCCAAACAACGGTAAACTTACAAGAAATCATTTTCCAACTGCAAGGGTTAAACATAGAAGACGACCAAGCACACACATTTTGGTCAAATCAACCAAACTATAGATTACCCTAGATTCATATCCACATGATTGTAGAAGGGTTTGAGAGAGAGCGTACATTCGTTTGTGATCCTTTGGTCCCATAGCCAGACATAGGAGATATTCTCACAGATATATATACTAGCTTGAGAATTCAGGTTGCACAAATGCCTATAAGATATTCTGAGAAGATCGCACAATTATTGATTCTGGATATAGAAGCTAAAAAGGAATATGACTATTGGATACAAGGGATTAGGGATTGATTCTGCGCATGACCATAGCAGGACCACAACAAATACGAATCTACAGGTGTGACCCACAAATCCCATAGCCCAACGAACCTATAGCTGAATAAGACATAGATTCTGGCCTACGTACACTAGTATTCAAATCTACTCCACTTCCACCTATCATCATCGAATAGTTATCCTTATTAGACATAGCAGCTAACAAAGCTAAGGAGTTTTAGACTAGGCCAGAGAATCGCCCATAGAGAGTCAATTATATTTATCATCCGTCCTATGACCTTATCGGGGGACATACACGAAACTATCCCAGGACATTTTCCACGTATCCCACAACCTATAGACCGAATCATGCCAGAGATCGATATTGATTGGAGCCTTCGAGCAGTCATCCTTGCTTATCGATCTATCACAGCAGTTCAAGCTAGGAGGGCCTTCTTTGCCTTAGATTCACAGTTTCCACTAGTGCGCGTCGAAGACATCAGATTGCCTAACTAGTTTGTCTATATCCCACGCATATTCCATCCCCACCGGCTATCTCGGCATTACCTCGAGAGATCAGGTGCGAGGAAGAGTTACTTGTAGATTCCCAAACTCGCTTGTCACTTTTCCATCGTACAGTTACCATGACTGATCTTTATTCCACACGACAGTATGACAATGAGTTTATCATTGACTTTATCCCTCACTACTGCAGCGTAATTAACCAACTCAGTTTTCAATTACCTTAAACTAAACTCATATATTTGTTTACTCGAGCTTTGTTGTCATGCAAATGTGTAACAGGGAAATTGACAATTTTCAAGCATGACAACGATACCCCAGTGTAAAAATTTTCAAGTCCCATCATTCCAAGACACCCTGGGTAAAATCCATCATTTTGATCACCCCCTATTTGATGTCAAATTTTTCCCCTAGGTGAGTTAGTAAAGTGCACTCATTCCACCTAGGTTATTTTAGGGAGTTCTAAAAAGACACTATCTTCTGGCAGTATAGGGAAGGGCTATCACTAGCCTTCCCAAGACTGGATTCAACTGCCTCGATAGGAACGGAAGGGAAAAATTCAACATGGAGGTGAACGGAATACCTTAGAACATAATTGAAATGATTTTTGAAGGTTTGGGGAAGTTTTGTAGGACTTGGAGAAGTCTAAGTAAAAAATAGGGTTCACAAGCCTAGGTCGTACATAGGCCTAAAATAGTTGTTGGGATTCAAGAAGAAGATTCTGGGAGCTCTGGATGGAGTTAGGAGAAAAACATTTATATCCAAAAAGAGGATTCCAATACCTACATGATGGTGAAAATAATATTTTGCACAACACTTTGGCACATCAGGTCTGCAAGTAATTTTTCTTAGGCATAGGTGGCATACAAAATCAAAAATCCAAATTTCTAGGGATCACATTAAATAAAAAAGAAATGATACCCCCACCATTGGATTCATAAGAACATTTAAAGTTAGTGTCATATAAAAACTTTTCTAAAAAATTCCATCAGGAGCCTCAAGTTATCACTGTTACAAGTTCAGGACTTAGCCAAATTTTTGGGAGGACACGTGTCAGCACCAGGAGCCTGGTGGGATTTTGTGTCCCTAACTTCCCCCAAGGTCAGAGAAAACAAGGTTGGAAAAGTGCACCCAAACCCCTTGAATCCATCTCAGCCCTCATATGACCTCTTGGACCCTCATGTGACCTCCAGACTTGATAGTTCAGCCCCCAAGTGCATTTTTGGAGCATCCATTCCCTGTCGTTGGATCGGGCACCACGTGTCACCTTTAGGACCACCGTGGAAACTGATTTCCCTTATGAAACTGAGGTGGGGGACATAATAAATTGAAAATTGTGCCCATCCCCTATTGGGATTCATTTGGACACCCACATGACCAAGTTTTAGCTCCCAGGTGCATTTTTGGAGCATCCATTCCCTACCGTTGGATCGGGTGACATGTGTCACTTCTAGGACCACCGTGGAAAATTATGTTCCTTATATAACTAAGGTGGGGGACATCATACATGTAAAAATTCACCCAACCCCTATGGGGATTCATTTGGACACCCACGTGACCGATTTTCAGCCCCCAGGTGCATTTTTTAAGCAAATCCCTTGTCGTCGGATCGAGGACACATGGAATCACCTTAACAACCATGGAAATTGATGTCCCTCATGTCCCTAATGTTAGGGACATAAAGGAAATAAAAATACACCCAAACCTCCATTTTCATGTTTTGAAATTTTTAAATCTAGCACTTAGCCGTTTCTTCCTCCTCATTTCTCCTTCACAACTTTATACCTTGCCATGGCTCTGTGCATGATTGTCCAAACACCCGGTCCACTATTTTTGCTCAGAACCAGCTCCACCATGGCCATATAAAATATCCACACCATGAATACACTCAAATATGTAGGTATCAAAGAAAAATGGAGTGAAATAACGAAGAGTGGGGAGAAAATGAAGGGTTTTTTCCAGATAACCATGAAGTCACCTGATCGAAAAATCTTCATATCTCAAGAGATACAAGTCAGATAAAGAAGCCATTTTTTTGCAAAATTATGAATTTTTCAAGGTGATAAAGATGCAACAAACAAGAGGTCAAATGGTGCCTAGAATCATTTTCTCCAACAAAACCCTCTCTTCATACACTGACTCACATTCATTGGATTTCCCGTCATTCTGGCAATGGAAACGAGCTAAAAACTTGCACACAAGCTCAAAATGAAAAACCTATCACAATGGATTTTTTTTCATTGAAAATGGAGACAAAAATCAGACCTGTAAATTTTGAGCTCCATTAATGGATGCCACGGTAGCTCCGTGCCAGAAGCCACTGCCAGGTCAAATTTTTGAAATTTATTTCCAAGCATTCTAGTGGGCAAAACTATGCAAAATTCAAAGGGTGTGATCATAACAAAAAGAAGAGTCCAAAAAATTATGTTCCATCACAAATCAAGTACTAGAAACACCCTTTCTAAAAATAGTAAGTTTTCCTACACATGCTTGCTATTTTTGCTAAGTCTTCATCAAAAGCAGCTAAGACAAAGGCAACGGGTATTGAAGATCTCCAAAAGGCCAGAATGATTATCCAAAGTAGGAAATAGTGAAAATGGCCACTTAATAAATATAGTAAGCCATCCATTTGGGCATTTACTAAAAATAATAAGCCACACTCAAAGAGCAGCTTTGGCATAATGGGACTGTTTCACCCTTTTCTTAGATTATTTCTTTGAAGTGTTGATGAAACAGATAGGGTAATGGGCGTAGGAGGAATAATTGTTCAAATGTCAGTTGATGGTTTGTTGCATGTGTATGACTTCTGAATCCACAGCTGATCGTGAGAGCTTCCTTTTAGCTAGGAGGAACTACCTGTAATTGAAACAAGACCACCGGAAAGAATTAAACAATATGGGCAGTGAACTGCCTAGTGTAAGCTAGATCCGGGAAGTATGATACTTCCTAGATGGCTGTCAGTCCACTGTATTAAAAAATTCAATGTTGTAAACAAATTAAATCCTATTGTTATTTTAAAATGATTTAGGTATCTCACTTAAAACACAATAAGAAATAGATCTAATCTAATAGGCTAAGCTAGAATAGAATCCAAAGGTCAAATGATTGGTTTTGGGTCTCTGCAGGTCTGATAAAGGTCTCAAGTAGATCATAGGTGAATGAGGGTGAGATAAAATTAGGTGGGTAGGTCTCTATTCATGGATGTTTGGGAAAACACAGAGACCGGTGTCGGTCAGGGGTGACCGACGGCGGTTAGGTGTAACCGGTGCCGATTACTGTGAGATCTCGAAATGTCACAGAATAACCTTTTGGTCTCCTTTGTGATTACACAAAGGACTTTGGTTGGTCGGGATGAGGTATTTGGTGACTGGAGTAGGATTTTGTGAGGTTTTAATGGGTATATTGAGGTGAAAATGTGGAGAAGGTCAATAGGGGGAAAGGTAAACAATGGATGATAAAATGATGATGAAATGAAATAACTAGGAAAATATGATGTTGTACTTACTTAGATTTCATTCCTGAAGGCCTATGTGTGAGGGATGGAGGTGTTGATGATGGGTTTGAAGGTTGCAAGTGATCACCAATGCTGAAGAAAAGCTTCTGTATGGGATGCATTTACACTCCTCTTTGTTTGGATAGATCAGATTGTGGGTGGGATGGCTATGCAAGAGAAGATGCTCACTCTCCTTCCTTGGATGTGAGTTTTCAATGTAATTTTCTCTCTAAAGATGTGTTATCTCTCTGAGATGTGTTATTTCTCATCAAATTTCTCCCAATGTTTTCCAACCTTGAGAATAAGGTAGTTTAGGGGTTAAAAGGGGTAACTGACGATGGTCCAGCTTAACCAGTGACGGTTAGGGGTAACCAACATCGGTCAAGGCAGGATTTCCTAGGTTTAATAAACTAGGGAGATCCTCCTGATTTCCTTAGATCTCATGTCGTTATCCCCTGGATTAGACTGGGAGCTTCTTGTGAGCCTGTGGGAATGTGGTTAGAGGGAATGTAGGCATTTATTTTTAGGGTTTAGGTAAGTCTTAGTTAGTTATAAGAACTTACTAAGAATAGGTCTTAGATTGAGTTGGCTTGGTGAGGTGTCTAAGTGAAGTGTATGTGTGAATATTATTTAAATAAAATATTCAAATAATAAATATAGTGAGGATAATGCATTAATTTAATCAAATTAATTAAATTAATACTAGTGGGGTGAAGGGGGGTCATGGCTAGGTAAATGTAATAAAGGGTGCTTATTATTTGAGGTACGAAATGGGAGTGTGACCTAATTTTAGTGTCTACATTTTTCCCCTTTTTGGTGCATAGCTTGTATTGGTAAGTGATGCTAATAAAAATAAGATGTGGTTGCCCCATGTGTGGGTGAAGGTGATCCCCCTCAAAACAGGAACTGATGAAGCAACAGGCTGAAGCGGTGAGTGGTTTGATAAAAGGAAAATGTGAGGAAAAGGCAAGTGACTGGTGTCGGTCAAGCTTGGTTGATGTCAGTTGGTAAGAACCAAGATCAGTCACTAAATAGGTGGCCGATGCTGGTTATGTGGTAACCATGGTCGGTAAAGAGGAACCGGTATCAGTCACCAAACAGGTGAATGATGCCGGTTTAAGGGTGACCAGAGTCAGTTAGGATGAACCGGCACCACTCAGAATTTTAGGCACAAGGGTCCAAGAGGGATGTGGGCTAGGTAGTGGAGATGGGTAAAGTAGAAATAGGGTGGAGGGTAATGATAATTGGTGAATATGGTCATGGTAAATGTAGATTAATGTTGTGCTTAGATTGGATGCAGGGGAGATCACAGTTACACATGCGAGACAGGGTTTTACCACTCCAGGTGACATTGCATGGGTTAACGACCCCTTTGGAGCTGCAGCACATGGAGGTAGTGGGCTTGAGTGGTATTCAGCACTACCGACATGTTGTTTGGAAGCTCAATTTGATGGCCATGCTCATCAATAGATAGGACTCTGCAACCAAAATGTTCACATTTCAACAGGTGAGATGACTATCACCCTAGAGGAAATGTTCCCGATATTGCGGTTACCCATATTGGGGGCCAGGTTTACTCTATCTCCTCTAAGGCCTCAAAGGAGTTGATCGGGATAGTTTTTGGTGAGGGGATGGTGGAGCTAAGATTCCACAGCGTCATTTTGAGCTATAGCGAGATGTACCTAGCCCATCCGAATGAGATGGGGCTAGTGGTTTTATTGATGGAGGCAGTGTGTTGTTATGCACTGCTAGATGCAGAGGGTGGATGCTTTCCCCAATCACTGATGGGGGTGTTCCACGATATGATGGTGCATGAGACATGCTTTTCCTGGGCACCAGCATTCTTGGTGCAGCTATACCAAGAGATGTGGGTGTATGGGTGGTTGTGTAGGTTTAGCCTGTGCTGTAATTTTATACTGTACTACTGGGCCTACGAGCAAATAGTCTGTGTTCTAACTATAGGTATAACCGGAGTAGATGCATTTCCCACGAGGTGTGTGTAGTTGGGATATAGGATATGGGTGCCAGTTGCAGGTGTTTTGCACAGAATGCTTCAGTTCCTGGAATAGAGTTGCTTCTATCCTTTCATTCTTTTGAGAAACAGATAAGGGTTAGGCCTAGGAGGAATACCTGTTGAATGTTGAGAGGGTGTGTGTGTACCGTAGAGAGAAATCAGATTTATTGCGAAAAAATCCTTTTTGTTTGGGAAGGACTACCTGTAAATAAGAATACAAGACCACCAGATTTTAGTTAGACAATAAATGAGGGAACTGCCTTGGGTCCAGGAAATATTAGACTTCCTTTCGAAGGTGGTCAGTTCCCCTGCTAATACGAATTAACACAAATTCTAACAAAGAAGCTATTGTCAAATTACAATTTAATTGTCTCGTTAAAATAATAGAGAAAAGGCTGGTTTTGGTTTTGAATCAAAGTGACCGATGCCGGTCACTGTCACTGGTACCGGTTTCTGATAACCGATATCGGTAGTGGCAGTGATTTAGGGGCTTTAGTGAAGGTTGGCTATATGATGGCTATGGTGTTTATTAGGCTGGTAAATGATTGGGGATAGGTTACGGGGGTGATGGAGAAGACTCAGAGAATATGGGGGGCTGTTCTTGGGACAATGTAAGGGTAGAGGAGGTACAGTTAGATGTAGGGTGTTACCGGGTAGTGGATCTAGGAGTAGACTTATAATTACTGTGATTCAAAAATCCAAGAAATGTTATTAAAAGAATGTACAAGACACTACTTACTAGTTCCTGATGAAGACACAGGTCCAAGGATTGTGATGACAAAGGTAGGGTTCAGGTAGGATGATTTGACAATCCAAGATGAGCTATCTTCTCTCCCAATGCTTGAATGAGTGTCGCTGTGCTCTAGTTACTCAGTTGCAGTCTTGGGCTCGATGTCCTTCTCTGCAAACTATTCTCTTTCCTTCACTTGTCTCTGCTCTGACAAGTGAATTCCGGATCCTTCCAATGACTTCCGATTCAGATCCTTTGTTTTTGGTTGGGGGAGACCATTTACAGGGAACCGATGGTGGTTATGTAACCGACGGCGGTCGAGTAGGAACCGATATCGGTTAAGTCAAAGTGGGTAGCCAACTTTCCCTCCTTTTCTCCTGAGGAATTAGTTGTGGGCTTGGTCAAGTCATTATGAGGTTGGTTTTGGTGCAGGTGAGGAGTAATTAGTCATGGGTGTGGATGTAGACCAAGTTATAGGTATTTATTAGGTTACTTTAGGGTTAGGGCTAGGTCATGGTGAGGTGGCGAAATGAGGTGGCAGGTTTGGAGATGTGGATTTATTAATTATAAGGTAATTAATAAATAATTGTGTAAGGTTTAGGTGATGAGGTTAGGTTGCGAAATGAGATGTGGGGCACAGGGGGTTGTAAGACACAAATTTGGTGTCTACATTAGCCCCTTGTTGTCGTGTAGCTTGTCTTGTAAAGCTGCACTGACAATAATAAGAAGTGGTTACTCCTGTTAAGGGTATAGGTAATCCCCCTCAAATCTATCACATATTGAGGTGACGTGAAATCAGGGATAGGGTTGATAAAGGGTGAATGGTGTTGAGATGATGGTAAGATGGTGGGGTAAGTGCAAGGAAGCAGATGCACATTGAAATGTAGTAGTGCGACCAAGGTACATGATTTGAAGAGCAAACAAGCAATTCATAGGCAAAGGTCGATAGTTTATCCAAACAAGGGTGATATAATCTTGGTATCCAAGGCATAGGAAGTAGCTCCAGGGGATTTAACGGGTATGGTACAGGAACGTTGAGGCATGTTCGGCAATACCAAATGGTTGGTTTGGTTGAGATAAACATCATGGTCTCTGTCTAGGCAAATTTGGTCAACTGATCAAGTCAAGTACCCTAATCATGCTAAAACACGAACAGGTGAGCTCGATTGAACAAAAAGCTACACGATGGGTGGATAAAATTGTAATTTTTGGGTTTTAGACGAGGTATTTAATTGGTGCAGCCTTGGGTCGGGCCGATTGATTAGTGATGGCCATGGGTCGGGCCTGATTGGTTGGTTGCGGCGTTGGGTCGGGCCAAATGGTTGGTTACGGCCTTGGGTCAGGCCAAATGGTTGGTTGTGGCCTTGGGTCGGGCCTGATTGGTTGGTTGCGGCCTTGGGTCAAGCCTAATTGGTTGGTTGTGGCCTTGGGTTGGGCCAAATGGTTGGTTGCGGCCTTGGGTCGGGCCTGATTGGTTGTTTGCGGCCTTGGGTCGAGCCTGATTGGTTGGGTGCGGCCTTGGCTCGAGCCTAGTTGGTTGGGTGTGGCCTTGGCTTGGGCCTGGTTGGTTGGTTTCCACCGTGATTTGGGCCAATGAAGTCAAAAAAGGCTATTTAGCAAAGGAGGGTATAAGCGATGTGGTGAGAAAGGGAGATTGGTGAATAAGGGAAGAAATTGTGGTAAAATAAGTGGGTAACCGATATCGGTTATGTGTGACCGATATCGGGTAAAAGACCGATACCGGTATTCTAGGGCGCGAAATAACTGGTACCGGTATTCTTTTTATAGGTTTTTGACCTATAACCGATACCGGTATTCATTGTCACATTGTCCATGACGGTATTTGTGGTATTCTAGGGCACGAAATAACTGGTATCGGTTATAGGTCAAAAACTTATAAAAAGAATACCGGTATTCATTGTCACATTGTCAATTTGAGAACCAATACGACTTGTCTGGGTTTAAAAATTGATTTGGTTGAGTTTGTAAGCTGAGTTGGTAGTAGTTGAGTGGAGGAGTGAGTGATTGGTAGACCCCAGCGAGTAGGAGGTATAATTTGATTGGTGGAGGACCCAGCTGAGGAGATTTATAGCCATGGCACAGCCAGAAGGAGTAGGAGGTGCTGGACTAGCTGGACCACCACCACCTATCCCACCACGATGACGTGTAGTCGTACCGGTAGGCTCTAAACCTCTAATTATGTGAATTTAATGATTGTAAGCGAGATGTGGGTTTTGGGTAGGAATCCAAATTTTTAATAAAATAATGAATAAATTGAAGTAATTTGTAAAATGGAATGGGTAGGTAGGTTAGTTAGGCTAAAACGGTAGGGTGGGTAGGTTTGTAGGGTTTTCCAGTGGGTAAAAGGGTAGAAATAGGCAAAAAGATGTTTTTGGGGGCCGCGTCGGGCTCGGCTCTGGACCTGGACAATGACCGATGTCGGTCACCAAATATTTGGCACAATTTGGATTTGTTCAAGATATACCTATGGCTTATATACCATACATGAGGATCGACGCTGAGGCAGCATTCTCACCTCCCCGGCCGACACCTCCAGAAGGGCTAGAAGAGATAGCAGCCGATCACAGGGTAATGGATGCGGGAGTGAAAAAGGCCTATAGATTATGGTGGGTAACAGAGCTATGAGGTGTACGTGATCGTCTTGTCATAGATGTGATTACAGCGGAGAGAGACCACCTGCAAGATTTGGTTCACCAGCTTCAAACACAGGTGAATGAGATAACGAGATTGTTAGAGGTTTCGCAGTTATGAGTGGAGAGACTAGAGGCAAGATTCCTCCACGCGAGAGGACTTATTCGTATGTTACAAGAGATGTTGGCGGATCAGTGGGAGGAACCAATACCAGTGGCACCTTTGAGGATGGAGAGGCCAAGTGAGTGGCGTCGACGATCACGATCACCACCTGATTCAGGAGGAGGCACAAGGGTCTAAGTGATTTTCATAGGAGTATAAGAATAAATAAGTATTTCGACCTGCGCGTCGATGATAGAGAAGATGTACTTGTTTAAAAAAAAAAACTAAATATGTATGTTGATTTGAGTGATGATAATAATAAGAATGGTTGTGTTTTGAATTTTTTGTTTTGAGAAAGGATAAAGATGACTGTTTATCAAATAGAAATACACAAAAAATATTTATATTTACAACACATGATAGGTTATGGTAGGGGATGGTCGAGCTAACCTTGGGAGACCCCATGTCTCCTAAGTGTTTCCTACATATCCCATTGTGCAAAGCAAGGAGGGGCCTCAGACCGATGTAGTTCTCCCTTAGGACTAGGGAGAGGTGAATTCAGGCAATTTGGTTGTGGTTAGGCAATTTGTCGGTTGGTAAAAATATTGATATTGGTAGGGTAATGTTGTTGGTGTTGGTACAGTATTGGGGGTATTGGTGTAGGTATAGGTGAAACGAAAGTTATCTTACCAAGTAGTAGGGAATCGTGTCCTGATTAAGGTCAACACATAATCCTAGATTCGAGTAAAAGAGACAAAAGTGTCCCGTAGCTGAGAAGAGCTAAACAAACCACATATAAATGCCAGGATGAGCTTGAATCCCTAGGTACCTTGCATATGCGAGAAGTCGATAGGTGAAAAGATTCGTATAATCACAATATATCGGATATATGTCACGTCCCTTGAGTTTTATTGCTTTGACGAATGGTGAAGGTGAGGTAGCTGGTATAGTCGGGGGTGTAGAGAACTTGTTATAAGGTGATTATTCTAATGAAAGAGAACCAAACCTAAATAGACAAGTCCATGACTCAAAAGTGCTTTGGAATACTGCTTTTTTACTTTTCTAGATATAGACTGATCGATGCGGGAAGTCTACATAGGGGATATGCATTTTGTTGTTCTTGAGATCTTCACGAAGATGATCAATGCGAGAAGCTTCTGATAAAGGATGACTTTGTATAGCTGTCCTTCAAGGGAGAAGTTTATTTATAGTAGCAGATGTGGCTTTTGTGTATAGTTGTCCTTCGGGGGAGAAGTCTATTTATAATAGAAAAAGGGGCTTTGCATGTAGCTGTCCTTTGAGGGAGCAGTCTATGTATAACGTAGAGGTCTAGATGTCTGTTTGACATGAAGCATCTAGTTTTGTAGGAAGTTTGACTCAAGAATATCCCATAAGCATATAATTGAGAACATGTTATTTTGATACTTTTAAGTCATGGACTAGACTAAAAAAGGGGAAGATATCTTTAAGGGGAGGTGATGACCAAATCATGTGAGCTTGATTTTATTTTGAGATGCATGAAACAAGGTGTATGAGGTGGTAAATGAGCTTAAGGGACGAGCGCAAGGTAGATAAGAAGTGATGTAACACTAAATTCAACAGTAGAATAGTCGAAGATGCAAGGCATTAAGGGGTTCAGGCTCGGGTTTACCATTAAGTGAAGCTAAATGGCAAGTGCCTGATCCGTAAGTATGAGTGATCATGTAAGGCCCAATCCAATTAGGAACAAATTTTCTACGTTTGCTCTTTTCTAGTTTGGTTACATGTTGATTCTCTTTGAGGACAAGATCACCAACCTTAAAGGTATGCTCATGAATTCGCTTATCATAAGCACGCTTGATGAATTTTTGATAGATTTGAAGATGGTTAAGAGCTATAAGACAACGCTCGTCAAGAAGCTCCACTTGGGCTAACCGCTCTTGGCGGAAATCATCGTTGGTGAGAATATCCTAAAGAGATATTATTAGGGAGGGTATTTGTATTTCAAGAGGCAAGACAGCCTTGGTACCATATACCAAAGAAAATGGGGTGGCATTAGTGGAGGTGCGAATGCTAGTCCGAATAAGCCCAAAGGGCAAAGGGGATGTGCTTAGGCCAATTGCTTCCCAGAATCATTAACAACTTTCATGAGAATTTTGGTTAGGGTTTTGTTAGAAGATTTGGCTTGACCATTTGCTTATGGATAATAGGGTGATGAGAAGCTAAGTTTGATACCAAAGTTGTCACAAAGGTCTTGTAACAAATTATTTTTGAAAGATTTTCCATTATTTGTTATCAGGCAATGAGGAACGCCAAAACGATAGATAATGTGATGGTTAATGAATTCTACGATTTTTTCTTTTTTGGTTGAAATGAGTGGAATGGCTTCCACCCATTTAGTGTAATATTCAATTGCTGTGATTATCCAACGGTGACGTTGTGAAGAGGGTGGGTGAATCTCACCAATAAGGTCTAAACCCCATTGTGAGAAAGGCCAAAGATCTCGTGCGACCTGTAGCGGATGGCTAGGAGTATGTTGAAGGTTGGCATGTTGTTGACACATAACACAACGCTTAACATATTCGTAGCAGTCGTTATTAAGAGTAGGCCAATAATAGCCTAGGCGAAGGATCCGTTTGGCCACGGCAAGGCCACTAAAATGTCCACCATAAATACCGTCGTGGACTTGTTGGATGGTATAGGTGACCTCCGCACTGGTTAGACATCGAAGGAGGATGCCATCAAAGCCACGTTTATAGAGGAGTCCCCCCATGACGACATAATGAGAAACACTTTTAAGAAAAGCACGTTTTTCGTTACTAGTAAGGTCAGGTGGGAGAACAGAGGTTGTAAGGTAGTCGTGAAATTGGTGATACCAGGTATCCTGCGAATTAGCAGACACATTATTTATCATACAAACATTCGGGGCTGAGTAAGATGGGGAAAAGAGTTGTTGGACCAAGATGAATATGTCAGAGTCAGTTGGTGAGGCAGGAATTTGTGAGGCTAAGCAAGCCATAGTATCCGCAAATTTGTTAGTTGAGTGGGGAATGGTTTGGATAGAATAATGAGTAAATAAGGTCAAAAGTGAATCCACGTAATGTTTGTACTTTTGAAGTTCCTCATTTTTACATTGGTAGATGCCCATAACTTGATTGACTACCAATTGAGAGTCTCCAAAAATATTGATAGATTTGACACCTAAGTGTAACGCAACCTGGAGACCCAAAACAAGGGCCTCGTATTCCGCTGTATTATTAGTGCAGGGGAAATCGAGCTGGAATGAAAGAGGCATAGGCTCAGCGTCAAGAGGAATGAGAACAACGCCGGCTCCTCCACCACGCTGGCATTTGGATCCATCGAAAAAGAGGGTCATTGGATATGACTCCTCACTGAGTGAAAGAGTGGCGATGAGTTCGTCGGGGAAATTAAAATTGGTAAATTGTTCCCCAGGTAAAGGGGCTTCCGCGAGTTGGTCTGCGATAGTTTGTCCTTTGATTGACTTCTGGTGTACAAACTCAAGGTCGAGGTCGGCAAGGAGCATAAGCCATCGGGTGATGCGTTGGTTTAGATTTGGTTTGGCATATAATGCATACATATAATGAATGGGGTCCGCGTTGGTGATGACAAAAGTTTTGTGATTCAGGAGGTAGTGTCGGAGTTTGGTGGCTACGAATGATAGGGCTAGGCACAACTTTTCTACATGTGTATACCTAGTCTCATAATCCACCAGAGTACGACTTATGTAATAAACAGCTTGTTCTCGATGCTCAGAGTCACGATGTGCGAGCATGGCTCCTACAACATGGTCGGTGGCAGAAAGGTAAAGGTAGAAAGGGTGATCGTCCTGAGGTGGGATAAGCATAGGTGGCTGCAAGAGATAGGCTTTAAGAGCCTCAAAGGCTTGGTGGCACTCTTCGTTCCATTGAAAGGAAATGTCCTTTTTAAGGAGGTGATGGAAAGGTTGACATCGATC
The DNA here is from genome assembly GCA_019776745.2 of Taxus chinensis. Taxonomy (NCBI): domain Eukaryota; kingdom Viridiplantae; phylum Streptophyta; class Pinopsida; order Cupressales; family Taxaceae; genus Taxus; species Taxus chinensis. The sequence goes on along the minus strand of CM034150.1, from coordinate 107,074,868 downwards.
TGAGAGTTGGGAGATGAAACGCCGGATAGATTGGAGTTTACCTTGCAAACTACGCAATTGTTTGAGGTTAGTAGGTGGGGGAATTTCTAGGATAGCTTTGACTTTAGCTGGATCGACCTCGATGCCACGCAAAGAGACAATAAAACCAAGAAGTTTTCCCGAAAGGACACCAAAGACACATTTATTTGGTTGAAGATGAACACAATATTGTAACAGGTGATCGAAAATAATGGTTAAAACATCGAGATGTTCACTGCGATGTTTAGATTTTCCAAGAAGATCATCGACATAATCCTCAAGGATAGTGTGCATAATGTCATGAAAAATGTAAGTCATAGCCCGCTGATAGGTCGCACCAGCATTCTTAAGGCCAAACGGCATGACACGATAACAGAAGGTTCCCCAAGGAGTTATGAAGGTGGTTTTATGTTGATCGGCCGGGGCTACCAAAATTTGATTGTATCCCGAGAAGCCATCCATGAGAGAAAGCATCTCATGGCCCGCAGTGAGATCAACAAGTTGATCAATACTTGGGAGGGGGAAGTCATCCTTCGGGAAAGTGAGGTTAAGGTCCCAGAAATCCGTACATATCCGAAGTCCCCCCGTTGCTTTAGTAACAGGTACGATGTTAGAGATCCATTGAGGATAGTCAATAGGTAAGATGAAGGAAACAGAAAGGAGTCGTTGAAGCTCTTCTTTGACCAAGAGGGCAATGCGTGGATGCATTTTTCTCAGTTTTTGTTTAACTGGTTTGGCATCAGGTTTTAAGGTAATGTTATGGACAGCAATGTCAGGATCAATTCCTGGCATGTCAGCGTAGGACCAAGCGAAAGCTTTGTTGCGGGCACGGAGGAAGGTAGTAAGGCCAGTTTGTTCTGATGCGTTAAGAGATTGTCCGATCTTCACAATGTGAGGATCGTCCTCTGTGTGGATGTTGATTTCTATAGTCGACTCATTCAACATGGTTTGAGTATCAGATGGCAAGGCGCGTTGAATATAAGAGTCGTCCACACCAAGGTAAGTGAGGATGGAGTCGTCATCCTGGCACTCAACAACATTAATTGAAGGTGAGTCCTCTTCGATCATGTCTGGATACAGAAGGGGAAGAGAAGATGGGTCTTCATTACCACGTTGATAAGTGAGAGGACCCAGGAAGATAGCGTTTATGAAAAAAAAAAGTTAGGAGGGATAGATTCAGGGTCTATCGACTATGTGGGTGATGATGGCAAAATGGGTGATGATGGTTCGGTAGGGGTGACGTCGGTTCATCTTCATCTTCCCAGATACAACTGACATGAGGTTTCTTTGGTGTAAGTGTTTCAGGAAATCCAAGACCACTACGATCTTTGTGTTTGCGTGTAGTCACGGGAATGATTGTATGTCGGCCTTGTTCATAAAGACCAAAACCAAAACCTTTCCAAGCACAGCGAGTCAAGAAGGTGAGGGCGAAACGACGATTTGTCAGGTATTGAAAATCAGATTGGAAGGGAACCACACCAAGGGGAGGTTCAGGGGTAACGAAGGATGCGTCGACACCCCCATACGTTAGGTTGGTGCGGTAATTAGGTGGTCGTAGGAGATTACCTCCCCCACACGACGGTCGTAGGTAGGATGCGCATGTAACTGTCCATACTCCTGTGGGGTATGGAAAGAGCTAACGTTATATAGGCGATACTCCCCCAACGTAAGGCGTTGAAAAACATCTACTAAGGGGTCTGAGGTTGGGATGTTGTCCGCGGGAAAGGAAGTGGTATTTGCGACAGTGGTTTCATTGGTTGAAGGTGTAGGTGCGGTTGAGGTGGATGGTTGAGGTGTGGTTGAAGTGGATGGTTGGGTTGGATGAATGGGTGTCTTGACTAGTACAAGCACATCATTAGGGTGATATAACATATTGCAGGTTTTGAAGGGGGGAGGATCAGCTTTTACGGTGTAGGACTTCCCCTCGTACTCAAATTTTATGCATCTATGTAAGGTGGAGGGAACGCATCCCATAGCCCGGATCCAAGGGCGGCCTAACAACATGTTGTATTGGAATTCACCCTCAAGGACATAGAAGAGTTCGGGTAAGGTACGTGGCCCTACACGAATGTTAAGGATCACAGTGCCTAAGGTAGAAGTAATAGCATCATTGAATGAACGCAACATGGTGGGGTTGGCACACATGCAGCTAGAGGGGATATTCATTTGTTGGAAGGATTTGGAAGAGATGATGTTTAGGCTGGCACCCCCGTCAATCATAACACGATGTACCTGAATGTCCCGGATGTAAGCTGAGATGAAAAGAGTGGGGTCAGGATCTTCTGCACCAAAGTCAACAATTTCGTCTTCGGAGAAACTGACAGCAGCGGTTTGCTGCACAGGGACGGAAGTGGTAGATTGTTTGGTGAGAGAGGCAACATGGTTGGGTGTTAAGATGGAGGTAATGGGCAAGGTTTCGTTAGGTAAGACCTCTATCCCTTGAAGGATTTCAACAAGACCTTGGCGATGAGATTCATAGGTCTGAATGAGATCATACAGTGTCATTTTTACAGGTGATTGGTGAAGCTGTTTGATCATGGTACGATGGGCCACTCCATCAGAGACGGGGTAGGCAAGTCCATGAATAACCACTTTAGGTGGTGGTGCGATCGGGATGGCGGACGGAGAAAGAGAGGCCGCAGGAGTGTTTTCTTTAGCTTTCCCATTGTTTTTCTGCCCTCGAGTAGCAACACTAATCATGTTGATCTCGTGAACACGAGAGGAGGAAGACGGTAGGGATAAGTCATGGTCTTCGAGAGGTGGGGTTGTAATAATGATAGATCTTGGTGAGGAGGGGACAGGTGGTATAGGAGAGGGGATTGAAGCTAAAGGTTTCTCCCTTTGTAAGTTGTCTTTCTTAACCTTTCTATCCGAGAGAGGTGACTGACGAAGTATGGCTTTCAAAGCTTTGCATCCCTCTACATCATGTCCTGGTGTGTGGTGGTAAGCGCAGATTTTAGACTCATCATAACCTATAGGTCTGAGGTTTAGATGGATCATAGGGTCTAAGTGGGGGTAGGGAAATGGTCGCATTCTCCACCAACATAGCAAGGATTTTGGCGTAAGACCCTTTGAGCGGGTCAAAGTCAGAGGAAGATGAGGCTATTGACTAAGTGGGTTTCGGTAATGACTAGGTATGGTTGATTCGTATGGGTGGTGGCTTAGCCAAGGGGTTTTGATAATTGGATTTAACTAAACGTGGCTTCTTCGGCGCAGAAGTTATGTTTAGCTGGTCAGATGACGTGGTAGTAGAAAACAACCACGGAGAAAGAGGAGTGATAGTAAACAAATCCTTTGATGATGGAGTTTGTTTAGGGTTGATAGGTGGACAGGATACTTGGGGTGATGGTGTTGATACACCCGTGGATCTTTGTATGGGTGCAGCAAGTGTAGGTCATTTTAAAGAAAATGCAGGAGGTATGATGTATTGATGCAAGGTGGAGGGATGAGGTCCCAATATAGAAGGTAGGTGTGACGGCGATGGTTTTAGTTGTGATAGAGGCATAGGTTGGGATTGAGGAGATTGGGTTTGTCTCTTAAGTGGATGGACGGCTTTACTTTTGGATAAATCTAACCGTTTAGTTGGGTGTGTGTTAGACTGGGTATTGGTGAGGTCCCAAGCATAGGGGAAGGTTTGGTTAGGTCAATAGAGGTGGATGAGGTATTTGGTAGAGATGAGGGGGGTGAAGATGAGGACATAGGCATTTTAAGCTTTTGTAAACACTTCGGGTATATGGTAGAGGCGTCTGGATCGGTCATCTGCATTTGAGTAGAATATGGTGTACTCAAACGTTCCCATAGGACTCGTCTATCTTCTGAGGGGTGACAATCCTCACGTGTGAATAGGAACTTTTGTATGGAAGAGAGGTGGGTTGTGATTTTGGTCCACTATGGGTGTGATACAGGGGGTAAATGAGGCACTGTATCAATGGGCGTTAAGAGGTCAACTGGTCACTGAAAAGATTTAGGCGATAAAGAAATAATAGGTAGGAGGGCATGTTTGAGAGGATCTGTCATGATTAAAGAATTTGGTGATGTCGGTTCAAAGGGTTTCTCTGTCTAAGGATGACGAAAAAAGTGGCGAGCCTTCCTCTTGTACAGCAAGAGTGGTAGAAGGAGATGTTTGGGAAATAGATAAGTTAGATAACATCTGCTCACAGTCTTACAGAGATGTGGTGTAAGAAGGCTCATCTGTGAGAAGAGAACTCTGGGTGGTTAATTCCTTTATGGGTAAAGGAATAGAAAGGATTTCGTCTTGTCTTGATTGGTGGTGAAGGGGGGTTCGGGTCCCTGCGTTAGTGAAGAGGCTTGATTCAAGAATTTCCTCGATAGAAGCTTTTGGTTGGGAGTCGAAGACTGCATGGATTTCATGAACACTCTCCTCGGCTAAGATATCTTGGTTTATGTTACTGTTAGAAGAGTGGTTTGGGAATGGTTTGTTGAAGATTTTCAAATTTCAGTTAGCAGGGGCATTAGGATTATCGAGGGTTATATCCCCTACATCAACCATTTCCTGCACTATGTTTTTCAACATCTTGCAGTTTTCATGACTGTGTCCCTTCACGCGGTGGAAGTTACAGAAGTCATTTTCTTTGTACCAAGAAGGTATAGCGCGGGTGGAATCAAACCCAGAGTGAGGTTTAACAGGAGGTAAGGTAATAGCTCCTGCTTTGAGCAATTTTTCCAATATCACACCATAAGTTTCTCCTAAGGGAGTGTAATTGATGGGCTCGGCTTTATACTTATAGGTGGTTTTTGGCGGGGTATTAGATGGTGTTTGGGATTTGACCATCACCGCGTGTACAGCTCCTTTTGATTTTGAAGCATTCGATGCATGAGGATTGGTGGTGTTAGGTTTTTTGGTGGAGTCTTGGGTTCAGAAATTGGGGTTTTTGTTGCGCAACAACAATTTCTCTTCCTCTAAGGCTCGAATCTCTAGTTTTCGAGCCATAGTAAATGCCTCATCAAAGGTGCAGAAAGTTTGAATTTGGAGGGTGGGAGAAATGTGCTTAGTGCAGGCCCGCGTAAAGAGTTCGATAAGTTCGGCCTGAGGCAAGGCATAAGTAAGTTGGTTGATAAGGCCCCGCCATCATCCAACGAAATCTGCGATAGATTCGTCTTCAAATTGTCGGATGGCATAGAGGTCGGTGATAGATACTTTCTTGGCAATGTTAATGGAGAAATGATCCAAGAAAGATTGGGCTAATTGGTTAAAAGAGAAGATTGAGTGCTGGGTTAAAGCACTGTACCACTCCAAGGTGGGTCCTGATAAGGACATGGGAAAGGTGCGGAGTAGTAAGGCATCGTCATGAGCAATCAGATAGCAGGCATGTCTAAATGATCGCAAGTGTTGTTGAGGATCCTCCTTACTATTAAAATGAGTAAATTTTGGTAATTCCCATTGAGGAGGATATGAATGAAGGGGGACAGAAGGGTGGATAGGCTCCCAAAAAACTTGCTCATATGTCAGGGTGCTACGGCTTCCTAAAACAGAAGCCTCTAGATTTTGCATCTTGTCCATCATTTGTTTGATTAAATCAGTGGTTGGATGAGATGATGGTGCGGTTGCCGTAAACGGAGGGGGATTGGGCCAAGGGCCACCACTAGACAATGGTGGGGTTAAATGTTGATAAGGTATTGAGGACGAATATGTTGAGGCGACCGAATAGGGATGTCCTATATAAGATGTTGAAGTCACCAGATACGTGTGTGGAAATGAAAAGGTGGGCGGAGCTTGAGAAGGAAAGCTTGTGTGGATAGGTGGCAGAGAGCAAGTTATGAAAGGAGTAGTCTGCGAGAGAGACGAGGTAGGAGCAGTCGGTGGTAATGATATGCTTGGCCCCAGATTAACCAAAGGAAAGCCAATTTGTGTCGTATGAACCCCCGAAGCCACTGAGTTGGGAGACAGGGCTAAGGATGAAGAAGGTAAGGCGGAATTATCAGGTGGAGAAGGAGCTAAATGAGCAGCTATGCTAATAGGCATGCCAACAAGGAGTTGACCATCGGGTGTACGGTCAGGGGCATGAGACAAATAGTATTGTACAGTGCTAGGATTAGCATCCAAAAATTTCACAAATTCCTTATCTCCTACAGGGATTTTGGGAACCTCGCTGGTGTCTATAGGATTCCCCATAGGATGAGAAGGGGGTGATTTAGGAAAAGGCACGGAGCAGGCATGTGAAACCATGGCTGCAGCTTGTTTCTGAGTGATAACAACCATGGATAAGGGTACACAGTAAGGATGCAATCTATCGGGAACAAAAGCAGCAACAAAATGTTGGAATTGGCAGGTTGCTGGTTTTGGGAACTGCAAAAGACAGTAACCGATATTGGTCAGGGTAACCGATGTCGGTCAGACTATAGCCGGCGTCGGTAAGTTAACCGATGTCGGTATAATAGGACCGGTGTAAGAAACTGTAAGAAGTTGCTGATTTGGGGTTAACGATGCTTAGTATACCTACCAAACTGTTCTGAAGTGATCACAGAAAACAATGTATGACAGAGAAACAGAACTAAAAAAAAACAAGCAAGATGCACAAGCAAATTAACAGACTAACCCTAGGATTAGTTTTAATCACTTTGGGCTTATGCCTTAGACGCAAAATGATGTCAATCCTAAACAAAAGACCTAGGGGAAATGTCAAGTTTGTTTTGGCTTATAAGGTTACCTCAATCGGGCGGAGGAATACCGCGGAAAAGGGGGGATGTTTGAGCTGTTGTGTTAATTATGATGTGATTCGGTATGTGTTGTGCAGTGAAAGTAAGATTAATTTCTTGTCAATACCGTGGACATCACCCCCACGTGTACGACCTGTTACTTAATCTACGTTCACTAGAATTGAAAACAGCAAGCAAGAATGTGATGCAAGTGTTTTAAACCCAAATCGAAATGTGAAAGCAAGACAAATGATATTTTAGTAGAGGAAAATAGCAAGATGAAGCAAAGAAGATGACTTTCACGCTGTCAATGCAAAGATGATGAACCAAGAAATCTAAAGACAAATTGCAAAAAGAGGATTTTATCCCCAAATAGTCCTGTCAATTCTGTTAAAATATTCTTGTGAATATTTTAGAAGACTAGAAAATAGCAAGTGTGCTCCCTATATGAAAGCAAGCAAGAAAGAAAGAAACCCAAAAAAGTAGCTCATGCCTTAGGGTCCCACCACTTATGGGCGTGCCAAAATGTTTCGCACATCTTAAGTAATATTCTTCCGTTCCTTCTGTAAGAATAGAGTTGCTTCTATCCTTTCATTCATTTTGAGAAACAGATAAGGGTTAGGGGTAGGAGGAATACCTGTTGAATGTTGAGAGGGTGTGCACGTACCGTAGAGAGAGATCAGATCGATTGCGAAGAACTCCTTTTTGTCTAGGAAGGACTACCTACAAGTAAGAACACAAGACCACCAGATTCTAATTAGACAATAAATGAGGGAACTGCCTTGGGCCCAGGAAATATTAGACTTCCTTTCGAAGGTGGTCAGTTCCCCTGCTAATATGAATTAACACAAATTCTAACAAAGAAGTTATTGCCAAATTACAATTTAATTGCCTCGTTAAAATAATAGAGGAAAGGGCTGGTTTTGGTTTTGAGTCACAGTGACCGATGCCGGTCACTGTCACCAGTACCGGTTTCTGATAACCGATATCGGTAGGGGCAGTGATTTAGGGGCTTTTAGTGAAGGTTGGCTATAAGGTGGCTATGGTGTTTATTAGGCTTGTAAATGATTGGGGATAGGTAATGGGGGTGATGGAGAAGACTCAGAGAATATGGGGGGCTGTTCTTGGGGAAATGTAAGGGTAGAGGAATGACAGTTAGATGTAGGGTGTTACCGGGTAGTGGATCTGGGAGTAGACTTATAATTACTGTGATTCAGAAGTCCAAGAAATGTTATTAAAAGAACGTACAAGACACTACTTACTAGTTCCTGATGAAGATACAGGTCCAAGGACTGTGATGACGAAGGCAGGGTTCAGGTAGGATGATCTGACAATCCAAGATGAGCTATCTTCTCTCCCAATGCTTGGATGAGTGTCATTAGTGCTCCAGTTACTTAGTTGTAGTCTTGGGCTTGATGTCCTTCTCTACAAACTCCTCTGTTTCCTTCACTTGTCTCTGCTCAACCAAGTGAAATCCGGATTCTTCCAATGACTTCCGATATTCAGATCAATGAAAATCCAGCCTTAATTTTGGTTGGGGGAGGTCTTTTACAGGGAACCGATGGCGGTTACGTCACCGACGGCGGCCGAGTAGGGAACCGATGTTGGTTAAGTCAAAGTGGGATATTTTTAGTAAAATAGCCAACTTTCCCTCCTTTTCTCCCGAGGGATTAGTTGTGGGCTTGGTCAAGTCATTATGAGGTTGGTTTTGGTGCGGGTGAGGAGTAATTAGTCATGGGTGTGGATGTAGACCAAGTTATAGGTCTTTATTAGGTTAGTTTAGGGTTAGGACTAGGTCATGGTGAGGTGGCGAAATGAGGTGATAGGTTTGGAGATGTGGATTTATTAATTATAAGGTAATTAATAAATAATTGTGTAAGGTTTAGGTGATGAGGTTAGGTTGCGAAATGAGATGCGGGGCACATGGGGTCATAAGACACAAATTTGGTGTCTACAGCAGGAGAGGGGAGGTTAGATAGGCCGACATATGATGTGGCCCATTTTTGGCAGTTGTTGGAGGGGTTGTCCGGAGTGGACATTATTTGGAGGCCATATGTGGGATTCCCCTCATATATGCACATGCATGAGGAGCTAGAGAGGTGGATACAGGGTTTCCGTGTGGGGGAGGATGAGATGATCCCAGTAGATAGCACCTGATGGCAGTTCGGGCTTGTACAGGATATTCCTCCATCCTTCCCATAGTATCAAAGAGATGACATGGAGAGGCCTCTACCTCTACCACAGCCTACAGTGCCTACAGGAGAGGAGGAAAATCCAACGGATCAGTGGATTGATGATGCCGGATGCACAGATAGGTATAGAAAGTGGTGGGTGGCTCAGTTATGAGCCATACCACCTAGACCAGGGCATCCTGACTTAGCTACCATTACAATGCAAAGAGACACCTTACAAGGGTAGGTAGCAACACGGATCACGTAGATATGTATACTACAGACACAACTAGAGGGGTTAGAGGTAGAGGTAATAGAACTACGAGTACAGGTGGCCAGTCTGTAGGCCCAGATGGTAGAGGGAGAGGGTGGAGGAGATGGAGACATAGATGGTCAGGTGGTACCCTTACTGGCTCAGGTGGCAGGTTTACAAGGCCAGTTGGTCATAGCCTAGACATAGATTGGGGCCTTACAGGCCTAGATACAGGCATAGGGGCAGGGGACACCACCACAAGCACAGGGATAGGGGGACCACCATAGGCACAGGGAGCTGGTCCCATTTCCCAAGCTGGCGCAAGGTAGGTACAGGGGCTGAGACCTATGGTACCACCATAGACCGTGCCTATAACCAAGTTATGGGATGCCCTAGCTGAGGTGAGATATTATCAGGACTAGCTCATGGTAGCCATGATAAACTTCCTATCCTACATAGAGTACAAAGCGTAGTAGGCATCTAATGAGAGGATGAGATCATGCACACATAGTGTGGAGAGCACATGAGGTCAACGAGCTCTGAGGCCCGATCAGGGAGAGACCACTAGCGCACGGTGACCAGAGCTAGGTGATGTGCCAGTAGGGACATAAGAGGCTGAGGGTGCAGGTGACACAGAGATGGAAGATATCTGACGAGATGTCTGATATGCGGCCACCAAATTTTTTTTGTATACTAGTGATTATTTTTTATATATATGTCATCCTGTGTCAAAAACATACAAACATTCACATAATACAAAAGCATGCAAATATGTGCAAAAATAAAAAATCAAGACTTATTTATGGTTTTCTTCACTAGATTTTACTTTTTTTTCCATGTTGGTTTGATAGATAGCATATTTACTTCTTACACACATGCATTCATAAGGTATATTGAGATTGATGTAGGACACACACATGTTGATACATAATGATAGGAGTCAACTTGGTTCCTTACACTTCTCTTTTAGGGAATTCCACCACATTATATAAATGCTTTTGTTTCATTATATGTTACTTTAAAAATTCCTCATTATGTTTAATTCTATACATAATTATTATTTCTATAATTTGAGATAACATGACTAATGCATGTGTCTTGTGTAATGCTAACCAATCTTGTTATGAGATATTTGCTATGTATTGTCTTCTATTACTGGTGATTTAATGGATATTGTTAATTAAATATTATTTTAGAGTAACTATTGTAGTAAATGTTATTCATGCGATGGATGTATAGGTTATGTATAAACAATAGGTATTCAAAGATGTAGCACTTTAATTAGGCATGAATGGGGATTCAGGTTGACTTGGCTAATTCCGTGCAACCTACGAATGATCATGAATGTATGTCTACTGGAATATGATGGAAATAATGTCAATATGGCTGAGATGAGGGTATGGGGACCCTGGAATGTGTTGGACATTCAAGTTGGTCCTAAGGATGGATAAAAGTGCCCCATGTGTCATAGTGACTTATTTGGGTGCTTGTGACTATGTGAGTGCTTTGGATTATGGTCTTTTTAGGTTCAGTAATAAATTAGCTTCTATGGGTCATTCTTTGTCACTGTTTTACCTGATTCTTAGATCATGTTATCTTCGAAGTATTGATGAAACAAATAGGGTAACAGGCGCATAGGTGGAATACCCTGTTCAGGTGTTGGTTGATGGGTTGTTGCATGCACATATGACTTCTAAATCCACAGCTGATTGTGAGAGCTTCCTTTTATCTAGGAGGAACTACCTGTAGTGCAAAGCAAGACCACCAGAAAGAAGTTAAAGAACATATGGGCAGTGAACTGCATAGCGTATGCTAGATCCAGGGTAGTGTCATACTTCCTAAAATGGCTATCGGTCCACTATTTTAAACAATTTAATGTTGTACACAAGGATTAAATCCTATTGTAATTATAAAATGATTTAGGTATCTCACTTAAAACACAATAAGAAATGGATCTAATCTAACAAGCTAGGTTAGAATAGAATCTAAAGGTCAAATAACTGGTTCTGGGTCTTTGCAGGTCTGATACAGAGGTCTCAAGTAGATCACAGGTGAATGAGGGTGAGAGGGAACTACGTGGATAGGTCATTGTTCTAGGTTGTATGGGGAAATATAGAGACCGATGTCAGTTAGGGGTGACCGACAGTGGTTGGGTGTAACTGAAGCTGGTTATTGTGGAAAACTGGGAATGCCACAGCACGAGATTTAGGTATCCGTTGTGATTACACAAAGGACTTTGGTTGGTCGGGATGAAGTATTGGGTGATTTGGAGTAGGATTTGGTTGATGTTTTAAAGGGTATATGGATGGGTGAAAATGTTAGAGGAGGTCAATAGGGTGGGCTAGGTAAACAATATATGATAATATAATGATGAAATGGAATGAACCAGGAGAAGTATAATGTTTACTTACTTCGATTTCATGGTCTTGGCTGGCCTGCGTGTGAGGGACGGAGGTGCTGATTATGAGGTTTGAAGGCTGCAGGTGATCACCAACTGAAGGAAAGCTTCTGACATGGGCTCCATGTGCACTCATCTTTGCTTGGTTAGATCAGATCATTAATGGCATGGCTGTGCAGAAAAAGATGCTTGACTCTCCTTCCTTGCATGTGAGTGTTCTCTGCTAGAAATTCACTCTCAGAAGATGAAATATCTCTCTGGAATGAGCTCATGTTCCTAAAATCGTCAAATCTTTTTCCAACCTTCTCCCCACCTTGAGGAATAAGGTTGTTTTGGGGTTAAAAGGGGTAACCAACGGTAGCTCCAGCTTAGCCGGCGATGGTTAGGGGTAACCAATGTCGGTCAAGGTGGGATCTCCTACGTTTACTAAACTAGGGAGATCCTCTTGATTTCCTCATGGATCTCGTATCTATTAACCCACGGATTAGATTGGGAGCTTCTTGTAAGCATGTGGGAATGTGGTTAAAGAGAATGTAGGCATTGATTTTTAGGGTTTAGGTAAGTCTCAGTTAGTTATGCCAGCTTACTAAGAATAGGTTTCTGGGTTGAGTTGGCTTGGTGAGGTGGTCTAGGTGATGTGTATGTGTGGATATAATTTAAATCAAGATATTTAAATAATAAATATAGTGAGGATAATGAATTAATTTAATTTAATCAATTAAATTAATATTAGTGGGGTGAAGAGGGGTCCATGGCTAGGTGAATGTGATGAAGGGTGCTTGTTTGTTGACGGACCAAAGGGGAATGTGACCCAATTTTGTTGTCTACTTTTTTCCCCTTTTTGCTACGTAGATTGTTTTGGTAAGCGATGCTAAGAAAAATAAGATGTGGTTGCCCCAAGTGGGGGTGAAGGTAACCCCCCTCAAACTAAGAACTGATGAGGCAAAAGGAAGAATCGGTGAGTGGTTTGAAAAAAGGTAAATGTGAGTGAAAAGGCAAGGTGGGTAACAAGGGAAAAAAAGGGAGCCATGTCTACTCAGGTAATCCAATTAATGGGCAAGTGTCAAAGGTAGTAACAGTTAAACACATACACACATGTATAAAATGCAGCATACTACCCAGGTTGAAGAGCAGGCAAACTCTATAACATCTAAGGTTGATAGGTTTATACCAAAACAAGGTTGAAGTGATTCTGGTATCCAAGGTATAGGATATGGGTTAGGAAACACAACGTAGGTTAGGTGACAGGAACATTTTAGGTATGTTTCGATACACCAAATGTAGGGTCAGGATAAATGGTCATGACAATAGGCTAGGTAAGGTCATTAGGCCAATAAGCACAGGTAGCAATTCCGTAAGTTATAGTGAAAACATGTGAGGTCAAAGGTCATGAGCAAAGGTCCAGGTCTAAATATCTATGTTGCGGCATGGGTAAGGCCAAGGTAGGGGTAAAATAATGATTCCCCAAAGGAGGACAAATGGAGGTAGTAAATTATGAGGTCGGGAAAGGTAAGGTAATGGGTTGGGTAAAGGCTGGATGGGGTAAAGGAGCAAGGTAAAGGGTGGGGTAAAATGGAAAAGTAATGGCAATGTGTAGGTGAGGGTGACCGATGGCGGTCATGGATAACCTACGTCAGTATAGGAATACCTTTTTGTGCATAGTGATGATAGAGGGATGGTAGGTATAATAAATGTATGTTGTGGTAAGAAACTTATTATGTATGTGGCTTAATTTACAATTTTGTTAGAAAAGAGGAACTAAGTGAAATGTGATGTAAATGGTGAGTTAGGTATGGCTGATGAATTATTTTAGTGTAGAGAATGGCTGAGCTAACCTCCAAGGGATCCATGCCCTCAGAGTGCTACCTACATAGTCCCGGCGAAAATGGATCTCATGTCAATGTTGTTCTCCCTTTAGCTAGGGAAGAATATGAGAATGAGATGATAGGTTTTTGGGCATGTAGTGGGTTTAAGTTTAATAGGTGTGGGTAGATTATATGTAAAAGGATGCAGGTGAAGGTGATTATGGAGAAAGGGGAGGACTACCTCAAAGGTAAGCGTCGAGTACCAAGTCCTATATAAGGTAATCAAAATGTAAACAAAAATGGTTAAAAGATAAGAGGGGGGTAATAAAGCCACCTAATTTGGTAGGATCATACCGAGTAGATCATACCTTGGAGTGGATGATGAACACAAGACCCGAAAGGCATTAGATGATTAACTATTCTATGATGAAGGTAGTCATAGGATCACTAAATTTTTAAATTCCAAGATTTCCCTTGAGGCAATAGAGGAAATGAGAGTGGAAATGTTAAGGTGGGTGAAAGGTAGTTAATTTTATATGTTTTGAGTGATAGGTATTTTAGGCAAGAGGGCTGAGGTCACAATGGGCAAGTCCATGACTAAAAAGTTTTTTTTTTGAGATAGACTGATCGATGTGGGAATTCTATATGGGATAAATAATATGGTACTCCTTGAGGTCTTCATTAAGATGATCAATGCGGGAAGCTTTGGTTTCTCTCATTTTTTTTTTGAAAGCTTCACATAGCTCTCCCTCGAGGGAGAAGTCTATTCATAGTAGTAATTTTGTCTAGAGGAAGATGTCCTTTTGAGGAATTCATCTATTTTATTAGAAGTTTGACTCAAGGATTTTGGTCCCATGTGAGGTCTTTGAAATCATGGACAAGACCAAGGTAGAGGATAGGACTCTTGTTTAAAAGGAAAGGTGGAACGACCATGGGATCTCATCTAAAGGTAGATGAAAACTATGCATAAGCATCATGCTATGTGCAGTGCCATGGTACACATATTCAAGAGAAGATAACAAGTGACGAGAACTCACATGATTTATGTTTAATCGTTAGGGAGGTGTATGGAGTGGATAGCGCTCAATGGATGAGCTTGTACAAAGACAAAGGGTGAGGTAGGACAACAAGTCAAAAATAGAATGGTTGAAGATGTAATGTGTTAAGGGGCTCAGGTTCAGGTTTACCATCAAGTGAGGATAAACGATAGGCACCTAATCCATAGGTATGAGTTACAATGTATGGTCCAAGCCAATTAGGAGTGAATTTTCCCCTTTTACTTTTTTCTGCTTTGGTTACATGTTGATTTTCTTTCAAGAAAAGGTCACCAACTTGGAAGTTTCGTTCATGAACATGTTTTTCATAAGCATGTTTGATATGTTGTTGGTAAACTTGAAGGTGATCCAGAGTGTTAAGACAACATTTGTCTAATAACTCTAGTTGTGTTAAGTGGTCTTGAAAAAATTCATCATCAGTAAGCATGTCCTGGAGAGAAATGTGGAGTGAGGGGATCTGGACTTCAAGAGGTAGAACAACCTCTATACCATAGACCAGCGAAAAGGGTGTGGCCATAGTGGAAGTGCAAATACTAGTGTGGTATGCCCATAGGGCAAAAGGAATGTGCATATGCCAATCCTTCCAATTATCATCAACCACTTTCATGAGAATTTTGTTGAGGGTTTTGTTAGTGGATTTAGCTTGGTCATTGGTTTGTGGGTAATAAGGTGATGAGAAACTAAGTTGAATGCCAAAGGCATCACAAAGTTTTTGCAATGCTTTGTTTTTTAATTGTTTTCCATTTTCCGTGATAAGGTGATGAGGGACACCAAAGTGGAAAATGATATGATGGTTAATGAACTCACATTTTTCTTGGATTTTGTGGAGATGAGTGGTATGGATTCCACCCATTTTTTGTAGTATTCGGTAGTAGTTATGATCCATTGATGGCATTGGGAAGAATAAGGATTGATTTCTCTGACAAGATCCAAACCCCATTGAGAGAAGGTCCAAAGGTCACGAGAGACATGCAAGGCATGAATGGGTGTATGATGAAGTTTTGAATGTTGTTGGAATTTCACACACCGTTTAACATAGTCACAAAAATCATGGTTAAGGGTTGGCCAGTAATAGCTCAGACGAAGAATACGCTTAGCAACAATAAGGCCACTAAAGTGACCTCCACATATGTCATCATGAACCTCCTTAATGGTATAAGGGATTTCAGAACTTATGAGGCATCGTAAGAGAATACCATCAAATCCATGTTTATAGAGGATTCCCCTAGAATGATGAAATGGGAGACCTTTTTAAGGAAGGCGTGTTGTCCATTACGGGTGAGATCAGGAGGTAAGATGGAGAGAGAAAGGTAGTCAGAGTATTGTTTATACAAAAGGTCACTCGAGTTAGGGGTGTCATTTCTAATTAAGTAAACATCATGAGGTAAATAAGAAGGTGAATGAAGGTGTTTTACGGTGAAAAATATTTTGGAATCGGCAGGGGAAGCGGGTATTTGGGAAGCTAAGCAGGCCATGGTATCTACAAATTTATTGGTTGAACATTGGATGGTTTGAAGAGTGTAACGATCAAAGGTGGTCAAAAGTATGTCTACATGATGTTTATACTTTTGAAGTATCTTGTTAAAACATTGGTACATACCATTGACTTGGTTTACAACCAATTGTGAATCACCAAAGATGTGGATTGATTTGACATATAGGGAATATGTGGCATGGAGACCTAGTACAAGCGCTTCATACTTAGAATTATTGTTGGTGCATTCAAAGTTTAGTTTGAAAGACAAAGGCATGGGTTCTCCATCTAGAGGAATGAGGATAACACCAGCCACACCCCTACACTGACACTTGGAACCATCGAAGAACAGTGTCATTTGGTAAGGAGGTTCGTCGACGGAAAGAGTAGCAATTGACTCATTGGGAAAGTCAAAATTAGAGGGTTGGTCCTAGGAAATAGGTGCGTCTGCCAGTTGGTCAGCGATAGCCTGGCACTTGATGTACTTTTGGTAAATGAATTCAAGGTCAAGATCAGCTAAAAGCATAAGCCATCATGCGGCACACTGATTTTGATAAGGTTTGGCATACATAAAGTGTAAGGGATTGGTATTGGTCACAAAATAGGTTTTGTGGTTGAGTAGGTAATGGCGGAGTTTGGTGGCAACAAAAACTAAGGCTAAGCAAATATTTTCTAGATGGTTGTATCAGGTTTCACAGTCTAAAAGAGTACGGCTTATGTAATAAACCACCTACTTCCTATGTTGTTCATCGCGATGACCAAGCATGGCTCCCAAGGAATGATCGGTAGCTGATATGCATAGGTAAAAAGGTTGGTCGTCTTTAGGTGGAATGAGTATGGGTGGCTGGAGAAGTTATTGTTTTAGGGCCTCAAAATCTTTGTGACATTCATCATCCTATTTAAAGGAAACATCCTTCCTAAGAAGATGATGAAATGGTTGACACCGATCAGATAATTGTGAAATGAAACAATGAATGGACTATAATTTACCTTGCAGGATACAGAGTTGTTTAAGGCTAGTGGGCAGAGGCATTTCCAGAATGGCCTTGACTTTAGCAGGGTCAACTTTTATTCCATGGAGGGAAACAATAAATCCCATGAGCTTTTCTGAGAGAACCATGAAGATGCACTTTTTAGGTTGAAGGTGGACACAATATTTAATGAGGTTGTCAAAGATGTTTTCAAGGATGGTAAGGTGCTTGCAACGACGTTTAGATTTGGCCAAGAGATCATCCATGTAATCTTCCAATATGTGATGCATGATATCATGGAAGATGTAAGTCATAGCACGCTGATATGTAGCACCAGCATTTTTAAGGCCAAAAGGCATGACTCGATAGCAAAAGGTTCCCCAAGGGGTAATGAATGTGGTCTTGTGTTGATCCTCTGGGGCAAGTAGGATTTGGTTATAACCTGAGAAGCCATCAATGAGTGAGAGCATGTCATGACCAGCTGTGAGGTCGACTAGTTGATCAATACCAAGCAAGGGAATGTCACCTTTCGGGTAGGCGAGGTTGAGGTCACGGAAGTCTGTGCAAATGTGGAGTCCCCCTATTACTTTAGTAACAGGGATAATGTTAGAAATCCAATGAGGATAATCAATGGGTAAGATGAAGGAAACAAAAAAGAAGGCGCTGAAGTTCTTCTTTGATGAGAAGAGTAATGTGAGGGTGTATTTTCCTCATCTTTTGTTTGATAGGTTTGGCATCGATAATGGTTACGATATTGTGGACCACTATGGTGGGGTCAATACCGGGCATGTCTACGTAAGACCAAGTGAAATCATGGTTATGATCTCAGAGAAAAGAAGTGATGGGTTCCTATTCAGCAACATCTAAAGATTGTTTGATCTTTAGGATGTGTGGGTCATCCTGAGTATGAATGTTGATCTTGATATTCGATTCATTCAACATGGTTTGTGTCTCAGAGGGTAACAACCGATGAATATATGATTCTGCTGCACCAAGGTAGGTGAGTATGGATTCATCATCCTAACATTGAATGAAATTAATTGTAGGTGTGTCATCATCGATCATCTCAAGATACAGGAATGGAAGAGTGGAAGGGGGCTCACCTTTGCATTGATAAGTCAAAGGCCCCAAGGAAATGGTGTTTATGAAAAAAAAAAGTTAGGGGGGGATAGATTCAGGATCCATCAACTCTGTCAGTGAGGGTGGTGATGAAAGTGGAGCAGGTGAAGCTAGTGATGAAGATGAAGGTAGAGGAGGGCTAGGGTCTTCAATGAGTTCAATACGGGCATGTTTAGGAGGTTCGAGGAAGCTGATATCACTATAGTCATTATGTTTGTGGGTGGTACATGGAATAACAGTATGGTGGCCTTGCTTGTAAAAGTCAAAACCAAAACCCTTCCACACACAACATTGAAGGAAGGTGTGGGTGAAATGGTGATTGGTAAGTGATTGGAAGTCAGCGGAAAATGGGTAGAGTTTTGATGGTGGTTCAGGTGTGTAAGTGGTAGTATCAAGGCCCCCATAGGTGAGACTAGTAAAAAGATGAGGAGGACCATAAAGGATGCATTCTCCTATACGGTGATCATAGTGGGGGTGTTGGTGAAGGATTCCATACTCATGCGGAGTAATGAATGTGTTCACACTATATAGGTGGTACTCCCCCATAGTGTGGCATTGAAAAACACCTTCCAAGGGATCATTGGTTGGTATGTAGGTAGCTTGTATGGATAATGTGTTGAAGGTCGATGCAGAGGTGGAGTTAACAGATTGGGAAGCTAATGGGTCAGCCATGGAGGTTATAGCAATAGTAGGAATGGAGGAGGTATGTGTAGTGAAAGCAACGGCTATACTGGTAGGTGGAGGTGTAGGTGAAGCGGTATTGGTTGCAGAGGTAGATTTGACAGGTATGAGCACATCATTGGGTTGGTAAAGCATGTTGCATGTTTTGAAAGGTGATGGGTCAGCCAGAATGGTTTAAGTGTGTCCTTCATGTTCAAACTTTACACAACGATGAAAAGTGGAAGGAATGTAACCCATGACACAGATCCAGGGTCTACCAAGCAACAAATTACATTGGAATTGCCCCTCCAAAACATAAAACAATTATGGAATAGTGTGGGGACCCATTCGAACATGAAGGATGATAGTCCCTAGTGTGGAAGTGATAGCGTTGTTGAATGAATGCAACATGACTGGATGTTTATGTATGAAATTGTCAGGTATGTGCATTTGAGAAAATGTATGGGATGAAATGATGTTAATGCTAGTGCCTCCATTAATCATCACACGGTGTACCCGTATGTCATCAATGTGGATGGAGATGAAGAGGGATGGGTCTAGGTCATCATTTTTGTGTGGTTGATCTCTTCCTCTGAGAAGCTAAGGGAGGCCACTTGGTGAACAAGATGAGGTGAGGATGAAGGTGATAATTTGGTGAGAGAGGCTACATGATGGGGTGTGATAATCGAGGCTACGGGTGTGGGGTCATTGCGTAAAACCTCAATAGATTGAAGAACCTCCATGAGGGCTTGACGATGGGATTATGAGGTTTGGATGAGGTCATATAAGGATATTTTGGGGGGAGATTGGTGTAGTTGTTTGAGCATGGTGTGATGTGTGATGCCATTAGAAATGGGGTACTTGGGGCCACAGATAGTTATTTTAGGTATGGGTGTAGATGGTATGTTGGGTATTGGATTGGTTGGTGGGTTAGTTGCCTTATCTTTTCCCTTTTGTGCATGTGTAGTGATGTGTATCATGTTGATTTTAGGGGAGTTAGAGAATGGAGAAGGTGTAGGGTGAGTGGTATGATGACGTGAAGGGCAAAAACCTACTGGAGGAGAAAACCCCTATGAGGTCAGCTGGGTACAACAGCATTTGGATGGTGGCATGGCAAGTTCTCTAATGTGAACCATGTTAATTTAAAATCTTGGGTGTGGCTCTGGGAGTTTTGAGGGTGGAGGTTGTGGTTGTTGAGTGGGTAGTGTGGGAATGGGTGTTGGTGAAGCAGGATCCTCATCGAGAAGGTCGTCATCATCAAAGTTGGTTTCTGGTGGACACAATTAGATAAGGAAGGTTTTCAAAGCCTTACATCTCCCCACATCAAGCCCTAGCACACGATGGTATGTGCAAATTTTAGTATCATCAAACCTTCTGGCTTGGGTTTGAGGGGGTCGTAAGGTCGAAGAGGCGGTAATGTGATAACAGAAGTCTTGAGGAGGTTGGTTAAAATTTTGGCATAGGACCCTGCTAGTGGATCACAATGGGAAGTGAACGTGGGTTTGGGTGTAGGTGTGGTTGATTATAAAGGAATTGTGTTTGGAAGAGGAGGAACGGGTCGAGCTATGGGTTTAGGTGCCATTGTGGTTTTAGGTATCGGTCATTTTTGTTTGGGTAGGGGTATAGTAGATGGATGGGTAGGAGGGTGTGGGGTTTTTTTGATTACCTTGTTGTGGGGTAGTGGGGTTTTGTTTTTGGGTTGCACCTTCTTGGGTAAAGGTGATGTGGGTGTAAAAGGTATAGAAGGAAAAGCAGATGGAGGAAGAGGGTGAGTAACCAACAAGGATAATGGGGGTGTTGTGAAGGTAGATGATGCGGGTTGTACTTGGGGTGTGAGGGGCAATGACTTAAGTATAGTGGGTAGTGAAGCAATAGTTGAAGGTATTGGAGGTATTGGTGGTAAAGAGACTACAAGTGTGGGTATAAGTCATGTTGTGTGCCTGGGTATCTTA
The DNA here is from genome assembly GCA_019776745.2 of Taxus chinensis. Lineage (NCBI taxonomy): Eukaryota > Viridiplantae > Streptophyta > Pinopsida > Cupressales > Taxaceae > Taxus > Taxus chinensis. The sequence goes on along the minus strand of CM034150.1, from coordinate 107,054,335 downwards.
GAGGTTTGTGAGGGAGGAATGGGTTGTTGTGTTATTGGTTTATGGATGGGCGCAAGGTACTTGACCATGTTGGGCAGCTGAGGTCTTAAGGCAGATGGGATAAGTGTGGGTGTGATTGGTGTGGTTGGGATATGAGTTCAATGAGTTTTTTTATTTGGTTTGGGTCTCAGAGTAGGTGTGGTATTGATGTTGGAGGATGTAGCTAAATCCAGTTTGATAGGTGGATGAGTAAGGCTTGTGGTCAGGGTGACCCCTAAAGTGGTAATAGGTTTACTTGAGGCAAATGTTGTGGGTGTGGGTTTGGGTTTAGATGTAGGTTGGGTTATGGGCAAGGGTATGGTTTGAGTGCTAGCAGGTACCATAGAAGGGGTTATGACAGTAGTGGTTTTATTTGGTGTGATTGGTTGAAATGTGCTTTGGTAGATAGTGGAGGTATCAGCGAGGGATCTCTGCATCTATGTTGAGATGGGGAGTAAGAGGAACCCCCATAGTAAAGCCATGTCCACATAATCTAAGTGATCGTCCAAATGTGAGAATGACACATCTGTGGGTGGAGTTGGTGAGGACCTAATGGTAATTCCTATAAAATGTGTCTTAGAGATGGGGAATTGGCTAGCTTTAGCTTCTATGGGTAAGAGAGCTGAAAGTAGGTCTATTAGATTTTGGGTAGCTGATGGAGAATGCTCGCCAAGAGGCAAAGGCATCTCAACTGGGTCTATGATGGGTGGAGGAGATGACGGGAGCTCCTCTATAAGTGGAGGAATGGATAGGTGCTCCTCTGTGGGTGGAGGAGGTAATGGGTGCCTGTCTGTGGGTGGAGGAGGTAATGGGAGCTCCTTTATGGGTAGAGGATGTACTGTAGGTGAAGGTTCTCTAAGTGTTGAAGCTAGGGGTGAGATGATCTCAATGTTATTGGAAGACCCCTTCGTAGGTGATGAAGGAGATGAAAGGTGTTCCTCTATTAGTGCAGGAACATGGGAGCTTGGTTCCAATGTGGAAGGAGGATTTCGAGCTAGGATTTCCTCTATGGAAGGGATGTGAGATAATTGAGAGGTGACAGGTACCTCATTAAAGATAGCGTGAACCTCACGGGTATGGGTATCATGAGTTGATGTCTCACCGGTTTGATTGGATGAAGGGGCATTGTTGGGAAATGGTTTTTTGAAGATTTGTAGATTTTGGTTGGGGTGGCATTGGGATTATCCATAGTTAACTCACCTTTCTCGAGCATTTCTTGGACAATATTCTTGAAAGTGATGTAGTTTCTATCACTATGACCCTTTACTCAATGATAGTTATAGAAATCATGTTCTTTATACCATGCGGGCATGGGGCGAGTAGGGTCAAAACTAATGTTTGGTTTTATGGGTGGAAGGGTGATGGATCTAACTTTGATAAGATTTTCTATGACATAATAGTAAGGTTCCCCAATTGGGGTATATTTTTTTTGTTCTTTTTTGAATCAAAAAGCCTAGACAGGTGAGAGATTGGATGAAGTTGTAGCCTAATTCAACGGATGAGTTGGGTCGGCCTTGAGTACCACTATGTTAGTGGTGCCCTTAGCTTTTGAATAATTAGTTTGTGGTTTGGAAGAAAAAGAGGTTTCATTCAACTTAAATGCCAAATTCTTATTTCGTAATTGGATTTTCTTCTCTTTAATGGCCCGAATCTCTAACTTTCGTGCCATAGTGAATGCCTCATCAAATGTTTGAAAGGTTTGGACCTGTAAGGTTGGGGATATATGTCTAGCATTAGCCCATGTGAAGAGCTCGATGAGTTCATTTTGTGGTAGTTGGAAGGTAAGTTGATTGATCAGGCTACGCCAGTGAGTGACAAAATATGTGATAGATTCGTCCTCATACTGACGTGTGGAACATAGATCGGTCATGGTAACCTTCTTGATGATATTGATAGAGAAATGATCCAAGAAGGCTTGGGCTACCTGATTGAATGAGAATATAGAGTGTTTAGGTAACCCACTATACCAATCTAATGGAGGTCCAATGAGGGACATGGGAAAGGTTTTCAAAAGCAAAGCATCATCATGAGTGATCAGTTAAAACCCATGTTTGAACAAGCGCAAATGTTGTTGTGGGTATTCTTTGCTATTGAAATGATTGAATTTAGGCATTTCCCAATGTACAGGGTATGAATGGATAGGAATGGATAGGAATGGATGGGTGAATAGACTCATTTAAAATCTCTTCATAGGTGAGAGTGTTGTGGGAGCCAGAAACTGATGCCTCCAATATCTACATCTTTTCCAACATCAATTTAATTAGGTCATTGGTGGGTTGTGATGATTGGATGCCTCCTGTAGCATGAGGAGGTTGGTTTTGGGCGTATAAAAAGGGTGCCACTCCACTGTATGGGGTTGTAATGTAAGGTGGTAGAGAAGAAGGTAGTGAAATTGGGGATACATACCTGAAATGAATAATAGATGAAACAAGAGGTTGTTGGTAATATGTATATAGGGGTGGAAGGGTCGTGGTAACCCTAGTGGAAATAGGGGCTAATGATTGTGGAATGTAAATAACCACGTTCTAAAATGGGGTAGGGGTCACTGACACTAGATGTGGAAATGTAGCTACAGGTATGTATGAGACAGTAGGGGCGGATGAGGTTGTGTTTTGGGTAGTCATCGAGGGTATGGTGGATATAATGGGTGCCACAAAGGTAACAAATGTGGTAGTCATAGTGGGTATAGAACCTAACTGTGAAATGATTGGGGGTAAGGTGGATGCGGGAAGCACAGAGCCGGATGGGGCCGATGCGAAAGTGGGTGAGAGAATCAAGGGGATAGATACGGGCATGTTGTATATCAACTGACCCAAGGCGTCTCGAGTGGATGAGTGGGAAAGGTAAAACTGCAAGGCAGCAGGATTCTGGTCAAGAAGTCATGCGAACTCCTCATCTCCGATAGTGATAGTAGTAGGTTGGATGGGATCCATAACTGGTGATAAAATATAAGGTGGTGAAGTACTAGGTGGGAGTGGTTAGAAATTAGCGTGGAATACGAGGGTGATTAATTTTCTTCAGGTCAGCACCATGTGAACTAGTATTGATCAGGTAGGGCTACTTCTTTATAAATGATACAGAGAACAACAAGAATAGGTGAATCTGGTGATAAAAAATGGATAAAGTACCAACCGGTGGCTAGAATGTGAAATAGGCTAACCGATGTTGATTAGGGAAAATCAACATCGGTCAGGGGTAACTGCTCCCGGTCACTGTAGAAAATGTACAGTAAGTAAACAGCGAGGTAGAAGGTAAAATATGACAAGTATGTAAAATCTGAGGATGTTTAAAATGTCAACGGGAATAATGACAATGACAGAGACTGTGAAAAGTGGAAGAAAGTGAAGTAAAATGTCCTTTTGAGTAAGTTAGCAAAAGGACTTGGAACCACGTCAGTTAGGTACAACCAATGGCGATTAGAGGTAAACAACGGTTACTGTGAAATTGAAACAGTGATGAAAGAAAGTGGTTATGAATTAAAAATATGATGTAGAATCAGACCTAGAATTCTAGGAGTGATGATGATATGGCCCATGCACACTCAGGTAAAGCCATAATACACCATCTATGATGAGGAGTGTGCAAGGATGAACAAAAAAGTGATGAACGTGATCTCTCACCTCAAAATGCAAGCCAAGCAGAAACACTGAGAAAATGCGATCCTAGGAGTTCCTTTTCTATTATGTTTATTTAGCTTATGTTATTTAGGGACTGACACATGAATTTTGAAATAGAGTTTTTGGTGAGGATGGCTTCCTACAAATAAGGAGATCTAAAAGGTGAGGTTTCAGGTATGTTATGGTGGGGGGCGGGCTTCACTCTGAAGTATGACTCGACAGAGCAGCGAGCTAGGTGCCCACTGTGTCATGACCGTGTGATCACCTATAGCTTCTTTCAGGTAGGATGTTGTTTAAGAATGTAGGTATTTTGAATTTTTGTGTGGTTTGGTAAGACTTAGAGAAAGAGAGAAGGATAGAAGTTCTTTTCTATGATTTGTTTGTCAACCATCAGCTGGTCATGACTTCCAACGTATAGGTTACCCTCAATTAATGTGAGCTACTGCAATAAATCAAAATGGAATGCACTTTTTTTTAAACCCAAATCGTAAATGTGAAATTGGATTACACAATAAGATGAAGAGGAAGAGGGATGCTCTTTCACTACAATGCAAAAAACATGAAGATATGATTCCTTTTAATTACAATAAAAGAAAAGTTTCCTTTAGAGCAAATAGAAAGGAGAGGTGGATTATCAAAGAAGAAAATTAGTGTGTACACTTTTTAGAAGGGAAAAAAACACATATTTTTTTCCTAGGAATGAATGAAACACAAGGAACCCCGAATGGGTCCCATCGGGCGTGCCAAAATGTCTCACCTTTTTCTCAGATTGTTTCTTTGAAGTGTTGACAAAACAGATAGGGTAATGGGCATAGGAGGAATACTTGTTCAAATGTCAGTTGGTGGGTTGTTGCGTGCGTATGACTTCTGAATCCACATCTGATCGTGAGAGATTCCTTTTGGCTAGGAGGAACTACCTGTAATGAAAACAAGACTACCAGAAAGAATTAAATAATATGGGTAGTGAACTACCTAATGTAAGCTAGATCTAGGAAGTATGATACTTCCTAGATGACTATCAGTCCACTGTCTTAAACAATTCAATGTTGTAAAAAAATTAAATCCTATTGTTATTTTAATATGATTTAGGTATCTCACTTAAAACACAATAAGAAATAGATCTAATCTAACAGGCTAAGCTAGAATAGAATCCAAAGGTCAAATGATTGGTTCTGGGTCTCTGCAGGTCTAATAAAGGTCTCAGGTAGATCACAGGTGAATGAGGGTGAGATAAAATTAGGTGGGTAGGTCTCTATTCAAGGTTGTGTGGGAAAACACAAAGACCGGTGTCGGTCAGGGGTGACCAACGGAAGTTAGGTGTAACCGGTGCCAGTTACTGTGAGATCTGAGAATGTCACAGAACAAGCTTTCGGTCCTCTTTGTGATTACACAAAAGACTTTGGTTTGTTGGGATGAGCTATTGGGTTACTAGAGTAGGCTTTTGAGAGGTTTTAATGGGTATATTGAGGTGAAAATATGGAGAAGGTCAATAGGGGGCAAGGTAAACAATGGATGATAAAATGATGATGAAATGAAATAACCAGGAAAGTATGATGTTTTACTTACTTGGATTTCATTCCTAAAGGCCTGTGTGTGAGGTATGGAGATGATGATGATGGGTTTGAAGGTTGCAAGTGATCACCAACTGAAGAAAATATTCTGCATGGGCTGCATGTACACTCCTCTTTGTTTGGATAGATCAAAGCGTGGTTGGGATGGCTGTGCAGGAGCAGATTCTCACTCTCCTTCTTTGGATGCAAGTTTTCACTGGAATTTTTTCTCTGAAGATGCGTTATCTCTTTGAGATGTGTTATTTCTCATTAACTTTCTCCCAATGTTTTCCAACCTTGAGAATAAGGTAGTTGAGGGGTTAAAAGGGGTAACTGACGGCAATCCAGCTTAACCGGCGATGGTTAGGGGTAACCATTGTCGGTCAAGGCGGGATTTCCTAGGTTTACTAAACTACGGAGATCCTCCTAATTTCCTTGGATCTCATGTCATTATCCCATAGATTAGACTGGGAGCTTCTTGTGAGCCTGCAGGAATGTGGTTAGAGGGAATGTAGGCATTTATTTTTAGGGTTTAGGTAATTCTTAGTTAGTTATGGCAACTTACTAAGAATAGGTCTTAGGTTGAGTTGGCTTGGTGAGGTGTCTAAGTGAAGTGTATTTGTGGATATTATTTAAATAAAATATTCAAATAATAAAATATAGTGAGGATAATGCATTAATTTAATTAAATTAATTAAATTAATACTATTGGGGTGAAGGGGTGTCATGGCGAGGTAAATGTAATAAAGGGTGCTTATTAGTCAAGGTACAAAAGGGGAGTGTGACCTAATTTTAGTGTCTACGGGGACATTCAGAACTTCATCTCATCAGAGCTTTCCATCAGTGAGGATCAACAGACTTCATCGGGAATGACATCTCCTCTTCTCCCCAACTCTCTCAATTTAAAATACTTTAATTCTTCATTGGGGTTTACACTTTTTGATATGCCTTTAAGTCACTTAAAAGTGACTTTAGAAACATAATGTAAATTAAGTCGCCTTACTATTATAAAAGGGACTTAAATATTTAAAGTGGAATATGAATAGTCTTAAGTAATATTAAGGTATTCGAAAGTTCATGAGGTAGATGAAGAGTCATATTTTATTCTATAAATTGTAAAACCATTCCCATTTCAAAGGGTTGGCAATTGATCTTGTAGACTCAAGAGTGTATTGTACCTAGAGAAAGAAAATTAGATAGCCATTTTCTTCTACTCTCTTCCCCTCTCAAATTTCTTCCATTCCCACATTGTGTAAAAATTATGCTTGAGCTTCAGTAAAGGAAGAAGGAATTTTAGCCTCTTTGATTGAGGAGTTTATTGGTACTTTGTGTTCATTAAGCTCTATTTAGTCTTGTTGTTGTTTTGCAGATTTTTTTTCTTCTGAAATACAATTACATGTGATGAAACTTCTAACTGGTGTGCGCAAGTCTCTGATTTTCTACTTGCAACATTGGTTCTCCTACCACAATTCTCACTCCCTTTCCCATTTCCAAACAAATTCTTCCCTAGCAAGAGATTACTAGCTTTGCCACATGGTCAGTGGAGTGCCCCTGTTGGATCCTCAGTTGAAAGGCCACCACAGAAATCCACATTTTCTTGCACATGCACATATGGTAGCTACACTAGTTAAGTAGAGGGACTTAGATTCCTAGAGCGTTGGCAATAAATCCACAAGTTTGTCCACCTAAAAATTTTTCTCACCAACAAGCTTGCGCTAGACACATCTCACCAACCCTGCAGGTGTAAAACTTTCACACTTTTGACGAGGCATTCACCATGGCATGGAAATTGGAAATTCATGCTATCGAAGAGAAGAAAATTCAACTTCGTAACAAGAACATTGATTTCAAATCAAATAATGCTTCTTAATCTTAAAACCCCAAAATTACTATTCAAAACCCAAAGGATCTACCAATTCCATAGTTCTCAAGGCTGGCCCCCCTCATCAATCAAACCGAGCCAAACCTCCTTCTAATCTCTCTCCCATCCAAGCTTTCCAGTTTAGACAAGAACAATGAAAGTACACTTCGATAGGAGAATCTTATTCTTATATTTTAGAAAACCTTGTTAAGGCTAGTGCCAATACCCTTCCACCTATAAAACCACATACTATTTTTGACCCTGAGTGCCCCATGCCCGCGTGGTATAAGTAACATGAATTTTGTAACTATCATCATGTCAAAGGTCATAGCGATAATAACTACATCACCTTCAAGAATATCATCCAAGAAATGTTAGACAACGGATATCTAGTCTTGGATAGACCGAATGCACCCACTAACCAAAACCTACATATCTTCAAGAAGCCATTTCCTAATCATGCCCCTTCTTCCAACCAAGTTGGTGATACTTCAAACAATGACAACAATTTCTGTGAGGTCCACACTATTTTCGATGACATACCAATTGCTTCCCAATTGCCTCATGTTCCTTCCATAGATGAAATCTTAGCTCAAGCTCCCCTACCTGCACAAGAACCTATTTCATCTACTCCTCCACCCATAGAGGAATCCCGTTCATTTTCTTCTTCACCCATGGAAGATCCTGTAATTGGCACACCACCTTTGACCCCTCAAATTTCTGAGAAATTGTCAGTGGAACCTCTCCTACTCATAGAACATGCATGTCCACTGCCTACACCAACACAAGGAGAGTCCACCTCATCTGGCCCCATCCTCTCCTCTACCCATGGAGGATCCTATAGAACTACCAGTGTCTTTTGATGACCCTTCACCATTGTACCTACAAGATCTCGTTGATCTAATTTCATCTCTCTCACCCACAGAGTCTAAGGCTAGCCATTTCCCTATATCTCAAGTGCATTTTACGGGGATTGCTACTTGATCCACATCGACCCCACTTATAGAATTACCTTTTTCACACTTGGCTGATCTCCTGGATTATGTCATAGAGCCTTACTTTGGGGACGTCTTCTACTTCGTGCTTCAACCAGAGTGCAGTTTTCACTCACCAACACCTCCAAAATCTATCCAAAAGTGTTTCAAATGACCAAACCAAACACAACCATGACTATTGGAAAACATTTCATGTCATTTCCCACAACCTAACACACACCTCTACCAACAACCCAACACACACCTGTACCCAAACACCTACCCACATCTATATCATCTCCCTTACCTATACCCATCACTACCTTAGGGGTCATGCCGACATCAAAACTTACTCACCCACCCATCAAATTAGATTTATCCACATCTTCCAAAATTAACACTAAACCTAGTCCAGCCCCTAAAAAGAAAACCCAACCCCCTAGGCCATATACCCCAACCTCACCTACCACACCATTATCACCTTCGCCTCTTCCATCCATCCTAGGGACCCACCCCTCAACCTTGACCAAGAAATCTCCATCCGCCGGTAAAACAAGAATGCATCAACCTACCTCCTCATCACGAACCTCTAATGTACCCAAGCGATCCACACAACTTCCACTGTCACTCGTAACCTTTTTACCACCCATACTACCACTACCATCCATAACTTCTTCACTACCCATGACACTTTCTTCTCTTTCACTCATGCCTCCTACCCAACTTATACCACCCACCTCTAAAACACCTCAGGTACCCCCATGGGTAACTCATCCTCTTCCACCATCTACTTTTCCCACTACACCTTGCACACCCATGTCACCTTTTCCCAAAAAGGTGTAACCTAAAGCTAAAAATATACTACCCTCCAATAAGGTAGTTAAACCAACCCAACCTCCCATTTTCAGCTCTTCTACCATGCCCGTACCCAAGGATATACATCTGAGACCAAAGAGCACTTCACACAACAAACTAGTGGACCAACCCATTCCCCCTCCTGTAAAGCCTCTTCCTCCATAATCATCCATACTTATGCCCAAACCCACATTCACCTCCTATTGTGATCCACTAGCAGGGTCCTACGCCAAAATATTAAATAGTCTCCTTGAAACTTTTGTCATCACATTACCACCTCTTACACCTTATGACCCACTCAAACCCAAACCAAAAGGGTTTGAAGGAACTAAAATTTCCATCTACCATTGTGTGCTAGGAAATGATGTAGAGAACTGTAAGACTTTAAAAACTGCCTTGGTCAAACTGTGTCCTCCTGAAGAAAATTTTGATAATGATGATCTTCTTAATGTGGATCCCATCTCACCTACACCAATTTCCTCAGATCTTCTTCCATTATCTACTCAGTGACCAATATCTCCACCCTTGCAACTCTTTGATCCACCCACGAGATTTGAGATCAACATGATCAATATTTCCACCCACGCCCAGAAAGACAAAGGAAAGGAAAAGGCAACTGGCCCATCAACCAACCCTATACCCAACATACCATCCATAGCCATACACAAGGTCATCATTTGAGATCCTTCATATCCTATTTCTGATGGGGTCACACATCACACATAGCTAAAACAACTGCACCAATCCCCCCTCAAAATGTCCTTATATGACCTTGTCCAAACCTCTTAGTCACATCGTCAAGCCCTCATGGTGGTCCTTCAATCTATTGAGGTTTTACCAAATGAACCCGCACACGTAGCCTCCATCATTACTCCTCACCACATTGCCTCTCTCACTAGGTCATCACCTTCCTCTACACCTCCACCTACTCACCAAGTGGGTGCCTTCAGATTTTTAGATGAAGATACCACCCCCTTCCAGTCTGACGACCCCAACCCCGCTCTTTTCATCTCCATCTTTATCAATAATATACACATACGACATGTTATGATCGATGGTGGTGCTAGTATAAACATCATCTCCTCCCATGCATATGACCAAATGAAAATACCTTCTAATTGCATGCATGGTAACCCAGTTATGTTGCACTCCTTCAATGATGCCATGACCTCTACCCTAGGTACCATTATTCTCCATGTCTGCAAGGGTCCCCGCACTATCCCAGAACTTTTCTATGTCCTAGAAGTGGATTTCTAATATAACTTGTTGCTTGGCTGACCTTGGATCCGTGCCATGGGTTTTGTACCTTCAAATTTACACCGCTACCTCAAATTTGAACTTGAGGGACATAATTAAACCATCCCTGTTGACCGATCACCTTTCAAGACGTATAACATGCTATACCAATCCAATGATGTACTTGTATCATTCAAGGCATCTTCCACTATCATTACTTCACCTTCACCTACAAGCCCATCCACCAAAACTGCCACTACCTCTGCTACATCTAACCTCGCTATTCCCACTGCATCTATAGCCTCTACCCCTGGCGCATCTATTTCCCCATCATCTAGTGATCCATCTATCCCCCCTACCCACATATCAACTACTGATCCCTTAGAAGGTGTTTTTCAACACCTCACTCTAGGGGAATACCACCTATACAATATCAACACCTTCCTCACCCCACAAGAGTATGGGAATCTACATCAACACCCCAGCTACGAAATCCACATTGGTGATGTTTTTCCTTATGGCCCTCTCCACCTTTGCACCAATATAACATATGGGGAAATTGATATTTCTACCTATAAACCTGAACCTCCATCCCAAGCCCAACCATTTTATTTTGACCTACACTCCCTCACTAACCACCGCTTCACTCACACTTTCCTCCACCATTACACATGAAAAGGATTTGGCTTCGGATTTGACAAATAGGGCCGCCATACTATCATTTCCTATATCTATCATAAACAAAATGACAGTAGTGGCATTGGTTTCAATGCACCACCTCCCAAGAATTTTCATGTTAACCTCATTCAAGACAGAAGACCTTCCCCACCCCAATCACCCACATTACCCTCTTCACCCACAGAGTCCATAGATCCTGAATCTATTCCTCCTAACTTCCTTTTCATAAACACCATTTCCTTGGGACCTCTAGCCTATCATCGCGATGGAAAGGCTCCCTCTTCTCTACCATTCCTATATCCTGACATGATTGATGACAATACACCTTCTATTAATGTCGTTCAATGTCAGGATGATGAATCCATCCTCACTTACCTTGGCGTGGATGACTCTTATATTCATCAGTCATTATCTTCTGAGATGCAAACCATGTTGAATGAATCAGCCATTGAAATCAACATTAATACTCAAGATGACCCGTACATTCTAAAGATTGGCCAATCCTTAGATGTTACTAAACAGGAAGCATTCACCTCTTTTCTTAAGGACCATATCAACGCATTTTCCTGGTCCTATGCCAATATGCCTAGTATTGACCCAAAATTTGTGGTCCACAATATTTGTAACCATTTCTGATGCCAAACCCATAAAAAAAGCTACATAAAATGCATCCTCACATTTCTCTTCTGGTCAAAGAAGTGCTTCAGTGCCTTCTCTCAGTTTCCTTCATCTTACCCATTAACTATCCTCTATGGATTTCTCACATCATTCCTATTACATAGGCAACATGGGGACTCCGCATTTGCACGGACTTGCGTGACCTCAACTTGTCTTATCTGTAAGATGATTTCCCCCTACCAGGCATCGACCAACTAGTTGATCTCACCACTGGCCATGAAATGCTATCGCTCATGGACAGTTTCTTGGGCTATAATCAAATATTACTAGCTCCAAAATACCAACACAAGACTGCCTTCATCACCCCTTGGGGGACTTTCTGCTATCAATTCATGCCTTTTGGTCTTAAAATCACTAGTTCTACATATCAGCAAGCCATGACTTACATCTTCCATGACATCATGCATCACATATTGGAAGATTACGTAGATGACCTTCTGGCCAAATCTAAAAATCAAACCGAACACTTATGCATCCTTAAGGTCATATTTGACCGTCTCATCAAGTAGTGTGTGCATCTTCAACTAAAGAAGTGTGTCTTTGCAATAATTTCTAGAAAACTCCTAGGTTTCATCATTTATTTGCATGGAATAGAAGTCAATCCTACTAAATTCAAGGCTATTTTGGAAATTCCTCCACCAACTTTGAAGCCTACAAGGTAAGTTGTAATCCATTTGTCATTTTATCTTGCAGTTTGTTGACCATTGTCAACCATTCCATCATCTTCTCAAGAAATATATGTCATTCAAATGGGATGAGGAATGTCATAAATCCTTTGAAGCCTTAAAACAATACCTCCTTCAACCACCAGTGCTCATTCCTCTTAAGGATGACCAACCCTTTTACCTATACATTTCTTCCACTGACCATTGTTTAGGTGTTATGCTCGCTCATCGTAATGAGTAGCACTAAGAGAAAGCATTTTATTACATAATCCGTACCCTTATGGACTACAAAATTAGATATACCCGTGCTGAAAAACTCTTCTTAGCCTTAGTCTTTGTCGCCACCAAACTCTTCCATTACCTATTCAATCACAAAACATTTGTCATTACTAATATTGATCCATTACACTATATGTATGCCAAACCCTATTAACATCAACGTGCCACATGTTGGCTTATGATTCTTGCTAACCTTGACCTCAAATTCATTCATCAAAATTCCATCAAGGGTCATGTTATCGCTGATCAACTAGCTGATGCAGCTATTTTTGGGAATCAACCATCTAACTTCAATTTCCTACACACAAGTCTATAACTACCCTTTCCCTGGAAGAACCTGATTACCAAATGACACTCTTCTTCGATGGCTCGAGGTGTTAGTGTGGGGTTCGGGCTGGTGTTATCCTCATTCCCCTTCAAGTTGAACCTATGCCTTTTTCTTTCAAACTTGATTTTGATTTTACAAACAACATTGTGGAATACAAAGCACTCGTATTGGGTCTCTAGGCTGCATATGCCTTAGATGTTACGATAATCAATATCTTTGGTGATTCTTAGTTGGTCATAAACTAAGTCAATGGTTTATACCAATGTCTTAATGAGATCTTTCAAATCTATAAGCAGCACATAGACATACTTTTGACCACCTTTGACCATTATACACTTCAAACCACCCCACGTTTTACCAATAAATTTTTGGATACCATGGCCTGCTTGGCTTCTCAGATACCTACCTCACCCATTGAATCTAAAATATTTTTCACCATACAAAGGATACAATCACCCTTTTATTTACCTCATGAATTATACTCCATCAAAATAATTTCCCCTAACCCACGTGACCTTTGGTATAAACAATATGTAGACTATCTTTCCCTTTCCATTTTGCCCACTGATCTCACTCGTAATGGACAACGTGCATTTATTAAAAGTGTCTCCCATTATGTCATCATGGGTTGTCTTCTTTACAAGTGCGGCTTCAATGAAATTCTCTTACAATGCCTTATGTTTTCTAAAATTCCTTACACCATTAAGGAAGTCCAAGATGGAATTTTTGGAGGTCATTTTAGTGGTTTAGACATTGCAAAACACATTCTTCGCCTCAACTATTATTGGCCAACCCTAAACCATGACTATTGTGATTATGTCAAACATTGTGTGAAATTCCAGCAACATGCTAATCTCCATCACACGCCTAGTCATACCTTGAAGGTCACACGAGACCTTTGGCCTTTCTCTTAATGGGGTTTATACCTTGTCGGTGAGATCAACTCCCATTCTTCATAATGCCACCAATGGATCATAACCGCTACTGAATACTACACTAAATGGGTAGAGTCCATTCCCCTCATTTCTACAAAAGCTGAGAAGATATGTGAATTCATCAACCATCACATCATTTGTCACTTTAGTGTTCCTCACCGCCTCATCACTGATAATGGAAAACAATTCAAAAATAAAACCCTACGCAAACTATGCGATGCTTTTGGCATCCAACTCAGTTTCTCATCACCTTATTACCCACAAACCAATGGTCAAGATGAATCAACCAATAAAACCTTGAACAAAATTCTTATGAAGGTAGTCAACGATACTGGGAAGGATTGACATACCCACATTACTTTTTCTTTATGGGCTTATCGCATTAGTATTCACACTTCGACTGCTGCCACACCCTAGTCTCTGGTCTATGGTTTCAAGGTTATTTTACCTCTTGAAGTCTAGATTCCATCTCTCCACATCTCACTATAATACATTCTCAACGATGATGACTTTCGCCAAGACCATTTGGCACAACTTGATTTATTAGATGAAAGTTGTCTCACTGCCATACCATCTCCAAATCTACCAAAAACATGTTCACAAATAAACCTTTCGGGTCAGTGACCTCATCCTGAACAAATATCAACATGTAACCAAAGAAGAAAAAAGTAAGCAAGGAAAATTTTCTCCTAATTGGCTTAGAACCTATATCATTACCCATGCCTATGGATTAGGTGCTTATCATTTGTATTCACTTGAAGGTAAACCCGAACCTGAGCCACTCAATTCCTTACATCTTTGACCATTTTATTGTTTACATCAAGTCCTATGTCACTTTTTGTCAGTTTATCACTCACCCTTGAGCACTATTCACCTTCCATATTACCCATTTTGAGGATCCACGAATAAAAAAAAAAGAATCACTTGATTCCCGACACCTTTCAGCCTTATATTCAATATGAGTACCATGGCTCTACTCATAGCATGATTCTCATGGATACTTTTCATCTTCTCTAAGATAGAATCACATGGTCGTTCATTACTCAAAACCACCCCATTTCATAGTTATTCTCTGTGTGCTAGGGTCTTGTCTTCTAAACAACAACCTAATCTTCCTTTATAGTCTTTTTCATGACGTAAACGTCCAAAAACAAACAAGGGATGCAACTCCTTAAGTCAAACTTCAGCAAAAGATGACTCCCTTAAAAGGGACATCTCTTCACTCTGATTCCACCGCTATAAATAAACTACTCCCTTGAAGGACAACTATATAAGGTCATTTCACGAATCCAATAAAAATATTTTAGAAGATTCTCACATTGATCAACTTCACAAAGACCTTAAGGAGATAATATACTCATCCCATATAGAATTCCCACATCAATCTATCTATTTAAAAAATGAAGAAAAAGATGAAATTTTCATTATGGACTTGTCTATTTTCTATTATGGGTTTCTTGTTCCAAGAAACACGTTGTCGTACACTAGGTTACGCTTAATCACCCATTCTCACCTCCTTGCCTTTTTTGCTTAATTTCCTCTTTACTCAAGGGACTTGCCACAAATGTGACATTTCATGATTATGTGACTTTCTTCACCCTTATAATGGTCCATTATGTAATTCCTTTAGGTTCTTATGTTCATGAGCCCCTCTTAGGTATGGTTGACTCATTAGGGTACTTATCAATTAAGAGGCTCTTTTACCACATATTATCATTCACCTTCCCAATTACTTATTGATTATCCTATGCAGGACCATCTCATTAACACTTATATACAAACAATCAATCATGCCTATGACCTAAAACTCAACCATACCTATAACCTAAAACTTAACCATGCCTATGACCTAACACTCAACCATTCCTATAACCTAAACTCAATCATATCTATGACCTACATTCCCCCATGCCTAAACACCTATCAATCTATTCCTCTACTTCATCCTAATCTTCCCTAGCTTATGAGAGAACTACATTGTCTTGAGGTCCCTTTTCACCGGGAGTATGTAGGCAGCACTTCGAGGGCATAGGGCCCTTAGAGGTTAGCTCAGCCACTCTTTACCCTAACCAGTTCCCCCCTTTTACCTTTTCTATTCTCATTATACCCTAGTTATTTTCCATTCTATATCAATAGCTAGAAATTAACCCTAATCAGCATCAACTCATACACATTTTTATTACATCATTAACTTATCCATTTATCACTTTCACATTTCCATTATGGCACAAATTTGGAAATTAAAAACCATACCTAGTATATACGTCAACATTTTTCTCTCATGTTACCAAAAGCTTGGACATTAAAATGACCTAACTCAACCATACCTAAATCAACCTGAATCAATCATGCCTAAATCAACCTAACCGAACCATGCCTACACCAACCTAACTCCACCATGCCTACACCAACCTAACTCCACCATGCCTACATCAACCTGAATCAACCATGCCTAAACCAACCTGACTCAATCATTCCTAAATCAACCTGAATCAACCATGCCTAATTGAACTCGAATCCCCCATGCCTAAATCAACCTGACTCAATCATGCCTAAATCAACATGACTCAACCATGCCTACTTGACCTCAACTCCACCATGCCTACATCCACCTTACTCCGTCATGCCTAAACCAATCTGACTCCACCATGCCTAAACAGACTTGACTCTGCAATGCCTAGATGACCTTGAATCTATCAGGCATAATCCACTTGATTTCCACACACACACACACACACACACACACACACACACACACACACACACACACACACACACACACACACACACATATATATATATAAATGAAAATTAAAACAAGAACACCATCATCTATAAATAGGAAAGTTTGTGTAAACATACATGTGAACATATATACAAATAGTAATCACAATCTCTCAAAATCTCTCATATCTAACCTCACCATATTCATCATGCAAGGTGGTATATGATCAAACATAACAAAAACTCTCATCTACATCCTCATCATCTTCGGCACTCAGGCCGATATACATATCAAAAATATGTAAAAAACACAAATACATTGATCATCAATGATGACTAATCGTCACCCCACCTGATATCCATCCTTGTCTCATCAGTATCCTCCATCTCCCCTCCAGTGGGGTGCCCTGCCAACCTCTCTCCACCTCATCTCGATCTGTCCTCTGATGGTCCCTCACCTAGAGCTGGCCTTCATGCACTAGTCATCTCGACCTGACCCTGTCCTAGGGCTCTCTATCCCCCTTTACTCTCTACAATGTGGGTAGGTGACCTGGTCCTCTCACTTGAGGTCTACTATGCTCTATACTCTCCATAGGTTAGAAAAAATATCCCTATGCGGCCATCATTTGATCCTGATAATACCTCACCTTGCCTAAGACATCCCTCAACCTGCCTATAGGTACTATCTGTGGTGGTGTCATTAGCCTCGGCCCATGTACCTGTCTCTCGGGACCCTTTCCCACTGGTACCTGTAAAAAGGAACCATATCCCTATGCCTATGCCTGTCTTCAGGGACCTTGTCCTGCCCCTACCTATATTTAGGCCTGAAGGGCCATAATCTGCACTTGTGTAGTGGCCAACTGGCCTTGTAAACCTATAATGTACACCTGTAGGGCAGCCACCTATACCCCATCTCCACCATGTGTGGGTGCTTGTCCCTACGCTACCTATGCTTATAGAGTGGCCACATGTGCTTGCAAAATAACAACTTGTGCCTTTACACCTGTTAGATTCCCCATTCATTATCCCTAACTATGTAATCAGGGTCGTCCACCTACCCTTGTAGGGAATCCCTCTGCACTATGATGGTGGCTAAATCCGGCTGCCCCACCCTCAACAGTACTGCTCGTAAATGTGTAGCCCACCACTGCCTATATCTATTAGTCACCCTAGCATCATCAATCCAGTGGTCTATCACCTACTCCTCATACCTTTTTGGTACTTTTGATTGTGGTAGAGGTAGAGGACTCTCCACATCATCCCTCCTATATTGTGGTAAGGGAGGGGGTATATCCTGAAGTAGCCCAAACTATCATCTTACCCTGTCAATGGGTATCATCTTTTGCTCTCCAATACGTCGTCCCTCTATCCTTCAGAACAGATTGTAGCTCCTGTAGCTCCTCTGTCATCCATCCATATAATAGAAAACTCACATAGGGCCTCCAAATGATGTCCATGTCGGACAATCCCTCTAGAAATCACCTATAATAGGCTACATCGTGTGTATCTCTAGTAGTTCGGTGCTCCCCAATTGCAAGCACCCATCGCCTGAAGCCCATCCAAATAAAACCCAGCTCGAATGCATCAACACGGGGCATACCAACTGGACACACACACACAATGTGCTCATATGCCCACCAATGAAGTAGGAAAGTACAACATAGGCTAAACCTCTGTAGCCGCCGATAAGCCCATAGCTCTATGTATAATTGTCCCAGGAATGTGGGTACCCATGAAAAATGGGTCATGTCCTCCACCATGTCATGCAGAACCCCCATCAAGGATCATGGGAATATCCCAACCTCTACATCTGGTAGTGCAAAGTAGCATACTACATCCATTAGCAACACTACCAACCTCATCTCCTCCAGATCGGCCTAATACATATCCCCATAGCTCATACTAGTGCTATCACACCTTAACTCTATCATCCCCTTTCCAAACACGGTTAACATCAACTCCTCAGATGCCTTTGAGGAGATATAATACACCTACCTCCCCACTATTGGTAACCACATGATCCTATACACATCCTCTAAGGTGACTAAGATCTCACCCATCAGCAAATGGAAGGTATTGTTCGCTGAGTCCCATATGTCAATGAGAGAGACCATCAAACTCATCTCCTCGAACTATGTGTTGGTATTTTCTGATCCTAATCAGGCCAACCTCTGCAACATGGCACCAATCATCAGCTATCGCACTCCCTCATACCTCCACAAGAAAGGGAGGTACCCTATCCCGCATCCGTAGCTAGTCTCTGGCCTGCATTCAACCAATCAAACACATTATTAAAACATGATTTTACCCAACATAGACCTTTAACCCCTTCCTTCTTCCCAACCCCTCACCTGCTATCTATTTTACACTATTTACCCTAACCACTTTCCCTTTACCATTCTTAGACCTCTATCCCTTTCACCCTAACTGACATCGGTTACTCCTGACCATAACTAATCCATTCTAACTGGCATCAGTCACCTACTACTTGACCAATGACAGGCTGAGTACCACCAACGTCAGCCATACCTTAACCGACATCGGTCAGTGTTACAGTGCACCCAAACTTGAAACCCCAATTTATTTTACCTAATTTCTTTCCCATTTTCCCTATAAACCTACCCACACCTCACCTAACTCCCTTCCCAACCCTCTTCCCCCTACCTCTGACATTTTCCACCCCCTATTTCATTTATTTAATCACAAATTTTAATTATTTTAACCTCCCTACCTCTACCCTTCTACATTTCCTTCTTCCTATCTCTAATAGCAATGGATTAGATCTTCCCTCGTCTTGATGTCACCTCCATGGTGGCACGTCTGTCCACTATGTTGGTTGTCCACCCGAACCCTCTCTTTCCTCCACCATGTCCAAATCCACCTCCAACCTCTCTACCAATCACCTCCATCCACCTAATCTTAGGGACCCGTCTACCTGGCTCTCCTCTCCAACAGAATCTCTCCACCCCAGCTTGGTTTAGCCCCACGTACTCTCCTCTCGCCATGGCACAAAATTATTGTGCTCTTGTTGTTTTCACAAAATTTCAAAACATACAAATGAATCTGTATTATACAATTTTTTCCTTTTTATATACCCACATCGACTTGACCGGCATCATTTCCGACATCGGTCTTGTGCCCTAGCATACCGTGGTTGGTTGCACCTAACTGACATTGGTCGTATGCCCTAGCAAACTGTGGTTGTGTTATCCTGTAAAATTGACAAGGGCAATTTTACCGATAACCTTACCGAAAATTTTGTTTCGATCCCTCGTTAGGGATCCTTCGCATTCAGAATATTGTAAAATCCCTTCCCGGGAAATTCAGTTTTTGAACTTAGTCTTTTTGAGCCTTTTTTGGCTGGGCGCATGGTTTTTCCTTGCAACATCAATTTTTGATGCGCCCCCTTAAAAGCCTTTGGCGCATGGTTTTCCATGTTAGCACGCTTCTCGGTGCGCCAAAGGCGCATGTATTCTCCATGTTACATCGTGTTTTGGTGCGCCAAAGGGCGCACATTTCCCCATGTTGACATCCCTTTGGGCGCGCCAAAGGCGCACCTATGCTTCTGTTGACAACCGTTTTCGCGCGCCTTTTCAAATGGTGGTTGGCGCATTAATGACAAATTTTGTTATATATACCTATGCGCGCCATGTCATTTTCATTGTTCTTTTTTCAAGGCACGTGATTGCTCTGGGTGTGTCAGCTCTGCTCTGTCGTTGTCATTTGCTCTGTGGGCTCGCTTTCCAACCGTCTTTATACATTCGAAGGTAAGAGGTTCATCCTCTTTTTCATTTTTGTGCTTTGGTGTGCTCGGTCTGGTTTTCGTTTGATGGCCCGTTTTTAAATGTTGTTTTGCATTGGACTGGCTCTTCCCCTATCCCGCATAAACCAACTTCTTCCTTCTCTCCCTCCCTCATTTCCAGTTTACTGTAGGGGAAGTTGGTTTGATTAGGCTTGGTGTTAGAATGAATAATGCTTAAATGTTTAAAGTATTTTTGGTATTCCCCTTGGCGCGTTGCCGCGTCATGTTGCACCTTAGACAGTCGCGCCCCTCGGCGCGTCTACCCAGCATGCTGCAGTTATTAATCATGCGCCCCTAGGCGCACCCTTTCGGCCTGTAACACGCTCGAAACCCGCGCCTCCTTATATCCCTTTGGCGCATCTTTTACCCCTGTTGCATCCCTCTTCTATGAGCTAAAGGGCGCGCCCAGCTTCCATGCAACGCAAGAGTTATTTGCGCGTGTAAAACCTCCAAGACGCGGGCGCACCTTCCGTTGCAAGTACATGATGTTGTGTAGCCCCCCCATGCGCCGCGCCATATACCTTTGGCGCGCCTTTTTTTCATGTTGCACAATCTGCCCATGCGCCAAAGGGCGCACCAAACCTCAATGTAACATGCATTTCCTGTGTGCCCTTCTATAAGATGCAGTCTGCTTCATCCATGCGCCATGCGCCTTTTGCGCCAACTTAACCTCTGTTGCACCCTTTTCCTGTGCGCCTTGACTATTCAGCCTGTTATATACATTTTTCATGCGCCCTGCATCCCGAACCTTAAAAGTTCTAACTCTTTCTTCTGCTAGTATTCCAATGGAAGATCAAATGACTAATTCAAGCTTCTTGGATTGGGTTTCGCTCCTTCTACGTGCAGATCATCAGATAAGCCTTGAAGAACACATGTCTACGTCTAGCAAGAGACCCATCAAACCAAGAGGGAAGGCAAAACTAACAGAAGAAGAAATGAAATACAAATATCAGAGGGTCAGAATGCCCGAATCACAGGCAGAGTGTAATATGGATGTCAGGGATTCTGAACTGGGCCACATTGACATAGAGGAATTCTGGGTAAGGACTCAGAAAGTGACAAGGAGTCCATGGATGGATAAATTGATAGGCAGCGCCCTGCACTTTGCCGGAGGAATCCCTGTCAGCGCTGTGAATAACGAGTTCATGATGATTGTTGCACAATCCTTCAACAAAGACACGAGATGTGTCGAGAACAGCAAAGGCGAGGTAGTTATAAACCTTACTGCCCGTCGCTTTGAGTTGATGCTTGGAATCCCTCACCACCGAAACTATGTGGCTGTTAGCCAACAAGAATGCCTCAAGGCTTGGGAGGACAATGAAGACAAGTGCATGCAATTAATGAATGAGGTCTACCTCAAGAATAAGAAGGTAGTGACCCGGTGGCCTCAAACTATCCACCGGAGTGATTTCTCGGAGGAACTCAGTGATACAATCACCTTCTTGAGCAGAGTCTTCGGTCTTTCAGATGCTCACTACTTCCATAAGTGGATGCTGCGGTACCTGGAAACAATGAATAAAAATCTGCCCGATCAGCGTTTCTGCTGGGGGGAGATAATAAGCAGCACAATATCCGAGCAACTACAACAGTTTGCCACAACAGGAGTGTTCCACATGAACTCCTATGTAGTGTATGCTGCTGCGTCTGAAAGGGATTATCCAGGGCTGCACCGAAGCGGAACTTGGCCTCAGGCCAAAATATATGAATACTATCAAGAGCTGAAGCTGGAGAACAGCATCCAACACTTCGCTAAAATCAATGATGTTTTCTTCTATCACATCATGTGCATGTTGCGGCCAAATTTGACTCATGGCCGGACAACCAAAAACATAGTGGCAGTCACAGAGAAGTGGGGGGCCTTGTTCACCCAGTTTCCCACGTTCACCTATCTGAGGGCGGTCAACTTTTTGGGCGAACCAACCAGGTTGCCAAGGTATGCTGGACCAAAGCTGATTTTATTGGAACTATCAAGACAGCTCGTCACATACCATGAAAAGTGCCTCAAGAGAAAGAAGGGCGGAACTCCTTTCCCCCTCACAGTAGGCCGTTACACATGCTCCAGCTATCACAAACTGAAGGAGATGTTTGCTGAGCTAGAATTGCTCAACCTAAAGCATGATTTCCCAGCAAGGCCTACATTCGACCCTAGGGGCTGTCTACCAAGGGCTAAGCTTGATCCGATTCATGTCCCTCAGATTGAGGATATCTACATTGACGTTCTCCATGAGGTAGAACTCAGAAGAAAGGATCACTCTCGCTTAGCATTAACGGAAATCATCCATTACGGAGTGGCCATCGTCCCAAAAGGCTTCCAAACCACGGAAGACAAAGTAGACAAAATATATAATGACACAGAAGGGGATGATTGGCCCTTCCCGGACATTGACAGAAGCAAGGCTCCTCAGACAATCGAGGAGAGGGTCAAGGAGACTATGCGGAGAACAGAGCATTGGTGCCGCATGAATGGGTTAATCTACCTCGGTGTAGATTTTACAACTTCTCCTTTGGGTAATGCACCTCCAAGGTCAAAGAAGCAGCTAAAAGGCAAAGCTGCGGAAGGTGAGCCTAGCACCATTCAGGAGGAAGCCCCTGAAAGTCCTCTTCCTTCAGAGCCTGAACAAGTAATAACCCTGGATTCGCCAGAGAAGGAATTGGCAGAGGATAGTCCTATATGCCCATCCACCCAGGATGTCGGCATCGCTACAACTACAGAGGTCCCTTCTATCCCTTCTTCTTCTCTTCCCCCCCTTCCTCAGATGTCGGCAACCACTCCTTTGGTTGTGTCTTCTCCCCCTTCTTCTACTCTCTCCCCTGCCTCTTCGTCCATCTTCTCCTCTCTCGCTGATTTGTCTTCCTCCATTTCTTCCCTCATTTCTGGGCTCCCTTCCCTTCCCATGTCTTCTGCAGCTGCGGTTTCCCTTCCTCCTGTGGGCATGTCTTCGGCTATTCTTTCAATGCCGCCGCCGCGTGTCTCCACGTTCTTCCCCTCTTCTACCGTTGCTGCTTCCCCCTCTGTCTCTGGTCCTTCTTCAATAGGACCAGCTTGGATCTCTCAGCAGCTGAGCCAACCAAAGAGGAAAGTCCCCATCGCTCCGATGGACTTTTCAGTCATTCCGGCTAAAGGAGCAAAGAAGCACAAGCCGGTTACACGCTTCTCCAAGAGCGCTGCAGGTGAGAGAGTTATGGAAATTGCCTACCCCGATCTCACCAAAGAAAAAGAAGATCTGTCTCCGGCAGATTTCACAGTGACCCAAGTCACAATGGGGACATCCTCTGAAAGTCTCCAGGGGGAAGCTCTTTCCGCAGTTGATGCACTCTGCGAAAAGCTTCAGGAAACAAAGGAAGAAAAGAGGCTACTGAAGGAGCAGAATAAATACCTGCTTCAAGCCCTACAGAAGATGGGAAGTGCACCTCCCACAACTGCCGCCGAGACTCCTGAGCTGCTCAGCCAGGAGAAGATCAATGAATACTCAAAGATCGGCGAGCAAGGTATGGCTGTTTCTGCTTGGAGGAGCCAAATCCTTAAGGATAGTGAAAAGGTGATCGCCGAGTATATTAGTTTATACCTGAACATCGAGAAGGCGAATAAGGAACTCCAAACATTAGCAAGTCCAGTATCAGAAGAGCTCGAAAATGCCAGACTCCAACACGAGGCCTTCCAACAAATGTTCGACTGTTCAGTCGAAGATTTGGTCAAGTTTGGAGTATTCGGTCATCCAAGGACCCTCAACAAGATCATGTCCACTCTGGACTATCAGATAGATCAGCTCGAATTTGTGTTAGAGAAGATAGACAAGGTGAAGGAAGAGGCCCTGGATGCGATGCATCAAATGGAGAAGATTGTTCTATCTATGACTCCAGGGTTGCTCACTCCTTCCCTCACCTTGAGATCAGCTGACGATACTATCCGAATTTTCAAGGAGCTAGCTTCCCAAGGGACAGGGCCAGAAGTCACTTTCGACATCGAATCCATCAACAACCTACTGGCCTGTAGAGACTTCATCGGGTCCCTAATCGAGGCGGGTAAAGACTATTCCAAGGTCCCCGAAAAGCTCATTGATGAGCGGGAAACTTGCGAAGCAATTAGTGAAAGGCACAAGGATCTGTCACAGGATCAATTTGCGCCAATGATCAG
Organism: Taxus chinensis; assembly: GCA_019776745.2. Lineage (NCBI taxonomy): Eukaryota > Viridiplantae > Streptophyta > Pinopsida > Cupressales > Taxaceae > Taxus > Taxus chinensis. The sequence goes on along the minus strand of CM034150.1, from coordinate 107,030,000 downwards.
CAAGTTCTTGGAATACCGCGCTCAGTTCCACATCTCATCTCCTGATCAGCATCAGAAACAGGCGACCCCTTTTAGGCCACAGGATGATGATGATGAATAGCTTCTTCTCCTTCTTCTTCTCCTCTCTATTCTCCGACTTTCTCTTCGAAATATCTGAAGTGTGTTGGCACAAACGATGACATCATCCATGTTGCATCATGGGATGATGTCATCCATCCAAGTTGTAAAAGTCAACATGACTTTTGGATATTTTGTAAATATCTTGTGAATAAGTGGTTGGCTCCATTTTGCCCTCTCTCTCCCTCACTTTCTATAAATATTAGAATACTTGTTGTATTCGGTGGTGAACATTTTTCAGATAGAAATAGAGGTGAGGAGAGAAAGACTTTGAGCTTTCTTGTAACAGATAAAAACAATTAATACAATTATTCAGACTTTGTGCTCAATAGCTGTGTTATACACTAGATCTTTCTTATGTTAGATCTGCATGTGTCTTTTCTGTTGAATTCATATCTACTTTTCCGTCACTTGTTTATCAGTATTGCTTTGTTTATTTATGCGAGTAGGTTTGGCTCTGTTTACTACCAAGCCCAAAGCATAGATCTTCTGACCCTTCCGCTTTGGAACTCATTTCTTTTCTTCCTTCGGATCTGTTCTTTCTCTTCTCCTTCTTTTATTCCTTTCTCTTCGCAGCCTAGAACACTCTACTGGGATAAGATCCCAACCCCCGAAGGCAGAATCTGTGAGACTTGCATAGGTTCCTGCTAGTAGAAGTAGCAATAAACCAGTTTCGCTTTGCTGTCTCAAAGAGGGGCTAAGCCCTGCAACACCGTTGGCCCGTTTATCCATAGATCTGTCCGCGCGACAGATTTTCGGACCAACAGTTTTTTGGCAACTCCGCTGGGGATCGAACAGATCTGCCAGACCTGTGCTGGTAGTGAGATAAAAAATCAGGAAAAATCAGCAGGGTGCTGCCAGTTTGCAAAATCTGAACTTTTGTTGAAAATCCAAAATTTGCAAAAGTGCCTGAAATTGAAAATTTTCTTCTGAGAATCATAGATCTGGGCCTGTTACATACCTTTAGTTCGCTGAGTTTTTATCAAAAATCATCATTTTCCGTAGATCTGAGTTTTTAACAATTTTCTGAAATGTTCTAAACCCTCTGAAAATTAAAAACCAGATCCGAAAAATCAGCTTACTATCTTCCCCACCATCTTATCCTCATTTTCATCTGTCATTTAACCGCAATCGGTTTTTGAAGAGGATAATTTTTTAATATCCGGAAAAGTGCATGCTGCTGGTTTTTGTCAGAAAAACCAGAAAATCAGCAGGTGCACCCAAAAATAAAGTTTAAATCTGCGCTGTAATATTGCAGATCTGAAAGGTACACTGGCGAGTGAACCTTTTACGCGCAGCAGAAGAGCCCGTGGAGAAGCCGATCCTACTTTCGATCTGCTTCAGAGGCACAATTTCAGCGTAACACCGGCACGTTTTTCAACGCTAAGCTCGGCTAGCCGGTCATCCAGGAGTGTCTCGCCTTCACGAAGAAAAAGTCTTTTGCCGGGAGCATCCACACCCCTTTGTAGTGCTTTGCTACTCAGCGGAACTACACTTCCAGCTCGTGTTCTCTTTCCGGCTTTTCAGATGGCGGTACCATGGGGAAACGCTATGGGTCCGTTGGCTTTACCACATCCAGTTCACGCACTCCCTCACGGAAATCGAAAGAATTTTCCTAAATTCGACGGGAGCGGAAATCAAAGCACGGATTCCCACATTTCTGCTTTCATTATGTCATGCAGTATTTTGGATGTGACTCATGAAGATGTGTCAGTTCGCCTCTTTCTGGAAACTCTACAAGGGCCTGCAGCTGAATGGTTTCAGCATTTGCCGGCCGGATCTATCACTAGTTGGGCAACTTTGCGGGACGCTTTTGAAGACAGGTATAAGCCTTCAGAGGATGCATTTACTTTATTATCACGGATCACTCATCTGAAGAAGGAGGCAAATGAGACCATGCGCGATTTTGTCGCCCGGTTCAATGCGCTAATCAACCGTGTCCCTACTGCCATGCTTCCAACACCGGAGAACCAGAAGTGTTTTTTCGTAAATGCCATGAGTTCAAAAGTCAGCTTCTTGCTCCTTCAAGAGCGAGTAGCTACTTTGCCTCTCGCTCAGGCTGCTGCCATCCGTATAGAAGACAATTTGATAATATCTGGCGAGTTAAGAAAAGAATCAGTAAAGCCTAAGTCTTTGGGCCCTTCGCCTATCACTTCGTCTGATCCAGCATTCCAAAAAATGGCGAATGATTTGCTTGCACTGAAGAAGCAGCTGGCCCAGGCCTCTCCCAGTTCCTCGTATCGGGATATCCCGCGGAGGAATTTTGTTCCTAACAACGCTTCACAAAGGCCGCGCTTGCCTACAGCTGCTCCACGGTTGGCGCTTGAAGCTCCTCCGGTCAATGCTTTGGCCGAAATTGAAGAGGAAGAAGAGCAATACTATGAGGAACCTTCGCTCCAAGGCGAAGATGATCAAGATGTCGGTGAACCGACTGGCGACTCCACAATTGGATACATGGAATTTGATGAGGACGAATCCGATGAAGAAGAGAGTACGCAAGGCTATGCAAGCGGACAATCCTACGCTGTTTTTACCCGCTCGCAAGGAAAAGAAGCAGAGGTTGATGCCCATACGCAGAAAGAGAAGGCCGTGTCAAACACGCCTCCAACCATTGTTAAAAGAGGTAATCCTCTTCCCACTCAACTCCCTGTTAAATCTTTTGCAAAGAAGTCTTTTCCACCTATCTCTCCTCCGAGTCAGCCCTCTCATATTCCTATCAAGATCAGTAACCCTATTCCATCATCGCGGGGTGAAGGACTCATTCCTTTACCTACGCAACCCTTGGCCGCATTTGATATAATAGATCACGCAAAAAAGACCAAGATCCAAATGTCTGAAGCTGAATATCTTCAGTCAAACCCCGAACAGCTTGTAAGATTGACTAAGTATATCCAAAGTCAAGCTGTTATAGCTAAACCGGTTTCCCTGAAAGGAATCCTTTCTACTCCTCCTGAATCCCACATAAATGTCGCTTCGACGTCCGCATCTGGCAAGATAGAACCTTTCTATCTCTCCCTCCTGATCAATGGCCATAAGTTGAGCAATTGCATTATTGATTCCGGAGCCTCTGATAACGTCATGCCTGCCAAAGTCGCTCATGCTTTGGGCCTTACTCTTACCAAACCCTTCGGCAGATGTTACTCATTGGAAACAAAGCAAGTTCCGTTGGTTGGCCAAATCAAGGACGCACAATTTGCGTTTGCAGCCTTCCCGGATAAAAGAGTAAAAATGACAGTCCTTGTTGCTGACATCCCAGCAGCCTATGGAATTCTACTAGGAAGGAGTTTTTGCAGCGAAGTTGGTGGAGAAATTCACATGGACTGGTCCAAAGCTAGAATCCCAGTCAAAGGCGTAATGCAAACTTTGGAGCCGGAATCCCAAAAGAAATACTTGGTCACTAGCTCTGAAGACCCCAAAGCCCAAATTCTTTTCGAATCATCAGGGTTGGGGAATTACTTCTTATCCACCGAGGCGGAAACAAAGGACGTTTTTGTTCAGGAAAAGGATTGTAATAAGATCTGGACCTTGCAATTTGATGGCAGCTGCGCGACTAGTGGATGTGGCGCTGGAGTTGTGCTGATATCTCCCGGGGAGGGGATAATTCCTCTTTCTTTCAAATTGCAGTTTTTCAACACTAATAATACTGCTGAGTACGAATCTCTGTTACTCGGTATGCAAGCTGCAAAGGAAAGAGGAATAAAAAATCTGAAAGTCCAAGGTGATGCCGAGCTAGTTGTAAATCAGGTCAAAAGGATTTACCAAGTGAAAAATGAAAGGCTCAGGCACTACCGTAATGCGGTATGGGACAGCATTGAGGAATTTGACGCTTTTTCAATAGAGGCCATTCCAAGGGCCCAAAATGACATGGCTGATTCGTTGGCTGTTTCGGCATCTCTCATGCTCCCACACCCAGGTTTGAAGACGAACAAGTACACCATTGAAGTGGTTTTCCGCCCAAGCGTGCAAGACAACTCTCAGCATTGGCAGGTATTCAACGATGATAATCACCTCATTGCCTTTCTAGAGAAAGCAGAAAATTTTGATGAGTTGTATTTTGAAGGATCCACCTCTCCATGCCGTGAATCCATCAACAGTCAAAACCACGAAACAAAGGAGAACGATGGCATTTGTCAGCTTAAGGGAAATAAAATTCCAAAGGGCCTGGTTTCTCTGGAACGCCTGTTTGACAGGCATGACCGTTTTGTGAAAAGGAAAAGGCGAGATGATCCTAGCTCATCTCCAGAGACAGAACCAGTCAATTTAGGTTCTGAGGCACATCCGCAATTCGTGAACATCGGGAAATGTTGCACGCCAGAAGAAAAGCGAAAATTTGTCAAATTGCTGAAAAGATATATGGATGTATTGGCATGGTCCTATACCGACTTAAAGTCCTTCAAGCCAAAGGACGTTCAGCATGATATACCGCTGAAAGAAGATGCCAAAGCCTTCCGTCAGAAGCAAAGGCATTATAATCCCAAGATTTCGGGCACTATTCAAGCCGAAATTCAGAAGATGCTGGACGCAAGAATCATTTTCCCTATTCATCACAGCACTTGGGTGGCAAACATTGTGCCAGTACGCAAGAAAAACGGTGAAATACGCATCTGCGTAGACTTCTGAAACTTGAATCAAGCTTCGCTGAAAGACAACTACCCTCTTCCCATAATGGATCAAGTTCTGCAAGCAGTAACTGGGTCAGAAATGCTGTCTATGCTTGACGGTTTTTCAGGCTATAATCAGATTGAAGTCTCGCCTGGAGATCAATTCAAAACAGCATTCACTACTCCATGGGGTACATTTGCCTACAGCAGGATGCCTTTCGGCCTAACCAATGCTGGTGCCACTTTTCAGCGGGCCATGGACTTTGCATTCAAAGGCATGATGGGAAAAGTCATTGTAGTTTATCTAGATGACTTAACCGTGTTCTCCAAACGACGAAGTGATCATTGTGATCACTTGGAGCAAGTATTGGCCAGGTGCCGAGAACATGGAATTTCCCTTAACCCAAAAAAGTCTGTTTTTGGGGTTACGGAAGGGAAATTGCTAGGCCATGTGGTTAGCAAAGAAGGAACGAAGATTGATGCCGAAAGAGTTAAGGCTATCCAAAGCCTTACTCTGCCTACAAGGCAAAAGAATGGTGTTCATTCTTTCTTCGGAAAGGTGAACTTTCTTAGGCGTTTTGTCCCTGATTTTGCTGAGAAGACCCGCCATACTGAACATGATGAAAGGATCACCCACTTTCAGATGGAGTGAAGAGGGGAAAAGGTCATTTGAAGAGATAAAAACTTCTGTTGCTCATGCACCGGTCCTGGTATGTCCGGATTTCTCCAAGAACTTCATATGTATAGCTATGCCTCCGAACATACTGTGTCTGCAATCCTAATGCAAAGAATTCGGAGGATATTGAATCTCCAATTGCATTCATGAGTTCTCCCCTCAAGCCCCACGAGTTGAAGATGACTCAATTGGAAAAGCACGCCTTTGCCGTTGTCAAAGCGGTGAAGAATTTCAGGTATTACATTCTGAACTCGCATACGGTGGTGCTAGTTCCCCTGACACTGCGGTGAAGTCAATTCTAACTCAGCAGAGTTAGGAAGCTTAAGAGGGAATTGGATCGCAAAGGTCCAGGAATATGACCTAGATATTAAACCCACCAAGCTGGTGAGGGGCAAAGGCCTGTGTCAGCTAATGGCTGAGAACAAGGGTTCAGAAAAATCCTGATGAAAGAGAAAATCATATACCAACGAAGCGCAAAGCCCTCTGGAAGGCCTGATTCTCTACCCTCTGGTTTTGTTTGTTTCAACTAGTGACGAATGGTACTCCGACATCGCTTTCTTCCTTACCTACGGCGAATGCCCAATGCACCTCACTGCAAAGGAGAAGCGCACTGTAAAGCTCAGAGCGCAGCTAAATATGTCATCTGGGATGACGGCTTTATATAAGCGCGGGATAGACGGTGTCTTCCTGCGATGTGTTGACAAGCCCCAGCAAGTAAACTGCTGGAAGAGTTTTCACAATTCGGCTTGTGGAGGCCATTTCTTCTTCTTCCGTGACGGCGCACAAGATCATTCGAGCCAGGTACTATTGGCCGACGCTCTTTCAAGATACGGCTACCTGGGTGGCAAAATGTGAACCCTGTCAGCAATTCGTCGGCAAGCCCAAGTTGGCTGCCCTTCCCCTAAGGCCGGTCATTATCAATGAACCATTCAGGCAATGGGGAATTGATTTTATTGGTGCACTCAATCCTCAATCGAGTGCCGGACATAGCTATGTCCTCACGGCAACAGATTACTTCACTAAATGGGTGGAAGTCATACCCGTCAAGCATGCCACTTCTGAGGTAGTTTGCAGTTTTATCAAAGAGAATATCATTGTCAGGTTTGGCATTCCAAATAAAATCGTTTGCTGATAATGCTTCTAACTTCTCTTCCCGGGAAGTTATTAGTTTTTGCTATGAATATGGGATAACTTTAGCACATGCCTCAGATTATTATCCTCAGGGAAATGGTCAGGCAGAATCCAGTAATAAGAACTTGGTGACCATCATACGGAAATTAGTAGATGAAAATCAGCGGATGTGGCACAAGTCTTTGTACGACGCTTTGTGGGCAGACCGCATTACCCCAAGAGATCTCTCGGCATGTCACCTTTTCAAGTGTTATATGGCACTGATGCCGAGCTTCCCATTTCAGCGGAACTTCCTGCTCTTCGCTTGGCACAAGCTATCGAAGATGAAACTTTTCAAAGTTCTCTAGAGAAGAGAATCATGTACCTTGCGGAACTTGAAGAAAAGAGAGTCAAGGGTGGTCGACAGGATCACTGAACATCAGAATCACGTGAAGAAGCTTTTCGACAAGAAGGCCAAGCAGAGGGATTTTGAAGTGGGAGATCTTGTCCTTCTCTGGGACAAGCGAAGAGAGCCAAAGGGTATGCATGGAAAGTTTGACTCCTTGTGGAGAGGACCCTTCAAAATCAAACAACTCAATGGAGAGAATAGTTTCTATCTCTCGTATCTGGATGGAGCTGAACTCCCGCTTCCCTACAGCGGGCAACATCTCAAGATCTTCAGGAAGTAGAGCTTGCTCTCTCCTTTGTACAGTTTATTTTAGTCGTGTGTTTGCTTTAGTCGTGTGTTTTGCTTTCAGTTTTTGTGTGTTTCCTTTGTCCTCCCTCCGGTCCCCCTTGTTTTTGACTCCGTACCCAATGGATAGGCACATGTGATCTGGGATTCTCTACCCCTGAGTTTCACTCAAGGGATAGTCCCCAGGAGGAGCCAGCTGTTATCCCGTAAAATTGACAAGGGCAATTTTACCGATAACCATACCCGAAAATTTTGTTTCGATCCCTTGTTAGGGATCCTTCGCATTCAGAATATTGTAAAATTTCCTTCCCGGGAAATTCAGTTTTTGAACTTAGTCTTTTTGAGCCTTTTTTGGCTGGGCGCATGGTTTTTCCTTGCAACATCAATTTTTGATGCGCCCCCTTAAAAGCCCTTTGGCGCATGGTTTTCCATGTTAGCACGCTTCTCGGTGCGCCAAAGGCGCATGTATTCTCCATGTTACATCGTGTTTTGGTGCGCCAAAAGGCGCACATTTCCCCATGTCGACATCCCTTTGGGCGCGCCAAAGGTGCACCTATGCTTCTGTTGACAACCGTTTTCGCGCGCCTTTTCAAATGGTGGTTGGCGCATTAATGACAAATTTTGTTATATATACCTATGCGCGCCATGTCATTTTCATTGTTCTTTTTTCAAGGCACGTGATTGCTCTGGGTGTGTCAGCTCTGCTCTGTCGTTGTCATTTGCTCTGTGGGCCCGCTTTCCAACCGTCTTTATACATTCGAAGGTAAGAGGTTCATCCTCTTTTTCATTTTTGTGCTTTGGTGTGCTCGGTCTGGTTTTCGTTTGATGGCCCGTTTTTAAATGTCGTTTTGCATTGGACTGGTTCTTCCCCTATCCCGCATAAACCAACTTCTTCCTCCTCTCCCTCCCTCATTTCTAGTTTGTAGGGGAAGTTGGTTTGATTAGGCTTGGTGTTAGAATGAATAATGCTTAAATGTTTAAAAGTATTTTTGGTTTTCCCCTTGGCGCGTTGCCGCGTCATGTTGCACCTTAGACAGTCGCGCCCCTCGGCGCGTCTACCCAGCATGCTGCAGTTATTAAATCATGCGCCCCTAGGCGCACCCTTTCGGCCTGTAACACGCTCGAAACCCCGCGCCTCCTTATATCCCTTTGGCGCATCTTTTACCCCTGTTGCATCCCTCTTCTATGCGCTAAAGGGCGCGCCCAGCTTCCATGCAACGCAAGAGTTATTTGTGCGTGTAAAAACCTCCAAGGTGCGGGCGCACCTTCCGTTGCAAGTACATGATGTTGTGTAGCCCCCCCATGCGCCGCGCCATATACCTTTGGCGCGCCTTTTTTTTTCATGTCGCACAATCTGCCCATGCGCCAAATGGCGCACCAAATATCAATGTAGCATGCATTTCCTGTGCGCCCTTCTATATAATGCAGTCTACTTCATCCATGCGCCATGTGCCGTTGGCGCCAATTTTACCTCTGTTGCGTCCTTTTCCTGTGCGCCTTGTCTATTCAGCCTATTACATACATTTTCCATGCGCCCTGCGCCCCGAGCCTTAAAAGTTCTAACTCTTTCTTCTGCTAGCGTTCCCATTGAAAATCAAATGACTAATTCAAGCTTCTTGGATTGGGTTTCACTCCTCCTACGTGCAGATCATCAGATAAGCCTTGAAGAACACATGTCTACCTCTAGCAAGAGACCCATCAAACCAAGAGGAAAAGCTAAGCTAACAGAGGAAGAAATGAAGTATAAGTACCAAAGGGTTAGAATGCCCGAATCTCAGGCGGAGTGCAATATGGATGTCAGAGATTCTGAACTGGGCCACATTGACATGGACGAATTCTGGGTGAGAACTCAGAAAGCGACAAGAAGCCCCTGGATGGATAAATTGATGGGTAGTGCTCTACACTTTCGCTGGTGGGATTCCAGTCAGCACTATTAATAATGAGTTCATAATGGTTGGTTGCCCAATCCTTACAACAAGGACACCAGGTGTGTCGAAAATAGTAAAGGCGAGAAGTGGTCATTGACCTCACTGCACGTCGCCATTTTTGAAAAGATTCTTGGCATCCCTCATCACCGAAGCTATCGTGGCCGTTACCCAAGAAGAATGTGTCAAGACCTGGGAGGACAATGAGGACCTAGTGCATGCAATTAATGAATGAAGTCTACCTCAAAAATAAGAAGGTAGTGCCCCGGTGGCCCCAGACTATCCACCGAAGCGACTTCTCCGAAGAACTCAGTGACACCATCACTTTCCTGAGCAGAGTCTTCGGGCTTTCAGACGCCCACTACTTCCATAAATGGATGCTGCGGTACCTGGAGACGATGAACAAAAATTTGCCCGATCAGCGCTTTCTGCTGGGGGGAGATAATAAGCAGCACAATATCCGAGCAGCTACAACAGTTTGCCACAACAGGAGTGTTCCACATGAACTCCTACGTAGTGTATGTTGCTGCGTCTGAAAGGGATTATCCAGGGCTGCACCGAAGCGGAACTTGGCCTCAGGCCAAAATATATGAATACTATCAAGACCTGAAGCTGGAGAACAGCATCCAACACTTCGCTAAAATCAATGATGTTTTCTTCTATCACATCATGTGCATGTTGCAGCCAAATTTGACTCATGGCCGGACAACCAAAAACATAGTGGCAGTCACAGAGAAGTGGGGGGGCCTTGTTCACCCCAGTTTCCCACATTCACCTATCTAAGGGCGGTCAACTTTTTGGGCGAACCAACCAGGTTGCCAAGGTATGCTGGACCAAAGCTGATTTTATTGGAACTATCAAGACAGCTCGTCACATACCATGAAAAGTGCCTCAAGAGAAAGAAGGGCGGAACTCCTTTCCCCCTCACAGTAGGCCGTTACACATGCTCCAGCTATCACAAGGCGAAGGAGATGTTTGCTGAGCTAGAATTGCTCAACCTAAAGCATGATTTCCCAGCAAGGCCTACATTCGACCCTAGGGGCTGTCTACCAAGGGCTAAGCTTGATCCGATTCATGTCCCTCAGATTGAGGATATCTACATTGACGTTCTCCATGAGGTAGAACTCAGAAGAAAGGATCACTCTCGCTTAGCATTAACAGAAATCATCCATTACGGAGTGGCCATCGTCCCAAAAGGCTTCCAAACCACGGAAGACGAAGTAGACAAAGTGTATAATGACACAGAAGGGGATGATTGGCCCTTCCCGGACATTGACAGAAGCAAGGCTCCTCAGACAATCGAGGAGAGGGTCAAGGAGACTATGCGGAGAACAGAGCATTGGTGCCGCATGAATGGGTTAATCTACCTCGGTGTAGATTTTACAACTTCTCCTTTGGGTAATGCACCTCCAAGGTCAAAGAAGCAGCTAAAAGGCAAAGCTGCGGAAGGTGAGCCTAGCACCATTCAGGAGGAAGCCCCTGAAAGTCCTCTTCCTTCAGAGCCTGAACAAGTAATAACCCTGGATTCGCCAGAGAGGGAATTGACAGAGGATAGTCCTATACGCCCATCCACCCAGGATGTCGGCACCGCTACAACTACAGAGGTCCCTTCTATCCCTTCTTCTTCTCTTCCCTCCCCTTCCTCAGATGTCGGCAACCACTCCTTTGGTTGTGTCTTCTCCCCCTTCTTCTACCCTTTCCCCTGCCTCTTCGTCCATCTTCTCCTCTCTCGCTGATTTGTCTTCCTCCATTTCTTCCCTCATTTCCGGGCTCCCTTCCCTTCCCATGTCTTCTGCAGCCCCGGTTTCCCTTCCTCCCGTGGACAATGTCCGCAGCTATTCTTTCAATGCCACCGCCGCGTGTCCTCCACGTTCTTCCCCTCTTCTACCGTTGCTGCTTCCCCCTCTGTCTCTGGTCCTTCTTCAATAGGACCAGCTTGGATCTCTTAGCAGCTGAGCCAGCCAAAGAGGAAAGTCCCCATCACTCCGATGGACTTTTCGGTTATTCCGGCTAAAGGAGCAAAGAAGCACAAGCCGGTTACATGCTTCTCCAAGAGCGCTGCAGGTGAGAGAGTTATGGAAATTGCCTACCCCGATCTCACCAAAGAAAAAGAAGATCTGTCTTCGGCAGATTTCACAGTGACCCAAGTCACAATGGGGACATCCTCTGAAAGTCTCCAGGGGGAAGCTCTTTCCGCAGTTGATGCACTTTGCGAAAAGCTTCAGGAAACAAAGGAAGAAAAGAGGCTACTGAAGGAGCAGAATAAATACCTGCTTCAAGCCCTACAGAAGATGGGAAGTGCACCTCCCACAACTACCCCGCCGAGACTCCTGAGCTGCTCAGCCAGGAGAAGATCAATGAATACTCAAAGATCGGCGAGCAAGGTATGGCTGTTTCTGCTTGGAGGAGCCAAATCCTTAAGGATAGTGAAAAGGTGATCGCCGAGTATATTAGTTTATACCTGAACATCGAGAAGGCGAATAAGGAACTCCAAACATTAGCAAGTCCAGTATCAGAAGAGCTCGAAAATTCCAGACTCCAACACGAGGCCTTCCAACAAATGTTCGACTGTTCAGTCGAAGATTTGGTCAAGTTTGGAGTATTCGGTCATCCAAGGACCCTCAACAAGATCATGTCCACTCTGGACTATCGGATAGATCAGCTCGAATTTGTGTTAGAGAAGATAGACAAGGTGAAGGAAGAGGCCCTGGATGCGATGCATCAAATGGAGAAGATTGTTCTATCTATGACTCCAGGGTTGCTCACTCCTTCCCTCACCTTGAGATCAGCTGACGATACCTATCCGAATTTTCAAGGAGCTAGCTTCTCAAGGGACAGGGCCAGAAGTCACTTTCGACATCGAATCCATCAACAACCTACTGGCCTGTAGAGACTTCATCGGGTCCCTAATCGAGGCGGGTAAAGACTATTCCAAGGTCCCCGAAAAGCTCATTGATGAGCGGGAAACTTGCGAAGCAATTAATGAAAGGCACAAGGATCCGTCACAGGATCAATTTGCGCCAATGATCAGCAAGTTCTTGGAATACCGCGCTCAATTCCACATCTCATCTCCTGATCAGCATCAAAAATAGGCGACCCCTTTTAGGCCATAGGATGATGATGATGAATAGCTTCTTCTTCTTCTTCTTCTTCTTCTCCTCTCTATTCTCCGACTTTCTCTTCGAAATATCTGAAGTGTGTTGGCACAAACGATGACATCATCCATGTTGCATCATGGGATGATGTCATCCATCCAAGTTGTAAAAGTCAACATGACTTTTGGATATTTTATAAATATCTTGTGAATAAGTGGTTGGCTCCATTTTGCTCTCTCTCTCCCTCACTTTCTATAAATACTAGAATACTTGTTGTATTCAAAGAGGTGAACATTTTTCAGATAGAAATAGAAGTGAGGAGAGAAAGACTTTGAGCTTTCTTGTAACAGAGAAGAACAGTTAATATAATTATTCAGAATTTGTGCTCAATAGCTGTGTTATACATTAGATCTTTCTTACGTTAGATCTGTATGTGTCTTGATCTGTTGAGATTCGCATCTACTTTTCTGTCATTTGTTTATCAGTATTGTTTTGTTTATTTATGCAAGTAGGTTTGGCTCTGTTTACTACCAAGCCCAAAGCATAGATCTTCTGACCCTTCCGCTTTGGAACTCATTTCTTTTCTTCCTTCGGATCTGTTCTTTCTCTTCTCCTTCTCTTATTCCTTTCTCTTCGCAGCCTAGAACGCTCTACTGGGATGAGATCCCAACCCCCGAAGGCAGAATCTGTGAGACTTGCATAGGTTCCTGCTAGTAGAAGTAGCAATAAACCAGTTTCGCTTTGCTGTCTCAAAGAGGGGCTAAGCCCTGCAACACCGTTGGCCCCGTTTATCCATAGATCTGTCCGCGCGACAGATTTTCGGACCAACAAAAAGCATGTTATTTTATCCTTTTATTTAGACCATCACCAGTTCAGTATGACCAACATTGGTTACCTGTCTTACTCCTGTCAATAGCCTTTCCCCATTTTTGACTAAAATTTACCCTTCCCTGCCATCGTCTAACCTTACCCACCCTTATCACAACCTACTTCCAAGCCTACATTACCTATCCATATCCTTATTTACATTTAGGGACTTGTTATTTTACCTATACCTCAGCCCTACCCATTTCGTGACCTCGCTACCTGGACTCGGAACATTTTTAGTGACCTATGAACTCATGTGCTCGATATATCTTGTGATACTGTTACCCATGTTGTTTGACCAAATGACCTTACCTTGCCTATTATTATGTCATTTATCCTAACCCAACCTTTCATGTACTGGAACATACCTACATGTTCTTGCACCTGACTTGCGATGTGCTTCCTTACCATATCCTATACCTTGGATACCAGAATCACTTCAACCTTGTTTGGATAAACCTATTGACCTTGGACAATGCAGAGTTTGCATGTTCTTCAACGTGGTAATGTTCCACCTTTTATACATGTGTGTGCATTCAAATGTCACTACCTTTGACACTAGCACATTTCCATGATTTCCTTATTTGACCTTTACCCCATTTATCAATTTTTACCCCCACCTACCTGACCCACACTTACCTACCTCCCATTGATTAAGTAGATATTCCCATGTCTTCACCCAAGGCATCTTACGATGATGGTACCTATTTTTCTCAACCTAATAGCCTTACCTTGCCTATGGTCGTGACCCTTATCCAAATAAACCTTGACCTTTTGACCTTTTGGATGTATCAGAATAACACCTATGTGTTCCTACATCTTACCTCGTTGAGTGCCCAGACCGTATCCTTTACCCTGGATACCAGACCTCAAAAACCCTTGTTTGGATGACCTTTATGACCCTGGCTAACATACATTTGTTATATTGAGAAACCCTAGTATCTCATGGAATTTCACTATGTGTGCATATTTCCGAATGCTCTACCTAATCACCCACCCTACCTCTTACAATCACCATAACCTCAACCATCACCTTCTTCACACCTAACCTTGTTTTGCTCCAATCATCCACCTCCTCATTTTATCAAACCACTCACCACTTCCTTCTCTCACGTCATCGGTTCCTATTTTTAGGGGGGTTACCTTCACCCATTCTTGGGGTAACATCACCTTCACCCACACAAGGAGCAACCACATCTTATTTTTGTCAGCGTCGCTTATCAATACAAGCTACGCAACAAAAAGGGGAAAAATTTAGACACCTAAATTGGGTCACATTCCCCTTAGCCCCTAATCAGATAACCAACTTAAACATGGGAACCTAATCATGGCCCCTATCACCCCACATTAATATTAATTTAAATATTTTAATTAAATTAATCCTCATCCTCACAACTTTCATTATTTTCTTATTTTAATTGACCTAATTTCCACATCACCTAGACACCTCATCCAACCACCTCACCCTAGACCTATTCTTGGCATGTTTCTATAACTAACAATAACTAAGTCTTACTTGCCTTAATGAGCTAAGATTTGGTCTAACCCTAAAATCAATACCTAAGACTTCTCTAACCACATTCCTGCTCATTAGAAGGGAAGCTTATGTTCTAATCCATGACAACAAACCAACTGGGCCCAAGAAATTAGAAATATCTACCCATTTAAGAAAACCTAGGGAATCTCACCTTAACCGATGTCAGTCACCCTAAAACAATGCCGGTCAACCTAGAACTGTCATCGATTACCATTTATTCTCTTTGGTAACCTTGTTTCGAGGGTTGGCACATTCAAGAGAAAGAGGATGAAAAGAAATTTGCATGCGAGAAGAACCAGAGCCTTTTCATGTACCTAGACATCCACAGCTAGCACTAGGATGGATCCATAGGTATTGAATTCACAGAAGCATTCGAGGAAGCACTACTGTGGCATCAAACACCATTCTTTTGATCAACTTCCATCACCATTTAGCCATCAAACCTATATCAATCATTAAGTATACCTTCTACTAACATAGTCCATTTCAGTATAATAGTCTTTTGTTACTTCTGTTATCACTTCATACCTTACATGTCCATTTCCCATCTCTTACCTGCCTATAGACTCATTCATCCATCTACCCAAAATCCCAAGTCACCCATTCTCACCTGTTACCTACCTCTAAGTATAACTGAGACCTTTATCTACCTACCCCTCTACTCTTTAATACTTGTATAGCCCCAACTCAATCTCCACAACTAGATCTTATTAAGTTCCTTTCACCCTGACCTTACCGATGCCAGTTGTCTTGGACCATCGTCGGTCTCCCCTAAACTGTCATTGGTTATACCCAACTGACATCATTCTCTGTGTTTTATACCCTATCCAAGAACATAGCCAAACAACCTCCTACCAATTGACCTAAACAACCCAGAATCAGAACCTTACGAGTCCCAGTACCTTGATAGTCACCTCATCCTTTAGATCCAACTATAGCCTAGCGTATTGTGATTGGATTTACTTATTGTACTTGAATGAGATACCTAAATCATATCAACTACAATAGGAATTTATCTATTTCTCACATTAATTTTTTTAAAACAGTAAATTGCCATCCATCTAGGAAGTATCACACTTCCTGGAACTACCATACGCTAGGCAATCCACTGTCATATATCATTTAACTTCTCTTTTCTAGTCTTGTTTTCTATTACAGGTAATTCCTCCTAGCTAAAAGGAATCTCTCATAATCGGCATTGGGTCAAGAATTTAGAACACACACATCAACCTCCAACCAACCCATTTAACAAGTATTCCTCCTAGCCCATAACTCTATCTCTTTCGTCAATCAAAAAAATGTAAAGAAAATGGTGAAACAACCTGAACTATGTACTAAGTGTCAAAAAACATTATCCATTTCCCTGAGATGATCATCCTTCTATGTCTCATTGTGCCAAAATTTCCCTTTGAGAACAACCTGCTATTAATAGTAAGTTTCCAGATGGAAGGATTACTATTTTTAGTGAAAGGTGATTTTTGCCTCTTGTCGACCATCATGATGTGATGGACTCCCTCATTCAATCTTGTGCACACTACCCTTGCCTCGACCACTTTTTGGGTTGACTTATTATTTTTAGTGAGAACCCATATAGGGAACTTACTATTTTTAGTAAGTGGTCATTGTAACTATTTTCTACTCTGGATAATCATTTTGGCTTCTTGGTGACCTTGGGTACACACTGCTTTCATCACAACTGTTTTTGATGATGACTTTCCAAACATAGCAAGTTTGTATAGGAATACTTACTATTTTTATAAAGTGTGTTTCTAGTGCTCGATTTGTGATAGAAAATATTTTTTTAGACTCATCTCATCGTCATGACCACATCCTCCGAATTGCACATAATTTTTCCCACTAGAATGTCGGGAAATAAAATTTAAAATTTTCACCTAGTAATGGCTTCGAGCACGGAGCTGCCATGACGGCCATTAATGGAGCTCAAATTTTGCATGTCTGGTTTTTATCTTTGTTTGCAATGAAAAAAACTCCATTGCGATAGGTTTTTCATTTGGATCTTGTGTGTAATTTTTTAGTTCATTTTTATTGTTGGAATGATGGGAAATCCAACGAATGTGAGTCGATGCACGAAGTGAGGATTTTGTTGGAACAAATAATTCTTGACACCATTTGACCTCTAATTTATTGCCTCGTGATTATCTTGAAAATTTTGGAAGTCTGCAGAATACATCACCTTAATCCAACTTGTATCTTGTGAGATATGAAAATTTCTTGATCGGGTGACTTCACAGTTATCTGGCAAAAAACCTTCATTTTCTTCATGTTCTTCATTTATTTAGAACTTTTTTCTCTGATATTACTGTGTTTTAATGGTGTCAATATTTTTTTGACCATGATGGAGTTGGTTCAGATCAGTAATGGCATATCAGGTTTCTAGACAAGAAAGAACAAGGCCATGGCATGGTGAGAAGCTATAAAGGAGTAATGAGGGGGAAGAAATGACTAAGTGCCAGATTTGAATATTCAGGAGATTCTCATGCAAGGGCGGCACACATTTTTTCATGTCTAATTTATTTTACCTCATGGATGTGAGGGACATCAAATTCCATGGTGAGCAAGAGGACAACACATGTCCTCGATCCAACAATAAGGGATTTTCTTGAAAAAAACACTAGAAGCACTAGGGGCTGAAAGCCAGTCACGTGAATGAACAAAGGACTCCCCATAGGGGAGGGGCACATTTTTCCCTAACTACTATCCTTGACCTCAAATACATGAGGGACATCAAATTCCAGTGTTTCTGGAGTTGACATGTGTCCTCGATCTGACGGTAGGGGATTTGAGCTTTAAAAATGCACCTAGGGGTTGAATTGTCAAGTCTAAAGGTTACCTGAGGATCCTAGAGGTCACATGGAGACTGGTCACATTTTTTAAAGGTTTGTATACCTGACCTCAGGGACTTCTGGGACATAAAATCCCAATAGAATCCTAATGTTGACAGGTGTCCTCCCGAAAACATATTAACTCCCGAACTGTCTCCAAGATGGTAACTTAGAACAATGATAACTTGAGCTCCTAGTGGAATTTATTGGTGAAGATTTATATGATCCTAACTAGAAATGGAATTTTAAATCCAATGGTGGGGGTATCATGTCTTGATTAATCCATTTTATCCCTAAAAGAGTAGAATTTTTATTTGGTACTCCACATGTGCCTGAGAAAAAAAGCCTGCAGACCTTTTGTGCCAAAGTGTTGTGAAAAATATGATCTCACCATAATGTAGGGATTGGAATATTAATTTTGGAGATGTTTTTTATTACTCCTAACTCCATATGAAGCTCCTAGAATCATCTTCTAAAACTCAACAGTTGTTTTAGGCCCGTGTACTTCCTAGGCTTGTGAACCCTGATTTTGGAAAAATTGCCCCAACTTCCTCGAGCCCTTCAAGAATCTTCTTAAATCATCTCCATGATGTTCTAAGGTATTCAATTCACCTTCACATTGAATTTTTCCCTTTTTTTCTACTCCAGGGTTGATCCAGTCTTGGGAAGGCCAGCAATAGCCCTTCCCAATACTTCCAGAAGCTAACATATATTCAGAAGTTCCTAAAATCACCCAGGGGACCAATTTGACATCAAATAGGGGGTGAACAGACTGATGGATTTGATCTGGGGTGCCTAGTAATGATAAAACATGAAAAATTCTACACATGGGTATAGTCATCGTGCTCAGAAACTGTCAATTTCCATGTTGCGCATTTACACGAAAACATCTGGCTCTATTCTAGTGACATGGCATGAGGACATGGCATGGACTGAGCATAGCGAAGACATAACATGGGAATCCAAAATCTCAAATTTAGACCATATAGTTTGTTGATGATTACCTTATCCATTGGGTCCTCTGAAGTCATGTACAACAAGAGAGAAAGAGAGATGAAGGAAACACACATGCACACAAAAAGAAAATGGCACACACAACAGGAAGGGAAAGACACCTAGCAGAAAGGGGAACACACCTAGTAATCACCTATGGTATAAGGTGGGGACAACCAACTTTAACTGAAGCACTTTCTGTTCCTTAAAATTTACCCATGAGTGGGTAACACTAAGTGATGTTGTTATGAGAATCCATTGAATGGTTCTAGAAAGTAGCCTCCTCTCCTCAACTGTTTATGAAATCCAAGTGCTTTCATAATTTTCTTTGAACTTGGTAGGAGTGAGTCTACATGAGATTCTTGATGCTCAGACCTTCGCTTATAAATTCCATTGCCTTCATCCTCTTTGAAATTGGTTTCATATTGTCATTTATATTCCGTGTTTATCCACATAGATGATTCTTCACTGAGAATGTTATCACTTCCCTAGGGCTGCTTTTCATTCAAATTACTTGAAAATTCTTGATTCTTTTCTTTCTGAGGTCTACACTTGTTGACCTCTTTTCCACGAGAAACCTCATACTTATCTTTTTCCTTTACTCCACTATGAGGTTATTGAGTACTAATGGGAGGATCATATGTAAACTCATACTTGTCTTGTATGTCCATGATACAAGTGAAGAGATCAAAAATCATCTCAGGGTCTTCAACAACTTCTACTACATCCAATATTTCTTACACGGAGTTATGCTTCATCATTTCTTGTAGGCCCTCTTTGTACGCCTTCAAAGAATCTTTATTTTACATCTCAAGGAAACTATCTAGAGGGATTACCTCATCATCTTTGGAATATTTACACTCTATCGATCCTTCATCAAAAAGAGCTTCATCTTCAAAGGCCTTGAAACTTCTTTCTTCTATTTCTTCATCATGGAAAGAATCTTCATCTGCGAATGAGAAAGAAAATATGTACATTTCGTCATTGCATCCATCAACCATTAGCTCAAGAGCAGTATCATATTTTTCATCTTACCTTATCTCAATATGGCCAGCCTTCACATTAGTTAAGACTTCCAAATCATCTTCACACTTGTCTTGTATATTCATGACTTACATCAAGAGTTCAAGACCGAACTCGGGGTCCTTTGTTTCTTCTACGGATTTTTGTAGTTCTTGTAAAAACATTTCTTTCAAACCTTTTATGCGCTCATCACAAGCTGATTTTTTCTTTCCATAGATGGCCTGACTGAGATCATATTCATCCCTAAATGGTAATGAGAATAACTTCTCATATTGGATAAGCATATAAGCTTATTTTTCTTCTTGAAGATCATCAAGAATCATCTCCTCCTCCTCATGGTTTGCATTGTCTAATAATTCGGGGATGCCCTCTTTTAACTCGAATCTACTCAATAATTATTCAAAATATAAATATCTCCAGGAAGGCATGTCTAGACCTATCAAGATGGGGATATCCTCTTCCTCCTTGGTTTCCACAAAGTGATTCATCTTCCTGTTACCTTGATACAAGATGTTAGCTTCTAGGATTCTAGATTTTCGTACCATGTACCTCATCATATTCTTGAGAAGCAATTTCTCCATGTCTTCCTTCACTAGTATGGTTATAGATGACCAATTCATATAAATTTTTCCTTCCAAGTCTTGGTAGAAACTTCTACTTAGCAACATTTTGAACGAGGTTGGAAAATCTGCTACCAAAATCATCGTTGAAACTTCTTATCTCAAAATCTAGCAAGAGCCACCTGTGCATCTTTGAACTTCCCTACAATTGAGACTTATTTTGACTCCAAAGAGTAACAAAAGCCACTAGGTGGAGTCATGGAAATTTTGAGAGATTTAGAAACCTTCACGGGCATGACATTATCTAGGGCACCCAAATCTATTGTGTAATTATTCAATACATATTCTCCAAAAAAAGGGAGAGATAGAAAGGTTCAACTTTATCAGTATTTGATGCACTCATAGAAAGCATGTTCTGTGAGAGAGGTATAGGTGGGTTTGGTAGTATTCCTTTAGGACGAGGAGCTACATCATTGCGTGTTAGACTACCTTTCCTAGTGTATTGAACAAACCTCTGAAACTATTTAGGATGATTCCGCAAATATTTGGTTTCGGTAATCTACACTTTGTCTTTGTTTTCATATTCTATGAAGTCAAAGGGAGAGGATGCAGACAAGGGGTGAAGGCACTGATTTCTGAGTCTAGATAGGCGTGGGAGTAGGATTTGATGTTTGAGGAATTGGTGGTTATTTTAAATAGCACACTAGGAGATTTCAAGGTATTAGATTATTTAGGAGCATATTTAGATTTATAAATGGAAGAGAAATTGGAAAACCTACTTGGAATAGAAGGAGTCTTCTTACTTGTTATGGGGTCAGGTTTTAACAATACGGACTTCAAGGAAGATGAAATTGGGGATCCTCAACTGGTTATTTTTTTTCGGAGTTATCATAGGAGGGTCATCAACCTTCTTTTACTTTGTAGTAGTGGAGGGAGATGCTCTTTTCTTGAACTAAGAACGAGTGAATACCGTACATGAGAAACCGGGTGCATCCTCTTCATCTTCTTCATCACCTTCAGAATACTCACAAAATCTGATTTGTCTGTCATTCTCAAGTTCATCGATCTCTATTAATTTACCACCTTCACTTTCTTGTTTAATCTCTTCTTCACTTTCTTGAAATCTGAAATTTAGGTTCATGGGTGAGGCCTCCAAGGAGAGCCTTCGGGCTGCTTCTACAATCTGATTTCTATTGCTTCTTTGAGAAGATACTCATTCAAATAATTCCCTCTTCAAATATGCCATCTCATTCACCAAATTTTGCAGTGATGGATTGGTTCTCTCATCTCCATGATGTTAGGCCTTTCCCTTTCATGGATTCTTGGTCTTTCTAGAGAGGATGAGATTGTCATCAAGTTCAATGGCCATATGTACTACCTCTAGCATTACTGGTACCTATGATGACTTCTACTATAGAAGGTACAAATGTTGATAGGTGATTTATTCTTAAGATGGTGTACTCTTATGACTTAGGAAATCATGTTTCCAAAAGATAGGAAGTTATATTTTGGGAATAGGTACATTCTACCATGTTTTTACTTAATTGAAAATGAAGCAATCCATATCTTTTATGTAGAAGAAATTCACTACTAGGGATCATGAATTTGAGTTTCAGTTTTAATAGTTTTTGGGGTTTCAAACAGCATTACCTATCAATTCCATTGATCCAAGATATTCTTCTAATTTTCATGTCTTGTTGTCATGATGTTCGAATGGGAAAGGTGGAAGGGTTTTGGATCTTGAATGTGTAAAGGTTATGCATGAACCTCTCCATGGATCTCTAATTTATATTTAATCAAGTAAAAAATTTGTTCTTTTTTAATTCTTGTATGATGAAGTTTTCATTAGGGACCTGGGACCTATAATAACTATGTTCTAAAACTAGTAACTCTATCCTAACGGTTAAACCTAACCTAAGTTAATATGTTCTTTTATTAATTGGGATGAAAAATAATTAAGAAGGACCCAGACTAAAACTATGGACCTATGTTGATTTCCTAAATTAGTGTCTAACCTAACTAAGGGAATGGATAACCTAAGGAGGCATATGAAATGACATGGGGAAAGAGGCAAGTGGGAGGTAGTGAATTCAAGGAATTTAAGGCAATTTGTTAATCATTATCTCTATTTACAGCCAAATCTAGCAAAGGCAGTTAAAAATTTAAGATGGATGAGTTGGAATTTTTGCCAAAGTATTATGAGGCATGTTTTGTTTGAATTAAGCCCACTCCAAATTTCGAGATGGCGGTGGTGGGAAAGTAGGAAGGACTGATAGCCCTACTCTGCATTTAATTTTTAGAAATTGCTGAAACCACCTAGGAAGAAGATAGAGGGTTGGTTTTGTCAATTCATTTGGTTTTGGAGCTACAGCTCTGCATGTGGTTGTTATTTTTTTTCAAATGTATAGTTCGATTTTTACATGCAAAGTGTCAATGCATGAGTTTTCATTCCTTACATGGTGTGGAAGAAAGGGTTGACACTGTTAAACTATAAGAAGGAGATAGAGGAAGTTTTTGTGTGGTTTTTGGCATTTCGAAAATAAGATTGAGGCTTTGTTTGGAAAATTATATGAATCGGTGAAGGTAAAGCACTATCAGGAATGATAGGCTCTATCCATTAAGTTTTATGCTTTTACTTAAATGTTCATAAAAACAACTCTGCTCTTTGGAATATACTGGTTTTCATTCTGCTAATATTATTTCTCTACTTGAGGTTTTTATGTTGTTTATTAGGAATGCTTTTTCAATTTTGTTTGAATGATGGAAAGAGTGATTTTTTTTTTTGAGTATCTTGATTTACAGCTGGGTTATGCTTTAATCCTATTTCATGGGCTTGATATCAAGTCAAAAAATGTATATGATATTGTTTGAACTATTTAAATTTGTAGGAACTCGGTTGTTTAAATCTCTAGAACTTGTTCTAAAAGATCTTGTTTCTTCACCATTGGAAAACTTCAATTGATAAAATGTTTCAATATCTTATTGTTGTTTGAACTTACATGATTTTATTTTAGGAGAATAAAATTCTGCGAATTTGGCTTAAACATACTCTATTAAGTACAGAGGGAATGTTAAAAATTAGTTTTCTTATAGATTTCTATAATTGTGAATCTGGGTTTTGTTGTATTATTTCAGTTGTAGACTTCTGACCTTGTGACTATTTAAGAAAGGTAAATTAATGTGGGTTTTTCTTAGCAATTGTTATTTTAAAAATCTTGCAAATGTATACTTCTTCCATTCGCTGGAACTATTTAGTTGTTTTCGAGGCCTGGTTTTTGGAATCATGTAAGGGAAATATTATTCATTTTTCTACTTTATTGGGTCTTTGGATAACTTTTGAAAGTATGGCATCTGGTTCTAAGAAGGGAAAACTCCATTGGGTATGGTTTATTATATTTTGGTTATTGTTTTCAACTTGAACTTCTTGATGGATCTATTGACATTGTTTTGATGTATTGTCTTAGCATGTTTCTTATACCTTGGGCCATTAAACTCGGTTTCAATTCTTACAGAGCTTAGGAAATGTCTTCTTCATGAAAAGTGAATGATGACTTATTTTAGGTTAAATTGTTTTCATTACTTCTTCCCCTATACGGATCTAAGTTAGGAAGATTGTTAAGACTTAACCATCTGTTAAAATTAGTCCTTCCATCTTTGTATCTTTTGAGTAATAGTTTATTTGTTATCTTGTGGAAATAAAGGCTATCTTACCATCTCCTGGAATGATGAAAGGTAAAGTAATGTTGTTGTTGTTCTTTGTTATTTCCTTTCTCTTGGTTTTTGTTCATTTAATTTGAAGCTAGATTAAATATCTGTTTGGGATTTTGGTTTGCGAACTTAGATAATGACCTTGTTAATATAGGTTATTGGTTTCTTTAGGTTCTCCTTTAATCATGTAAGACTTTAGGGTTTTTTATCTTTCTCCCTCTCCTTCCTTTCTTCTACTTTCAGCTTCGCACTTGGTGAATATTTTTTCTTTCTTTAGTCTGCTTCATTATGTAACTTCTTGACTATCTGGTAAGAATTATTGTAGAATATTGTTAGGGAAGTATAGTTGAAGTTGAAATTTAATTTGATGAAATAATGTGTTAGAACTGAAGTAGTTGAATGGTTTAATGAGTTAGTCTAGAGTACAAACTTAACCATTTAACTACTTAAGCTAATGATTGCAATGGTGCATATTTTTGATATTGGAATGTAACTTTTATTCTTGTTGTAAGTAATCTTACCTCTTTAGGTGATTCGATTTATCTTGTTTGGTTGTTAACTTGAATTGGTTCCTAGTTCTAAGTTTGAGTATTAGGATACTCTAAATCGGGACACTTAAATGTTATGATGATTGGTTATTTTACCTTATTTCTTATGATATTTAAGTTCAATTGTTAGCATCTCAGATTTTAGGATGAATTTAGGTTAATGAAATATTGAGATGGAAGTATTGTTGTAAATGATCTATTGTTGAAATATGCCTAGAAGCTAGCTAGGATAGTTACCTTTTTCTGATAAATGGATCTAATCAAATGATTGATCATGAAAAGAAATGTATGAAAGTAGTAGTTAAATTCTAATGAAATGTTACTTATCAGAATTATTGTTTATATTCCTTTGATAAAAGACAATAGTATGGATGGCTAAAGTTGTTATATTTCATGACCTAACCTTAATTTTGATTTTGGAAATAATGAGTATTACTCTATTTCACAAACAGTAACATACTTTAATGGTTTGGAATGGAGTAAATAGAAGTTTTAGGTGTTAGATGTATTACCCTCCCAAGTGAGGATGCAACTTATAAAGTTGAATTTCTTAAATTGATACTCAACTATATCTCTATGACTATATTAAATCAATGTTTGTTTGAGAATTAAACCTTGATAATAATTTATAATGTGCAATGGGTTTATAATAGACTTTAATCCTTAATAAGGGAAAGGAAAGATAATTCCCTTGAAATGAATCATAGTACTAATTTAGGACCTCTTTGATATGAATCCTGATTGCTATCTGTAGTTATAGAAGGTGTGCTTTCTCATGTATACTTCCTTAATTAAAATAGGAATGTAGGAAAAAATAGTTAAAAAGGGAATTAGACTTCATTTCAATGAAGTCTAATATGAAAAAGGACCTACCCAGAACTTATATAAGAAAGGGTTGTATTAAGTGAGTAGCTAAATGACACTTCCATGTGTATTGGGCCTTTAATGTAAAATTTTAATTAAGTTGTTAATAATTCAAATCATAGCATGTAAGTTGGATAAAATGCAAATTTATCTGCATAACTTAATCTAATGTAGTTTTAACTCTGAATCTTTACAATTAAGGAACCTAGTTGTTCAGTAGGGTTGTTGTAATTAATCAGTAATGAGGAAATTAATAAGATATAACTTTCTATTTAAGGTATGTTCATCCAAATAAGGAAAAATCAGTTGGATTTTTACACGTGCCAATTGCATCACATTTCCTTCGTGATGACAAGGGTCTTCACGAGGATACTATGTTGTAGTTGACATGTTTGAACACCCTTAAAAGTTTTTTCAAATAGACTAACATAAAGCCTGACTTGATCAGAGTTATTCCCTAGGTAAAGATAGGGGCATGATCGAGTATCGGGTTCAACTCATGTTGACTTAGGATAAATAGATATGCCCAATCAACATAAGTCGTCTAAGTACCCTCAGTCACCGTAAGAATTCCTCCACACTTGGCCATGTTGTTAACCTTGGCTAGGGTTAAATATTGAATGAGTGGACTGACAAAATTTAGTGAAGATAATTCTAGATAACATATGCCATTTTACGAGTATTTCATCTAGAAATATAAACATGAATAGTATGTTTAAATTCTTTGGCCAAATTATCACAAGTTGCTGATTGCATTGTCCTATGTCACCTAGTTTAAGAAGTAGGATTTCAGATGAGTATTAGTAACAGATATTTAGATAGGCCTCTTAAATAGAACACTTGATACCTCTAAAAGGGTAACATAACCAGGTATAAATAGTATACATATTATAAAATTAACATGAGATATCGATATGATGTTGAGTCATGAAATGAGAGATTGGTGTTCATTGAGTCATTTGCAGTTACATATGGTTTTCTGTTATGAGATATATTAACTTTGGAATGTGTGTTCTAAATTATTTTAATTTAGAACAGAGAACATTATGTAAAAAAATCCCTTGTTAATAAAGTCTTAAAATGGGGATGTTAGACCATCCTTTGTGCTTATGCAATATCCCTCAGTTAAATTCTTCGCAAGAGAAATTCTACCTTCAGTGATTGAGCATTAATGAAGAATCTCTTGAAATTATTTTGAGATGGTAAATCCTCTTCAGGAATCCTGCAAAGCAACCATTCGAAACAAACCATGAAGTCTCTCATGGTTTCATTTTCTCCTTTCTTTATTTGATCTAACTACACCAAGAGGTCTTGACAGTCTTCAATTGTTTTAATCATTTCCTTGAATGCACTCTTGATTGCATTCCAACCAATGATGGATTGGGAAGGTAAGAGGTAGAACCATTTTGCCACTTTTTCTTAGAGGGACTCCATGAACATTCTTACATTAACATCTTCGTGTTCGACACCAATAATTTCACATGATGTCTTGAAGGAAGAGATGTGTTCTTTAGGACTTTTTGTTTTGTCACCTTTAAACTTTGGAAAGTTATTGCAAGAACTTATTGGTAGATCGTGGAGAGGTGGTTCAAGAGCAAGCGAACCTGTATTCCTTCCCCATGGAACAATGGGTTGAGGTCTTTCTGCTTTGTCAACCATCATTATTTCTACTTCTGCTTCAGCCCTTACTTCTACAAATTCTTCTTCAAACTCTTCTTCTTCCCGAAACTCAATGCTTAATGGTGATGGAAAAATGGGAGAATTTGAAGTGGGTGTATCAAGAAGAGTTTTGATACTATTTCTAGGTTAACTACTTGAAGCACCAGATGGAGAGGAGGCCTAAGAGAAGAAGTATGGATTATCTCTAATTCGTTCTTGCTGATTTTGCAAAGCCTTGAAATTGGAAACAACACCGCCTCTCAACCTATTCAACCTGGTGCATCTTCCTTCAACCGACTTTTGGAAATTCTTGAAGTGGGAATATGAAAAGAAAATGTGGAATATGAAAGGTCGCGTTTAGGAACTGACAGTGTATCTTTCAGCAAATGATTTTCATAAATTATTTTTTATGATTTTTTCAATATTTGATTTTTTTAATTTAAAGATCTTGCGGTCATAGTTTAGGTGCAGATGCTACTAAATCAGCCCCACGGTGGGTACCAAAAGTTGTTGGCAAGAAACTTTGTCAGATGGAAAAACCTGTAGATTTTTTTCCAGCACTATGGAAATCTAAGTCCCTATACTTAACCGGTGCAGCTATCATATATGCATACGCGAGTAAAGGTGGATTTTCCTGGTGACCTTGTGGCCGGGGATCTAACAGGGGTACTCCACTAATTCTGCGGAAAATCTAGTAATCTCTTTCTATGGAAGAATTTTTCTGAAGAGTGGGAAAAGGGAGTGAGAAATGAGTTAGGATAACTAATGTGTATAGGTAGAAAATCATATTCCTACACACACTAGTAAGAAATATCAACACATGCATTCATAAGAAGAAACAGCTCTGTAAATAACAACAAGACCAAATAGAATTTATTGATCACATCAAGAAACCCCTTAGTCAAAGAAATCTAGAAACTCCTTCTTCTTGTATTGAGTGCTTAAAGAAAAGTTGTACATAGTGTGGGAATGGAAGAAATTTGAGAGTGGAGTAAAGTGGAAGAAAATGGCTATCTCCTTTGCTTTCAAAAAGTATAATGCATGCTTAAGTTTACAAGATCAATTGCTAACCCTTTGAGATGGGAATGGATTTACAATTTATAGAATGAGAGGTGACTTATCATTTTCCTCATGACCCTCCATATGCCTTATTTCCAACTTTAGACTATTCATATTCCTAAAAAATATTTAAATCCCTTTTATAAAATCAAGGTGACTTAATTTACATTATGTTTCTAAAGTCACTTTTAGGTGACATAAAGGTATATCAAAAAGTGCAAACCCCAACGAAGAATTAGAACATTGGAAAGTGAGAGAAAGTTGGGGGGAAGAGGAGAGATAAAGAGAGAGAGAAGAAAAAGAGGAGATGTCGTTCCCAATGAAGCTCGTTGATCCTCGTTGATATAAAGCTCCAAATGCAGTGAAACTGTAGACACCAAATTTGGGTCTTTGGAAACCCTGTGCCCCGCATCTCGTCTCGTAACCTAACCCTACCTCACCACCTAAACCTTACACACTTAATTATTTATTAATTACCTTATAACAACCCTGCCACCTCACCTCGCCACCTCACCATGACTTAGCCCTAACCATAAAACTAACCTAATTAAGACCTATAACTTGGTCCAAACCCACATCCATGACTCATCACCCCTCACCCACACCAAAACAAACCTAATAATGACTTGACCAAGCCCACAACTGACCCCTCAAGAGAAAAGGAGGGAAAGTTGGCTATTTTACTAAAAATAGCCAACTTTGACCTAACTGACATCGGTCCCTACGCGACCGGCGTCGGTTAGGTAACCGCCATCGGTTCCCTGTAAATGACCTCCCCCAACCAAAACAAAGGGATCCGAATTCATTGGCAAGCATCTAAAAAAAATCATTTTACAGAGAGGAGTATTGAGCCCAAGACTGTAACTGAGCAACTAGATCGCTGTCACACTCATCCAAACATTGGGAAAGTTAGAGGATAGCTTCATCAGCTCACTTCCGATTTCTGGATCATCCCAACTGAGCCTTTCCTTTTCCACTGCATTCCTTAGACCTACATCTGCATCAGAAACTAGTAAGTAGTCTCTTTTATTACCTTGTATGCTTCTAGACACTACTTTGTGAACTTTTGATTCATAGTGATTATAAGCTCACTCCTGGATCTACCACCCGACAGTACCCTGCACCTAACCTTCATTCATCCATCTCTATATTGCCCCAAAGATAGCTTTCTCACTCTCTGAGTCTTCTCTATCACCCTACTACTCCCCTCAACCATCTACCAACCTTCTGAACCCCATAACCACCTTACAACCAACCTCCATTTAAAAAAACCCTAAACCACTGCCCCTACCAATATCGGTTATCCCCTACCGGTACCAGTTTTATAACCGTGGTCGGTTATCCAGTGACCAGCATTAGTCACTGTGACTTATACCAAAAACCAACCTTTCACCTATTTACCTCCAAACAATCCCATATCTAACCTTGTCTACCCCTGTAACTTGATCTGAACGTATCAATAACCAGTGACCAAACAAACAGCATGACATTTTATTATTAGTAGTTTAGTCTTTATTGCTTTTAGTAACGAGGTACCTAAATCGTGATTTCACAATAGCTTCTTTATTATCATTTGCATTAATTTGTATTAAAAGGGAACTGACCACTTTTGAAAGGAAGTCTAATATTTCTTGGGCCCAAGGCAGTTCCTTCACTTATTATTTAACGAAAATCTGGTGGTCTTGCATTTTTATTTACAAGTAGTCCTTCCCAGACAAAAAGGAGCTCTTCACAATCAGTTTGATCTCTCTATGGTACGCGCACACCTTCCCAACACTCAACAGGTATTCCTCCTAGCCCTAACCCTTATCTGTTTCTCAAGAGAATGAAAAGATAGAAATAACTCTATTCTGGAACAAAAATTCTATTCAAAACATTTTGGCATGCCCGGTAGGACCCTTCTCGGGTTTTTCTTTCTTGCTTGTTTTCATATAGGGAGCACACTTGTTGTTTCTTTCTTCTAAATATTCACAAAATATTGTGTCATTTTGGTAAAAGAACTTGTCTTTCTTTCACATATTTGCATTAGTGAAAGTCATCTTCTTAACCTCTTCTCTTTCTTTGCTTCATCAAATATCATTTTCGATTTGGGTTTAAAACATGTGCATCACATTCTTGCTTATTGTATTAAATTCTAGTGAATGTAGATTAAGTAACAGTTCGTACACGTGGAGGTGATATCCATGGTATTGACGAAAAATTAATCTTACTCTCACTACACAACACATACCAAATCACATCATAATCTACACAACATCTCAAACATCCCCCCCTTCCAGCGGTATTCCTCCACCCAATTGAGGTAGCCTTACAAGCCAAAACAAGCTTGACATCTCCCTTAGGTCTTTTGTTTAAGATTGACATCATCTTGCATCTAAGGCATAATCCCAAAGTGATTAAAACTAATCCTAGGGTTAGTCTCTTGATTTGCTTGTGCATCTTGCTTGTTTTTTGTTTTTCTTTCAGTTCTGTTTCTCTGTTATACCCTGTCTCAATGATCACTTCAGATAGTTTGGTGGGTATACTAAACCTTGTTATCCCCAAACCAACAACCTCTTACATTCTCTCTTTGGCTTCACAGTGACCGACACCGGTCCTCTTCTACCAACATCGGTTACACTAACCGATGCCAGCTACTGTCTGACCGACATCGGTTACGAGACTGATATAGGTTACTGTGTTTCATAGTTCCTGAAAAACTAGCAACCTACCAATTCCAACATTTTGTTGTTGTTTCTATTCCTGATTGATTAATTCCCTGATGTATCCTCTTGTCCATGTTTGTTATCACCCGGAAACAAGCTACAGCCATGGTTTCACATGCTTGTTCTGTGTCTTTTCTTGAGTCACCCCCTTCGCATCCTATGGGGAATCCTACGGACACTAGTGTTTTTCCCAAGATCCCTGTAGGAGATCCGGACTTTACCAAAATTTTGGATGCTAATCCTAGAACCATACAGTATTATTTGTCTCATACCCCTGACCGTACACCTGACGGTCATCTCCTCTCTGGTATGTCTATTAGTATAGCTACTCACTTAGCCCCTTCCCTACCTAATAACTCCGCCTCACCATCTTCATCCTTAGCCCCGTCTCCCAGATCAGTGGCTTTGGTGGTTCATACTACACCAATTGGCCTTCCTTTGGTTAATCTAGGGCCCCACATATCACTACCTTCCACTGCTCCTACCTCATCTCTCCCGTAAATTGCCTCTTTCATAACTCGCTCTCTACCATCTATCCACACGAGCTTTCCCTCTCAGGCTCCGCCCACCTTTTCATTTCCACAGACTCATCCGGTGGCCTTAACATCTTATATAGGACACCCTTATTCGTCTGCCACAACACATAACTCATCATTACTTGATCAACATTCAACCCACCATTGTCTAGTAGCAGCTCTTGGCCCAATCCTCCTCCTGGCCATTACCACGTGCCAGAGACATTTCTTGATTTTCTCTCTCCAAAATGAACCAAAATGCAAGATTGACCTTGGAATCATGTAGGGAATTTCACCATCTTTCCATTAATATAAAGAACGTGAAAAACCGAGCTCTGGATCGAAAGTTATGGCCATTTGAAGATTTAGGGCAAAAACAGGTCCAAAACGGATCAGCGGGAAAAAAATTTGAATTTTACCTCTTTTTTGGCATTTTGGAAAATTTTCCAAAAAATCCCCCATGCATCCGCCACTTGGATGACACGTGTCAGGCTTTCATTTCTCCATGGGTTTCCTTGTCTCTTTTCGGCCATTTCAGCTTTTCATGTCTCACGCGTCCCGCGCGTACCTTTGTCCCAACTATCCTGGACTGCCTGGGACAAATATCTCTGAACCGCCCAAAATGGAATGTCTTTCGGTAAACCGACCGATTCGTGTCCCATGTGTACTTTTTTCCCGGCTGTCCCAAACCACGCGAAACAAAAGACTTAGACCGCCCAAAATGGAATGTCTTTCGGTAAACCGACCGATTCGTGTCCCATGTGTACTTTTTTCCCCGGCTGTCCCAAACCACGCGAAACAAAAGACTTAGACGATTTTTCTTGCTTTCGGCCGATTCGGCTTTTTCGCATCCCGACGTCCCAACTGTCCTGCAGACCACCTGGGACAAATATCTCTGAATTAGCTGATTTTCTTGCTTTTTCAGCCCCAAGCTTGGTATGAAAAACCTCAGTACGACCCGAACTGGTACGACCCAAACCCTTCAGACCCGAAATGCCTTAAAACAATCCTATAACCTTATTTTTTGTATTTTTTTCCATTTTTTCTAATTTGTTGGGATTTCTTCTTGGATGGGAGAGTTAAAAAAAAAAAGGCCGAGGGGACCCCGAAAAACATGATTTTGGGCCTCAAATCAATCTTACTTGCTCAGGACTGAATAATTTGGTGCATGTTATCAAAATTACCTTGAGGGGTGAATTTTGGATAACAATTTTGGCAACCTAGCGGGGTCATCTGCCTGCTGGATGAAGTTACCAGTTGCCTGAAGCATCCATTGGGCATGGAGTCATGAGTTGTAGGATAACAATTTTGGCAACCTAGCGGGTCATCTGCCTGCTGGATGAAGTTACCAGTTGCCTGAAGCATCCATTGGGACATGGAGTCATGAGTTGTAGCCTCCAAACTGATCTAAACTTTGAAACCTCCTCTCTCTGAGCCACTTGGAAACCCACTGAAATGGACCGTGTAAGAGAAAAACCAGCACCGACAAAAACTATGTACAAAATTGAAAATCATACATGCTCCAAATGGAACATGCAGAGTGTGCACAAGCACTTCTTTTTACTAGAAAGCAAACCTACCTACTCTATTCTAACTGGAAGCAAAGGTAAGCTAAACAAACCCCACAACTGGTTGTGCAAAATAGCTTCCTTTCTTCAAAATTGGCAACCATGCAACTGATTTGGCACTGAACATGGCTGATTGGATGAATGGAAAATCAATAAGAAGCTAGTCTTCCACCCAAATCATCAAGGTATTAACAGAAGGAAAATTCAATACCTCTTTTAGTTGTTCTGCATTTGGATTGGAGAGGTATGAAAACTGATCTTTGGTTCTTTGTAGCTCATCCTCATGCTCAGAAGTAAGCATGACTGGTTGTGACTTCTCCTTTGGCTCCAATAAAACCAAATACCTGATTGGGCAAGGTATGGTCTATTTGATATGCCCATAGCTCTAATTTTGAGGTATGAAAATGGAGTCTTCTGGTAGACCTTGTAGCTTGAATGGATGGTGCTCAGAAAGTAAGCATGGTAAAATATTTGTGCCCTTTCTCCTTTGGCTCCAATGAAGGACCATGAATACCTGATTGGGCAAAATCTATGGTCTAATCTTGATATGCCCAAGAGCTGCTAATTTGATGCAGGCTGCCAAAAATGGAGTGCTCTCTGTCATGACAGTAGGCTGAGGTGTTTGGGACGTGGAAGATGTAAGAAGTAATGGTGGGAATATTTGTGCAACCGGTCTCTTCCTCCAATGAAGGACAGTGCCTCCAAGATCTGACAAATAAACTACCAATCATTGGTTCAAAGTCCTGCTGCTATATGATGCAGGCTTCCTACAAATGGGTGCTCCTCTTGATCATGTACAGTAGATCATCGTGGTGTCTTTCATCGTGGAAGATTGAGTTTGAGAGATCAGGAACTGGTTCTTCACTCACTAGAGTTCTTCGAGAGAGATGAAAACAGTAGAAAGAAGAATCTGACAGGTTCTCCTGTAGCTCATTCTTGTCCTGCTGCAAATGCTCTTGGATTCCTGCCATGGTCTCCTCTTGATCTGTAACTGATCATCGTGTGCTCCTCTTTCATCCTCCAACATTGAGTTTGAGAGATCAAACTCTTCTCCCTCAGCACTAGAGCTACTTGAAGAGAGATGAAGTAGAAAGAAGAATTGCAAGGTTCTTCTTCTAGCCTGAAGTTGGTCAAGCTCAAATCTCCTTGGATCTGCAATCGCTCTCCTCCACAAGTTAGGAATGTGCTCCTCTTCTTCTTGAGATTTGGAGCAGCTTCTCCTCTTATGGCTGACTTGAAGACAATCTTGCTCTTGAATGGAACATTCTCTTCTAGCATAGAATGCTGGTCAAGGACAAACTACTTCAATCTGTCGCTCTAGAGGACAAGTTAGGACTGTAAGATCTGCTTCTTCTGAGATTTGCTTCCTCTCCTGCTGCAACAAATGTGCAGTCTTGAACCACCACTTGTTTTCAGCATTCTCTTCAACCTCTTCTGAAGGCTTAACCATGGACAAGGGGATCTTTCTGATCCCAAACTTTACTGTTGATCAACTTCTTCAAACTTTGAATGCTCTTTATCTCCTGTTTGGCAACAAATTCAGTCCTTCTGCCACCACTATGTTTTCCTTGACTGGCATTCTGATTTTCTGAAGGCTTAACCCAACATGGTCAAGGGGATCTTTGTCATCCAAATTTAAGAGCCCAACTGCTTCAAACTTTGAATTTCTTTATCTTTGTTTGGCTCTTCTTTCTGCTGCTATTCTTCCTTGACTGGCATTCTGATTTTTATCCTCCCAACATGGATTTGGGAATGCAAGAGGAGAAGTGGATTGTAACTCAATTGATTTGGCAATTTTTTGTGGTGGTGGAGGAGGTAGAAACTCTTGTTTCTTTGGATGGAATGGTTGTTTTTGAAGGGAAAAGGATAGAAGAATCGAGATGTGGTGGAAGACTAGGGAATGGAGAAATGGAATTAACTCCTGGGGCAGAATTGAATGGATTTAGAATTTGAAATTCCAAATGAGATGATGTTGCTTGAGTAATGGGAAGAGAAAAACCAGATGATGGTGTAGAACTTACCCATTGACAAGGTTGTTCAACACCAAGTGTATAGGCCTCTATTTCTATTGTCCATTGTGCAAGTTGGGGTAGCATCTTCATCATAAAGTCCAGCTTCTCCTAAGGGCTGAAGTGTCTTGGAAAAGGGCCTCCCCATGGACAAGGAGTCCGGTAACCAATTCTGAAATCCTTCATTTGAGCTACTGCTCTTGATTGCACCATCTATGCCTCCATCTTTTGGATTTTTTCCACAAAAGAGTCCGGTAACCAATTCTGAAATCCTTCATTTGAGCTACTGCTCTTGATTGCACCATCTATGCCTCCATGCTTTTGGATTTTTTTCCACAAAATCTGCATCTTCCATTTGATTGTCTTCATTGCATGCGTACCCTTGCTCTCGATGTGCTTCACAACCAAACTGAATTTGGCACTGCTGCTCATATGGGTAGATATGCTTATTTTGAATTTGATCAAAATGCTAATTTGGAGGATTTGTAAAACATGTTGGAGGTGTGATATACTGCTGTTGTAAATGTGAATTCCATGATGGAAATGAAGTCATGATTACACAACTTCATGGAATGGAAAAGGATGAAAGAGATGGAAAGAAGGATGGATGGAAATGGAAAAAAAAAGTGGTCTGCAACTTAGAGAACGAGTTATTTACCAGATGGAGTTGCCAGATGTACTTTTGAAAGTGCATTCAAAAGGCTGAATCTTTAACAAGAACACACCAACCTGTCAAAGATAAAGTGAAAGACCTCTAAGGTCCCACCCAGCATGCCAAAACTGTTAGTGCAAATCAGACAGGACCCCCTGGATGTTGATCATATTTCTAGTTTGATCATTCTAAGCATCATATTTCTAGTTTGATCATTCTAAGCATCCAGTGTGATTGCACAACATTGAAACCTCTCTCCAAGTGTGGGACTTGTAAAAATGAGAAAGGAATCTCCAGAGAAGGCTGGTTCCTCTTCCTAAACTATCTACCACAAGTTGTTCCAGTGTAGGCAAGCTAATCTAATCCTAATCTAACCTCCAAGGAGACAGGGAGAGAGAGAAAAGAGAAAAAAAACAAAAGCCTACACTAAAATGGTGATACACCAGAGAAGGAAAATGCTGAACATCTATCAAAACTGCTATGAACACAGCTCCAACCTTGCCTCCTATTAAACCTCACTCCGGGTTTGATTCCGCCCGTGCTATACCTTCTTGGTATAAAGAAAATGACTTCTGTAACTTCCATCGCGTGAAGGGACACAACCCACGAAAACTGTAAGATGTTGAAAAACATAGTGCAAGAAATGGTTGATGCAGGGGATATAACCCTCAATAATCCTAATGCCCCTACTAATCGAAATTTAAAAATCTTCAACAAACCATTTTCCAAACCATTCATCTAATAGTAACACAAACCAAGAAACCTCAGCTGAGTAGAAGAGTGTGCATGAGATCCATGCAGTTTTCAACTCCCAACCAAGGGCTTCCATCGAGGAAATTATGAATCGAGCTTCTTCACCAACGCAGGGGTCCTCGCCCCCTTCACCTTCCTTAGGAAAAGAGGACAGCCCTGCTATTACTTTACCCATAAAGGAATCAACTACCCAGAGTTCTCTTCTCACAGAAGAGCCTTCTTACACCACACTCCTTGCAAGACTATGAGCGAATGTTATCCAAACCTATCTATTTCCCAAACATCTCCTTCCACCACTCTTGCAGTAAAAGAGGAAGGATTGCCACTTTTTCTGTCGTCCTTAGAGGAGAAACCCCTCAAGCCTACATCACCAAACTCCTTAACCATGACAGATCCTCTAGAACATGCCCTCCTCCCTATCAGTTCTTCATCGCCTAAATCTTTCCAGCCACCGATTGAACTCTTAACACCCATTGATACAGCATCTCATTCACCCCCTATATCACACCCACAGTGGACCGGAATCACAGCCCACTTCTATTCCATACCAAAATTCCCATCCACACGTGAAGATTGTCATCCCCCAGAAGATAGACGAGTCTTATGGGAATGTTTGAGTACACCATGCTCTACTCAAATGCAGATGACTAATCCAGACACCTCTACCATATGCTTGAAGTTTTTACAAAAGCTCAAAATGCCTATGTCCTCACCTCCACCCCCTTCATCTCTACCGAATACCTCATCCACCTCTATCAACCTAACCAAACCTTCCCCTATGCTTGGGACTTCACCAATACCCAACCTGATGCACCCACCTAAACGGTTAGATTTATCCAAAATAAAGTCGTCAATCCACCTAGGAGACAGACCCAATCTCATTGAGTCCAATCTATGCCTCCGCCATAACTAAAACCCTTTCCCCCGATCACACTGGTACAACAGGCATGGTTTCAACCCTCGCCGTCACACCTACCCTTCTATATTGGGGCATCACCCCTCCACCTTGCCTCAATACACCATGCCTCCCACGTCTTCTTTAACACAACCTCCACCTTCTGCACCCATACAGAAATCCACGAGTGTCTTAACACCATCACACTCCAAGTATCCTACCTACCTACCAACCCTAAGCAAACTCGATCATCGAAGGACTTTTTTGTTGTCACTCCTCTTTCCCCATGGTTGTTTCCTACCACCATATCATTTGTGGCCTCATCATCTAACCAGCTAAACATGACTTCTGCGCAGAAAAAGCCACACCTTGTTAAACCCAATCATCAAAATCTCTTGCCTAAACCACCACCCATATGAACCACTCGTACCCAACCATTACCAAAACAATCAATAATCTCACCCACTGAATCAATAGTCTCATCTTCATCTGAATTTGACCTGCTCAAAGGATCTTACGCCAAGATCCTTGATATGTTGGTAGGGGATGCAACCATTTCCCTACCCCCACTTAGACCCTATGATCCATCTAAACCTTGAATTATAGGTTTATGATGAATCTAAAATCTATGCCTACCACTGCACACCAAGACACAATGTAGAAGGATGCAAAGCTTTGAAAGCCATCTTTTGCTAGTTGCCTATCTCGGATAGAAAATCTAAGAAAGACAACTTACGGAGGGAAAATCCCTTAGCTTCCATCCCTTCTCATATACCACCTATCCCCACCCTCGCCAAAATCTATCATCATTGCAACCCCACCTCTCAAGAACAATGATTTATCCCTGTCATCTTCCTCATCTTGTATTCACAAGATCAACATGATTAGCATTGCTACTCAAGGTCAGAAAAACAATGGAAAAGCTAAAGAGAGCACACCTGCAGCCTCTCTTTTCTCCTTCCTTCATCCCGATCGCACCACCACCTAAAGTGGTTATTCATGGACCTGCGTATCCAGTCTCTGATGGATTTCTAGCCATCACACACCATGATCAAACAACTCTCACCAATCTCCTGTAAAAATGACACTCTATGATCTCATTCAAACATCTGAATCTCATTATCAAGCTCTAATTGAGATCCTCCAAGGGATAGAGGTCCTACCTAACGAAACCCTTCCTGTCGCCTACACCTTAACACCCTAACCACGTCACTTCTCTCACCAAACAACCTACCTCCACAACCACCTTTGTCCCTATATAGCAAGCTGTTGCTCGTCAGTTTTTCCAAAGAAGAAATTTTCGTCTTTAGTGCAGAAGATTCTAACCCTACTCTTTTCATCTCGCCTTACATCCAGGACATCTGGGTACGTCATGTTATGATCTACGGGGGTGCTAGCCTAAACATCGTCTCTTCCAAAACCTTCCAACAGATGAATATCCCTCCTAGCTACATGTGTGCCAACCCCACTATGTTGCGTTCATTCAACAATACTATTACTTCTACCCTAGGCACCATGATCCTTAACATTCATGTAGGGCCACGTACCTTTCCCGAACTCTTCTATGTCCTTGAGGGAGAGTTCCAATACAACATGTTGTTAAGCTTCCCTTGGATCTGGGCTATGGGATGTGTTCCCTCCACCTTACATAGATGCATAAAATTCGAGTATGAGGGGAAGTCATACACCATAACAGCTGACGCTTCCCCTTCAAAACCTGCAATATGTTATACCACCCTAATGATGTGTTTGTACCAGTCAAGGAACCCATTGATTTGACCCAACCATCTACTTCAACCACGCCTCAACCATCCACCTTAGCTGCACCCACACCTTCGACCAATGAAACCACTGACGCGAATATCTCTTCCTTCCCCGCGGACAACATCCCAACCTCGGATCCCTTGGTAGGTGTTTTTCAATGCCTTACGCTGGGGGAGTACCACCTATACAATGTTAGCACCTTCCATACCCCACAAGAGTATGGACAGTTACATGTGCATCCTACCTACGACCATCGTGTGGGGGAGGTGATCTCCTACGGACCACCTAATTGCCGCACCAACCTAATGTATGGGGGTGTTGACACATCCTCTGTCACCCCTGAACCTCCCCTTGGTGTGGTTCCCTTCCAATCTGATTTTCAATATCTAACCAACCATCATTTTTCCCTCACCTTCTTGACTCGCTGTGCT
This sequence comes from Taxus chinensis, assembly GCA_019776745.2. Taxonomy (NCBI): domain Eukaryota; kingdom Viridiplantae; phylum Streptophyta; class Pinopsida; order Cupressales; family Taxaceae; genus Taxus; species Taxus chinensis. The sequence continues at coordinate 106,990,829 of CM034150.1, read as the reverse complement.
TGGAAAGGTTTTGGTTTCGGTCTTTATGAACAAAGCCGACATACGATCATTCCCATGACTACACACAAAACACAAAGATCATAGTGGTCTTGGATATTCTAAACCACCTACACCGAAGAAACCTCATGTCAATTGTATCCAGGAAGAATACGAAGTCACCCCTTTCAAACCATTAATGCCCATTTTGCCATCTTCACCCACGGAGTCGATAGACCTGAAATCTATCCCTCCTAACTTTTTTTTTCATGAATGCTATCTTCCTAGGTCCTCACACTTATCAACACGATGGTGAAGACCCATCTTCTCTCCCCCTTTTGTATGTAGACATGATCAAAGAAGACTCACCTTAGATTAATGTTGTGGAGTGCCAGGATGACGACTCCACCCTCACCTACCTTGGTGCGGACGACTCTTATATTCAACACACCTTACCATCTGAAACTCAAACCATGTTGAATGAGTCGACTATAGAAATCAACATCCACACAGAGGACGATCCTCACATTATAAAGATCAGACAATCTCTCGACGCATCAAAACAATTCACCTTCACTACCTTCCTCCGTACCCACAATCAAGCTTTCACTTGGTCCTACGCCGACATGCCAGGAATCGATCCTGACATTGCTTTCCATAACATCACTCTGAAACCAGACTCCAAACCAGTTAAACAAAAACTGAGAAAAATGCATCCACGCATTTCCCTCTTGGTTAAAGAAGAGCTTCAACGACTCCTTTATGTTTCTTTCATCTTACCTATTGACTATCCTCAATGGATTTCTAATGTCGTACCTGTTACTAAAGTGACGGGGGAACTTCGGATATGTATGGATTTCTGGGACCTTAACCTCACTTGCCCAAAGGACGACTTCCCCCTACCTAGCATTGATCAACTTGTTGATCTCACTACAGGCCATGAGATGCTTTCTCTCATGGATGGTTTCTCGAGATACAATCAAATTTTAGTATCCCTGGCCGATCAACAAAAAACCACCTTCATTACCCCCTGGGGGACCTTCTGCTATCATATCATGCCGTTTGGCCTTAAGAATGCTGGTGTGACCTATCAGTGGGATATGACTTAAATTTTTCATGACATTATGCACACTATCCTCGAGGATTATGTTGATGATCTTCTTGGAAAATCCAAACATCGCAGTGAACATCTCAATGTTTTAACCATTATTTTCAATCGCCTGTTACAATACTGTGTTCATCTTCAACCAAAGAAATGTGTCTTTGGCATCCTTTCGGGAAAAATCCTTGGCTTTATCATCTTTTTGCTTGGCATTGAGGTCGACCCAGCTAAAGTCAAAGCTATCTTAGAAATTCCCCCACCCACTAACCTAAAACAATTGCGTAGTTTGCAGGGAAAACTCCAATCTATCTGACATTTCATCTCACAACTCTCGAATCGATGTCAACCTTTCCATCATCTCCTTAAAAAGGACATTGTCTTTCAATGGAGTGAGGAGTGCCACCAAGCCTTTGAGGCTCTTAAAGCTTATCTATTACAGCCACCCATGCTTATCCCACCTCAGGACGATCACCCTTTCTACCTTTGCCTTTCTGCCACTGACCATGCTGTAGGGGCCATGCTTGCACATCATGACTCTGAGCATTGAGAGCAGGCAATTTATTACATAAGCCGTACTCTTGTGGATTACAATACTAGGTATACACACATAGAAAAGTTGTGCCTAGCCCTATCATTCGTGGTCACCAAACTCTGACATTACCTCCTGAATCACAAAACTTTTGTCATCACCAACGCTGACCCTATACATTATATGTACGCCAAACCTCATCTAAACCAACACATTTTCCGATGGCTTATGCTCCTCTCTGATCTCGACCTTGAGTTTGTACACCAGAAATCAGTCAAAGGACAAACTATCGTGGATCAACCCATGGAAGCCCCTTTACCTAGAGAACAATTCACCAATTTTACTTTCCCTAATGAACTCATTGTAACCCTTTCGCTCAGTGATGCATCTTATCCGATGACCCTCTTCTTCGATGGATCTAAATGTCAGCACGGTGGAGGGGTGGGCATTGTTCTCATTCCTCTTGATGGTGAACCTATGCCTCTTTCATTTAGGCTCGATTTCCCCTGCACTAACAATACAGCGGAATATGAGGCCCTTGTTTTGGGTCTCCTCATTGCGTTACACTTAGGTGTGAAGTCTATTAACATTTTCGGTGACTCTCAATTGGTAGTAAATCAAGTTACTAGCATATACCAATGTAAAAATGAGGAACTTCAAAAGTACAAACGTTACGTGGATTCACTTTTGACCTTATTTACTCATTATTCTATCCAAACCGTTCCACGCTCAACTAATAAATTTGCGGATACTATGGCTTTCTTGGCCTCACAAATTCCTGCCTCACCAACTGACTCTGACATATTTGTCTTGGTCCAACAACTCTTTACTCCATCTTACTTAGTCCCTGATGTTTGTATGGTAAATAATGTATCTGTTGATTCGCAGGATACCTAGTATCACCAATTTCATGACTACCTTACAACCTCTGTTCTCCCACCTGACCTTACTAGTAATGGAAAACGTGCTTTTCTTAAAAGTGTTTCTCGTTATGTCATCATGGGGGGACTCCTATATAAACGTGGCTTCGATGGTATCCTCATTCGATGTCTAACTGGCACTGAAGTCACCCATACCATCCAACAAGTCCATGACGGAATTTGTGGTGGGCACTTTAGTGGCCTTATCGTGGCCAAGTGGATCCTTCACCTAGGATATTATTGGCCTACTCTTAATAAAGACTGCTATGAATATGTTAAGTGTTGTGTTATGTGTCAACAACATGCCAACCTTCAACATACTCCCAGCCACCTGCTACAGGTCACATGAGATCTTTTGCCTTTCTCACAATGGGGTTTAGACCTTATTGGTGAGATTCACCCACCTTCTTTGCAGCGTCACCATTGGATCATCACAGCAACTGAATATTACACTAAATGGGTGGAGGCCATTCCACTCATTTCAACTAAAAAAGAGAAAATTGTTGAGTTCATCAATCATCACATTATCTGTCGTTTTGGTGTTCCTCATCACCTGATAACAGATAATGGCAAATATTTCAAAAATAAGTTGTTACAAGCCCTCTATGACAACTTTGGTATCAAACTTAGCTTCTCGTCACCCTACTATCCATAAGAAAATGGTCAAGCTGAATCTTCTAACAAAACCTTAACCAAAACTCTCATGAAATTCATTAACGATTCTGGGAAAAATTGGCATGATCACATCCCCTTTTCCCTTTGGGCTTATCATACCAGCATTCATACTTCCATTAATGTCACACCATTTTCTTTGGTGTAAGTTATCGAGGTTGTCTTGCCTCTTGAAATACAAATCCCTTCCCTTAGAATATCTCTCCAGGATATTCTCACCAATGATGACTTACACCAAGAGAAGTTAGCCCAATTGGAGCTTCTTGACGAGGGTCATCTTACAGCTCTTAACCACCTTCAACTTTATCAAAAGCATATCAAGTGTGCTTATGATAAGTGAATTCATGAGCTTACCTTTAAGATTGGTGATCTTGTCCTCAAAGAGAATCAACACGTAACCAAACTAGAAAAGAGTAAATGTGGAAAATTTGCTCCTAATTAGATTGGGCCTTACATTATCACTCACACTTACGGATCAGGTACTTATCGTTTAGCTTCGCTTAATGGTAAACATGAGCCTAAACCCCTTAATTCTTTGCATCTCCGACCATTCTACTGTTGAATTTAGTGTTACATCACTTCTTATCTACCTTGCGCTTGTCCCTTGAGCTTATTTACCACCTCTTACACCTTGTTTCGTGCATCTCAAAGTAGAATCAAAATCACGTGGTTTGATCATCATCTCCTCGTAAAGATGTCTTCCCCTTTTTAGTCTAGTCCATGACTTAAAAGTATCAAAATAACAAGTTCTTAATTATACAATTTTGGGATATTCTTGAGTCAAACTTCCTGTAAAAATAGATGCTTCATGCCAAATGAACATTTAGACCTCTAAGCTATAAACTAGACTGTTCCCTCGAAGGACAGCTATGTGCAAAGCTGCATCTGCTACTATAAGTAGACTACTCCCTCAAAGGATAGCTATGTGTAAAATCCACATCTACTATTATAAGTAGACTTCTCCCTTGAAGGACAACTATACAAAGTCAGCCTGTATCAGAAGCTTCTCGCATTGATCAGCTTCGTGAAGACCACAAGAACAACAAAATGCATATCCCATATAGACTTCCCTCATCGATCAGTCTATATCCAAAAAAATAAAAGTAGTATTCAAAAGCACTTTTGAGTCATAGACTTGTTTATTTAGGTTTGGTTCTCTTTCATCAGAATAATCACCTTATAACAAGTTCTCTGCGCCCCAGCTATACCATCCACCTCACCTCACCATTCTTCAAAAACAACAAAACTCAAGGGACGTGACGTATATCTGATATATTGTGATTATAGAACTCTTTTCACCTATCAAATTCTTACCTATACAAGGTACCTAGGGATTCAAGCTCATCCTACGATAATACGTGGTTTGTTTAGCTCTTTCCAACTATGGGACACTTTTTCCTCTTTTACCCGAATCTAGGATTATGTGTTGACCTTAATCAGGACACGGTTTCCTATGCTTTGGTAAGCTAACCCTCGCTTCCCCTATACCCACACCAACACCAACAACATTACCCTACCAACATCAAACTTTTACCAACCAACAAATTTCCTAACCAAACCAAATTGCCTGAATTCACCTCTCCCTGGTCCTAAGGGAGAACTACATCGGTCTGAGGCCACTCCTTGCTTTGTGCAATGGGCTATGTATTCAGCACTTAGGAGACATGGGGTCTCCCAAGGTTAGCTCGACCATCCCCTACCATAACCTATCATGTGTTATGTTTTCCTTAAAAATATAAATATTTTCACGTATTTATATTGATAACACTCACCTTTGTCCTTTATCAATCCAAACATTCAAAACACAAACATTCTTATTATTATCATAACTCAAATCAACATACATATTTAGTTTTATTTATATGTTAAACAAATGCATCTTCTCTATTATCGATGCACAGGTCAGAGTCCTTATTTATTCTTCTACCCCTATGTATGAAACTCACTTAGGCCCCCGCGCCTCGTCCCGAACCAGGTAGCGATGGTGATCGTCGACGCCGCTCACCTGGCCTCTCCATCCTCAAAGGTACCACTGTTATTGGTTCGTCCCACTGATCCACCAATCTCTCCTATAACATACAAATATGCCCTCTCGTGTGGAGGAATCTTGCCTCTAGTCTCTCCACTCGTGACTGCGAAGCCTTTAAATATCCTATGGTTTTGTTCACCTGTGTTTGCAGCTGGTGAACTAAACCCTATAGGTGGTCTCTCTCCACTATAATCACAGCTATGTCAGGATGATCGGCCCTCTCATGTTTACCTCACAGCTCTGCTGCCCACCATAATCTAGAAGACTCTGTCACTCCTGTATCCATTACCCTACGATCGGCTACTATCTCTTCTGGTCCTTCTGGAAGTGTCAGCCGTGGAGGTGAGAATGGTGCCTCGGCGTCGATCCTCCTATATGGTCTATGATCCATGGGTATATCCTGAAAAAATCCAAATTATTGCCGCACATGATCTATAGGAATCCTCTCGTACTCACCTAGCCTGTGTCCTGCGATCCACCTCAATCTCTCTACACCCCTCAAATCCTCGGCTATGTTCACCGTCACCATGTAGTTCCTGTAAGGCCTCCAACAGATATCCGTAATCATCACCATCTCCAACATCTACCTATAATGCTCGGCGTCATCTGTCACGATCTCGGATCTTGCCTCTTGCTCTGTCTAGACCCATCGCCTAAATACCAACCTCAGCAACATGTCTCTCCTACCTAGATTGGTCGGCCTATTTGTCACACACACATAATGTGCTCATAGGCCCAATAATGTAATAAGTATGCACAATCCAGTGTAGTCCTGGGATTTCACCTACATGCCCATAAACCCCTGTATATCTCCGCCAGATATGCGGGTGCTAATGCAAAAGTAGTGCTACCTTCTATCATCTCACGAATAATACACATCAATGATTTTGGAAATCTTCCCCTATATGCTCTAGGTAATGCATAGTACCCCACTACTATCATTAATACCATGGCCAACCTTATTGCCTTAGGGTGTGCCGCAAACATTATACCATAAGTAAATGTCAAGCCTCGCTGTGTCAAATCTCATGTGGCTGGACCAAATACTTTCGTTATCGTTGCCTACACCGCATTGGGCCCTTCCTGATACACTGGTCTTCCTATAATTAGAAGTCTCAAAATTTGAAACACATATTCTAACATCACTATCATCTCCCCTGTTAGCAAATGCAAGGTATTCTTTTCTGGATTCCATCTCTCAATCAGTGCCTGCAACATAGCATGATTGCGTGTGATTCATGAATAATAGCGGATTCTGCTTAACCCCACACAGTTTATCAATGCCCACTCAGCTGGTGTTACATCTACTCAGACTCGTGACAATAAAGCTGGCACCCTATTATTCATCCTCAACCCTACCTCTGCCTACACACATCAAACCAATGAACAACAAATAAATCCCCAAGTGTTTTTTATCAAAATCTACAACTTTACAACCGATATCGGTTATCTAACCGATACCGGTTAGGCCTAAACCGATATCAGTCATTGACAATTCTATCCACCCTAATCAAAAATACCACCTATGATAACTTATTCACTTGTTTTCCTCTCTCTATACCTAAAAACATATCTGAAACACCTGATTACCTACCCCATCACACTCACCCCATCCCAAACCCTTGCCTATCACCTTTCTTTTTATCTCTACCCACTTACCTTACCACATCATATTCATAACCATGCAAAATCTAATTCTAACCAAAACTTATACCTCTTGGGATGCAGCAGCTTGAGGTGGAACCTGTCTTCCCTCTCCTCTTTGCCCGCTGGACGCTTCTCCTTGTTCAGCCATGTTCACCACCCTCTTCACTATAACTTGCATTTACACCTTCTTAATCTAAGCCCACAATCACTTTACCTATCTCTTTCCTCCTTATCACTCAATTCTCCCATGCAACTAGCTTGTATGGATGTCAACAACCTCGCATCCTCATATTTAACATATTGCATGACTCTAAAAATAAGAATTTAAGTTGCCTCCCAAGCTTTTCTATTTTTAGAAAAGATCGTTTTTAGCATAACCGATATTGGTTACCTAACTGGTATCGGTCACATAGTGACCAACATTGGTTAGATAACCGATATCGGTCACCTGTCTCATTTTTCTTATACCTAGGCCTTTTCTTTATTTTTTGTAATTTTTTGGTGGAGCCCACCTCTTTTCCCTGCATAACGACATCACTATCAACATTCATCATCATAATAAACATCAACATTTCAAAACATATGCATATCATCAAAACATCATCAACATCATCTATATACATCAAATTTCAATACCATTGACAAAACACATGAAACATTATAATATATGCATCAAATCAAAAATTATACACACCATGTGGATCAAACTCATCATCTATATATCATCAAATCAATGTCAAAATATACAAATTGCCCTGCATGGGGCCTCTGTAATCCAAAATAAAAAGTTGGCATGCAAGCCATTGTCTCTGTCAAAATCATGACTCGACTCGCAGGCCAGTCTCTCATGTCAAAAATATACTCGGCTCGCAGGCCGGTATCAACTATACAAAATGTATTCGAATCACAGGTCGGTATATACAAAAAAAATGAATACATAAATCCTATGTGGGCACGCAGGCCCCTCTATGCACACTCGGTTCGCAGATCGGTGTTTCTATCAAAAATCATCTATCCAACTCGACCAAAAATGTCTCTGCTCCTGGGGTGACTCAGCTCTCTCCCCCTCCCTCGGCCCATCCCTCAACTGGCCCCTGTGCCAGGTCTTGCATCCTACCTGTAACCAACCCACCGACTGTGGCTGCGGCTTCCTGTGACCCATGACTCCGGGAAGTCTCAGCTCTATGAGCCGTATATGGCTGATAATCTACACTGGTACCATCTAGTAGGTCCTGATAGTAATGGGCCTCCACTCTAGCCTCCATGTAACGGGCCCGTGTAACCATGGCTGGTGGGGCTAGTCTCCCGGATCCTAATAGAAGTGGGTCCTGCCCTGCCTGTATGCCCTAAACCTAAGCCAGTACCTGTGGTGGTGGTGGTGGAGATACCATCAGAGCCTGAATAGGGACCTGAGGTTACACATGTGCCTGTGCAGTAGTAAGCTGCCCCTGTAGTAACTACACCTGACCCAGGAGATAGTCCCTCTCCACTGTAACAGCTTCTAAATCTGGTTGTGTTGGCTGTGCTCTCACGGCCGCCCTCTGCCCTTCCCACCAAACAAAAAATGAGTCTGTAACCCTGGCATCGTCCACTGTGTCATATGCCCGTCTCTTTGCTACCCAAAGTGGGTCAAATGGTTGTGGTAGAGGTAGTGGTGCCTCTACATCATCCCTCTAATACTGTGGGAGGGGAGGTGGCACATCCTGTCGTAGTCCTAGCTGTCGTCGTACCCTCTCTAGGGGAATCCACTCATACTCCCTGGGTTTCTGTCTAGCTATCTAGAAGATGTACTGGATCCATCACAACTGTGCTCCGGCTCCTCCACGAGGCTGATGGCCTCTGTATGGCATCCATATAATATCTAATGCAGTCAGGCCCTCTAACATATGCCTGTAAAAGGAAACATCCCGCCCTGCGACCACTACTTGTGGGTGGCCCACAACCCCCAATCACCTCTAAAACCCATATCTGTAGACTACCTATGGCCCTGGATGCTGGGGCAACCCTATTGGTCATATACACACGATGTGCTCGTATGCCCAGTAGTGTAACAAGAATGTCGAACATATACCAAATCACCTCATACGGTGATAGCCCCAGAGCTCTCTGTATAGCTACACCAGATACACTGGTTCCCATGCGTAGTAGGTGTGCTCCTCCACCATCTCTTGTAAAACTCCCATCAGAGCCCATGGGAAGTGGCCTCCCTCTAAGTCAGGGAGGGCGAAGCAGGTGATACCGACCATCATCAGCACGGCAAGCCATGTCTCCCGTCGATGAGCGCGATACATCTCGTCGTAGCCGATGCTCACACTATGATATGTAACCAATGGGGTTGCATCCCCAAATACCTACAATATTTTATCCATCGTTGTCTCGGCATCCACCTAGAAAACCTCCTCACCTATGATCGGTAGTCTCAGGATGCGATACACATCCTCTACGGTGACTGTCATCTCTCCAGTAGGGAGATGGAAGGCATTGGTTGTCGGATCCCATCTCTCGATGAGGGAAACCATCAGGTTGTGGTCCCTATCCACAACCCTATACCTCTAGACTCCACCGATTCCAACCTCCTACATAACTACCCACTGCTGGGTAAGTGCACCAAGTTGGGGAACAATTAAGTGGACATCAAATCCTGAATTTTACATTAAAAACAACAAAACATCAAATTTAGTCTTCCACGGACTTGAACCATGCCAAAAAGTAAAAAATATGAAATAAAAATGGTACCATTGCGTAGGGGATACTGTTAGCTTTATAGAAATACTAATTCTAAAGTGAATAGAATAGGATGAATATCATTTTATAATTTTTTACTAATAGTAGGTCTTTAAGACACTTTTTCCCGTGAATGTTTATGTCTAGGTTTAAGACTACAAATTTTGTTTCACTTATCAGAATGTGATAAAACTTATACCATCCCAACCTTGGTGAAATTATATACATGTTCAAAAAAAATTTATTTGATTTCAATATTTTTTGATGAAGTTATGGTGGGCAAATGGAAAGTGTTCTGTTTTCTTTTTGTTTTCATACCACTTTCACGGAAAAAATCATAAAAAATAAAATATTACTCAAAAAAATAAAAAATAAAATCCATCCCAAGATAGATAGTGGCATCTAACTTCTCACCAAAGGAGAAAATTATATATCAATTTTTGGTCATCCAAATCGTGGGCAAACGGACTAGAATTTTATAGGCGTTTTAAAAAAAAAATACCAAGTCATTGAATTTTGAGTGTTTAATATAGCTAATCTTGTCAAATTTTTAAAAACATTAGTACTTTAGAAACTAGATTCTGTATGCTATGATTCATATTAATATAAGTTTTTCTAATTTTGAGTGTATGTATTGCTAATAATCCCTACAAGTTGATATTATGTTGTTATTTACAATATGATGTCCACTTATGACCCCCTTTTTGTCCCCCAACTTGCTGCACTTACCCTGCTCTGTGGTCACATGTGGCCGCATCTGCTCCAATAGGGGTGGCATCCAATCTCACATGGTCAACTACCGGCATGCCTACAAAAACAACCCACTCCGTCAGGCCTACCCTTTACAAAACAACTACCCAATAACCCTCAATACTCACTAACCCCACCCATACAAACACCTACAACTCATCCCATTCCATACACAACCCATAACCTATCCTACCCGAACCGACCCCAACCACCCAATTACCCCCCACCCCAATAACCTATCTTACCCCACCCGACCTTATCCCACCTAATCCCTACTAGCAATTCACCCACCTTTCCTAGCAACTCTATCTTTTCCCCCTTCACCCCACATAATCTATCCTACCCGCCTACAACAACACCCAACACAACCAATTTCACAACCCTTTCCTCCTACCTGTGGTGACAGGTACCACCGGTCACCCCTCGACTGCCATCGGTCCCCCCACTCCTTATCTATACCTGACTTTTATGTAGCCGACGTCAGTCGACACACATGACTGACATGCCGGTCTCTGCAACCATGCTACTCTATACAACTTTGAAAAATGTGACCAATGCCGGTCGCCTAGTGAGCGACATCAGTCACTGTGGGATTTCGGGGCCGGACAAAAAACGGCCCCCAAATCCCCTTTTTTTCTATTTTTTAACCCAATCTACCCAGCCCAATTGCCTAGAAAACTTACCCACCCTGCCACGTTTTTTCTTACCTAACATATCTACCCACTCCATTTTACTGATTTACCTTCATTTATTCATTATTTTCTCCAATTTTAGATTCCTACCCCCAAAACCCACATCCCAGCTAAATTCATCAACTTTACACAAAGAGGGATTCTGAGCCTACCGGTATGACTACACGTCGTCATGGTGGGATAGGTGGTGGTGGTCCAGCTCCTCTAGCACCTCCTGCTCCTCCAGGCCTGTACCATAGCTCCAAATCTCCTCAGCAGGGTCCTCAACCAATCAAACTCTGCCTCCTGATCTTTGGGGCCTACCAATAACTCACTCCCCCCACTCAACTAGTGCCAACTTAGCCTAAATACCCAACCCAATCAATTCAAAAATCAGATAAGAGACAGGTTTGGCACCCAAATTCACAATGTGAAAATGACATGCCGTATTTTTTATTTTAATAGGTTTTGACCTCTAACCGATATTGGTTATGGTCACACCCTAGAAAACCGATATCGGTCTTCTAACCAATACCGGTCATAACTAACCGATATTGGTTACCTGCCTAGTTTACCCTAACTCCTACTCTTATCTCACTGAATCTCTATTTTTCACCACAACGCCTACGCCTGGCCTTTGCTAAATAGCCTTATTTTGAATTCATCGGCCCGACCTAAAGCTACAACTCACTAATCGGCCCAACCCAAGGCTGCAACCAACCAATTGGCCCAACCCAAGGCCGTAACCAATCAATCGGCCCAACCTGAGGCCACAACCAACCAATTGGCCCGACCCAAGGCCGCAACCCACCAATCGGCCCGACCCGAGGCCACAACCAACCAATCGGCCTGACCCAAGGCCACACCCCACCAATCGGCCCGACCCAAGGCCACAACCCACCAATCAACCCGACCCAAGGCCACAACCAACCAATCGGCCTGACCCAAGGCTACAACTCACCAATCATCCTGACCCAAGGCCGTAACCAACCAATTGGCCCGACCCAAAGCCGCAACCAATCAATCGGCCTGACCCAAGGCCGCAATCAACCAATCGGCCCGACCTAAGGCCGCCACCCACTAATCAGCCCGACCCAAGGCCACAACCAACCAATCAGCCGGACCCAAGGCCACAACCAACCAATCGGCCCAACCCAAGGCCGTAACCAATCAATCGACCCAACCCAAGGCCACAACCAACCAATCGGCCCAACCCAAGGTCGCAACCAATCAATCAGCCCGACCCAAGGCTGCAACCAACCAATCGGCTTGACCCAAGGCCACAACCAACCACTTGGCCTGACCCAAAGCCACAACCAATCAATCGGCCTGACATAAGGCCAAAACCAATCAATCGGCCCGATCCAAGTCCGCAACCAACCAATCGGCCTAACCCAAGGCCGCAACCAACCAATCGCCTGACCCAAGGCCGCAACCAACCAATCGGTCTAACCCATGGCCGCACCAATTAAGTACCTCAATCGAAGCCGGTAAATTACGATTCTATCCACCCATAATGTAGTTTTTTGTTCACTTGAGCTCACCTGTTTGTGTTTTAGCATGACTAGGATACTTAAATTTATCAGCCAACCAGCTTTGCTTAGACCGAGACCGTGACGTTTATCTCAACCAAAACCAACCATTTGGTACTACCGAACATGCCTAAACATTCTGGTACCTTACCTGTTATATCCCCTGGAGCTACTTCCTATGCCTTGGATACCAGGATTATATCAAACTTGTTTGGATAAAACTATCGACCATTTGCCTATGAATTGATTTAGTTTGCTATTTAACTCGTGTACCCTGGTCGCACTACTGCATTTCAACGTGTGCGTCTGCTTCCTTGAACTTACCCCACCATATTACCATCATCTCATCATCATTCACCCTTTATCAACCCTATCCCTGATTTCATCGTCGCCTCAATCTGTGATAGATTTGAGGGGGATTACCTATACCATTAACTGGGGCAACCACTTCTTATTATTGTCAGTGCACCTTTACACGACAAGCTACATGACAACAAGGGGAAAATGTAGACACCAAATTTGGGTGTTACGACGACCTTGTACCCCCGTATCTCATCTCTGCAACCTGACCCTACCTCACCACCTAACCCTTACACACCTAATGATTCATTAAGTACCTTATAATTAATAAATCCACATCTCCAACCCCGCCACCTCATCTCGCCACCCTCACCGTGACCTATCCCTAACCCTAAACCTAACCTAATTAAGACCTATAACTTGGTCCAGACCCACACCTATGACTCATTACCCCTCACTCCACACCAAAATGAGCCTAATAATGACTTGACCAAGCCCACAGCTGATCCCTCATGAGAAAAGGAGGGAAAGATGGTTATTTTACTAAAAATAACCAACTTTGACCTAACCGACATCGGTTCCTACTCGACCGCCATGTCGGTTACATAACTGCCATCGGTTCCCTGTAAATGACCTCCCCCAACCAAAAAAAAGAGAGCCAAAATTCATTTGGCAAAAATCCAAGGGAAGTGAAACAAGTAGATCAGGTTGTAGAGAAGAGGATCGAGCCTAAGACTATAACTGAGCAACTAGATCGTTGTCACACTCATCCAAGCATTGGGAAAGACTGAGGATAGCTTCATTAGCTCACTTTCCAATATTCCGGATCATCCCAACTAAGCCTTACCTGTCGCCACCACCATTCCTTGGACCGATATCTGTCATCAGGAACTAGTAAGTAGTCTCTTTTATTACCTTGTATGTTTCTAGAGCACCATTTCTGTGAACTTTTAATTCATAATAATTATAAGCTCACTCCTAGATCTACCACCCCGGCAGCACTCTACACCTAACTTTCATTCATCAACCTCGATATTGCCTCAAAGATAGTTTTTCTCACTCTCTGATGTTTTCTCCATCACCCTACTACCCCCCCCTAATCATTTATTACCCTTCTAAACACCATAACCACCTTACAACTGACCTCCATTCGAAAAACCCCTAAATCACTGCCCCTACCGATATCAGTTTTCCCCTATCGGTACCCCGGTTTTATAACCATGGTCGGTTATCTAGTGACAAGCATCGGTCACTGTGACTTATACCAAAAACTAACCTTTCACCTTATTACCTCCAAAACAATCTCATATCCAGCCTGGGTCTATCCTTGTAACTTGATCTGAATGCATCAATAACCGGTGACCAAACAAACATCAGGACATTTTATTATTGGTAGTTTAGTCTCTATTGCTTTTAGTAACAAGGTACCTAAATCATGATTTCGTAATAGATTCTTTATTATCATTTGCATTAATTCATATTAAAAGGGGAACTGACCACCTTCGAAAGGAAGTCTAATATTTCCTGGACCCAAGGCAGTTCCCTCACTTATTGTCTAACGAAGATCTGGTGGTCTTGTATTCTTACTTACAGGTAGTCCTTCCCAGACAAAAATGAGTTCTTCACAATCAGTTTAATCTCTCTATGGTATACACACACCTTCCCAACACTCAACAGGTATTCCTCCTAGCCCTAAACCTTATCTGTTTCTCAAGAGAATGAAAGGATATAAGCAACTCTATTCCAGAATGAAAATTCTGTGCAAAACACTAGACTTTGAATGCTTTACAGTTCCTTGTACAATGGGAGCACTTGTTCAAATTAGTTCATGTAACGCTTGCCAAGTTGAGTGTATTGTTTCATTGATGAGTTCTCAATTCCCAGTGCACCTCCATATGATCTACTTGTGACTTGAACTATGTAGCGAGTGTCAAAAACTATTGCTCGACTTTCCCAAAGATGAGCAATCCCTCTATGTCTCATTGAGACCTACTATTTCCCTTTGAGAACAAGCTATTATTAGTAGTAAGTGTCTAGATGGAAATCTTACTATTTTTAGTAAGAAGTGATTTTTTCCTCTTCTCTACCCTTGTGATGTGATGGACTCCCTCATTCAATCATGGGCACACTACCCTTTCCTCAGCCACTTTTTGGGTTGACCTACTATTTTTAGTAAGCACCCATATAGGGAGCTTACTATTTTTAGTAAGTGGTCATTTTAAATATTTTCTACTCCGGAAAATCATTTTGTCTTCTTGTGACCTTGCGTACACACTACTTTTGCCACAATTACTTTTGATGATGACTTTCAAAATTATAGGTTAAATTTGTATAGGAATCCTTACTATTTTTGAAAAAACATATATTCTAGTGCTCGATGTGCGATGGAACATATTTCTTTTAGACGCATCTCATCATCATGACCACATCCTCCATACTTCACATAATGTCGCCCAACTAGTTTGACGAGAAATCCCACTTAAATTTTCCCCTAGCAGTGGCTTCGAGCACGAAGCTGCCATGGAGGCCATTAATGGAGCTCAAAATTTGCAGGTCTAGTTTTTGATCTCCTCTATGCACACGATAGGAGAGTCCATCGTGATAGGTATTTTCATTTATGAGCTCATGTGGATAGTTTTTAGCTCGTTTCAATTACTAGA
This sequence comes from Taxus chinensis, assembly GCA_019776745.2. Classification (NCBI taxonomy): domain Eukaryota; kingdom Viridiplantae; phylum Streptophyta; class Pinopsida; order Cupressales; family Taxaceae; genus Taxus; species Taxus chinensis. Next base: position 106,975,317 of record CM034150.1, on the reverse strand, counting down.
ATGATGGGAAATCTGTTCGAATGTGAGCTCAGTGCACCAGATTGCAAAATTTTGTTAGATAAAATCCATTTTTTTGCACTATTGGACCTCTATTTTATTGTTCTCCTCTTCATTGTTCTTGAAAAAAAATTAATTCTGCATTAGACGGAACCTCGATACAACTTGTATCTTGCGAGATATGAAGATTTCTTGATCGGGTGACTTCACAATTATCTGGCAAAAAACCTTCATTTAAGTTCCCATTGGTTCATTTGGTCTAACACTTTTTTCTCTGTTATTGTTGTGCTTAAATGGTGTGGAGATTTTTTTTACCACTACGGATCTGGTTTGGATGAGTAATGGTAGACCTGGTGTCTGGACAAGCAAGAACAAGGTCATGGCATGGTAAGCAGTTGTGAAGGAGAAATGAGGGGTAAGAAACGGTTAAGTGCCATATTTAAACTTTTAAAAATAATTCTCAGGGAGAGGGATGGGGAGCATTGTTTCATTGTCCCTGATGTCCCTCACCTCAAAGGGATGTGAGGGACATCAATTTTCACAGTGAGAATATTTGAGGATGAACATGTGTCCTTGATCTGATGGCAGGGGATGAGTTCTTGAAAAAAGCAGATTTAGAATCACTGAGGGGCTGGAATTCGGGTCAAATGGGTGACCAAAGGAATCTCTCCTAGAGGAATGGGGTGAATTTTGAAATGTTATTTTGTCCCTGACCTGTGAGGGACGCATGAGGGACATTAGTTTCCACAGTGGTCCTATTGTGGATCTGACACATGTCCTTGATTCGACGGTAGGGGATTTGAGCTCCAAAATTACACCTAGGGGATTGAATTGTCAAGTTTGAAGGTCACATGAGGGTCCAAAAGGTCACATAGGGGATGGGTGAATTTTTAAAAGGTTTTTGTACCTGACCTTAGGGACTTCAGGGACATAAAATTCTGCCAGGATCCTGGTGTTGACATATGTCCTCTTGAAAATTGACGAACTCTTGAATTGTCTTTGAGAGGGTAAGTTGGAACGACGATAAATTGAGCCCCTGGTGGAATTTTATTGGTGAAATTTTATATGATACTTGACTTGAAATGTAATTTTTAATCCAATGGTGGGGGATATCATGTCTTTATTCGAACCATCTGTATCCCTGAAAAATCAGTATTTTTTATTTGGTGACTCCACTTGTGCTTAAGAAAAACTACCTAAAAATCCTGATGCACCAAGGTGTTGCGAAAAATATTATTTCACCTTCATGTAGTTCTTGGAATCTTATATTTTCAGAAATTTTTGTTTTTACTTCTAACTCCATCCGTAAAGCTCCTAGAATCTTCTTCTGAAAGCCCGACAGCTCTTTTAGGCCTCTATATTGCCTAGGCTTGTGAACTCTATTTTTTACTCAGACTACTCCAAGTCTTTCAAAACTTCCCTTCAAGAACATTCCATTAAATCATATATCCCTGATGTTATAAGATCTTCGATTCACCTCCATGCTGAATTTTTCCCTTCTGTTCGGCTCCAGGGGGGTTGATCCAGTCCTGGGAAGGCCAGTGATAGCCCTACCCAATACTGCCAGAAGATAGCATCTTTTCATAACTCCCTTAAATCATAAAGGGGGAAGGAATAGAATTTCCTAAATCACCTAGGGGAAAAATTTGACATCAAATAGGGGGTGACCATACTGGCATATTTGACCTAGGGTGCCTAGGAATGATAAAAGATGAAAATTTTCGCACAAGGGTATAGTTTTCATGTTAAAAAATTGTCAATTTCCCTGTTGCACATTTGCACGAAAACACTATCCTAAGATTCCAAGGGACCAAAGAGAGTGATATTGCATAAAATAGAAATCCTAGCTACAAGGGTGATGCACCAGAAAAGGGATGGGTAAATATCCAAATTGTAACACCCTGAACTGTTGTTACTTTCTCCTAAACATACAAGTGTTGATATGTGATTTCTTTTAAAAGGATGTGTTCCTCGATTCAGAAATCATGCTTGATATGTACTGAATTTCTTGCAGATTGTAGATCTTGACTGAGTCAGAATATGAATAGACTCTTTTATTTATTTCATTTTGTGTCTGAATATTAATCTAATCACGGAATGAATTATAGAGATATTCATCTATAATATCTAGACTTGGATCAGTGGAATTGATCCAAGTAATGCTTTAAATCTGTTTGTGATAAATTAGATCACAGACCTTGAACAGGTTGCAAGGTATGGAAGCATTGATTAAGCTGGTCAGGAGTATGACTCAGGCTGATCTTGAGAAATAAATTGGTTCCCGATATGGAGGTATATCTGGAAGGTCTCGGTCGTGGACCAAGTAATAATTCTGTCATGTATATTTCTGTAGCCTAACGGCTGTAGAGTAAATCCTGTTCGGAGATGCATGATTTTAGGTCTTTTCTTGGCATATAAAATGTTATACCTAACAGGAATTATTAATGGTTAGTAACCTTAAACTAAAACCTAACCTAGGGGTTAGATTAGTGTTAATCTAACCTAGACCTAGGCTATGTGTTAATATCCTAAGTTAGTATCTATGTGTAAATTGGTTAGTATGGGTATGACCCTAAATTCTAACCTAAGATACTAACCTAACTAATAAGGAGAATGAAAAGGGGCCTATGGAAGGGAGTGCGAACCATGGGCGGCATTTTCTATGGCAATCAATGCTGGGGATAAGGATGAGGGACAGGTCATGGCGGAGGTTTAGGCGATGGCTAACCTGTGCAGACGTGGCAGGTCAGTAAGTTTGGAAATGAGCATGAGTTGTAGTTGGATTGTCGCCAAATCTGGCGGTCAGTGGAAGTTGAGTTTAAGCGGGAAAGTTGGTTTAATGACATTCAATGTTCTAGGGAGACGAGCTCGGAACTCGCGAGAAGGCATGCAAACGGGAAGTTGAAGGTTTGTTTAGTTTTTCACGATTTTTGGTCTTCTCTGTCTCTCTCTCTGCTTGTTTACTGGTTCTTCGCACCAGTTCTCCTTGAGTTGCATGGCAAGAATGAATTTCTTTGGCTCTTTTCTCTATCTTGGAAGATATATATGTGATGGAGACAGCGAAATTTTGTTGGTCGCTTTATCGTGGAAAAAGAAAAGGAAGTTTGAGCTCTTCCTGTGGTCTGCTTCGGAAATTTGATCAAAATACAGGCATGTTAGGCCCTAACCTTTAAATATCTTGCTATCTTTCAAGTGCTTTCATTAGAACAACTCTGTTCAAATGTTTTGTGAAAATTAGATGAATTTTCTATGGAGATCTTGTTTGATTTTTGGCACTGTATCTCTTCTGGTTCGATTTTTCAATTTCCTCTTGATGGGTGTTTATTGAAATCGAATTTCGGCTCTATTTGCTTTGAGTATTCATTCTGGCTTATACATGTGAGGTATTTATATATAAAAGTTTGAGTGTTCGGCCTGTTTGGCGTGAGCCCTTAGAATATACCTGTGTGTAGTATAAGACCACTGTATGTTTTTGATTTGTGGTCACTGTTTCTTGTTATGGAAACTGTATGGAATGATTATGATGAATACTGTAAGATTGATCAGTATTATTGCTTCTTTGGGAACTCTGTCATGGGATTTGTTGATAGCGACTAATGATACTTTCGGGTTTCCTTTGTTTTCAAATTTTTGGCTTGGAACAGGAAACTATTGTGTTACCGTAATCTTTACGACCCAGCGGAAGTGTTTTCCTTGTTATTGTGGAAACGGGATTATTGTTGACTGTGTATAATATTGTTACATCTATACTTTATTATAACGACTCAGTGGAGTCCTTGATTGAATCATATATAGCTATCTACTGTTGTGGATGTAGATTCATCCTTGTGTTTTGTTATTTGATTTCGTGGAAGCCTTATAGAGAAAGGAACAGGCCTTCTGACCACGGTTATTTGTAATAAATAATGAGTATAGATTTCCTGGGTATGTATTGCTTTTCTTTGTGAAAGCTGTTTGAAAGTTTCGAAGCGGCTCAGTTGATTTCCTTGCTTGAAATGGGTATTCGATTTGCTTCACTTGTTTCATTCTGAATTTTTTCCATGAATGGCATAGATGGATTTATCAACCAATTTCATAGTACGTTGCTGTAGGGTTCAGTGGTTATGAGTACAAAACCATTAACGGTTTACAGTGTGAATATATAGATTTATACTGTTGTGAATTGGACGACTCTGAGGAGTCGATTGAATGATTCATTTTATTTTTGAGCCGAATAAAGTTAAGTTGTTGGTATTTTATGTGCCGATGACTTAATGGAAAATCATGTATTTCGATATTGTTATTGCGATTGGAATTCCTTCGTGTTTCAGGGATTTTGAGGTACAGATTCTTAGATGGACATGTACGTCTTCAACCTGATCAAATTTGTGTAAGAAAGATTGGTAGAGTTCAGTCGGGTTCTTGGTGTGAAATCAGAGATTAATTTGTTGTCTGATTCTTATTATGCTTCATTGATAAATATCAGTAGGAATTCATATGCATTTGCTTGAATTATTACCTCCATTTGAATCATTTGGAATTCTGGAAAGGTAGCTGGTACTTCTGTCTCTTTCTAAACTTGACTTTGGACACTGTCTTTGTCACTGTTGAGATCCTTGGGTATGGATGACTGTTTCGCATTCTGACCTTGTTTGGGTAAGTCGCGAATATCACACTAAGACTTGCATGCGCCAAGGTAAGGATCGATTGGTTGTATTCATTTCTTTTACTTCAGTCTGATTTTGACTGAGCATGAATAAGTATGCTATATTCCTTTCCATTTATTCAGTCCGATTTTACTGAGCATGATTTGGAAATACTGTGTGGTCAACATAGCATAGTCCCCTAGGAAAACCTCAAATTGCTTGATGCAATAAGGTTGTTGTTTTCAGCGATACGCTTGTAGTTTCTTGTTTTCAACTTGTGTTCGAAAGCCTTACTGTGCTAAAAGGAACTAGCATTGGGCTTAGGGTTGATACATGAATTGTTGATGTGTTAGTTGTTGTACAGGAGTTTTGCTGTGTTTCTATTTCGTGATTTAGAACAGCGATCTTGCTTGCGGCTTGTCTAACTTGTTCATTTATATACTGGTTGAATGTTTTCATATGTGAAGACGGTACAGTGATGAACTTATGTGAAAGGAAGTATGAATGGATTGGTTTCTTTCTCTTCCTTTATTTCATATTTGTTGATATTTTGTCTAACAGTGGGAAATTGTTTTGTAGCGTTTTGGTAGAATCCCGAATTGTTATGTTATTTCCCTTTTGGAAGAATGAAACAATCTGACCAATGTTGTGATTTGGATTCAATGATTGTTTGTATACATTCGTTCCTTGATTTTTAATATTTGATGAAATATTAGAAAGTGATTAAGACTATTTTGTAACAATGATAGAGTTACATATTTGTAATCATTTTGTATTACAAGGACATAGTCTGAATATGTTTACTTATTTGGATATTTGATCTCATTTAAACAGGGTGTTTAATGAAAACAATTGATGGATTGCAATTTTTTTTAAAAGTTAGTGCTTATCATGCTCAGTTCATTGAACTGACTCATGTTGACTATTTTTGCAGATGGTTGCCGTAAGAGGTAAAAGCAATGCAGATCTGACAGGCTGATCAGATTGTTTATTTGATTTATAATGAATTACAGCTTGATTTTATAGATGTACTATATGGGAAAAGATGTTTCTTTTCCGTTAGCATTATATCAAGTATGTTGTTGCATAAAATGTAATTGTATAGTTTTGAAAGGAATGGAAATAAGTGTTTGATACTTATGTGTTGTATTCTATTTCTGAAAGTTGACCTTCTTCGGTTTATGTAACGAAGGGGCATTGTTATCATTGTATAATATGGATGCTTTTGTGATTGACAATGAAAGCTTGCAAGAAAATGAGATTGAATTCTTATGAGTGTTTAGAAGTTCTAATGTGTTCTAGCGAAAGCAATATTGGATTTAAATATTGTCTTTCTAGAAGATAGGTTAAAAATGAGCCTAAAAGAGAACGCTAAACAAACTGGATTAAATTACTAATCCCTAGTCCTAAGTATGACAGGACAATATTAAATTGGATTCTTAATCATTTATATCTTTATACTAGAAAGTATGATATAAATTCAGTTAAGAGAACTGATATACAATCAAATGGAGTTCAGTTGGCAATCTCAAGCAAAGGTTATGAGATACTGTCCGATTCTGTTGCTTTAGAATCAGGTGTATTCTAATGACTCCTTGATGAGAACTTGACCGTAATACCTCTACCATGTAATGGGTTTTATAGAGGAGGGTCGTCTTAAGATGAAGAATCCAGGGATTTGGAAAGGCTAACCTTAGGGATAAGGTTCTTTAAAAGTAATTTAAACTCAAGTGCGTAACGCTTGTTACTGAGTAGATCTTTTCGAGGCGGATTTAAAGGTTGACGACATAAGTCAACTGCAGAGTTGTACCTCTGAGAAGATTAGGATCTTCTTGAAGTTACAATAATGCAGATGACTTATGGCGACACCCTTTGCATTGATCGCTAAGATTTACACTTGATTTCGCACGAGTTACCCTGGGACCGATTAAGAACGTGGTCATGTTATAAGGCTGCCTAGGAGATTCGGGGTATCATGACACACTGGTTGAACTGCAAGGTTAAACCAGTATGTCATCATATCCCTAATCCTCGTGGTCATCCATATAACATTATCACCTTGTTAATCTGCCTCCGAGTGATTCAGTTGTGAAAGGAAGGACTGACGGTAGTCAGTATAAGACATTCTATATAACATAAGAATGGGGTGAAGGACGTATTCCAGATTGACGAGTATGCCGTTAAGGAATACGAGACATGAACAGTATGTTTCAAATCTTTGGCCAAAGTATCGCAAGCTGCTGATTGCGTTGTCCTAATTCACCTAGTCTAAGGGATGAGATGCCGATGAATAATGGTAACAATTATTCAGTTAGATTCCTTGGACAGAGCATTCTGAATCCCAGATTAGGGAAGAGAACCGCAAGAGTAATGTGTTAAATAAAAACACCGACTCTTATTACTCATGAATAGATCGGTAGATTACCGAGTCATGGAATGAATAGATCGGAGGTACTCCGAGTCATTACAGCTGCATATGGTTGTCTGTTATATAAATGGTTATTTGAATTGTGAGTTCTAAATTATGTATTTAGAACCAGTATGCAATTATCAAAAAAAAAAAAAATTTGACTTGTTCTATTGTCTAAAATGAGGATGTTACATCTTGGTATCAGAGCTGAAGGTTGCAGCTCTTGGACCTATTGAGTCCATAATCTGATAAAAACCTGAATTTTCTTGTAACAGAAAATGGTTAGAACAAGGGGGAACGTTGCGAGTAATGCTCCACCTGAAGGAGGAGCGGCAACAACCCAGAAACTTGATGAGATCCTTGCTGCCCTGTTGGACACAAGAGATCGCTTAGCTGTGCTTGAACAGCAGGTGACGGGAAATGAGGAGGAGGAAGAGGCTGATAATAATAATCAGCAACCTCCTGAGGACAACCCCGAAATGGGTGTTGATGTTAATGCTGGAAATGCACCTGTCCAACCAGAAAACAAAAAGGCCAGATTGGCAGCAGAACTCACTAATGATATAAAAAGGATAAGTCCACCTAAGTATGATGGCACCACATTAGGAGATGGAGCTGAGAACTGGCTCAGCGAAATGGAGAAGTACTTTGCTATAAGGAACTTCTCAGAGGAAACCAAAGCTATTTGGGGAGCCTATCAGCTTTCTCACGAAGCGTCTTCGTGGTGGGATAGCCGAAAAGCTGAGCTAAACATTGATGAGACCAACATTACTTGGGATCAATTTAAAGGCTATTTTAGGCAACGGTGGCTGCCACAACTTTTCTATGATCAGAAAATGACAGAATTCCAGAACTTAGCTCAAGGGAAGCTAACGGTAACTGAATTCTGGGAGCGGTTTACAAAACTCCTCAAGTATGTACCGCAGTATCAAACTGACGAAAAGTTCAGGATACGAAAATTCATCATGGGATTGAATCCTGTGATAGGGGGAGAGGTCGATGTTCACAGTCCAACCACTATGGAAGGAGTTGTTGAAAAGGCCATAAGGAAAGAACAGAAATTAAAGGCTATTTCTGCTCATAAGGAGGAAGTGCGGAAGAAGACTGCAAACCCTTCTTCAACCTCTCTTGCACCCAGAAAAGGACCGTGGAAAAAGTTTGGAAACAAGGGTAAGTTTCCAGGAGATAACAATAAGAAAGCAGCAGTAAATAAGCCTGCTGGAAATATAAGGGATAATTTTGTTAAAAATTATAATAATGGACAGAAGTCCTATGGAGGACAGCGTGACAATTACAAGGCTGGAGGTAATGCTGAGCCTAAGAAGGGACCTGTAGGAGGCTGCTACACTTGTGGTAAAGATCATTACGCAAATCAATGTCCTTTAAAGAAGGATGATCGTAATCAGCAGCATAAGATACATGCTGCAGTAGCAGACAAGCAAGCTGAAAAGCAAGCAACACCTATAGAAGTTCCGGGTAAGTTATTCGGCATACCTGTCACTATTCTTTTTGATACAGGAGCTACTGAATGTTTTATTTCTAATAAACTTGCTTCTAAACTTAAAAGAAAAGCTGGGAAAATGGATAAATCTTGGACTGTAGAGTATGGTAATAATTCTGTTCATACAGTGAGTATGTGTCTCTTTGGAGCAGTCCTTGATTTACCTAATTTCTCCACGGAAGTTGATCTCTATGTTGCACCTTTGGGATCGTATGACATTATTATTGGTGTCAATTGGTTAGCTGACCATAAAGCAAAGGTAGATTGCTATGAAAAGAACATAAAATGTTTAGATGATCAGCTGGAATCAGCAGAGATTCAAGGTGTGAAACGAGAAATTTCAGTTAGAAAACTGTCAGCTATGCAGCTTAAAAAGGCTAAGAATAAAGGATGTACTCTTTATGCAGTAAAGATATCTGAATCTTCAGAAGAAGATGGTGATTACATGAAGCAAATTCCACTGTTACAAAGTTTCAGGGATGTTTTTCCTGAGGAATTACCAGGGTTACCACCCAAGAGAGAATTTGATTTTACCATTGAAATCAAGCCTGGAACTGAACCTATTTCCAAGGCGCCTTATCGGATGACTACTACTGAGTTAGTCGAGCTTAAGGCACAATTACAAGAGCTTTTGTCTAAAGGATTGATTAGACCAAGTGTTTCACCTTGGGGAGCACCTGTGATATTTGTGAAAAAGAAGGATGGAACACTAAGGCTGTGTATTGATTATCGGATGTTGAACAAAGCAACAATCAAGAACCGATATCCACTTCCTAGGATCGATGATCTGTTTGATCAGATGCGTGGAGCAGCGGTTTATTCTAAGATAGACCTTCGATCTGGTTATCATCAGTTAAGGATTAAAGAGGAAGATATTCATAAAACAGCTTTCCGAACAAGGTACGGACATTATGAATTCACAGTTCTACCCTTCGGATTAACTAATGCACCCGCAGCCTTTATGAATTTAATGAACAATATTTTTCAAGAATACCTGGACAAGTTTGTGCTTGTATTCTTGGACGATATTCTCATTTATTCTAAAAGTGTTATGGAGCACAATGAGCATTTGAAGATAGTTTTGGGAATTTTGAGAAAGAGAAAGTTGTATGGTAAGTTATCCAAATGTTCTTTCTTTGATTCAGAAGTTCACTATTTGGGTCATGTCATAAGTAAAGAAGGAATCGCTGTAGATCCTTCAAAAATAGTGGCAATAACTGAGTGGCCTGCACCAAAGAATGTGCACGAAGTAAGAAGCTTCATGGGTCTTGCAGGTTACTATAGAAAATTTGTAAAGGATTTTTCTAAGGTAGCTGCACCAATAACTTCATTGCAAAAGAAGGATAAGAAATTCATGTGGAATGACAAGTGCGAAGCGGCTTTCAAAAGTCTGAAAGACCAGTTGACTTCTGCACCTATATTGGCTGTACCAGACCCTAATGGGAATTTTACTGTTGTAACGGATGCTTCTGGGGAAGGCCTTGGAGGTGTTTTGTTACAAAATGATCAGGTCATAGCTTATGAAAGTAGAAAACTTAAGTTACATGAGCTGAATTATGCCCCTCATGATTTGGAACTTGCTGCCATTGTTCATGCGCTTCAAGTCTGGAGACACTATTTACTTGGGAAACCTTTTGAGTTGAAAACTGATCACTTGGGACTGAAATATATTTTTACTCAGCCCAATCTGAATGCCAGACAAAGAAGGTGGTTAGAATTTTTATCACAATATGACTTTGATATTAGCTATATCAAAGGGAAGGAGAATAGAGTAGCTGATGCTCTAAGTCGTAGGAGGCACATTTCTGCTCTTATAACATTGAGAACTCAGTTTAAAGACGAGGTAAAAAGTTCCTCAGAATCAGATGCATACTTTCAGCAAGTAAAAGCAGCGCTTGCTGCAGAACCTAAGGATAAAAGGTATGAAGGTTTTCATTTTGATAATGAAGGAATCTTGCGTTATGAAAATAGGGTATATGTACCTGTGCTGAATGATTTGAGAAAGAAGTTGTTAGTTGAATTTCATAATTCACCTTTCTCTGGACACCCAGGTATCACAAAAATGCTAGCTGATTTGAAACAGCAATACTTCTGGAAAGGTATGAAAAAGGATGTGATAAATTTTGTGACTCATTGCCTGGAATGTCAGCGGGTGAAGGCAGAGCATATGCACCCTGCTGGACTGTTATATCCTCATAGCATACCGCAGTACAAATGGCAAGTAATAACCATGGATTTTGTACAAGGACTACCTATGTCCAGGAATAAGCATGATGTTATCCTGGTAGTTGTAGATAAACTGACTAAGGTAGCTCATTTCATCGCTGGAAATCTAAAGGATGATTCACCAGTGCTGGCCAAGAGGTTCGTACACGAAATTTTCAGATTGCATGGTGTACCAGAATTGATTATATCTGACAGGGATCCTAGAATGACGTCAAGGTTTTGGCAAACGCTTAACGCAGCCCTAGGAACAAAACTAAACTTCAGTTCTGCATATCATCCAGAAACGGATGGACAAACTGAGAGGGTAAATCAAGTGTTGGAGGACATGTTGCGAATGTATTGCATGGATCAACAGTATAAATGGGAAGAATATCTTCCATTAGTTGAGTTCGCATACAACAACACTTATCACTCATCTCTAAAGATGGCACCATTTGAAGCACTTTATGGAAGAAAGTGCAGAACCCCTGTAAGTTGGGACAGTGTTGAGGATAGAGTGGTAATTGGACCAGAGATTCTCACAGAAATGGAACAGCAAGTTAAGCTGATTCGTGAACGATTAAAGGAAGCAGCGGATAGACAGAAGAGCTATGCTGACCTTAAGCGGGTTGATAGAAAGTTTGAGCTTGGTGATAAGGTTTTCCTGCGTGTTAAACCCAGAAAGAGTTCTATAACTTTTGGCAAGGCTGCCAAGTTGTCACCACGATTTGTGGGACCTTTCGAAATTGTCGAAATAATCAATCCTGTAGCTTATCGTTTAGCATTGCCACCTGCTTTATCTCGCATGCATGATGTTTTCCATATTTCTTTGCTTAAGAAGTACGTTTCAGATCTGTCACATGTTTTAAATTGGAATTCCTTGCAGGTCCAAGACCCAGGAATAATCGTGGTTAAACCCACACGAGTACTGGAAACTCGCCAATTGCACTTAAGAAATCGTGATATTCAGCAATGTAAGGTCCAGTGGGACCAGTTTAGCGAAGAAAGTGCAACTTGGGAAAACTTGGAAGAGATGAAAATTGCTTTTCCTTCTCTTTTTGCAACAGAATGAAAACTGTTGACAAAGATATACTTTTATGAACTGATTGTTTTTAAGTATTTATGAAAGCCAGATTAAGGCAGACTTTATTCAGGTTGAATAAATGTGTTGTGACATTGATTTCTGAAACTATTTAATATGGAAGTAGTCACATTGTTTGTGTACTAATAAATTGATTGACCTGAAGGTTAATTTAATATGTAATTCATCGGGACGATGAATCTTTTTAGGAGGGAAGCATGTAACACCCTGAACTGTTGTTACTTTCTCCTAAGCATACAAGTGTTGATATGTGATTTCTTGTAAAAGGATGTGTTCCTCGATTCAGAAATCATGCTTGATATGTACTGAATTTCTTGCAGATTGCAGATCTTGACTGAGTCAGAATATGAATAGACTCTTTTATTTATTTCATTTTGTGTCTGAATATTAATCTGAGCACGGAATGAATTATAGAGATATTCATCTATAATATCTAGACTTGGATCAGTGGAATTGATCCAAGTAATGCTTTAAATCTGTTTGTGATAAATTAGATCACAGACCTTGAACAGGTTGCAAGGTATGGAAGCATTGATTAAGCTGGTCAGGAGTATGACTCAGGCTGATCTTGAGAAATGAATTGGTTCCCGATATGGAGGTATATCTGGAAGGTCTCGGTCGTGGACCAAGTAATAATTCTGTCATGTATATTTCTGTAGCCTAACGGCTGTATAGGAGTAAATCCTGTTCGGAGATGCATGATTTTAGGTCTTTTCTTGGCATATAAAATGTTATACCTAACAGGAATTATTAATGGTTAGTAACCTTAAACTAAAACCTAACCTAGGGGTTAGATTATTGTTAATCTAACCTAGACCTAGGCTATGTGTTAATATCCTAAGTTAGTATCTATGTGTAAATTGGTTAGTATGGGTATGACCCTAAATTCTAACCTAAGATACTAACCTAACTAATGAGGAGATTATGAAAAGGGGCCTATGGAAGGGGGTGCGAACCATGGGCGGCGTTTTCTATGGCAATTAATGCTGGGGATAAGGATGAGGGACAGGTCATGGCGGAGGTTTAGGCGACGGCTAACCTGTGCAGACGTGGCAGGTCGCTAAGTTTGGAAATGAGCATGAGTTGTAGTTGGACTGTCGCCAATTCTGGCGGTCGGTGGAAGTTGAGTTTAAGCGGGAAAGTTGGTTTAATGACATTCAATGTTCTAGGGAGACGAGCTCGGAACTCGCGAGAAGGCATGCAAACGGGAAGTTGAAGGTTTGTTTGGTTTGTCGCGATTTTCGGTCTTCTCTCTCTCTCTGCTTGTTTACTGGTTCTTCGCACCAGTTCTCCTTGAGTTGCATGGCAAGAATGAATTTCTCTGGCTCTTTTCTCTGTCTTGGAAGATATATATGTGATGGAGACCAGCGAAATTTTGTTGGTCGCTTTATCGAGGAAAAGAAAAGGAAGTTTGAGCTCTTCCTGTGGTCTGCTTCGGAAATTTTATCAAAATACAGGCATGTTAGGCCCTAACCTTTAAATATCTTGCTGTCTTTCAAGTGCTTTCATTAGAACAACTCTGTTCAAATGTTTTGTGAAAATTAGATGAATTTTCTATGGAGATCTTGTTTAGATTTTTGGCACTGTATCTCTTCTGGTTCGATTTTTCAATTTCCTCTTGATGGGTGTTTATTAAATTCGAATTTCGGCTCTATTTGCCTTTGAGTATTCATTCTGGCTTATACATGTGAGGTATTTATTTATAAAAGTTTGAGTGTTCGGCCTGTTTGGCGTGAGCCCTTAGAATATACCTGTGTGTAGTATAAGACCACTGTATGTTTTTGATTAGTGGTCACTGTTTCTTGTTATGGAAACTGTATGGAATGATTCTGATGAATACTGTAAGATTGATCAGTATTATTGCTTCTTTGGGAACTCTGTCGTGGGATTTGTTGACAGCGACTAATGATACTTTCGGGTTTCATTTGTTTTCAAATTTTGGCTTGGAACAGGCAACTGTTGTGTTACCGTAGTCTTTACGACCCAGCGGAAGTGTTTTCCTTGTTATTGTGGAAACGGGATTATTGTTGACTGTGTATAATATTGTTACATCTATACTTTATTATAACGACTCAGTGGAGTCCTTGGATTGAATCATATATAGCTATCTACTGTTGTGGATGTAGATTCATCCTTGTGTTTTGTTATTTGATTTCGTGGTAGCCTTATAGAGAATGGAACAGGCCTTCTGACCACTGTTATTTGTAATAAATAATGAGTATAGATTTCCTGGGTATGTATTGCATTTCTTTGTGAAAGCTGTTTGAAAGTTTCGAAGCGGCTCAGTTGATTTCCTTGCTTGAAATGGGTATTCATCGATTTGCTTCACTTGTTTCATTCTGTGAAATGTTTGCCATGAATGGCATAGATGGATTTATCAACCATGATTTCATAGTACGTTGCTGTAGGGTTCAGTGGTTATGAGTACAAAACCATTAACAGTTTACAGTATGAATTCATATGCATTTGCTTGAATTGTTACCTCCGTTTGAATCATTTGGAATTCTGGAAAGGTAGCTGGTACTTCTGTCTCTTCTGAACTTGACTTTGGACACTGTCTTTGTCACTGTTGAGATCCTTGAGTATGGATGACTATTTCGTGTTCCGACCTTGTTTGGGTAAGTCGTGAATATCACACTAAGACTTGCATGCGCCAAGGTAAGGATCGATTGGTTGTATTCATTTTCTTTTACTTCAGTCTGATTTTGTCTGAGCAAGAATAAGTATGCTACTTTTCCTTTCCATTTATTCAGTCCGATTTGACTGAGCATGATTTGGAAATACTGTGTGGTCAACATAGCATAGTCCCTAGGAAACCTCAAATTGCTTATGCTATAGAGTTGTTTACAACAATAGGCTTGAAGTTTCTTGATTTCGAACTTGGTTCGAAAGCCTTAATGTGCTTAGAAGAATCTAGTATTGGACTTCAGGTTGATTTATGGATTGATTGATGTGTTAGCTGCTGTGCAGGAGTTTTGCTGTGTTTCTATTTCTTGATTTAGAACAGCGATCTTGCTTGCGGCTTGTTTAACTTGTTCATTTATTATACTGGTTGAATGTTTTTATATGTGAAGACGGTACAGTGATGAACTTATGTGAAAGGAAGTATGAATGGATAGGTTCTTTCTCTTCCTTTATTTAATACTTGTTGATATTTATCTAACAGTGGGAAATTGTTTTGTAACATATTGGTGGATTCCCGAATTGTTATGTTGTTCCCTTTTGGAAGAATGAAACGATCTGACCAATGTTGTGATTTGGATTCAATGATTGTTGTGTACATTCGTTCCTTGATTCTTTTAATATTTGATGAAATATTAGAAAGTGAATAAGACTATTTGTAACAATGATAGAGTTACATATTTGTAATCATTCTGTATTACAAGGACATAGTCTGAATATGTTCACTTATTTGGATATTTGATCTCATTTAAACAGGGTGTTTAATGAAAAACAATTGATGGATTGCAATTGTTTTAAAAGTTAGTGCTTATCATGCTCAGTTCATTGAACTGACTCATGTTGACTATTTTTGCAGATGGTTGCCGTAAGAGGTAAAAGCAATGCAGATCTGACAGGCTGATCAGATTGTTTATTTGATTTATAATAAATTGCAGCTTGATTTTATAGATGGACTATATGAGAAAAGATGTTTCTTTTCCGTTAAGCATTGTATCAAGTATGCTGTTGCATAAAATGTAATTGTATAGTTTTGAAAGGAATGGAAATAAGTGTTTGATACATATATGTTGTATTCTATTTCTGAAAATTGACCTTCTTCGGTTTATGTAACGAAGGGGCATTGTTATCATTGTATAATATGGATGCTTTTTGTGATTGACAATGGAAGCTTGCAAGAAAATGAGATTGAATTCTTATGAGTATTTAGAAGTTCTAATCTGTTCTAGTGAAAGCAATATTGGAATTAAATATTTGTCTTTCTAGAAGATAGGTTAAAAGTGAGCCTAAAATTGAACGATAAACAAACTGGATTAAATTACTAATCCCTAGTCCTAAGTATGACAGGGGCAATATTAAATTGGATTCTTAATCATTTATATCTTTATACTAAAAAGTATGATATAAATTCAGTTAAGAGAACTGATATGCAAACAAATGGAGTTCAGAAGGCAATCTCAAGCAAAGGTTATGAGATATTGTCCGATTCTGTTGCTTTAGAAACAAGTGTATTCTAATGACTCCTTGATGAGAACTGACCGTAATACCTCTACCATGTAATGGGTTTTATAGAGGAGGGTCGTCTTAAGACGAAGAATCCAGGGATTTGGAAAGGCTAACCTTAGGGAAAAGTCTTTAAAAGTAATTTAAACTCAAGTGCGTAACGCTGGTTACTGAGTAGATCTTTTCGAGGCGGATTTAAAGGTTGACGACATAAGTCAACTGCAGAGTTGTACCTCCGAGAAGATTAGGATCTTCTCGAAGTTACAATAATGCAGATGACTTATGGCGACACCCTTTGCATTGATCGCTAAGATTTACACTTGATTCGCACGAGTTACTCTGGGACCGATTAAGAACGTGGTCATGTTATAAGACTACCTCGGAGATTCAGGGTATCATGACACACTGGTTGAACTGCAAGGTTGAACCAGCATGTCATCATATCCCTAATCCTCGTGGGCATCCATATAACATTATCACCTTGTTAATCTGCCTCCGAGTGATTCAGTTGTGAAAGGAAGGACTGACGGTAGTCAGTATAAAAGACATTCTATATAACATAAGAATGGGGTGAAGGACGTATTCCAGATTGACGAGTATGCCGTTAAGGAATACGAGACATGAACAGTATGTTTCAAATCTTTGGCCAAAGTATCGCAAGCTGCTGATTGCGTTGTCCTAATTCACCTAGTCTAAGGGATGAGATGCCGATGAATAATGGTAACAATTATTCAGTTAGATTCCTTGGACAGAGCATTCTGAATCCCAGATTAGGGAAGAGAACCGCAAGAGTAATGTGTTAAATAAAAACACCAGCTCTTATTACTCATGAATAGATCGGTAGATTACCGAGTCATGGAAATGAATAGATCGGAGGTACTCTGAGTCATTACAGCTGCATATGGTTGTCTGTTATATAAATGGTTATTTGAATTGTGAGTTCTAAATTATGTATTTAGAACCAGTATGCAATTATCAAAAAAAAATAAAAAATTGACTTGTTCTATTGTCTAAAATGAGGATGTTACATCTTGGTATCAGAGCTGAAGGTTGCAGCTCTTGGACCTATTGAGTCCATAATCTGATAAAAACCTGAATTTTTCTTGTAACAGAAAATGGTTAGAACAAGGGGGAACGTTGCGAGTAATGCTCCACCTGAAGGAGGAGCGGGCAACAACCCAGAAACTTGATGAGATCCTTGCTGCCCTGTTGGACACAAGAGATCGCTTAGCTGTGCTTGAACAGCAGGTGACGGGAAATGAGGAGGAGGAAGAGGCTGATAATAATAATCAGCAACCTCCTGAGGACAACCCCGAAATGGGTGTTGATGTTAATGCTGGAAATGCACCTGTCCAACCAGAAAACAAAAAGGCCAGATTGGCAGCAGAACTCACTAATGATATAAAAAGGATAAGTCCACCTAAGTATGATGGCACCACATTAGGAGATGGAGCTGAGAACTGGCTCAGCGAAATGGAGAAGTACTTTGCTATAAGGAACTTCTCAGAGGAAACCAAAGCTATTTGGGGAGCCTATCAGCTTTCTCACGAAGCGTCTTCGTGGTGGGATAGCCGAAAAGCTGAGCTAAACATTGATGAGACCAACATTACTTGGGATCAATTTAAAGGCTATTTTAGGCAACGGTGGCTGCCACAACTTTTCTATGATCAGAAAATGACAGAATTCCAGAACTTAGTTCAAGGGAAGCTAACGGTAACTGAATTCTGGGAGCGGTTTACAAAACTCCTCAAGTATGTACCGCAGTATCAAACTGACGAAAAGTTCAGGATACGAAAATTCATCATGGGATTGAATCCTGTGATAGGGGGAGAGGTCGATGTTCACAGTCCAACCACTATGGAAGGAGTTGTTGAAAAGGCCATAAGGCAAGAACAGAAATTAAAGGCTATTTCTGGCTCATAAGGAGAGAAGTGCAGAAGAAGACTGCAAACCCTTCTTCAACCTCTCTAGCACCCAGAAAAGGACCGTGGAAAAAGTTTGGAAACAAGGGTAAGTTTCCAGGAGATAACAATAAGAAAGCAGCAGTAAATAAGCCTGCTGGAAATATAAGGGGATAATTTTGTTAAAAATTATAATAATGGACAGAAGTCCTATGGAGGACAGCGTGACAATTACAAGGCTGGAGGTAATGCTGAGCCTAAGAAGGGACCTGTAGGAGGCTGCTACACTTGTGGTAAAGATCATTACGCAAATCAATGTCCTTTAAAGAAGGATGATCGTAATCAGCAGCATAAGATACATGCTGCAGTAGCAGACAAGCAAGCTGAAAAAGCAAGCAACACCTATAGAAGTTCCGGGTAAGTTATTCGGCATACCTGTCACTATTCTTTTTGATACAGGAGCTACTGAATGTTTTATTTCTAATAAACTTGCTTCTAAACTTAAAAGAAAAGCTGGGAAAATGGATAAATCTTGGACTGTAGAGTATGGTAATAATTCTGTTCATACAGTGAGTATGTGTCTCTTTGGAGCAGTCCTTGATTTACCTAATTTCTCCACGGAAGTTGATCTCTATGTTGCACCTTTGGGATCGTATGACATTATTATTGGTGTCAATTGGTTAGCTGACCATAAAGCAAAGGTAGATTGCCATGAAAAGAACATAAAATGTTTAGATGATCAGCTGGAATCAGCAGAGATTCAAGGTGTGAAACGAGAAATTTCAGTTAGAAAACTGTCAGCTATGCAGCTTAAAAAGGCTAAGAATAAAGGATGTACTCTTTATGCAGTAAAGATATCTGAATCTTCAGAAGAAGATGGTGATTACATGAAGCAAATTCCACTGTTACAAAGTTTCAGGGATGTTTTTTTCCTGAGGAATTACCAGGGTTACCACCCAAGAGAGAATTTGATTTTACCATTGAAATCAAGCCTGGAACTGAACCTATTTCCAACGCGCCTTATCGGATGACTACTACTGAGTTAGTCGAGCTTAAGGCACAATTACAAGAGCTTTTGTCTAAAGGATTGATTAGACCAAGTGTTTCACCTTGGGGAGCACCTGTGATATTTGTGAAAAAGAAGGATGGAACACTAAGGCTGTGTATTGATTATCGGATGTTGAACAAAGCAACAATCAAGAACCGATATCCGCTTCCTAGGATCGATGATCTGTTTGATCAGATGCGTGGAGCAGCGGTTTATTCTAAGATAGACCTTCGATCTAGTTATCATCAGTTAAGGATTAAAGAGGAAGATATTCATAAAACATCTTTCCGAACAAGGTACGGACATTATGAATTCACAGTTCTACCCTTCGGATTAACTAATGCACCCGCAGCCTTTATGAATTTAATGAACAATATTTTTCAAGAATACCTGGACAAGTTTGTGCTTGTATTCTTGGACGATATTCTCATTTATTCTAAAAGTGTTATGGAGCACAATGAGCATCTGAAGATAGTTTTGGGAATTTTGAGAAAGAGAAAGTTGTATGGTAAAGTTATCCAAATGTTCTTTCTTTGATTCAGAAGTTCACTATTTGGGTCATGTCATAAGTAAAGAAGGAATCGCTGTAGATCCTTCAAAAATAGTGGCAATAACTGAGTGGCCTGCACCAAAGAATGTGCACGAAGTAAGAAGCTTCATGGGTCTTGCAGGTTACTATAGAAAATTTGTAAAGGATTTTTCTAAGGTAGCTGCACCAATAACTTCATTGCAGAAGAAGGATAAGAAATTCATGTGGAATGACAAGTGCGAAGCGGCTTTTCAAAAGTCTGAAAGACCAGTTGACTTCTGCACCTATATTGGCTGTACCAGACCCTAATGGGAATTTTACTGTTGTAACGGATGCTTCTGGGGAAGGCCTTGGAGGTGTTTTGTTACAAAATGATCAGGTCATAGCTTATGAAAGTAGAAAACTTAAGTTACATGAGCTGAATTATGCCCCTCATGATTTGGAACTTGCTGCCATTGTTCATGCGCTTCAAGTCTGGAGACACTATTTACTTGGAAAACCTTTTGAGTTGAAAACTGATCACTTGGGACTGAAATATATTTTTACTCAGCCCAATCTGAATGCCAGAAAAAGAAGGTGGTTAGAATTTTTATCACAATATGACTTTGATATTAGCTATATCAAAGGGAAGGAGAATAGAGTAGCTGATGCTCTAAGTCGTAGGAGGCACATTTCTGCTCTTATAACATTGAGAACTCAGTTTAAAGACGAGGTAAAAAGTGCCTCAGAATCAGATGCATACTTCCAGCAAGTAAAAGCAGCGCTTGCTGCAGAACCTAAGGATAAAAGGTATGAAGGTTTTCATTTTGATAATGAAGGAATCTTGCGTTATGAAAATAGGGTATATGTACCTGTGCTGAATGATTTGAGAAAGAAGTTGTTAGTTGAATTTCATAATTCACCTTTCTCTGGACACCCAGGTATCACAAAAATGCTAGCTGATTTGAAACAGCAATACTTCTGGAAAGGTATGAAAAAGGATGTGATAAATTTTGTGACTCATTGCCTGGAATGTCAGCGGGTGAAGGCAGAGCATATGCACCCTGCTGGACTGTTATATCCTCATAGCATACCGCAGTACAAATGGCAAGTAATAACCATGGATTTTGTACAAGGACTACCTATGTCCAGGAATAAGCATGATGTTATCCTGGTAGTTGTAGATAAAATGACTAAGGTAGCTCATTTCATCGCTGGAAATCTAAAGGATGATTCACCAGTGCTGGCCAAGAGGTTCGTACACGAAATTTTCAGATTGCATGGTGTACCAGAATTGATTATATCTGACAGGGATCCTAGAATGACGTCAAGGTTTTGGCAAACGCTTAACGCAGCCCTAGGAACAAAACTGAACTTCAGTTCTGCATATCATCCAGAAACGGATGGACAAACTGAGAGGGTAAATCAAGTGTTGGAGGACATGTTGCGAATGTATTGCATGGATCAACAGTATAAATGGGAAGAATATCTTCCATTAGTTGAGTTCGCATACAACAACACTTATCACTCATCTCTAAAGATGGCACCATTTGAAGCACTTTATGGAAGAAAGTGCAGAACCCCTGTAAGTTGGGACAGTGTTGAGGATAGAGTGGTAATTGGACCAGAGATTCTCACAGAAATGGAACAGCAAGTTAAGCTGATTCGTGAACGATTAAAGGAAGCAGCGGATAGACAGAAGAGCTATGCTGACCTTAAGCGGGTTGATAGAAAGTTTGAGCTTGGTGATAAGGTTTTCCTGTGTGTTAAAACCCAGAAAGAGTTCTATAACTTTTGGCAAGGCTGCCAAGTTGTCACCACGATTTGTGGGACCTTTCGAAATTGTCGAAATAATCAATCCTGTAGCTTATCGTTTAGCATTGCCCACCTGCTTTATCTCGCATGCATGATGTTTTCCATATTTCTTTGCTTAAGAAGTACGTTTCAGATCTGTCACATGTTTTAAATTGGAATTCCTTGCAGGTCCAAGACCCAGGAATAATCGTGGTTAAACCCACACGAGTACTGGAAACTCGCCAATTGCACTTAAGAAATCGTGATATTCAGCAATGTAAGGTCTAGTGGGACCAGTTTAGCGAAGAAAGTGCAACTTGGGAAAACTTGGAAGAGATGAAAATTGCTTTTCCTTCTCTTTTTGCAATAGAATGAAAACTGTTGACAAAGATATACTTTTATGAACTGATTGTTTTAAGTATTTATGAAAGCCAGATTAAGGCAGACTTTATTCAGGTTGAATAAATGTGTTGTGACATTGATTTCTGAAACTATTTAATATGGAAGTAGTCACATTGTTTGTGTACTAATAAATTGATTGACCTGAAGGTTAATTTAATATGAAATTCATCGGGACGATGAATCTTTTTAGTGTTACTTTCTCCTAAACATACAAGTGTTGATATGTGATTTCTTTTAAAAGGATGTGTTCCTCGATTCAAAAATCATGCTTGATATGTACTGAATTTCTTGCAGATTGCGGATCTTGACTGAGTCAGAATATGAATAGACTCTTTTATTTATTTCATTTTGTGTCTGAATATTAATCTGATCACGGAATGAATTATATAGATATTCATCTATAATATCTAGACTTGGATCAATGGAATTGATCCAAGTAATGCTTTAAATCTGTTTGTGATAAATTAGATCACAGACCTTGAACAGGTTGCAAGGTATGGAAGCATTGATTAAGCTGGTCAGGAGTATGACTCAGGCTGATCTTGAGAAATGAATTGGTTCCCGATATGGAGGTATATCTGGAAGGTCTCGGACGTGGACCAGGTAATAATTCTGTCATGTATATTTCTGTAGCCTAACGGCTGTAGAGTAAATCCTGTTCGGAAATGCATGATTTAGGTCTTTTCTTGGCATATAAAATGTTATACCTAACAGGAATTATTAATGGTTAGTAACCTTAAACTAAAACCTAACCTAGGGGTTAGATTAGTGTTAATCTAACCTAGACCTAGGCTATGTGTTAATATCCTAAGTTAGTATCTATGTGTAAATTGGTTAGTATGGGTATGACCCTAAATTCTAACCTAAGATACTAACCTAACTAATAAGGAGGATGAAAAGGGGCCTATGGAAGGGAGTGCGAACCATGGGCGGTGTTTTATATGGCAATTAATGCTGGGGATAAGGATGAGGGACAGGTCATGGCGGAAGTTTAGGCGACGGCTAACCTGTGCAGACGTGGCAGGTCGCTAAGTTTGGAAATGAGCATGAGTTGTAGTTGGACTGTCGCCAAATCTGGCGGTCGATGGAAGTTGAGTTTAAGCAGGAAAGTTGGTTTAATGAAATTCAATGTTCTAGGGAGATGAGCTCGGAACTCGCGAGAAGGCATGCAAACGGGAAGTTGAAGGTTTGTTTGGTTTGTCGCGATTTTCGGTCTTCTCTCTCTCTCTGTTTGTTTACTGGTTCTTCGCACCAGTTCTCCTTGAGTTGCATGGCAAGAATGAATTTCTCTGGCTCTTTTCTCTGTCTTGGAAGATATATATGTGATGGAGACAGTGAAATTTTGTTGGTCGCTTTATCGTGGAAAAAGAAAAGGAAGTTTGAGCTCTTCCTGTGGTCTGCTTCAGAAATTTGATCAAAATACAGGCATGTTAGGCCCTAACCTTTAAATATCTTGCTGTCTTTCAAGTGCTTTCATTAGAACAACTCTGTTCAAATGTTTTGTGAAAATTAGATGAATTTTCTATGGAGATCTTGTTTGATTTTTGGCACTGTATCTCTTCTGGTTCGATTTTTCAATTTCCTCTTGATGGGTGTTTATTGAAATCGAATTTCGGCTCTATTTGCTTTGAGTATTCATTCTGTCTTATACATGTGAGGTATTTATATATAAAAGTTTGAGTGTTCAGCCTGTTTGGCGTGAGCCCTTAGAATATACCTGTGTGTAGTATAAGACCACTGTATGTTTTTGATTTGTGGTCGCTGTTTCTTGTTATGGAAACTGTATGGAATGATTCTGATGAATACTGTAAGATTGATCAGTATTATTGCTTCTTTGGGAACTCTGTCATGGGATTTGTTGACAACGACTAATGATACTTTCAGGTTTCATTTGTTTTCAAATTTTTGGCTTGGAACAGGCAACTGTTATGTTACCGTAATCTTTACGACCCAGCGGAAGTGTTTTCCTTGTTATTGTGGAAACGGGATTATTGTTGACTGTGTATGATATTGTTACATCTATACTTTATTATAACGACTCAGTGGAGTCCTTGATTGAATCATATATAGCTATCTACTGTTGTGGATGTAGATTCATCCTTGTGTTTTGTTATTTGATTTCGTGGAAGCCTTATAGAGAAAGGAACAGGCCTTCTGACCCCGGTTATTTGTAATAAATAATGAGTATAGATTTCCTGGGTATGTATTGCATTTCTTTGTGAAAGCTGTTTGAAAGTTTCGAAGCGGCTCAGTTGATTTCCTTGCTTGAAATGGGTATTCAATTTGCTTCACTTGTTTCATTCTGAATGTTTGCCATGAATGGCATAGATGGATTTATCAACCAATTTCATAGTACGTTGCTGTAGGGTTCAGTGGTTATGAGTACAAAACCATTAACAGTTTATAGTGTGAATATATAGATTTATACTGTTGTGAATTGGACGACTCTGAGGAGTCGATTGAATGATTCATTTTATTTTTGAGCCGAATAAAGTTAAGTTGTTGGTATTCTATGTGCCGGTGACTTAATGGAAAATCATGTATTTCGATCTTGTTATTGCGATTGGAATTCCTTCGTGTTTCAGGGATTTTGAGGTACAGATTCTTAGGTGGACATGTACGTCTTCAACCTGTACAAATTGGTGTAAAAAGGTTGGCAGAGTTCAGTTGGGTTCTTGGTTTGAAATCAGAGATTAATCTGTTCGTCTGATTCTAATTATGCTTCATTGATGAACATCAGTATGAATTCATATGCATTTGCTTGAATTGTTACCTCCGTTTGAATCATTTGGAATTCTGGGAAGGTAGCTGGTACTTCTGTCTCTTTCTGAGCTTGACTTTGGACACTGTCTTTGTCACTGTTGAGATCCTTGAGTATGGATGACTGTTTCGTGTTCTGACCTTGTTTGGGTAAGTCACGAATATCACACTAAGACTTGCATGCGCCAAGGTAAGGATCGATTGGTTGTATTCATTTCTTTTACTTCAGTCCGATTTTGACTGAGCAAGAATAAGTATGCTATGTTCCTTTCCATTTATTCAGTCCGATTTGACTGAGCATGATTTGGAAATACTGTGTGGTCAACATAGCATAGTCCCTAGGAAACCTTAAATTGCTTGATGCAATAAGGTTGTTGTTTTCAGCGATACGCTTGTAGTTTCTTGTTTCCAACTTGTGTCAAAGCCTTACTGTGTAAAAGGAACTAGCATTGGGCTTAGGGTTGATACATGAATTGTTGATGTGTTAGTTGCTGTACAGGAGTTTTGCTGTGTTTCTATTTCTTGATTTAGAACAGCGATCTTACTTGTGGCTTGTTTAACTTGTTCATTTATATACTGGTTGAATGTTTTTATATGTAAGGACGGTACAGTGATGAACTTATGTGAAAGGTAGTATGAATGGATAGGTTCTTTCTCTTCCTTTATTTAATATTTGTTGATATTTATCTAACAGTGGGAAATTGTTTTGTAACATATTGGTGGAATTCCGAATTGTTATGTTATTTCCCTTTTGGAAGAATGAAACAATCTGACCAATGTTGTGATTTGGATTCAATGATTGTTTGTATACATTTGTTCCTTGATTTTTAATATTTGATGAAATATTAGAAAGTGATTAAGACTATTTTGTAACAATGATAGAGTTACATATTTGTAATCATTCTACATTACAAGGACATAGTCTGAATATGTTTACTTATTTGGGTATTTGATCTCATTTAAACAGGGTGTTTAATGAAAACAATTGATGGATTGCAATTGTTTTAAAAGTTAGTGCTTATCATGCTCAGTTCATTGAACTGACTCATGTTGAATATTTTTGCAGATGGTTGCCGTAAGAGGTAAAAGCAATGCAGATCTGATAGGCTGATCAGATTGTTTATTGGATTTATAATGAATTACAGCTTGATTTTATAGATGGACTATATGAGAAAAGATGTTTCTTTTCCGTTAGCATTGTATCAAGTATGCTGTTGCATAAAATGTAATTGTATAGTTTTGAAAGGAATGGAAATAAGTGTTTGATACTTATGTGTTGTATTCTATTTCTGAAAGTTGACCTTCTTCAGTTTATGTAACGAAGGGGCATTGTTATCATTGTATAATATGGATGCTTTTGTGATTGACAATGAAAGCTTGCATGAAAACGAGATTGAATTCTTATGAGTATTTAGAAGTTCTAATCTGTTCTAGCGAAAGCAATATTGGAATTAAATATTTGTCTTTCTAGAAGATAGGTTAAAAGTGAGCCTAAATGAGAACGCTAAACAAACAGGATTAAATTACTAATCCCTAGTCCTAAGTATGACAGGACAATATTAAATTGGATTCTTAATCATTTATATCTTTAAACTAAAAAGTATGATATAAATTCAGTTAAGAGAACTGATATGCAATCAAATGGAGTTCAGAAGGCAATCTCAAGCATAGGTTATGAGATATTGTCTGATTCTGTTGCTTTAGAATCAGGTGTATTCTAATGACTCCTTGATGAGAACTGACCGTAATACCTCTACCATGTAATGGGTTTTATAGAGGAGGGTCGTCTTAAGACGAAGAATCCAGGGATTTGGAAAAGCTAACCTTAGGGAAAAGTCTTTAAAAGTAATTTAAACTCAAGTGCGTAACGCTTGTTACTGAGTAGATCTTTTCGAGGCGGATTTAAAGGTTGACGACATAAGTCAACTGCAGAGTTGTACCTCCGAGAAGATTAGGATCTTCTCGAAGTTACAATAATGCAGATGACTTATGGCGACACCCTTTGCATTGATCGCTAAGATTTACACTTGATTTCGCACGAGCTACCCTGGGACCGATTAAGAACGTGGTCATGTTATAAGGCTACCTAGGAGATTCGGGGTATCATGACACACTGGTTGAACTGCAAGGTTGAACCAGTATGTCATCATATCCCTAATCCTCGTGGTCACCCATATAACATTATCACCTTGTTAATCTACCTCCGAGTGATTCAGTTGTGAAAGGAAGGACTGACAGTAGTCAGTATAAGACATTCCATATAACATATGAATGGGGTGAAGGACGTATTCCAGATTGACGAGTATGTCGTTAAGGAATACGAGACATGAACAGTATGTTTCAAATCTTTGGCCAAAGTATCGCAAGCTGCTGATTGCGTTGTCCTAATTCACCTAGTCTAAGGGATGAGATGCCGATGAATAATGGTAACAATTATTCAGTTAGATTCCTTGGATAGAGCATTCTGAATCCTAGATTAGGGAAGAGAACCGCAAGAGTAATGTGTTAAATAAAAACACCGACTCTTATTACTCATGAATAGATCGGTAGATTACCGAGTCATGGAATGAATAGATCGGAGGTACTCCGAGTCATTACAGCTGCATATGGTTGTCTGTTATATAAATGGTTATTTGAATTGTGAGTTCTAAATTATGTATTTAGAACCAGTATGCAATTATCAAAAAAAAAAAAATTTGACTTGTTCTATTGTCTAAAATGAGGATGTTACACAAATACAACAAGGGAAGATAGGGTAACCAGAAGATGCAGATTAATTGATTATATGGATACACATTTCATTATGGTTGTAAGAGAAGGAAAGGATGTTCTTCCAGAATACTCATATCATATGCCTGTAACTTTAACACAGACTCTATAGAAATGTAATACAAATTTTCATTACACAGATACATCCAAACTGCAATGAGATATCCGTTAGCACTAACATTTATTGAACACAAAGTGAAGAGAGAGAGAAAGAGAGATCATTCCAGAGACATATATTATTGCTCCAGAGTTGATACCAGTACGTTACAGTAGCCAAGAGGAAAAAAACATTGTATTACAACTTGAATGGGAGGTTTGGAACTCCACTGACTCATCTACAAAATAAAGGAGCCCAAGGGAGGGTGCAAAATAAAAATTTTTCTCAACCCTTAACCCATGAGTTCCAGTTCCAAAATATGATTTTATGGATTTCATGTAGTGAAGAGGGAAGAAGAGAACGAGGTGGGAAAACTCTGATTTCATCATAGCTGGAGCTACTGATTCAAATGTTATTGTTCATTGCAAATCCACCCACAGAGGTCTGTCGAGGAACACCGCTATATGTCTATTTGGCGTGTTGAAGAATAGGATGAACGGCGGATCAAAAAAATCCATTTTCCTTTGTAATTCGGGTGTCATAGGTCTTTGGAGCACACGAGGAACATAGAAAAAATAGCTTGAAGATCCTTTGAGGCCTGAAATTTTTGCCTACCTCGCATTGAACTCTCCTCAAAATTTTACTGCAATTATATTAGGTTTCCATGGCGTAGATGAAGTCCCCCAGGACCTTCATACCAATGGTGACCAAATTTGTACCCACATTTTAGGCACTGGGTCAAAATATATGTCCATTTGAACGTTTGAGTCAAGTACTGTAGCAAAAATGGCATAAAAAAAGGATAGCGGGGAACAGGTCCATGGGACACGAAGGATTTACTTGTGCTCCTTTTGGCACTCAAAAAATACAAATCTGTAAAAAATGCCCTACAACTTAGCCCATTTTCCAATTCATGTGGCTAATGTCAAAAATCAGGGATCTCACAGGCCCGCTGGTCCATATTTTCCATTTGGGCCTTGCAAGTCCACAACATTCACTCCTCAGGCCTTCGCCTTTGTAGCTCATACAATTCCTATGGTTTGAACTACGTGGCTCCTTGGGCATCAGTAGAGGTGTGGCCTCATTTTGTATACCCGCACGCCTTTCCCAGCTAAAAAGCACTATCAATTTTCCTCTTGACGACCTGCCTTGAATTATCAACATGGCCACATGGCAAGCCTTACGCATGCTTAGGGACCGCCCCAACCATTTTGTTTTCTGTAAGTCATCCTAGCCCGAAGAGACACGTGGCACCTTCTGTGGCTTGCTCTGTTTCCTTATGTTTTGAGTAAGTCCTTTTGTTTGGTGGGGTCATACATCTGACCAGGGACACATGGAGGCTTAGCGCTAATCTCTAGACACGTTTGTAGATTTACCTTTAAAGATGCACCAGGCTGACACGTTCAAACACCTTCACGTTTTTTCTGCGATACATTAGCCAATTTGGAGAACTTGAGGCCTTTTTTGAATCCTAGACACATGGAATCCTGGTGCAAAACTTGAGTCTCCACTTTTGGATACATTATTTTTTAGACCCTGTATCCTGATGAGGCACATGGAAGCTTCCATCTATCCCCTCCATATTTCTTAGGAACAATTTTGGCTCACTCTGAATCATTTGTGAAAGGTCTCAGAAGGCCATTCTGAGCACCCTTCCCCGTTTTTTCCATCCTTTGAGCCTCTATGTTTTACTTTGAGTACTGTTTGCTCCTTAAACCAAGAGATGAATTCCTTCCATTTTAGATACCGTCTGCAACCTATTTGTTAGATTTAAAATGTGGGCTTGTATGACAGAACCAATCCCTTAGATTTCAATCCTTCAGAGGGTCGTAGGTTGATCAATTTGAACTCTAGGGTGTAGGATTTGAGATAACAATTTGGTAACTCAACGGGGCTATCTTCCTGCTAGATGAATTGATCGGTGACCTTACAACATCCATTGCACATGGAGTTATCCTAGTAATATGAAATCTAATCTGAAACCTTGAAATTTTACCCCTACGTCACTTGAAACATTACTTGGACTTGAAAATGATATGAATTCTCTATCTGCAAGCTTGCACGGAAAAATTGGAATCCCACCCTTGATCTTTCCTAGAACACTACCTAGAGCCGAATCTAACTTGGAACAACTTGAGTGGAATTGACAACATGTGAGTTCCATAAGACATGACTACCTTTAGTAAATAGAAATTGTTTCATGCAGCCTTGAGCTTCATTAAACAACATCCTCTCTCTAGAAACATAATGACTTTTGCAAAGAGACCAACCACAAGTAACAA
Organism: Taxus chinensis; assembly: GCA_019776745.2. Taxonomy (NCBI): domain Eukaryota; kingdom Viridiplantae; phylum Streptophyta; class Pinopsida; order Cupressales; family Taxaceae; genus Taxus; species Taxus chinensis. The sequence goes on along the minus strand of CM034150.1, from coordinate 106,945,734 downwards.
AATTGTACAAATCACTTAGGGAAAGGAAAATTATTCTTCCAACAAAACATTGTGCTACAAGCACTTAAAGGAACTAGAAATCCTAATCTAATATATACAAAAGGTTAGGAATTTACCCTTTCAATAACAATGTTTAAGATGGATCCCATTGACTAGAATTGACAATTCTTCACCATCTAGCTTTGACAACTAGAAATCATTGTTACTCTTGCACCTTGTGATCATGTATGGACCACTCCATATAGCATCAAATTTGGAATGCTTGCTAATTTTTACCCTGTCAACATCCCATTTCAAAACTACCAAAGTTACCTTCCTAGAAGCTTCTAATTTTTACCCTTCTTATCAAAGATCTTCTTGATTTGAAGCCTTGTCTTTTTCAATTGATTACAATGCATTGCATCTCTCAACTCCTGCCTAACTCCATGAGTTCTACATATCTAGCTTCCATGGGCTCAAAATCAGATAACACCAGCTGCTTGAGAAACTCCAATGTTGGTAACTCAAGAGATATGGGCAATCTAACTTCTATGTCATAGACTAACTTGTAAGAATAGATGTCATTTGATTTCTTAGGCATGATTTTATTAGCCCATAACCCTAATTTGAGCTTGGTATTCCATGTCCTAAAATTTTCATCCAGGGTCCTTTTGATAATCCTCATGAGATTATTGTTATTCAGTAGACTCATAGCTTGCCCATTACCTAGGGGTAATAATTATAATGAAGTTCTTAGATAAATTCACTATTTCTAACATCCCATCCAAATATCTTGGTGCTAAGGAATGCTAAAGCATTGGCAGTTATGATAGTGGAAGGAGAATCAAATATTGTTACAATTCCCTGATAGAAGTCTAGTATACATGACTCATTAGCTTCCTTGAGATCCATTGCTTCAGTCCATTTGGTGAATTAATCTGTTGCAATGAGAATCCACTTATGCCCCTAGCTTGAATTAGGATGGATAACCCCAATGAAATCCAATCCCCATTGCATGAATGGTTGATTAACTGAGATTGGGTGAAGAGGAAGTGCTGCTAGCTTTTCTTTCCCTGTGAAAATGCACATTTCTTACACTTCTTGATCCATGGATAACAATCCCTGAACACTTTATGTGCCAATAGTAACCAACCTTCATGATTTTGAGAGTTGTTACTCTTGGAGAAAAGTGGCCTCCATGCTTCTCCAGCTATGGAATTCATGTAGTACTCTTTCAATTTGGATCATGTCCCAATGCACATCTCAAGAGGACACTATTGATATCTTTTCTTGAAAAAAATGTCTTCAATGATAAGTACATAGGGATGGACTTGTAGTCTGAATTATCTCCTTTTTGCTTTGTCCCAGTTCTGTAGGGCACAAACCTATTTGAAGGAATTTTATCATATCTTTGGTCCAACAAGAAGTGGGTATACCAAATGCTACTTTCTCTTGATCATCTTGAAGCACTAGAACAACTCCCTCTTCATCCTACAATCTAACATGTTGATTTGAAAATCCAACTATTCACACAAACCTTTGCCACAAACTATCTTAGTTATCTTGATCTCAATTTCATATTCCATGACACGGGTGATCCAACCATCCCTTTTTTCATTCAAGTCCTTGTTGAGGAGAAAATATTTGACTCCGACATGAGAAACTAGCTAGTGAATCTTGTTTTTTGAAACCAAATGCCTAAACTTCTTTAAGTTCCTTATAACAATGAGAACGTGTTTCTCAATGAAAGAGTACCTCACCGCATAGTCTTCTAAATATCTAACTGAAAAAGGAAACTAATTGTTTGGATCCTTCCTTATTCAGTTGCACTAAGATTGCAAATATTTTATCGAAGCCACCAAAAGCGTAGAGGATGAAGTCTTTGGAGAAGTTTGGAATAATGAGAGTTGGAGCTTGTGAAATTTCTTGCTTAATAGGCTCAAAACTATCTTTCCCCTCCATTTTCCATTTTAATTCCATGCTCTTCCTTAAACATAATTTCCATTGCTTTAACTAGATTGGAAAATTTAGGTAAAAATATTCTTTAAAAAATTTATTTTATGTAAGAAGCTTTGGAGAGATTTTTTGTGACTTGGAAAAGGTAATGCTAGAATAGCTTCAACTATCTCAAGATAAATGGTCAATCCTTCCTTTGAAACAATGTGAGCCACTAGCTTTCCCTCATGTGCTAAGAATATACATTTCTTTGGATTCAAAGATACCCAAAACTTTCTGCATCTTTGGAACACTTTCCTAGGGTTAGAAAGGTAATCGGTTATGTGCTCTTAGAGAATACGGTGATATCATCAACATAAAAAACAACCATCTTGTTAATCAAGTATTTTTAAGGCCATGTCCAAATCCATCTGAATTGTTTATCTTAGGTATTTGATAACCCAAATGGCATCTTCCTATAGGTGTATGTATCCCATTTTGTGGTGAAGGTTGTTTTAAATTTATTCTCCACTTTTACCATAATCTGGTTATAGCCTTAGCATCCATCTAAGAATGAGAACCTTTCTAATCTCAGACTACTACTTACTAACATTTTCTCCATGGAAGGGAATGGATAATGCTCCTTGAGAGAAACTCTATGTTCAACTCTCAGAAAATCCACATCATAATCTAATTTCTTCATTTCTTTTCATAATTTGCACCAGATTAGCCACCCATGATGAGTTCTTGAATTGGAAAAATAATACTTGCCTCAATGAGCTTGTTTAATTCCTTCCTCATGAGAGGCTCGACCATGAGGGTTCGATGGAATTTTATATTTCCTTATGGGATTAGATTACTAGATTAAATTCAATAGTATGTTGTTCCAATCTTGGATCAAATCCTCAAAAAAAAAATTATAACTCGAAGAAAAGATATCCAGAAATTTTTGAAAAAGTTGAATGAAGTCTAGAATTTTCTTGTTGGGTACTTACTTTGCCAATTTAGAGATAACTTGCATTATCCAATTAAAATGGACTATGAATACATCTCCCTTTACCATGAATTTTTCCTTTTCTTTCTCGGAACTGGTCATTGGGATTGAAGATCAATTCAAAAGTCACCAAGCCTTTTGGGAGTTTGTTTGTTTTTAGATAGATTACTTGATGCCCATATTGCCTTTCTAATTTTTCTTGATTTCTTGCAGAGAACTCGACTTCTTTTTGTAAGAGGTTGATGATTAGTTGGATCATTTTTGAACACTTGCCAACTATTTTTTTTGTCTGGAACAACTGGCCTCACAACTAATTTGATATGAGGCTAAGTTTGATCTTTCTTAATACTATCAACCACATTCAAATGTTGCTCTAATTTCTGTAATTCTATCCAGAACCTCATTTTTCTTCCTCGGTATGGAAATTATGTTAAATGCGTCAAAATACTGAATGAAATCCCATATTTGGTTCTTAAAGCTCCTAATAAGATCATTCTTAGTTTTTTTTATCCCTCTAAATTGGTTGACAACTAGCTCACTATCTCAAAAAACTTGCAAGTTCTTGATACCTCTTTTCCTTGCCCAGTGTAATCCATGGATTAAAGCTTCATACTCAGTTGTCTTATTAAAAAACTGAATTAGAAATGGAAAGTATAAGTAATACTTGTTACGTTTTGGAAGATATAAAAAATTGCTCCTCCTCCTGTACTATTGCTTCCTCTTCAAATCGTCAAAAAACATCTGCCAGACCTCGTTCTCATCTTCATCATCTGGTTTGGTGATGTTAGGGAGAGGTTTGTCTTCTTCATCTAATTAAATAAACACCAAAATCAGCTTATTCAATTTCTTTGTATGGATCGTAACCATTCTTCTTGTTTCCCCATTCATCTAATGTTAAAATTTGAAATGCCTCTAACTTTAGTGCCTATTTCTGAGGTGTACTTGAGTAGTCTTATTGATCAAAATCCTGAGACAATTGGCATTGGTTGGACTTGGAATGTAAGGATCAATGTGGTAGTTTGAAATTGGTTATGATCTAATTATAGCTTTAGCTCCATGTCTTGTTCTAAAAAACATGTGGGAGAAATAAGATCGATAGTTATCCACAAATTTTAGCTGTGAAGTCCATGGAAAAGCATAAAGCAAAGAGTGGTGGTAAGTCAATGAATGATATGTCTTTGAAGGACCATGACATTTGGGGATGCATGAAGTGGTAGATTTAGAGTCTTAATGGTTCCCATTGTGTGCATTGTTGTCCCATTTAACTCTACCACTCCTTTTGAGACAAGTTCATACTTCAAACCCAACTTGATACTACTATTTGTTTAGGAATCATTGAGCTACTTTCCCCCAATTCAATCTTATAGTTGTGTACAAGATTGTTTCCAATGATCAGAGATATGTAAAATGGAAGATGTTTCATGTTTCTACTTGATTGACCCCCTTCTTTCTTAAGTTGCATTTGTGAGCACATTTTCTATGATCCATGGACATGTTAGATTTGCAATGGATAGGTTGGTCATGGCTTTCTTGTACCAAATCCATCTTTCCTGGAATAGTGAGAGATTCCATACATTAAAATACTCACATTCGTTGTTTTCATTTGATCAATGATGTTGAATGGATATGGTTTGTCTTTCTGCTGCCCTTTGTTTTCCACAACCTTTTCTTGAACATGATTTCTTACAACAGGTACTCTATGTTGACTTTGTGATCTTGGAACTACATTTGAACTACCATCTCCTTGAAGTGTGTTAGAAGGTTGAGATACATTGGTGTTTGATGATTGTATTTCCTCTATATTTATCTTCTTAGATATTGTGTTTGTTGCCACACCCTCAGAAGGAGCTTGATTTTGCTCACAAAAATCCTTAGCTTGTCAATTCATAAGTGAAGTCCCACTTGGAGGTGCTTCTTGACTAGTCGTTTTCTGCTAATTTTCTTCTTGATTAGCTTATTGAGACACATCAAAAGTTTTCACCATTAATGCTTGATTCAGAGCACCGTTTAAGCATGTTGCTTGATTATGAGGTTGACCATAAGGGAAACACCATTCATATTATTATGACAAGTAGTTCTGGACTAGAACCAAGGCTCTAGATGTTGAAGCTACATTTAGATTATAAAATTAAAATGGAATGCTAGCTTGAGATTGTCCTTGGTTTTGGTTTTGATTTGTATCTTAGGATGGAGGTCTGTTTGATTGATATGGAGGTCTATTTGGTTGGATGAGATCCCAACCCCAAATGGTTAGATGAGTGTAGATATTGTAAATAGTCTTTAGCGTGCATTACATTAGTAATAAACAGGGTGTCTCCCCTTAATTTGAGGAGGGAATTTGTCCCGTATGTTATGGTTGATCCTCATATTTTGTCTTTGACAAAATATCTAACCAAAAAAATTTGGAAACTCCACTAGGGATACAGACAAGTAATACTGATCCTGGTATATTGTTGGCAACTTTGTATTTTCTTTGTTTTATTGTTTCTTTCCAGGAATTAATTTTAAGCGATGACCAGATTCCTGTACATACCACCTTCAGAAGAATGGCTGGAAAAATACAACCATAAGCTTTAGTCCCTTGGGGACTAGTTATTAGTCCTCTTGCATTGGCATAACCACTGAATGATTTTCCAAATGGGTCGCACAAGAATTTCCCTAAATTCAATGGTGACAGAAAGTAACACTCGAAAAAACACATAGTTATTTTTTTGTAGCTTGTGGAGTTATGGGAGTGGATCATGAAGATGTATCTATCTAGCTATTCATTGAGACACTCCAAGGTACTACCGCAAAATGGTTTTATCATATCCAACATGCATGCAACACCAATTTGGATACTATGAGAACACAGTTTAAAGATGGATTCAAACCCACAGAATATGCACATGTTTTTCCAGCCTCATAGCCCAAATTGGCCATTGAATATCCTCCTATAGTTGTGGTGTGGAGCCTATTTCTGGGTCTTCTCAAATCAGTATTGAAGTGTGGAGTTTGAATTGGGAAGATGAAAGGTCATGACCGTTTCTTTTCCAGCCATGGGAAGATGAAAGGTCATGACAGTTTCTTTTCTAGTTGTGGGAAGATGAAAGGTCATGACTTTGAAACTTCTAGGGTTGGCTTTTAGACTTCTTAAAGGTTAATAATATTATAAATAAAGGTGTTAGGGTATCTTGAAGATATCTTGTGTGTTCAAGAGTTCTTGAGTCTTGGTGATCAAGAGGTGATTGTACGTCGGAAAAGCGACAGGCGAGCGTGAGAATCAACAAGTAACTCTTCCGCGTACCCGACCTCCCGAGGTCGTGCCGAGACAGCCGGTGGGGATGGAATATGCAGACAAACTAGTTAGGCAGTCTAATGTCTTTGACACGCACTAGTGGAATTTGCGAATCTAAGACAAAGAAGGCCCTTCTAACTTGGACTGGTGTGATAGATCAATTAGCGAGGATGACTGCTCGAAGGCTCCAATAAATATCGAGCTCTGGCGTGATTCGATCTATGGGTTGAGGAATACGTGGAAAATGACCTGGGATTGTTTCGTGTATATCTCCCGATAAGGTCATATAGTGGATGATGAATATAATTGGCTCTACGGATGATTTTCTGGCCTGGCCCAGAATTCCCTAGCTTCGCTAACCCCTATATCTAGTAAGGACAGTTGTTCGATGATGATAGGTGGAAGTGGAGTGGACTGAAATATTAGTGTGCATAGGCCAGTGTTTATATCTAACTGACTTGTGGATTCATTGGGCTGTGGGATCTGTGGGTCACAACCATAGACTCTTGGTTGTTGCAGTCCTGTTATGGTCATATGTGAGATCAAATTCTGATCCCTAGTACCCAGTAATCATATGCTTTCTTAGCTTCTATGTTTAGAACCAATAGTTGTGCGATCTTCTCAGAATACCTTACAGACGTTCCCACAACCTGGATTCTTAAGTTGGCATCTATATCTACGAGGGTGTCTCCAGCGTCTGGCTGTGGAACTAGAGGATCGCACCCGAATGTTTGTTCTCTTTCGAGCCCCTCTACAATCATGTGGATGTTTTCTAGAGTAATATGTAGTTTGGCTGATTTGACCAAAACGCATGTGCTTGGTCGTCTTCTATGTTTAATCCTCTTAACTAAGAACTGATCAGTTGTAAATCTGTGGTTGTTCGGAATACTTGTATCTTGAGATTTTGGTCAATATCAACTATTGCTGTGACGAGGTTTGGTTGAGGTATAATTGGCTCAAATATATATTCCCTGGGCTCTTGAGGTCCCGTGATTGTCATATGAAACAAAATGCAAATCTAACTGTAACGAAACAAATCCTAACTACATGAAATAAATCTAACTGCATATAACTTTTATTCTTCTAAGAAATATTCTAACAATTTTAAGGAAAGCAAACTATTTTAAGCGTATCTAGAAATAATAGCTAAACAATAATTTAAAACAAACAAGATAACCGAGTGTGGTTATTTGCCTGTGCGATTTGTAGAATTATTCTAAATAAAACAGTTTGTCTAATCTACCGGCAAGATTCTCGATCCTACCTCAGAAGTGAGGAGTGAATCATAGTTTCTCAGAAACTATCAATCCCCATAGCTTCCCTGGCAATGTCGAGAATAGAATGAAATGAAATAAAGCGATTAACTACTCTATTTGATATGAATCTGACTAGAACTTTGAAATGTAAAACCTGGACTCCGTAGAACAGTGGCGAATCCGATGGTGTATGTGATCTCGTCCCCTCAGTATGATCTTCTCGTTCTTTCGTCTTCACTTGGATCCAGAAAAGCGTGTAATGCTAGCACCGATAGGAGTAGATTTTGGGACAAGGACAGCTCAGAATATAGACCGAGAATGCGAGTAGGAGAGGGATAGCGCAAGAGTACAGAGCTTGGCTTATGCGATTCCTAGCGGGATTTTACTGCGAGTCATGAAACATTAAGTGACCAGAACCTGCAACTATCCTATACGAAGAGCAAAACCTGCAACTTTAATGGCTTCCTAAGCTATTCTATTTCAAAATAAAGACACTGCTTGCACAAGTTGGATATGTGGCTTACCAACAGCTGGATAAAGCTAACCAGGTATATAATGAATTGAACTAAGAACTCCAAGACACAATGAAAGTAAATCTACAGCAAAGAGAAATTCAGAGGCAAGCTTCTAACTAGATTGGATGAGATAACAGCACTGCCTGCACAAGATGGGTCTGTGGCTTACCAACAGCTGAGCAATACTAACCAAGTATGAAATGAACTATGCTATCAATCCTAAGCAAGCTAACCAAAACACTAAAATCAGAAGACTCTAACAAGGAAAAACTGGTGGCCAAAAGCTCCAGCTCAAACTCTTCACCAAATTCCAAAATTCTTCTACATTCTGCCCATTTGCATGTACACAAACCATGCATTTATAGGAATTCCAACTCTCAAAAACCAAAACCAAATTGAACTCCTAAACAATAAACAAAGAAAAAACACTGTTCCAGGGGACCAAAAACATTAATGCATGCTCAAGTTGGCAAAGAAAAGCTGGTGAAACATGATATTTCACGCGAGTCACGTCAAAAGAGCATTCTGGAAAATGCACACAGGACCACCACTCTGAGCAGGGCGGCGGTTATAGGACTGCCGCCCTGTTTAGAGCGGTGGTCATGAGACCGTCGCCCTTCAGGGCGGCGGTTTCGTCACTGAAGGTCAAGAGGCCAAGGAAAGAGGGAAAAAGGGGAAAACAAAGGGCACGGGGGCTAAGCGGGGCATGCGGGATGTTAACGCATACTCCGAGGGCTTTTCCGGATCCCGAACACCTTGCGAGGAGACCTGTATCATCATCGGGGCACTTGTTACACTGTTCTGGCAGTACTGTACCTTACAATTTTGGGTACGTACATATTGCCCCCCTCAGAGAAGCATTTTAGCCATGAAGAGGCATAAAACGGTGGGTCTGAGTATGGCAGTCCCGAAATGGGGAGTTAGAAGCTATACCTTACTCGTCCGTGTGTTGCGATGACGCCATCGAAATTCCCGCTACCTGCAAAATGAAAAGAGAACTCAAGTGCAGATAGATGCAATAACTTGGAAGATAAATGCTAAAATAATAGGGAAGGAGAACGTACCATTCGTGCGGGGATAGAAACTTACCTCCATCAGCGCTCCAAACCTGCGAAAAAGTCATTTTAAAATGAAACAGAACGATATATATATGAAAGTGGGCCCATTTTCCTATTCATTTGCGCGAGTCGATTTGATTGATTTTGAGCTCTGGGACCCACGGTGACGGTTTCTCACGCGAATAGAGTCGAAATGTTCGCAGCGAGATCATGATCATGCCTCCACGAGTGGAACACCAACCTCAGCGATCACAGGTTGGTTTTCTTCTATTTTGTGTTTTTCCCTCTTCAAATTTGAAATGGCAAATTCTTTGCAATGGGGGGATTATTTTTGAAAATGTTAGGTTCAAAAGGTCCATCTAGGGGGGGTGCCTACTGGGTAGGCTTTGTTTTTAGTTAAAAAGGTCGTTTTTTGCTCATTTTGGGCTTTTTGGGGTTAACAACCCGCGCGGGTTTTCGGACCGCGACCGCCGCCCTTGCCAGGGCGGCGGTTACATGACCGCCGCCCTGTTCAAGGCGGCGGTTACATGACTGCCGCCCTTAAGGCAGCGGTTACAAAACCGCCCCCCTGCTCAGGGCGGCGGTTTTGCACAGAATGCAAAAGAGCTTAACTTTTGAGATTGCACTTGTATTTTTATCATTTCTATACGCTTTTATGACTCTCTTGATATTGATTGGATACTAACTTGCCCTGTTTTGTGTGTTTTTGGGTGCATGCAGGCGAGGGAGGAGTATATCAGATGGAGCCGAGAGAGAGAGAGTGTGATTGGCTTTCGGGGGTATTGGATGCCCTTTCTCAGGATGAGGAGGATACATTACAGAGGGCCGGCATATTGCGTATATCACGCGTGCCCCATGTCACGCCATCTAGTCACATTCTTTGTGACTTATTCTCATATTGGGATGCAGATCGGAACACTTTCCGATTGCCAGGGGTCCGCGGTGAGTGGACCATCACTTTGGAGGATGTCTACCGTATCCTGGGGGTCCCGATCATCGGGAGGAGACTTACACTGGAGACGGCAGGGTCTCGAGCACAGATTGCACAGTGGGCAGGCTACATGGGAGATGCAGCTATCTCGACGGGGTCGAAGAAGGGAGTGAGAGTTCGATCCATTCCTTCTTTGCCCATCCCCGTATTTCGACAGGCTATCATGGGGATCCTTGCCTCGAGGCTGATCGGGGACAAGGGAGGGGATACTTTACTATACTGCTGGGCCCCCATCATTGCACAGATAGAGGGGCATGGCCGGATATATGCCTGGGGCGCAGATATTCTGGGGACCACCTACCATGACTTATACAGGGTGGTCCGTTTGCAGGGACAGTCATTGAGCCACCCGACTCTGGTCATGAGTTGGGTGTACGAGCATTTTATTCCTTATGGCAGAGGGGTAGAGGTGGCAGACCCAGGGGCTGTGAGGGCAGCTAGATGGTCAGATATGTCGGTGCTTAGAGCACCTCACCAGCCAGTTGCCTCCCTTACCACAGCAGATATGGAGGTGACGCCGTACCGGCTTATGGCCGGCATATGGGGCGAGGAGACCCTTACATTGATCTCCTGTTCCACCACAGGGCAGCTTATCGACCGCGTGGGATGGGTGGAGGTACACCCTTTTGGCAGAGTTCCTCAGCAGTTCGGCCTTCCATATGCGGGCATGCTTCCCCCAGCGGCACCAGTTTATAGATCAGTCCGCGAGGCTAGAGGGGGGCCTAGAGGCCGTGGTTGGACAGTGATCACTCCTGGCACTCCCATTGCAGCCAGGAGGGTAGTTCGGGCTAGAGGGAGAGCCGGTGCGCCCCGGGCACCTTTGCTTCAGATTGCTGCGGGTCCTGCTCACAGCAGCGATGACCCCATAGATATTGACTCTGATTCTGAGGAGTTTACAGAGGGAGGGTCAGAGGAGCAGACAGATGATAGCGATCCTGAGTGGCATGACACTCAGGATATTTTGCAGGCAGAGAGGGCCGAGCAGAGTGCAGAGAGAGAGACTCTAGCTTCAGAGGAGCCACTCTCCCAGGGCCATGGTGGAGAGGATGAGTCAGTTGCGGGGCGTCATGTTGCTCCTACTACAGGAGCAGCCCCTCAGTCGGTAGTGGCATCTGCGGCGGGTGCTGGCCCCAGCGACCCATCTTGGAGGCCCGGTGATCCGAGTAAGTTATCCTCTCATCTTTTCAATGTTTGTTTAATTTAGGATTTTTAATTGCTATCTCTCCTTATGTTTTGATATTGTATCTTTTAGTCTCTTGCCTAGCTTCTAATTCGTTTTTCTTCTTTGTTTTGCAGAGACTGTTGACGAGTGGCGGGATCTAATCCGTAGGGTATGCACTGATTCTCTGATGATCCCTATGGATAAGACCCGTGCGGAGCTATCTGTAGATGCCGGGGAGCCTTCAGCAGCCGGTAGGCATACTGACGTCTTCGCTCCTGTTTGGCATGTGGCCAGGATGGTGTCGACTCTCCGTACAGAGTTGGCAGGCTATAGGACAGCCGAGCGTCTTATGAGGAGTCATTCTCGTGGTGAGACCGCGGCTGCTCCTCGAGACCCTGAGCCCTCCGTGCATTCAGAGCGCCGGCATAGCCGGAGTCCTAGGCGAGGGCGCGCACCCTCGGAGGGGTCGCGTAGGGGTTGAGAGGTGACTTGGCCCTGTATGCTTTGTACTGTAGATTCTTTTGTACATCACGGGCTCTTTGAGCGTTTTGACCATGCCTAGAGCATGATGGCATTGTATATAAACATTGGTTATTTATATATGCATTCGCTTTTGGATCAAAACTTTGTCACTCGTATTTTCCCTTTCTGTTTCCAGCTTCCTCGTGTATACTACGATGTATGTTTTATATGCTTTCTAGAATGTATGCAATGGAGAACAGATGATGCAAATGCTTGCTTTCTTTTTGTGTTTCATGATGCTGATATATGATATTGTAGATATATTGTGATCTTAAATCTTAGCTTCTGTGAGCAATTTGGATACCTCATGTTTGTTTTGGCAAAGTGATGAAAATAACCAGTATGATGAACAGATTAACTTGCCCCACTCCTAACTCCACGCAACTAGTAGATGCAAGGGCTCATCACCAAGAGCCAAGAAGGGCGCAAGTTTATGAAATATGGTGAAACGATAGTGATGAAAGACAGACGAAGCTTTGGTGGAACCAAATTGAAAACTACAAGCTTACTCTACCCGAATGACTTCATAGTTTTGGGTGCAACTTGCTTTGCGGTTTATCCAGACTTAGACCCGTAGATGGCCACATAGTAGACAAAATCTGGTTTTTAGGATTTTTAACTCTCTTGGAATTTTGAATATCTGATTCATTCGTTTTTGACTCAAAGTTTGAATAGTTTGTTTATGACCTTTTAACGTTTGCATTGTCTAGAGGACCCCCTACACCTTGCCCCATGCTACCTGTAAGAAGCATGGGTTTATCGCCGTGGGCAAGGCATAGGCGAGTAAGGGCATTTCCATCCTTTCCCAACCCTACGTCACTAGTAAGAGACGCAAGCTCATCACCGAAGGTTGGTAGGGCAAGGAAATGTGTAAAAATAAAATTTTCTGTTTAATCACTTTTTGACTTGTCTTTTTGAGTAAAATGTCAGTATATGCTTGTTTCCAAAGAGATGTGTATATGGGATAGATGTGACACCATGAAGCTTCTAGAACAGACCATAGGCAAGACACCAATCCTAAGAAGAAATCAAAGCGAGAACAAACTTGCAGATCTTGGTATGGTTACCGTTAAGACTTCGTCATGTTTGATTTTATTTGATAAAAGATTCTGAAGTGATTGATGATATCGCGAAAATGGAGAGATATGATTAGAAAGTTTTGTGCCAACAACATCATGAGTTTGTAATGAATTACTTTGAGAATAGATTCCTTGATCACAATTTGTGTAAGAACAAGTGGACAAAATGATCTAAATCTATATGAAGATGCAATGTAGATAGTTATATAGGTAGTGCTAGCTGCTTATGCGTAGAAACGCTTGAGGTGCAGGGAATTGACTGTTTCACCAAATTCCTCACCTTCTAGCGTGCATAAGAGGTATGCACCATTTCCATAGTCCTTCATGACTCGGTATGGGCCCAACCATTTGGGCCGGAATTTCCTTCCTTCGCCGGTCTTCTTGTCGATCCGACTGTCTAGTCTTAGAACTAGATCACCTTCGTATATATCGCGTTCATAAACCTTCTTGTTATATTGCCGGCACATTCGGTCAGCATAAGCTCTATGCCGTTTGTTCAGCATCTAACCTAGTTTCATCTAGGCTTTCTAGTTGGGAAAGACGTGCTTCTCTGTAAGCGTCTTCATCCAGAATCCCTTGTAGTGAAATGCGGAGACTGGGTATTTCGACCTCAAGCGGGAGAACTGCTTCTGCCCCAAATACTAGCGAGAAAGGAGTTGCTCCTGTTGGTGTTCTTATTGAGGTTCGGTGGGCCCACAAGGCCGGATATAACTTCAAATGCCAATCTCGCTTGTTTTCTTTCACCGTTTTAAGGAGAATGGCTTTCAGCATTTTGTTTGTTGCTTCAGCCTGCCCATTGGCTTGGGGATAATACAAGGAAGCCGTATGATGGCTTATTTTAAATTTGTTGCATAGTTCACGAACTTCTTCATTCTTGAAAGAAGTTCCATTATCTGAGATAATGATTTGTGGGATACCGTACCTGCAAATGATTTGATTTAAAATGAACTTAGCGATTACAGAACCAGGTACAGTAGTAAGAGGCATGGCCTCCACCCATTTGGTAAAATATTCAGTGGCCGTGATTATAAAATTATGGCCGTCTGTGGATGAGGGAGAGAACTTCCCTATCAAGTCCAGGCCCCATGTAGAAAAGGGCCATGGAGTTGCGATTGGTTGTAGAGCTTGTGCTGGCATGTGGATCTCGTGGGAGAATTCCTGGCACTTATGACACCTGCGTGCAAACTCTATCGCGTCATGTTCTAGAGTGGGCCAGAAATAGCCCATTCGATGTATTTTTCGAGCAGTGGCATGGCCACCGAAGTGGCCTCCACATATACCGCTGTGGGATTCATGGAGAATCCTCTTGGACTCTTCTGTGTCGACACACCTTAAGAGCATTCCATCGAATGCTTTTCGATAGAGCACCTGCTCTATAATGACATATTTGGCTACGATTATGCGTAATCGCCTTCTTTGTTGCGGTGTCACTGCATCCGGGTACGTATGGTCCATGATATAATTAATGATATCAGTGTACCAAGGGCACTCAGAAATAGCAGGTCGAGTTTCGATGTAGTATACGCATTCATCTGGAAAATCCAAATCTACTAGATCGCCTCCGTCTAATGGGTTGTCAGCTAACCAATCCGCGATGATTTGTCCTTTAACTGACTTCTGATTTACAAATGTTAATTCGAACTCTCCCATTAAGGTTATAAAACGTCCAGCCTTTTTGGATAAGGAACCTTGTGTGAGAAAAGTCCGTAAATGGTCCGTCTTTACCATGACCTTTGTTTCTTGATTCAGCATGTAATGTCTTAGACGTTTAGTAGCAAAGACTATGGCAAGACATTCTCGCTCTGCTTGTGTATAGCGTGTTTCATAGTCGAGCAGTGTTCGGCTAATGAAATAAATCACACGTTCTCTCTTGTCATCGTCTTCTTGGGCCAACATACAGGCCAGCGAGACATTGGTAGCTCGCGAATATAGGATTAACGGGTGATCCAGCTTAGGTGGCATTAGCGTAGGTGGTGACAGCAAGAAACGTTTAACTGCGTTGAAAGCTTCGTTGCAGTCTTCGGTCCAATCAATGCTATAGTCTTTCTTGAGTAAATTGTTGATTGGATGAATAGCGAAGCTTAAGTCCGGGATGAATCTCCGGATTGCACCCAGCTTCCCGAGAAATGATCTGATTCCAGATTCACTCGAAGGTGGGACCATTTCGAGGACAGCCCGAATTTTGGTTGGATCAACATCGATCCCTCGTGACGATATGATGTAACCTAGGAGCTTTCCTCCTGTTACACCAAAGACGCATTTCTCCGGATTTAGCGTAACTCCGTATTCTATTAAACGTGAAAGAATGACGCGGAGTACTTCGGGATGGTCACAACGCTTCTTGGCCTTAGCCAACAAGTCATCTACGTAGGATTCCATGATTTTATGAATTAAATCATGAAATATATAAGTCATAGCCCGCTGGTATGTAGCACCAGCGTTTTTGAGACCGAAAGGCATGACAGCATAGCAATAGGTTCCCCAAGGAGTTATGAACGTGGTTTTAGCTTGATCTTGCTCGGATATTCTGATTTGGTTGTATCCCGAGAATCCATCCATGAGAGACAAGAGTTCAAAACCAGCTGTTGCATCAACAATAACGTCTATGGATGGTAATGGGAAATCGTCTTTAGGACACGCTTTGTTGATGTCTCGGAAATCTATGCAAATGCGTATCTTTCCGTTCTTCTTGAGAACGGGAACGATATTAGATACCCATTGGGAGTAGTCTACTGGCTTGATGAATCCTACCTGAAGGAGTTTTATTACTTCCTCTTTTACCATGAGAGCTACTTTGGGTTTCATGGGTCTTGATTTTTGTTTAATTGGCTTTGCATCCGATCTAGTGACGAGGTTGTGTACCGCAATGTGGGGTGCGACTCCCGTCATCTCCTTGTAATTAAATGCAAACACCTTCTGATGTTCTTTGAGAACCTGAGTATGTATTTCCACTTCTTCTGGTGTCAACGAAGAACCTAGTTTCAATATTCTTGGTTCATCTTCTGTCCCAATGTTGACATCGATTGTTTCTTCGATTAAAGAGGCGTTACCCTCTTCGAACTCAGGTGGTGCTGGAGGTAAATCTAAATCATCCCCATTTTCTATTGCGTATATGTTAGGTTCCCTTTGTGACGGAAGATCCGTTACGGGATTTCCGAAGTAGGAGGACGAATGTGGGATCAGGGATAAATCTAGCATGTGATAGGAGAGATGTAATGCTGCATAGGCATTTAAATAATCCAAAGTAGCCGCATCATTTCCAACATGGTCTAGGACGGTAGATTCACTTCCGCTTAAAAGAGGATTTGTCATTGTTTTTATTAATGGTTCGTCACGAATGGATACTGTGAAGTGAGTATCTTCTAGCTCATTGCTTGGAGTAAAACGTGATGCTGAGGTTGCTATTGAATCGGCGAGAAGATTTTTCTCTCGCGGGATCGCTTCAATGGATATGAAGTTAAACGCCTTGCTTAAATCTAATACAGCGTTTTTGTAGAGTTGTAAATGTTCGGCTTTAGTTTCATATACTTCAGAAACTTGGTTTGTTACTAATTGCGAGTCTCCCAAGACTCTGATGTTATTAATACCAATTCTTCTGGCTAAGGTGAGGCCAAGGAGGAGGGCTTCGTACTCAGCGCCATTGTTTGTGCATTCAAAGTTTAACTTAAATGAGAATGGGAGGACCTTCTCCTCGGGTGAAGTAAGAATTATACCTGCCCCCGCTCCATAACGACATTTAGCTCCATCGAAATGGAGAGTCCAATACTTAGCCGGGAGTGTAGATGTTGGGGCATCTGCTGCGTTTGCACACTCTACTTCTATCATACAGAGATCCTCTGCCGGTAAGGAACCAACACCTAGGGAAAATCCTATGCCTACTGAATCGAATGGTAAGAACATTGGTGAATCTTGTTCTATCAATTCAACGATTTTCGCAGTAGTCCCTAATGATACTGTTTCTTTAGTTTTACCTTTAGGGGTTGGAGTTGTTTTGGCTATGCTGGTAGTTTCAAGATCCGTTGTAGGTATCAACTTTTCCTCTGGCTTTGGGTCAGAGGGTTTATTAAGTTGGTTTGTTGGCAGCTCAAATTCTGAGTGCACCCCTGGTCTTTTCTTTAAATCAGCTAGGTGCAAATTGAAAGGTTTTGGATCACCTTTGGCTACAAATACCTTTCCCAGATGCAAGAATCTTACTTCTTGAAATAGCGTGGAAGGGATTGCCTTCATTCGATGTATCCAAGGTCGGCCGAGGATCATATTATAGTTAGTTTCCCGATCTATAATATAAAACTCAGTCAAGATGGTTTTGGGCCCTAAGGTGACCGGCAGTATTATAGTTCCTATCGAAGTGGCTTTAAGGCTATCATAGCCTCTCAAGGTATTTCGTGTAGTGGAACAGTTTGTTTCTCCATATCCAAGTTTTTGGAGGAAAGAGAAAGGGACTATGTTAACTGCAGCCCCATCGTCAACCATTGCCCGTTTTACATAGTTATTATAAACCCACACTTGCAAGTGTAAGGCTGGGTCACCTCGGCGTGCGATCTCAGCATCTGTGGGCATTTTACTTATTTCGAAGATGAATTCGACATCCTTGTCCGGCTGCCCCGGAGGGTGGATATCAAAATCTACGTGATTTACTTGTGTTTCGGGAGGTGGAGTGATGTTAATTAGATGGCCTAGACCTAATGCTTCTAAAAGAGCAGCTCTGTGAGGGGGAGAGTTCTTTAGTAAGTCCAAAAATGAAATGTGTGAAAAGGTCTTTGTTAGGTCACTAATTAAATCATAGGCACCGATGGGTTTTTCAACTATTTGCTGACTCTTATCTGTCTCTGGCAGATGACTTGGGCTTGGTTGAGAGAAATACTCTCGTGTTCTCGTTATAGCTTCGATAGGTAGTTCAGCGTCTAATTCTACCAAACTGACTATCTTAGGTCTCGGTTGAGCTCCCAACTGTGGCGCGACTGACGGATTTAATGAAGTCGAGGCTTCATGGTCATTGTTTCCCGTCACTGCACCTTTGTTTGTTCCGGTTGGATTCAGCCTATTGCTGTCATGATTTGGGAGCGGATCATTAAAGATCTTGAGGGGAGCATTCTGAGGAGAAACTGCCCCTGCGAGAGTATTTGGTGATGATGAGACGGGATCTGCCAAGAACAGGTCTGTGAAGAACTGTCTTTGTTCTTCTGGCAAACGTTGCATAAATTTATTGTAGTCACGGCACGTTCTAGTGTCGTGACCATGAATTTTATGGAAACCACAATAAGAATTGGGATTATAATTCCCGTTTTGTTGGTTTGGTGTGTATTGTGGCCTAAAATTCTGATCAAACTGTTGCCTATTAGGACCAAAGTTTTGGAATTGTTGTTTTTGGTTTTGACTTTGGTTTTGGTAACCAAATGAGTTTTGGCTTGGCCCTTGTATGGGATTTCACCGTTGTTGTTGTTGTTGTTGTGGATGGTTAAAATCCACTGTATTGACCGTTGGGGTAAAGTTGTTGTTTCGCTGGTTGTTTGTTTGTGACGGAGTATTAACGACATTTACCCTCTTGGGCTGGTCGGTTACCCCATCCGTTGTTACCCCACGATTTTTGTTAAGGATTTTGGGTCCTTGATTGACATTTGTGGTAGTTGTAGTATTTTGAGTGGAGGTGATTAACCTCCCATTTGCTCCGTATGTCTTACGACCACTATCTATCGCTGCTTGATCTATTCGCAGAGCGCTCTCAAGTACTTCATCATAAGTCCTTAGTGGGAACTTCTGGACTTCTTCTTTCACTTCTCTGCTGAGAGAATGAAGGAATAAATCACATAGTTCCATCTGATCCATGTTTGGAGCACTTGCTGAAGAGTAAAGAACTGTACGCCACCTCTGGATGAAATGGGCGACAGATTCATTGTGTTCTTGTTTGATGTGCAAGAATTCCCTGATTCCTGTTCTTAGCAGTTTGTTCATGTCGAAGGCTTTGATGAACTCTGACACGAGTTGTTTAAATGAATGTATGGAAGCCTCAGGTATTCTATAATACCAATCGAGAGCAATGCCCTCCAGTGTTTTGGGGAATATTTTAGCAACAACCCCATCCCAAGGGAGTAATTCTCGTATGGCTGTAGCGTAAGCTTTGATATGTGCGTTTGGATCTCCCTCACCCTTGAACTTAGGCAAATCAGGGAGAGGTCTTGGAAGCATGACGCTTCGTATGGTGAAATCTAAGGGTTCCTTTAGATATTCTGAATACGTCCCTATTGCATAGCTTTCGACCATTGATGGTGTTTGGTGAGGGAGTGGTGGTGGGATAGGTTGTTGATACGGTGCAGCGTACGCGTTGGCAGGGGCATAGGGAGGTCCCTGCGTTTGAGAAAACATGCCGGGAGAGGAGAACATATCTCCTTGTGGTGATTTAGAGTATATGTTTAAGTAGGACGGGGTATTGTCGAGGAACGGACTGTTCGACACTAGACCGGGAGGAATAGTGTTAGAGATGATAGGCCTTGTTGGCATTTGCTGTGGATATTGAGGAGGCATGCCTAACGTGCCTACTCCCGTAAGGAGATCTACCTGACCAGAGTGGTATGGGGGATTGGAACTTCCTGTTTGTATGAACGGAGAATTTTGACTTGCTTGAGCCAGTTCTAACCCTCTCACTCTTTCTACTAACGTTGAAATGACTTCATTTGGTGAAGTCACGGTACTTTTCCTGAGCGGCGTTTGTTGTATACCTTGGTGTTGTAAAGGTACATGATATCCTGTCATAAACTGATCGCTATCTTGCCAAGTTTCTCCCAGAATATTTCCTGTATGCAGTGGCATAGAGGTATTTTCTTGAAAAGAGATTTCGGGTTGTATTTGTAAACCTCCTATAGATGGGTACATTCCCCGGGAGCGTTGTTCACTCCTAGGATAACGTGTTGACTGTCCATCATCTAAGACCAGGTATGGATCTGATTGCCTACCAATTTGTGGTCTGAGTAACATTTGAGGAGATGAACCAGATTCTCTGGTAAACGTCATATTGTTTGAACCTGAAGGTTCTGTTTGTTGGGTTCGAGGGGGTTGATCTAACTCCTCAGTTTGAAAAGATGAACTATATCTGATTCTTGGGGTTTGTGTTGACAACTGATTAGTTGAATAGTTGTCACCCCATACTGAGAGCGAGGGTGATGATTGCCTATTCTGTTGGGCGTAGTATGCCTCAAGACCCAGGAGGGGTCTGCCATATGCATCGAATCCCGACATATTCGGGGGGTATATGAATACCCGCAGAATAATGGGAAGGAGCGAAGGTGGATGAGAGAAGAAACTTCTCAAAGAAAAACTTCTCTGATGTGAAGAGAAGGTGAAACAGTTGTTTGTTTCACGTCGGGTTCACCAATTTTGTACGTCAGAAAAGCGACAGGCGAGCGTGAGAATCAACAAGTAACTCTTCCGCGTACCCGACCTCCCGAGGTCGTGCCGAGACAGCCGGTGGGGATGGAATATGCAGACAAACTAGTTAGGCAGTCTAATGTCTTCGACACGCACTAGTGGAATTTGTGAATCTAAGGCAAAGAAGGCCCTTCTAACTTGGACTGGTGTGATAGATCGATCAGCGAGGATGACTGCTCGAAGGCTCCAATCAATATCGAGCTCTGGCGTGATTCGATCTATGGGTTGCGGAATACGTGGAAAATGACCTGGGATTGTTTCGTGTATATCTCCCGATAAGGTCATATAGTGGATGATGAATATAATTGGCTCTACGGATGATTTTCTGGCCTAGTCCAGAATTCCCTAGCTTCGCTAGCCGCTATATCTAGTAAGGACAGTTGTTCGATGATGATAGGTGGAAGTGGAGTGGACTGAAATACTAGTGTGCGTAGGCCAGTGTTTATATCTAACTGACTTGTGGATTCGTTGGGCTGTGGGATCTGTGGGTCACAACCGTAGACTCTTGGTTGTTGCGGTCCTGTTATGGTCATATGCGAGATCAAATTCTAATCCCTAGTATCCAGTAATCGTATGCTTTCTCAGCTTCTATGTTTAGAACCAATAGTTGTGCGATCTTCTCAGAATACCTTACAGACGTTCTCGCAACCTGGATTCTTAAGCTGGCATCTATATCTACGAGGGTGTCTCCAGCGTCTGGCTGTGGAACTAGAGGATCGCACCCGAATGTTTGTTCTCTTTCGAGCCCCTCTACAGTCATGTGGATGTTTTCTAGAGTAATCTGTAGTTTGGCTGACTTGACCAAAACGCATGTGCTTGGTCGTCTTCTATGTTTAATCCTCTTAACTGAGAACTGATCAGTTGTAAATCTGTGGTTGCTCGGAATACTTGTATCCTGAGATTTTGGTCTATGTCAACTATTGCTGTGACGAGGTTTGGTTGAGGCACGATTGGCTCAAATATATATTCCCTGGGCTCTTGAGGTCCCGTAATTGTCATACGAAACAAAATGCAAATCTAACTGTAACGAAACAAATTCTAACTACGTGAAATAAATCTAACATATATATCTTTTATTCTTCTAAGAAATATTCTAACAATTTTAAGGAAAGCAAACTATTTTAAGCGTATCTAGAAATAATAGCTAAACAATAATTTAAAACAGACAAGATAACCGAGTGTGGTTATTTGCCTGTGCGATTTGTAGAATTATTCTAAATAAAACAGTTTGTCTAATCTACCGGCAAGATTCTCGATCCTACCTCAGAAGTGAGGAGTGAATCATAGTTTCTCAGAAACTATCAATCCCCACAGCTTCCCTGGCAATGTCGAGAATAGAATGAAATGAAATAAAGCGATTAACTACTCTATTTGATATGAATCTGACTAGAACTTTGAAATTTAAAACCTGGACTCCGCAGAACAGTGGCGAATCCGATGGTGTATGTGATCTCGTCCCCTCAGTATGATCTTCTCGTTCTTTCGTGTTCACTTGGATCCAGAAAAGCGTGTAATGCTAGCACCGATAGGAGTAGATTTTGGGACAAGGACAGCTCAGAATACAGACCGAGAATGCGAGTAGGAGAGGGATAGCGCAAGAGTACAGAGCTTGGCTTATGCGATTCCTAGCGGGATTTTACTGCGAGTCATGCAACATGAAGCGACCAGAACCTGCAACTATCCTATACGAAGAGCAAAACCTGCAACTTTAATGGCTTCCCAAGCTATTCTATTTCAAAATAAAGACACTGCTTGCACAAGTTGGATATGTGGCTTACCAACAGCTGGATAAAGCTAACCAGGTATATAATGAATTGAACTAAGAACTCTAAGACACGATGAAAACAAATCTACAGTGAAGAGGAATCAGAGGCAAGCTTCTAACTGGATTGGATGGAACAATAGCACTGCCTGCACAAGATGGGTCTGTGGCTTACCAACAGCTGAGCAATACTAACCAAGTATGAAATAAACTATGCTATCAATCCTAAGCAAGCTGACACCAAACCACTAAAAATCAGAAGACTCTAACAAAAAATGGTGGCCAAAAGCTCCAGCTCAAATTCTTCACCAAATTCTTCACCAAATTCTTCTACATTCTTCCCATTTGCATGTACACAAACCATGCATTTATAGGAATTCCAACTCTCAAAAACCAAAACCAAATTGAACTCCTAAACAATAAACAAAGAAAAAACACTGTTCCAGGGGACCAAAAACATTAATGCATGCTCAAGTCGGCAAAGAAAAGCTGGTGAAACGTGATATTTCACGCGAGTCACGTCAAAAGAGCGTTCTGGAAAACGCGCACAGGACCGCCGCTCTGAGCAGGGCGGCGGTTACAGGACCGCCGCCCTGTTTAGGGCGGCAATCAGGGCCGCCCTTCAGGCGGTTTCGTCACTGAAGGTCAAGAGGCCAAGGAAAGAGGGAAAAAGGGGAAAACAAAGGGCGCGGGGGCTAAGCGGGGCATGCGGGATGTTAACGCATACTCCGAGGGCTTTTCCGGATCCCGAACACCTTGCGAGGAGACCTGTATCATCATCGGGGCACTTGTTACACTGTTGTTGTGAGTTCATAACTGAGAGAAGACTGTGAGAGTTGTTTTACTATTGTTGATAATAAAATCTAAGAAATTTCTTGGTGGACATAGCCCTCATTGGGTGAACCACGTTAAATCTTGTCTTGTCTTCTTTTTTGCATTATTTATTTATGATGTTATATTTATGCATGTATACTTCTGCTATATAGTTTCCTACTGTTGTGATTTGAGGAATTGTTTCCGCATATTTGTTCTCTAATTCCTAACAACTAGTATCAGATCTTTGGTTGGTTTTTGGCTGAAGTGGTAAATCACAGGGAAATTTTAGCTTGAGTGGGAGCTATGGAAGATAATGGTAGTGTTATCCAAAATAAGCCCCTTTCTTATTTTTGGCTAACTCTCTTTCATTTCTCCCTTCTGTTATCCAAAATGTGCCCCCTGCTCATTTTGTGGCTAACCCCTCTCATTCTTCATTCTCTTGTGCCTCAGACATAATATTTTTATTTTTAGGCACTCAAAACCCTCTAGAAATGACACCATCAGATAGATATTTTTCTCAGATTTCCAGAAAGGTAAAGTTTTCCTCCTAACTCCATGTATTTTTGAAGTTATGGCTCGGCGGAGTTTTGGTGGGGAATTTTCCCCTTCAAGGCCTGAAGCCAATGAGATGCCGCCACGTTTCCAGGGAGGTGGCGGGGGTTGGAGGAGAACTTGGTTTTTTACCAAGTTTTTTGGCAAAATTTTCAAAAGGAAATCTTCCCCTAAAAGGCCCGCCGACGAATCAGAAGCTGCCACGTGTCAAGGTGTGGAATTTGGAAAATTTGGCTAAGTGTTGGCGCATGGAAATTTTGGAGGGATGGGCTCGTGCCCAATAAGGACATGCCACATGGCACCTGGAAAGGTGGAGCATGGGGAAATTTTGGGAAATTTTCCAAAATGACCAAAAAGGTAAAAATTCAAATTTTTTGCCTGCCGCCCGATTTGGCCCTGTTTTGACCTAAAACTTCAAATCGCCATATCTTTCAATCCAGAGCTCAGTTTTTCGCGTTCTTTATATCAATGGAAATTTGGTGAAATTCTCTACAAGATTCCAAGGTCAATTTTACATTTTTATGGATTTTGGAGAGATAAAATTGAAAAACTTCTCTGGCACGTGGTGATGAGCAGAAATGACGTTTCATCCACCGTTTTTAATGAAGAATGGCTCGCATTCTCTCCCAACATGGTTAAAAATGTCAGGGAATGGGTCTGTAAGGATTCCCATGCTTTTTTGAATGCATTTTGGTCCATGATTGAACCTCTCCCACGTTTTCCCACGTTTCTCTCTCCTGGGCTCATCCCTTGCACTGTAAAAGCCAGATTTGGCTCATTTTCAAAGGGGGAACATTTTTTATGTATTGCAGGTCCCCTTTCTCACCTTGGAAGTGATTTTCATGGAATATCAGACCTTTTCTAAGAGCTGTAACTTTATTTTTCCTCTCAGGTGTTGTAATGCAAGTGATTTTGATGATTAAAATAACAATACAGCCTCTGTGATTAGTTTTCATCCTCTCCCTGTGTTGTTTGGTTAATTTCTTATCCTTCATTACAATTATCAGTTTGTGCATGAGGTTCTTTATTACATTTTTATGGACTGTGTCAATCTACAGAAGTAAAAATGCTCACCACTCCTTTGGTGCATCACATATTAGCATTAGTTTTAGTTTATTTGCATTCTCTATCTCTGTCTCCTTTCGAATTTAGGGTAGGATTAGGAATATAGACCTCTGCAGCTTGTAAGTGATAAATCTGACCAGAGGAATTGAGGAACCAGCCTCTAAACTGGAGATTCCTTTCTCATTTTGCAAGTCCCACACTTGGGGAAAGGATTCAATGTTGTGCAATCACACTAGATGCTAGTATGATCAAACTAGAAATATGATCAACATCGAGGGGGTGCTACTGATTTGCGACAACACCTTCCTTGTGCCTCAGTAAAAATTTTCCACTTTTGAGGCACTCAAAATTTTTTGGAAATGGCTTCATTAGATAGATAATTTTCTCACCTTTCCAGAAAGGTAAAATTTTTCTTCTAACTCCTTGTATTTTTCAAGTTATGGCTCGGCGGAGTTTTGGAGGGAAATTTTCCCTAAGAAGGTCAGTGGGCGAATAAGAATGTACCACGTCAACGGTGGAATGGTGGGTCGGCAGGGACAAGTTAAAAAAAAATCAAAGTTCTCGGTGGGGGGTGCAAAGAAAATTTTTGGCCCGAAGCCTCGCGAGCGAATAGGAAGGCGACACGTGTTCATGGATCTGGTGGGGGTCGAGGGCACGGGGGGAATTTGATAATTTCACCAAAGTGTTGCAAATGGTGAAATAAAAATCTGCCCCCCAAAGGCTCACGCCAATGAAAATGTACCACATGTCCATATGGCCAGCATAAGTCAATAGGGTTAGTAGTGTCAAAGGGAAAATTGAAAATGCATCCCCACAATCGAATAGGAGGATGACATGTGGCAGTGAAGTGGCGGAGAGTGGGGCAATTTTGGAAATTTTTCCAAAAAATTCAAGAAGCGTAAAAAGGCAAGTTAAACCCATGGACCAATAGAAATGTGACATGTGGCAATGGAGTGGCGGGGGGTAGAAATTTTTGGGGAAATTTTCCCAAACTCAAAAAAGAGGGAAAAGTTTTGGGTTTCGGCCCGCCGACCTAATTTTTACCCCTGTTTTTCCCTAAATCTTCAGAGGGGCATATCTTTCAATCCAGAGCTCAATTTTTCTCAATTTTGGTGTCATTGGAAAGCTATTTAAGTCCTCTACATGATGGAATCTTCAATTTTTTTTTTGGTGGATTTTAGTGAGAGAAAAATGAGAAAACACCTCTGGCATGGGGAAAAGAGCAGAACTGACGTTCAACCACCATTTTTAATGCAGTATGGCTTCCATTCTTTTCCATCACGGTTGAAAATCTTGGGGAATGAACTTTAAAGGGTACCCATGCTATTTTGATGGATCTGGTTGGTGTTTGAATGATTCCTTTCATTTTTCCTACATTTCTCCTTCTTGGTTCGATTTTTCATTGTTAAAAGCCAAATTTGGCTCATTTGTAAAGGGTTGGACATTTTTTATGAACCGTAGGCTCCCTTCTTCACCCTGGCAAGTGAATTTTTGGAATATCAGACCTCTTTTAGGACTACAACATGTTTTCTACCTCTTTTCTGTTGTAATGCACTACATTTTTAAAATGGAAATGATAATGCAAGCTCTGTGAATGAGCTTTTAATCCTTTCTTGTGTTGTTTGCTTCATTCTGATCCTTCATTACATTTTAGCAATTTGTGCATAACTTGTGTTGCATTTTTATAATCTGTGTTAATTTGTAGAAAAAGATGTTCACCACTCCTTTGGTGTATCACCTCTTTTACTTAGTTTTATTTCTTTTGCATCCTTTATCTTTGTCTCCTTGGAATTTAGAGTAAGATCTAGTATTAAACCTCTACAAAATTCATGCATACATCAGATTAGAGGAGTAGAGGAACCAGCCTTCAATCTAGAGAGTTTTTTCCCATTTTGCAAGTCCCACACTTGGGGAAAAGATTCAATGTTGTGTAATCACACTAAATGACCCAATTTCTCACTTGCAGACCTGAAGGTCATTTAGGGGGTGTTGCTAATTTGCACTAACAAGAAGATCAAGGGTTGAAAATTTCAATGGGTAGAACTTTGGTTTATGAAAGATGCAAATGGAGGATTACTTATATCAAAAGGACCTCTATGTTCCTTTGGCTGGAAAAGCAAAGAAACCTATAGCCATGTCAGATGAGGATTGGGAGTTGTTAGATAGAAAGGCACTCAGGGCAATTTGATTATGCCTTACATCTTCGGTTGCTTTCAACATATTGCAGGAGAAGACCATGGAAGGTCTCATGAGTGTGTTGGGGAAGTTATATAAAAAACCCTTTGCCTCTAATAAAATATTTTTGATGAAAAATTTATTTAATATGAAGATGTCTGAGAATGGTTCTACTGTTGTTCATTTAATTGAATATTACAGTAATGAATTTGATGATTATTGTTCTAAGAATGGAATCCATAGGCAAAAGACGGTTCCAAGAACTCCACAGCAGAATAGGGTATTAGAAAGGATGAAAAAAAAAATAATGGAACGTGTTAGGAGCATAAGGATACATGCAAGACTACCTCTTTCTTTTTGGGCAGAAGGGGTGATCACAGCTGTGTACTTCATAAACAGAGGACCCTCAAGTGCCTTTGGATGGAGGCATACCTGAGGAGGTTTGGTATGGTAAGAAAGTTGATTATTCATTTCTTAGAGTATTTGGATGTGAGGTGTTTGTTCATATAGACAAGGATGATGGGGACCAAGCTAGAGGCTGAAGTTTGAAAAATGTACCTTTCATTGGTTATGGTGAGTGATGACTTTTGATATAAATGTTTGGAGTATTAAGGACAAGAAAATCATTTTGGTCTAGGGATGTGGTCTTTAATGAGAAATTCATGTATAAAGCAGCAATTGCAGGAATAGATAGGGAAGAATTAAATAAATAATACACAGTGTTAGAGGACATTGCAGGACACCAAGGTGCCCAAGGGGCTAGTTCAGGAGCAGCACATTCCAGCACAGCTAGTTCATGAACCTCCCTCAACAAGAACTGCAAACTCCTATAGGTGAGGAGGTCTTCCTGGTGTAAGAAGAGGAGCCTAAACAATTTTTCTCCTTCTCTTTAATTATTTATTGCTCACTGATAGTGGAGAGCCATAGATGCTTTGATGAAGCAATGTAGGTAGATGCTAAGAAGAAGTGGGAGTAAGACCATGGATGAGGAGCATAGAGTCTCTTCATGGAGAACTAAACTTGGGATTTGGTGAAGCTACCCGAAAGGAAAAAGAGCATTGCAGAACAAGTGGGTGTACAGAGTTAAATACGAATAAGGAGGTAAGAAAATATATAAGGCCTCGGTTGGTGGTTAAGGGGTTTACACAGAAGACAAGGTATAGATTTTTGATGAGATTTTTTCTCATGTAGTAAAAATGAATTCTATCAGGAACTTTTCTTGGAATAGTGGCAGTAGAATACCTTACACTTAGAACAGTTAGATGTAAATACTACATTTCTCCATGGTGATTTGGAGGAGGAGATTGTATATACAGCAGTCACAAGGATATGAAGTCAAAGGTAAAGAGAGAGATGGTGTGGAAATTGAAGAAGAGCTTGTATGGATTGAAACAAGCTCCACGTCAATGGTATAAGAAGTTTGATAGTTTTATGACAGGAGCAGGGTTATATCCAGATTGTCATTTTGGCCATTGCATGTATATCAAAGAAGTTTCTGAGGATGGAAGTTATATTATCCTATGTTTGTATGTTGATGACATACTTAGTTGCAGGTAAAAACATGCGGGAAATAAAAGTACTCAAGAAACAACTAAGTGAATCCTTTGATATGAAGGATTTGGGGGCAGAAAGAACAAATCCTCGGAATGAGGATAACTCAGGAACAGGAAGGAGACGGAAGTTGACTTTTATCTTAGGAAGAGTACATATTAAGAAGGTATTGGATAGGTTTAACATACAGGATGCTAAACCGGTTGGGAATCCTTTAGCAGGCTCATTTTAAGTTATCAAAGGAGCAGTGTCCCAAGACAGAGAAGGAAAGAAATCTAGATGTCCAAGGTACTGTACTCATCAATATTTGGCAGTTTGATGTATGCTATGGTATGCACTAGGCCTGATATTGCCCATGCAGCGGGTGTAATGTAAGCAAGTTTATGAGTGATCCAGGTAAAGACCATTGGACAAGCAATAAAGTGGATCCTTCAGTATTTGAGAGGGACCATGGGAGACAGCTTTTACGCTAAAGTGGATCAGACACCACTTTATGTGGTTATGTAGATTCAGACATGGTAGGAGATGTAGAAAGTAGGAAGAGCACGAGAGGTTATGTATTTACGGTGTAGGTGGGACAACAGTAAGTCATGGATTTCACGACTACAGAAGCTGGTGACTTTGTCAACCACAGAGGCTGAGTATGTTTCTGCCACAGAGGCTAGCAAGGAGATGATTTGGCTACAACAATTTCTTGATGAGTTGGGTCATAAGCAGGAAGTTGGGAGACTACACAGTGATAGTCATAGCATTATTCATTTAGTGAAGAACTACGTTTTTCACTCTAGGACGAAGCACATTCAGCTGAGATATCATTTCATCAGGGAAGCTTTGGAAGAAGATAAGTTGAAGCTGGAAAAGATTCATACTAGTCAAAATCCTGTGGATATGATGACCAAGGCAGTCACAAGGGAGAACTTGAAGTTGTGTTCAACTTTGATTGGCCTTCATAGTTGATAATTAAGGGTTGAGAACTTTTCTCAGTAGGAACAGTCTCCAAGTGGGAGATTGTTGGGGTGTGGAGCCTATTTTTGGGTCTTCTCAAATCAGTATTGAAGTGTGGAGTTTGAATTGGGAAGATGAAAGGTCATGAAAATTTCTTTTCCAGCCATGGGAAGATGAAAGGTCATGACTTTCAAACTTCTAGGATCAGATTTTGGACTTCTTAAAGTATTTTAATCCTATAAATAGAGGTGTTAGGGTATCTTGAATATATCTTGTGTGTTCAATAGGTCTTGAGTATTAGTGATCAAGATTGATCAAGGTTAAGCAATTGGGTTTCAATTTTGGTTTAGATGTGGTTTAACATCTTTGGAATTCTGTTGTGAGTTCATAACTGAGAGAAGACTGTTTGAGTTGTTTTACTCTTGTTGATAATAAAATATAAGAGAGTTCTTGGTGTACGTATCCCACATTAGGTGAACCACATTAAATCTTGTCTTGTCTTCTTTTGTGCATTATTTATTTATGTTGTTATATTTCTGCATGTATAATTCTGCTATATAGTTTCCTACTAATGTGGTTTGAGGAATTGTTTCTACATATTTTTTCTCTAATTCCTAACACCTATTGATATAGCTTTTGAGGTGATCGAAGAAGTAAAAAATAAGGCTAATGATTCCTTTGAAGCTTATGGTTATGTTGATGAGTCATATGATGATGCATTTGGGGAATCCCGCGTTGGGTACCTAAAATTTGAAGAAGATGATTGCGAGAGTCATGCAAGTGATGGAAGCAACTTCATGGAAGATGTTGATCTGTAGATGTAGATTAAAGAAATGGAGATGGGAATGGTGTAGATCATGGCTACACATGCAATCAAGGCATGTAAAATTGGTTTCAGGGTCCCTTATCCATGGGTTGGCCCTATACCAAGCTGGTTATTATTGGCCCACTATTGAGTTTGATTCTTGCAAGTTTTTCCAAAAGTGCTTGACATGTCAATAACATGTAAATATAATTCATGTATCTTCACAATATCTTCATCATATCACTATACCTTGGCCTTCCCGTTTATGGGGACTTGACCCAATAGGAAAAATCAAACCCACCTCCTCTAATGGAAATACATTCATAATCACTACGACTGATTATTTTACCAAATGGGTAGAGGCCATGTCTCTTACTTATGTCACTAGTAGTAATATTTCTAAGTTTATATTAAACCATCTCATTTTTCATTTTGGTATCCCTTTTTTCATTATTATAAATAATGGTTCATCCTTCAAAAATAAAACTGTAAAAGATCTATCCAAATGCTTTTATATCTTTCTTAAATGGTCCACTCCATACTATCTCTAGTGTAATGGCCAAGTAGAAGCATCCAATAAAATGATAAAATCCATTTTATAAAAAAAAATTTGAAAAACATGGTCATAACTGGCATATATAACTCTATCCTACCCTTTGGACCTATCGCACATCATTTCGTACCCCAATAGGAGCCACACCCTTTTCACTCGTATATGTCAATAAAGTCGTGTTACCCATAGAGTTAGAGATCGTATCACTTTGTATATCCCTAAAAGACTTAATTAGTGATGATGAATACATACATGATCATCTTGCAGAACTTCACCTCCTGGATGAGAAAAGGCTTAAAGTTTTAGAACATTTGAAAGTGTATCAAAATCAACTTCGTCACAGCTACAAAAAAAGGATAAGACCAAGATAATTTGAAATTTTTGACCTTGTTCTAAAATATAATCAAAATAATACAACAAAATATCAGGAAAATAAAGGAAAATTTGAACCAAATTGGTTAGGTCCTGATATTATCACTACAAAATACGGATCTGGTGCATATAAGCTATCCACTAAAGATGGCCAAGATCTTAAATAACCCTTGAATGTTATTCGTCTAAAGATATTTTATCCTTGAATTAGTGATACAAACCCTTTATGTTACGGAAATTTTGTCACATCCACTTGTATAGGTACTTCATCCTATTCCTCTAACTGTTCCATCTCAATCCAGTTTTTGTCTCCTGTTCCTTATAATTATGATGTAAAATTTGTTTACTATTCATATTCTCTCATCCCATTTTCATTCATCCCTTGATTTTATAGATCTTTTACATTCTTAAGAAATCTTGAAAGGGTCCTAAATCACTTATTGTTTCTTAAAATCCAAAAAACATTAAAAAAAAATCAAAATAAAAAATATTCTAGAACATTCAAACATCCAAAAACAAGATTAGGACATTCAAACATCCAAAAATATATAGAACAATAAAACCCTAAAAAACATTCAGAATAATAAAAATCCAAAAACAAATCAGATAATTCAAAATCTATAAACATTCAAAAATTGTTCAAAATCTCAACTATCAATATAACTCAATAATATCTGATGTCTAACTTCTATCCTCACGATGATTCTAAATTATCCTATGATTATCAAACAATCATCTTACTCCTAAAATTTATCTTTTCTTAGGGGAAAGTCAAATCAAACCCTCGCGTGTACCCTCATTTGGGGAAAAATTGAATCTCATTTTCTTTTTTGCATATACCTTGCTTGGGGGTAATGACCTATTCAATCTCATATTAATCTTCAATAGGTACTAACAAGATTTTCACTTCACCCCACTTCTCAATCTAATGCAATCCCCTTACATGTATCCTTTCTTGGGGGCATTCAAATCTGGTTAATCTTCACTTTGGAACATATTAGGGGTATAGTTGATTGTCTTTATTTAAATTTGTACTACATTTTTGTTGTTCTTGACCAATTACAAGTATTTTTTAACATCTTGGTTTATTCATACCGTTACTTTTTGTCCTTTATTTTTCTATTCGACCAATTGCAAGTATTTTTGTTATCATCTTGGTTTATCCATAACCATGGTGTATCAACTACTGTGTATATTGGATTCTTTTACTTTTTATTTGTGTGTGTGTGTGTGTTTATACACAGATAATGGGTTTTTCATCATGTTTTTTCAATAATCATGGTGTTAAATCTACTGTGTAATAGAAAAATAGATTTCTCTAAAAATACAAATCTGAATAGAATCTCATGCTACGAGCACAATCACTAATCATATCAGCATCACTCTCATACCATCTAATCAACAGAAGAAAATGCAAATCAATAAGCATCCATCGTTGAATAATTACAAATGTGTGATATAATAAAAAAATCTATATACATGAATCAAATGTCTATATACAATGTTCACATCAAAAAAATTCATATACATACATATACATTAACATGCCATAATCAACATCTATACAAAAATAATATTCCTTCATCATGGGGTGTATACAAAAATAATATTCCTTCATCATGGGGTGTATACAAAAATAATATACATATACATTATACACAGTTTCATCCTTGACTATCTCCTACTCCCGAACGGCCTGGTTTATCTCCCCCTCACCTTTGTGGCAGTATCTAGACTAATCTAGTTGATCTAAATGGCCCTTGAGATCTCGTTGATCTCCTTGATCTCGACAATGTCCTCTGACTATATCTTGGAGCTCTCTAGCCATTAGGAACAACTACCTCATATAACACTTTGTATTAGCCCATATCATGTGTGTCTTCCAATAATTCTTGTAACATGTCTCCCATCCTGATAGCCTCAATTATATATCGTGTTATGTCTCTCTCTATCGTAATATGTTACGAGTGTATTGTAAGATGATCTCTCTCAGTTTTCCTCTATTGTAGCTATGTGTGCCATTTTTTAGCCATGATAAGTACATCATCTCTCTGTTAAATGGCTATGTCCCTTTGGACATGTGTCACATGTAACTCTAGTGTTGAAATCCCTACAAGTGGAAGTAATAGAATCAGAATCCAAACATCCTCCTCTCTTATATCCCCCCGTTTTTCACTCCCATCACCATCACCATCATCATCTCCATATTTTTATCCTCCTCCTCTTGAACTTGGTGGCCTTGATGGTGAACCCAATACTGGTACCTAATCTTGTAAACCTTGTCCCATTTGTCCATGCACTTGTATTCCCTATAAATCATGTACATATGCATATACATTTAGTACCTATCCCTGGCCCTGGTGGCCTCTTCCTCTCTTGTACCTTCATCGTAGAGCACTCCCCGATGTTTTTGTTATACCAACTACCATAGTGCATGTGAAATGGCTAGACGTAGGGGCATAATACTTCCATACCTCATTGTAACTCTATTATCCACAACATCTACTCTCGCATCCCAAGGCTATGCTAACACACCCCTAAAATTAGAACTTGCAATACTTGATAGGATACATGGCCCAAAATCCACCATCTCTCATGTTACTCATACATACCATTGTTCTCCACCTAGAATGTCTTGAGTCACACCTCGTTTTCATCTAACCGTGTCTATTATGTATCTCTCCAAAACATATGACCAACTCCCAATGTAATATTTGATCTCTATTTTCCTCATCTCTACATCATATGTATCCCATAATAAACATTTGTATAGCCATCAAGTAATCATCCATAACTATAAATCATCCATAGTTCATCTATATAATCCCATGTATCCTTGGTGACCCATGTTTCCATCACCCACTATCTCCTATCCACAAGTTGAGGGCTCCTTGGGATTCATGTCTCTCAGAGTACCCATCAGCCAACCACTGCTTTGTGGTCCCATACCCAAATCTGTAATATTGTAGTTAGACTTAGGTTTTGTTGACTCCTAGAAATGACCATGTGTATGTCCATGTATATGTGTGCTAAAATGCATGGTCCCCATATATATATTTTGGTTTTCTCCATCAAGTATGTTACCACACAAATCAAACCAAGATAAAATTTCCTTCTAGTCTTATCAGGAAATAATTAGCAGCTAATAAGATCCACCAAAAATTGGGTAGTCGGGTTATCTGATCATCCCTCATGCATTATCCAAGGTACACCTCCATATCCTCTATGTGAATGTCTGCCAATCAGAAAATTTGTTGTACATGTACTTGAATTTGAGCTACACTCTTCTCTCTATAAATCAATCGTCCCTATCTTGGAACATGAATAATATGGTACACATCCTCCAATGTCAGTGATATCTCCCTGGTAAACAACCTGAAATTTTGTGACTCACTATGTCATCGCTTTACCAGTGCAATCAGAAAACAGTGACCAAGTCTAATGTCTGGCATCTTTATAATGTAAGCTAAATAGGTCACCTCTAGGATCGCACATAGTCCCCTATGCTCTGCCCTATTAATCTATCTCTCAAATGCACATAGTCATCTATGAAACTCTTGCACATCCAAGGCAAATGTTCTTTGCTACAGACATCAAACTACTTTGTCATTTCCTAAAAAAAAAATCTTCTTATTTCATCTTTTAAATCTCATTTGTTTCCTCTAGTTCATGCTATCACACCTATAATGACGGTAGCACAGATAACTCAACACTAGTAAACCTATTGAGATGTTAACATGCTTGATGCTAACACATACATTATCACATTATTACATCTATTACAATGTTAGCACACTCAATATGATAACATGTTCATATTCATGCTAATGCACATACATTATAATGCTAAAGCACACAAGATGACACTAGCAAAAATTATGTGTTATGATAGTGCATCTACTTGCATGCGCATTGTGCTACCATTACTTTCCAATTTTTTATTCAATATAACAAGCAATGAATGTATTTAAAAACTTGAATTTTGCGCACATACCGGACCAGTGACATCCGGAGCCCACCCAAACTCTCGAACATGATCTACGTGATGAACTTGTGACAAATATTGTGTCATCTCTCCAGAATGAAGAGCTCAAAAATCATTCACAAGCATAAAAGGACCTAATAACACAAATGGCCAATGATTCTTGTTACCCTCCCACCCTTCTATTTAACTGCTTCTTCTAAACCTGTTATCCCGTAAAATTTACTAGGGAAATTTTACAGGTAACCATACCAAAATTTTGCCCTGGTCCCTCGTCAGGGACCCCTCTGCGTTCGGAATGTTACAAAATCCCTTTCTAGGAAATCTATTTCTCCGAACTTAGCCATTTTGGTCCCTTTTTGGCTAGGCGCACTTTTTATCTGTGTAACACAAAGTAAATTTGTGCCCCCTTCATTTCCTTTAGCGCACCCTTTAACGTGTTGACACATCAATTGTTGCGCCTTCCCGTGATGCACCTTTCTTACGTGCGCCAAGGCGCATGTGCCTTCATGTTAACAACTAAATTGTTGCACCATGTTTTGGTGTGCCAAGGCGCTCAAAATGAAGTGTTAACAGTCTTAAATTTGCGCCAAGGGCGCAAATATTTCCGTGTTGACACGCGTTTATCCGTGCCAAAGGGCGTAAAGTTTTACGTGTTGACACGTGTTTTGGTGTGCCTCTTGAAAAATTGGTTGGCGCATTTATTTCAATTTCACCTATATATAGGCGCACCTGCCCTGTCACTTTCACAATTGAAAACACATGATAAATTTATTCCTCTGCACCTGTCAGCACGCCTGTCCTCCTCGTATTGCGTTCATGGACCCCGTTTCGTCTCTCACATTCTATATATTCTGGGTAGGTGGTTCTTACTCCTCTTGTGTTTTGTTTCGATTTGTTTGTGTGGTAGGATACAATGGATCTGTGAAACCATAAACCCCTCTTGCTGATTCTTGCAATATTCCCTCCCCAAATTGTTTCCCTCCTCTTTCTAAATCTAGTGGCCAAGAGGGCTCTGCCTGAAAAAACAAATCAAAACCTCTTTGCTTTGCCCCCTTCACCGCTTGAATCAATGTGGAGTTAATCCTAAAGGATCATGAATCTATCAGAGAGAAGGAAAACTTGAAAAATTGTTTCCAAGTTGCATTTTCCCCTTGGCGCAATCGCCACCCTTGCAACAAGAAACAAAGTCTCGCCTATGGCGCAAAAACATTTATTGCAGACACATAAGCCCCCTGCGTTGTATATAAACCAAGTAAATCCTAAACCTAGCGCAGGCGCATCCCTGCTTACCACAACAAAATGTAATGCAAGTTTCCTCTACGCGCCACGCCAAAGTCCCCTTCTACGCGCCTAAAGTTGGTGCTACACGCAGTAAACCTACGCCCTTTAGCAGCACCAAACTTCCATGTTGCATGTCAAATACTTGCACCATAGACGCACCCTGCTCTTATGCAACACCAAAATTATTTGCGCCAAGTATAAAACTGCAAAACGGAGCGTAGGCACATTCACACTTACAAGAAAAATAATGTCATATGCAAAATCCTTGCGTCCTGCGCCCTTTTGGTGCTGATTTGTTCCTTGTAACACTCTGATTCGGTGCACCATTCTATTAACTTTGCAGCCTGCAATGTTCCTGCGCCTTGCGCCCTGAGGCCTTAAAATTTCTAACTCCTCATTTTGTAGTGCTTTAATGGAAGATCTGACAGCTAACATGGCTCTTTTGCGTTGGACTTCAGCTCCTTCTTCTTGCAGATCAGCAACTGAACTTAGATCCATATATGTCTACATCGAGCAAAAAGCCAATCAAGTCAAAGGGTAAAGCTAAGCTTACAGAAGAAGAGATGAAGTATAAATACCAGAGGGTCAGAATGCCCGAGTCCCACGAAGAATGTGACCTGGACATAAGATACCCTGAACTTGGTCACATCGACATGGAGGATTTCTTGGCCAGAACCAGGAAAGTCATAGGAATTCCTTGGATGGACAAGCTGGTGGGCAGTGGACTGCATTTTGCTGGGGGGATCCCCGTCAGTGCAGTAAACAACGAATTTATGATGATAGTGGCCCGTTGTTACAACAAGGACACAAGGTGTATCAAAAATGAAAAGGGCAAAGTCATAATCAACCTCACTGCCTAGCACTTCGAAATCATGTTAGGCATCCCTCACCACCAACACTTTTTGGCTGTAAGCCAAGAGGACTGCACCAAAGCATGGGAGGATAATGAAGACAAGTGCATGTAACTGATGAATGAAGTATACTTGAAAAACAAGAAGGTAATAACTAGATGGCCACAGGTTATTCACCGCAGTGACTTCTCCAAGGAATTGAGCGACACCATCACATTCCTAAGTAGAGTTTTTAGGCTTTCTGATGCCCATTACTTTCACAAATGGATGCTCAGGTACCTTGAAACTATGAACAAAAATGTGCTAGATCAACGCTTTGAGTGGATGGAGATCATAAGCAGCGCCATATCCGAGCAGCTCCAACAACTCACCACAACAGGGAGATTCTACATGAACTCCTACGTAGTCTACACTGCAGCTTCGGAGAGGGATTATCCAGTACTAAGCCGATGCGGGGTTTGGCCCCAGGTAAAAATATATGAGTACTACCCATAGCTGAAGCTAGAGAACAGTATCCCATAGTTCACTAATATCAATGATGCTTTCTTCTATGGCATCGTCTACCTTTTGAGGCCAAATATGACTCATGGTCGGATGACCAAGAGCATAGTCACAGCGACGGAGAAGTGGGGGGCACTATTTACCCAATTCCCCACCTTCACCTATCTCAGAGCGTCCAACTTATTGGGGGAGCCCACCAAATGGCTGAGATATGTCGGCCCCAAGTTGATCCTGTTAGAGCTGTCCAGATAGCTCATAACCTACCATGAGAAATGTTTGAAGAGAAAGAAGGGTGGAGCTCCTTCCCCCTTACAATGGGCAGATACACCTGCATTTCTCACCACAAATCCTGGGAAATGTTTACCGAGCTAGAACTGCTCAATCTGAAGCACAACTTCCCAGCGAGACCTACTTTTGATCCAAGGAATTGCCTTCCCAAGGCAAAACTCGATCCAATCCATATTCCACAGATTGAGGACATCTATATCGACCTGTACCATGAGGTCAAACTTAGAAGGAAGGACCACTCCCGCTTGGCCTTGGCAGATATTATTTAATACGGCGTGGCCATTGTCCCAAAGGGTTATCAAACTACCGATCAAGAAGTTGATCAGGTGTATCTAGACAAAAATGGGGATAACTGGCCATTTGCT
The DNA here is from genome assembly GCA_019776745.2 of Taxus chinensis. Taxonomy (NCBI): domain Eukaryota; kingdom Viridiplantae; phylum Streptophyta; class Pinopsida; order Cupressales; family Taxaceae; genus Taxus; species Taxus chinensis. Next base: position 106,907,677 of record CM034150.1, on the reverse strand, counting down.
ACAATCGACAGAACAAAAGCACCTTAGACCATTGAAGAAAGGGTCAAGGAGAAATTGTGGAGGACAGAACACTGGTGCAGAATGAATGGCCTTATCTACCTCGGGGTATATTTCACTACATCCCCATTGGGCAACGCACATGTCAAGCCAAAGCATCTACCAAAGGTCAAAGGCAAGGATAAAGAGGGTGAATCAAGCTCTGCTCAAGAAGGAGCTCCTGAAAGTCCTCCTTCCGCTGCACAAGAACATATTGTAAGTCTCATATCCCCAGAGAAAGAAAGAGCGGAAGGTGTTCCGATGGGAACATCCACTCAGGGTGTCGCCACTGCTACAACTACTGAGGTCCCTTCTAGCCCTTCTCTCTCTCCTCCTTCTCCTCCTTGCGTGACCCAAATGACCATTCCTTTGGTTGTATCCTCTCCCCCATCTTCTACGGTTCCCCCTTCCTCGCCATCCATCTTCTCTTCTCTCACGGAGCTGTCCCCCACCATTTCTTCTCTCATCTCTTAGTTCCCTTCCATTCCCATGTCTACCTCCCCTGCAGTATCCCTTGCTCCTGTGAGCACTTTCTCGGCCTCCCTCTCGATGCCGCCACCAAGTGTCTCTACCCATTTCCCCTCATCCACTACAGCTTCTCCCTCTGCTACCTCAGGTCCCGTTCCCTTAAGTCCAACGTGGATCTCCCAGCATCTGAACCAGCAAAAGAGGAAATTTCCTATCACACTGATGGACTTCTCTGTCATCCCAGCAAAGGGGGCTAAGAATAAAAATCTTATAACCCGCTTCTCTCAGAGTGCATCAGGAGAAAGTAATGGAGATTGCATATCCCGATCCTTCAAAGGGTAAAAAGGATCTGTCTCCGAAAGATTATACAGTGACCCAAGTCACAATGGGAATGTCTTTGGAAAGTCTTCAAGGAGAGGCCCTATCTGCAGTGGATGCCCTTTGCAAGAAACTTCAAGAAGCAAAGGAGGAGAAGAGTTTACTAAAAGAACAAAACAAACATCTTCTCCATGCCCTACAGAAAATGGGCAGTGCACCTCCTATAACTGCCACTGAAACTCCTGAGGTCCTAAGTCAAGACAAGATAAATGAGTACGCCAAAATTGGTGAACAAGGTATGGTAGTTTCCACCTGGAGGGATCAAATCCTCAAAGACAGCGAGGAGGTAATAGTCAAGTTCACCGAATTATATCAGAATATCAGTCGGGCGAACAAAGAGCTCCAGGCGATCGTAGGACCTATCTCTGAAGAGTTGGATCATGCAAGGTTGCAACATGAAATATTCTAGAAAATGCTTGACTTCTCAGTCAACGATCTGGTGAAATTTGGCATTTTCAGTCACCCCAGGGTACCCAGTAAGATCCTTGTTGTGTTGGATTACCGGGTCGACCAGATGGAGTTCGTCTTGGAAAAGATTGATAAAGTCAAGGAGGAAGCCCTGGATGTAATGCATCAAATGGAGCAAATTGTTCTGAGAATGTCTCAAGGCTTGCTTACTCCTTCTTTCACCTTGAGGAAGGTAGATGAAACTATCGAAATCTTTAAGGAGATCGACTCGTAAGTGTTAGGGCTAGAAGCCACTTTTGACACTGAATGCATCAACAACCTTCTAGCTTGCCGTGATTTTGTGGGGTTCCTGATGGAGGCAGGAAATGAATATTTCAAGCTCCCTGAAAAACTCAGAAATGAGCGGGAGACTTGTGAGGTCATCAGCGATCATACAAAGGGTCCTTCCCAGGATCAACTTCATCCAATGATCAATAAATTCATGGAATATCAAACTTAGTTCCACATCACCTCTCTCGAACAACAGCAGAAGCAAGATACCCCCCTTCCAACCATGAGACGATGATGAATAGCTTCCTTCCTATTGGCTTACTTTTGGTAAATATCTAAGAATATGTTGGTACAAATGATGACCTCATCCATGTTGCACCATGGGGTGTTGTCATCCACCAAGTTGTCCAAAGTCAACATTGACTTTTAGATATTTTGTAGATATTTTGTAATTAGTTGTTGGTTGCTTTCTGCCTTCTCTCTTCTCCTTATTCTATATATACTTGGATACTTGTATTCAGGGGGTGGATACTTTTCAGATGAAAAATAGAAGTAAGAAGAAAAGACTGAGCTTTTTGTAACAGAAGAAACTATTAATACAAATATTAAGACTTTGTGTCGAATATGTGTGTTATGAGCATTTAATATTTCTTATCTCAGATTTATGCATTTATTCTGTTGAATCTATCTCTACTTTTTTTCATTTATTCATCAGTATTGCTTTGTTCATCTATGCAAGTAGGTTCGGCTCTGTTTACTACCAGCCCAAAACATAGACCCTCTAACCTTTCTGCTTTGGAATTCATTTCTTTTCTCCCTTTAGATATTTTCTATCTTCCCACCTTGTTTCTTTCCCTTCTTTTCACAGTTGGAAGTACCTCTACTGGGATGATATCCCAACCCCCAAAGGCAGAATATTGTGAGACTTGCACAGATTCTTGCTGGTAGAATAGCAATAAACTAGTTTCGCTTTGCTGACTCAAAGAGGGGCTATGCCCTACACCCTGTTGGCCCGTCTATCCATAGATCTATCCACCTGACATTTTTTCAAGCTGACAAAACCATAATTTCTTAATTTTGACCTTTACACTCTCATAACTAACATTCTCATCCCTTTTTTCTTTTAATTTTCTATAACTCTTTCTCTCTCTCCTATCAAGTGATTGTCCACCACTTTATCACATCACCAACCCACTTAAAGGGAACTCCCGTGATACTAATAAAAACTTGTTGGGGCATCCAAATGCTTCACTCAGGTAAATTAGGAAGTCCACCTCACTCTTCTATCATTTGTTCACTGATCTACACATGTCTACGGTCTTTAAAGTGTTATTACTTCATAGCTGGGGTAAATTAGGAAGTCCACCACACTTTTCTATCATTTGTTCACTGATCTACACATGTCTACGGTCTTTAAAGTGTTATTACTTCATGATAAAAATTTAAAGAGGGGAAAATATAGACACCCTAAAATATCAAATTACGCAATCTAAACCTCTAAAATCATCTTGTAGTTACTTCACAGTACATTTCAACAACGTCTAACCATCTTTGATATATTCTGCTATTTTGCGACCTTTAACGACATTTTATGGTATCATTCCCAAAACTTTCCTAATCATTCCTAACACTCACACATGGTCTTGAATTATTAAATATTCACAGTATGAACCTTATTACATTCATATCTCATTCCTAGAATTAAATAATTAATCCTATCACTTTTATTATTCATCCCCTATCTCATTAGTTAATTTTATTAGCTAATCACATATTAAAATAATTAAATAAGTCTTACATTATCCACTTACATCTCACCTACTATCCAATTAGTTAATATGACTTCACTAGTCAACATATCAAGTTAACTAGATTAAAACAAATCTATTAAAGGTTTAATCATTAAATATATGCAACAGGGCAAATTTAGATTAAATCAAATCATGCATTTGAGTTAACTAAACATATCTCCCACAAAATAATGTCATTTCAAAATTAAATCAGATCACTCCAAAATCTAAAATTCATGCCACTTTTTTGGGTGAATAAAACAAAAGACATTGAATTAATATTTAATGTTAAATATACAAAAGCATGTGAAACCTTTTCCAACTCAAAAATAACTCATCCATGCAAACTCAAATCAATTATTCAACTCCTCAATTAGATTAGAAACAAAACTAAACAATCAAATCATGCTTCAGTTAACTTCAGATCACACAAGTTGACCACACAAATCAAGGATTTAGGATTTTCTCCCCTCATTTATAAATAATCACTCATTCTTCAACAATTATCAACTTTGGAAGCTTTGAAATTTTCATCATTATTATGTTGGATTATCATTCAGACTCACAATTTGTTATGTTGTCCAATTAATCATGAATCAACAATCAAATCATTCATTCAATCATGTTGTTCGTAGCTTTAAATATACTTCCATTCATAAAGCCTTTCGAGAATCCACAAACAATGTGATTAAGAGATTCAACAATCTTGGTGCTTCATTCCAAGCTTTAGTGATCTCATCTGAGGTTACAAGGAGATATAAAGGAAGAAATGGTTTTATTTTATTTGATTTGTTTCTTTCGTTATGTAGTATTTCTTTGTATACAAATGGTGATTTGAAACAAGAAATTTACATGTATCATTCTAAAGGGTTTGAAGAACCTAGTAAGGAATTATATTTTTGTAAGCTTAAAAAAGTTTTTATGGTCTTAAATAAGCTCATATATCTTGGTATGCTAAAATAAATAACTTCTTTCAAGAATTTGGTTTCAAGAATTGTTTTACTCATAATGATTTTTTTGTAAAATTTGAAAAACATCATATTATTATTATTATTATGTATGTTTATGATCTCTTGATTACTGGTAGTGATAAGAATCTATTTCTTAGAATCAAAGAGAAGTTAAAACAACATTTTGAAATGACTTATTTAGGACTGTTATATCATTTCTTAGGCATGGTTAGTTGTTAAAACCACAAATATATTGTTGCATCTCAAACACAATATGCTACTAGCTTTATTAAAATATTAAATATGATTGATTGTAAGTTTGTCTCTATTCCTATGGAATTTGGAATTAAATTAGATCCAAAACCTTTTTGTGATAAATTTAATCCTACTTTATATAGACAACTTGTTGGTATTTTGATATATTTAACTATTACTAGGCCTGATATTCTATGCAGTTTGAATTGTTTCTAGATTTATGCAAGATCATTATGAGGACCATTGGAAAAACGAAAAAAGGATTCTTAGGTATATCAAAGGTAAAATCAATTATGGTTTGTATTATTCTTCTTTTGATGATGCAAATTTATTTGGATATTATGATTTTTACTATGTTGTTGATACTATGGATAGAAAAAATACTTTTGTATATTTTTTTATGTTGGGTGCATGTGCAATCACTTGGAGTAGTAAGAAGCACCCAACAATATCTATTTTTACTATTGATCTGTAAACTCTTCAACTTTGGAATTATCCACAAAATCAAAAATTAACGTCGTTCTTCTACTTTCTATTAGAAAATGACAGAGATAGCTAGTGAATGAATTTTGTTTATGCTTAGAATCCACAATTGTAGGAAAGGAAAGAATATAAACTCATAAACACCAACAAGTTTTACCCTAGAAACCTCCAGAGGAGGAAAAACCAGTCAAGAAGGGCAATTTCTCTTTCTTCCCACTTTATTGGCCAATTCTGAAAACAATAAGTACATAAAATACAATAAGTATGAAAGAGAAGTAGATAATATATCACACTTCCTCCCAATTATTTGTTTACTCTGTCCCAACACTCCTTTCTTCTACAAAACACAATTCCAACACTAATAACTTCTTGCTCACTTGCTTTCATGCTTCGATGATCTTGTTCTCTTTTACAAACATGTATTTATAGCCTTTCTCATGTCCTCCCATGCAATGGAGAATGGGAAAGGTCATGGAGGAGAAGAGACATGGAAAACCTTTCAAATTTTGTGGTTGTTCATTTCATATTTTTGTTTTCTTTCTGAAAGAGTCAGGACCGCCGCCTAATGCAGACCGGCGACCTTAGGACTGCCACCTTGGTTAGGCGGCATTTCTATAACCACCACTCTACAAAAAGTGGCGGTCCTGTTACTATAAAGACAAAACCTCCATTTATTATTTTCCCTTCTTCGTGATGACTGATCTGATGAAGTAGAGTAATTTTGGATCTCTATGGATCAACTACTGAAGCAACACATAGAAGTTTTATAGAAGTATAAAAGGAAGCTACGTGATTGAAAATATTGTAGGATGAAGTTCATATAGGCATCAAAAGAAGCACACTTCTTTTATGTGACAACCAAAGTTGCATTGCTCTTGTAAATAATCAAGTTCAACATCAAAGACATAAACATAATGAGATTCATATGCACTTCATTCAGGAGAAAGTTCTACATGGTGACATAAATTTAAAGTTTGTTTCCACTTAAGATCAGGTTACAAACTTAAGTGGAAACAGATTTCTACAGAGTTCAGTAAATTCCATGTTATGTTGGGAATTTCATATTTTGGTTCAAATGATCATGTGAAATACTTTGATCTTCACCTTTAAATCAAATGAGCTATGGCCTTTCAGAGTTTCCCTTGAGGGGGAAATAAGAAGGACAATAGGTGGATGATGAACAATAAAACCTCTTAATAATTTTTTTTGTAATGCCACCTCTTATCAACTTGATTATGAAAATTATAAACTCCCTATATTATTTCCATTTTATTTAATTAAATTGTTACTATGTGATTTTACTTGTAACACCCAACAAAGCATTAGATATGAGATTTTTGTAACTCCGTAATATTATGTAGGATTTCATAGGTAATCATGTTATCTTGATCATTTCTATTGTTCCAATGTACTACGGTTTTTTACAAAACCCGCAGAGAACTTGCTTTATACCATGACCTCTTAAAGTCCACATAACACTAAGCATTGTACCATGGCTTTCATAAACCTATGGAACACTTTCATTTGGTTTGTGGCTTGTTTAATTTTGTGGAATACTATAGCAGTGAACCACAACACTGAAGTAGTATATCGCAAAGTTACAAAATACACAGAAAAATGTTTTTTTACATGCTAGCCTAAATCACTAAGATCATTTATGGATTGTAAGTCCATTTGTATAAAAATGAAATTTTGCATGTTTCCCTACTTAACATTAAGGGGGATTATATTAAGTGGGAAATTGAATTAATAGAAAAATGCCAAAGACTAAAAATCATGGCTTATGAATTAAATTTAAAATATAAGTATGAGTTGAGCCATCATTAAGAGTGACCCAAATTGGTCACCCACCTTTTATAAAGCAAGGTGATCTCATTAGAGATAGGTAATGAAACTTACATAGCAATATGTGAGCAAGAAACGTAAGCTAAGTGAAGATACATGATGTGAATGAGGAGAAGAATGATCTCAACTCATGAACAAATGTATTAGTAATTTATAGTTCCTCCTTAAAGGTGTAACTACTGGAAATAGTGGGAGTGATGGGTTAAACATATATTCTCAATAAAGATAAGTGATTTTCAATGGGTTTTTTAGCTCTCATGGTTTTCCCACTTATATCTTATGTTCTTATGTTATGTTGTGCTCATTTATTTTCATGTTTATTCATACAATCTAATATCTAATTCATACTATGATATAATTCATATTAACTTATTGTTAAATCATAAACTATAATTCTTCGATTGTTTATTTTGGTGGATATATAAATTTGTAGTATTATCTATCCCCACATTTCTTGGCAAAAGTCGGCTAGTAAATGTGAAATAGTGTAGGTAAGAGTGATTATACAATTATTGTATATAATTAATTAGTTGTAAAGAGGTTTGTGAAAATAATAAGGTAGTGGGTTATATACCCAACACCATTAACCATTGGAGATGGCATTTCCTATGGAAAAACCAAAACAAACACCATCACCTATGGTGATATCATCGGCCTTGTTTGAAGCCTTAAACTTAAGAGGTGAAAAGCATGGGGAATGAAGGCTAGAAGGTAAATGAATACAAATTATGAAGTTTTAAGGTGATTGAAAGAAAGGATAATGGCGTGCAATAAGAAGAAGTAAGTGGACATAATGGGGCAAGTATACATAATGAGTATAATGTCAGAAAAAAGGAAGGAAATGATGCATGCATAGGGTGACTAAGGTGAATAATGACATATCTCAAAAAATTTGGTCTATCCCATATGGCAAAGTCCTATCATACCCAAATATTAATAGGCCCCTTAAGGAACCTACTAAGGAGGAGAATGCATCAACATTCCCTACACAAATAAATTGTTAGCAAGCATAAAAAATATGGTGTATACAAGAATCATAAAGAGTTGAATGAAAGGATTAAAAACTTATAAGTTGTGCTTGGAAAAATCAATTCAAGGGTGAAGCAAGGATTGGCAAAGACCATAGAATGGGGTCTTAAATTTTGAAGAGAGTGTCAAGATGATTATTAGGATGTGGAGAGGATAAGGTATATGGATAAGATGTTTTCCAATTGTAAGACAATGAACAAGATAATAAAAGACACAAAGTGATTGAATTTTTTTCGTGGAAGAAGATCAATAAATATTTTTGAGGATATTAAAACCAATAAAAGGTGAGAAACCTATGGAATGGGTTTTGTATATTTATTTTCTAAGGAAATACAATATTTTAAGTATGGGGATATGTTGGTAGGAATAAAATGGCTTCTTACAATTGATCCTACAAGTTGCATAAGTGAAAGATGTGTGATAACATGACTAGCCATAAGATGAGATAACCACAGAAGAATATTCTCAAAATAATCCTCAAGAAGGAATGGACATATGACAGGCACGAAGTGATCCAAGATCTAGATGATCATGAGATAGACCACTAACATAAGGAGAATGTCCATCATAACTAAGTAATAACTATGATGAGATAAGGTTCTGAAATAAGAATATGAAGGAATATTTGCAAGAATCTATAAAGGCATATATAAATTGTAAATCGTCAAAATTAATGAGGATACTTCATTTTGTATTTAATATGTAATAATTTAAAATGTGATCATGATCCTTTCAATAGAGAGTTGTGTAAATATTTTTTAGGGTTTCATGCACAATTGAGTGCAACTAATATGTTGAAATTCTAATGTAAATTTATACAGGATTCATGAATATGTGTGAAATTATGCATATATTCATGTAAATTTTAGCATTCTTTAATGCATTTGATGGAGATTATATTTTTGTGTGTAAATTATGGATGTTTTACTTAGCATATGCATAAATTATTATATCTCTTATAATATGGATAGTGTTCATGTGTTTGATAATGGTTTGATGTTGTAGTTGAGAGTTGGGATTTTTTAAGTTTTGAGGTAGGATCTTTGTGACAAGTATCTATTGTGTGAATTCCTAATATTTATGCATCACTCTAATAATACAAGGTCATTTTTTCTACTTTGATGCTATTTGGGAGAGATCTCCAGGTGATATCTTGATTGAAAGTTCCTATGAAGATGGATTCATTTTATTTTTTATTTGATGTACAAAACCTAGGTTAACCTAGCCCAATTTTTCACTTCAAGGAATAATCTACGTGGCCACATTAAATCAAGTACATGCTTGAATTCTCCCTTGAAGTGTAGTAAATCAACCATGAGGACCTAACTACTGAGAGAATTGTGAGGATTAGATGCTAGTCTATGAAATTAAGAAGAGATAAGATAAAAATAAACCAAAACTATTTCAATATACATATCCTATATGAGGTTGTTATTCAAACCCTAACTGACACAATTCTATAAGAAAACCTCATTATGCTCATTGATTAATAATATTTACAACATCTTGTGCATAGCTACCTAGTTTACACTATGATCTAGGCTCAATTGTTATATAATGCATATTGAAACCCTACCATTTACAAGAAATTACATCACATTATGTGATCAAACTTGACATTACACAAGGTTCTTACATAACACAAATGGTGGAATCATCCGATTGAAAACAATAATATTACAAATGATGTTGACTTACCTATTTTTCAAATTGTATACATTGGGCTGACTTGTGTTTACATCAAGTTGGGTTATGTCATGGATTGTTTTGAATTTATCACTTATTTAGTAGATGTGATGCAGTTAATATGTTTATGGGTAGGATGTAGGTGATCTCGATATTATAAGTAGCTTCTTTTATATCTATTTAAATGCATTGCTACACTAGATATAAGGGCATTCAAAATCCCATGATGAAATAGTCTAGAATGTGGTGTTAAGGAGTAGCACATTTATAGATGTATGCAAAGGCCGAGTGAGATTGAAACATTTGGGACAATAATGTGGTGTTTGATTGTATATAATCCTACAAGAATTACATTTTTTGTTATTTTAAGCCATATTTGACAGAGTGTGTGAAGTATGTCTATAATTTCTTGTTAATGAATAAAACATATTATTTTGCTATAATTATGCTACATATGAGTGTGTTATTTGTTAAGATTGTGTAAGCTAAAACAACCTTTCATTGGGAGCCCTAACTGTGATTGTATTAATAAGTCCTAGCTAGGAAACAAAATAGGCATTCATTTGATAACCTCATTGATGTCTACATCATATAGAAAGACATAACAATTACGATGAAAGCATGCAATATAAATAAATACATGTTAGGCATATGAAATTGTATCATTGGAAAATGATTGTACACTATAAATATGCAATTAAGTACCTATAACACATGTATATGAATTAATCATGCATAAAATAAATCTATAACAATAAATAAGGCCTAACCAATTATTGAAAAGGAGCGCAATGTGAAAAGGGGAAGATTTTGTCTTATCTTATGATTGGAAAACAATAGCCATATTCTAACATTTTAGATTAGGGATTTTAGGGCATACAAAGTGAAACCATGAAAGTCAAAGTCAATATATCACTTTGTTTAAACTCATTCCAAACTATAGTGTTTGGAAAGTACATTGTCTACACGATGAAGATGATATTTTCTAGAAACTGAGTCAAATAGAAAGTTTATTTGATGATTGGACTCATCTTATTGTTCTTATGAAAAACTTCACTTAGAACCATGCATATTTTCTCAAATCATATGAAAATGAGACTTCTTCATCCTAATCCTAATAATGCAATGTGTCTCTAAACATGAACTTTGATACTACAATGATTGTTGTAATGATTTTTTACTGAATCCTTGCAAAAATATTTGAATTTCGTATATTTCCTTTCAGTTTTTGAAGAACGAAGTAACTCTTTATAGATTCTAGATGCCTAAATAAACTAGGGTACTTGTGTATTTATAGAATTCATTGAATTCAAAATAGGACCCTATTGGTGCATATAACAAATTAAAAAATTGTAAAAAGTGAAAAAATGACAACATGACCAAGAAAGTACCCTAGCTAAAGAAAACCCCAAAAGGAACTATGAACATACTCCATATTTTGGACATTCCAAGAACGTGAGAGAGAATATGGGAGGAGAGAAAAGAAAATGAAAATTTACACAAAGAAAGATCAGCAATGATGTGTGGTTAACGCCTACTTTGAACCAACAATTACCAAGTATATAAATACCCTAGAATTAACACCTAAAAAATGTCTAGGGGCCTATTTTAGGTGCTTATAAATATTAATTATCAAAACTATAACTATTAACAATGTAGAATATCAATAAATATTTTTTAGATTAATTGTAAAGTAGAAGCTAAATTCAAGCTTTGGTCCATCCTATTTATCAAATATTATATAATGTTTTCTCTATTTGGTCTGTATTTGGTTTGAATTGAATAGTTTGAGAGCATGTCTTAAAAATATTGTAATTAGGTAAACTACTACATTATATCCCAATGAATGATGTCCAATGCAAGTTTTAGGTGTAGGGTTGATATGTTTAAATTTATTATAAAAAATTGGTATGAGTTTAATAATGAACATGTTATGAAATCATAATTTTAGAATATAAAAAATTGAATAATATCTAAAGTAAATAGAAGAAATTCTCTACTAATTTGTTTTAAAAAAAACTCTTATACATTAATTGATGTCTCACTTTCACTCAGTGGTGAATTAATAATTTACATTTAACTTAAAAGTAATTAAAATATCGAACACATTTAAATTAGGTAGAATATAAATATTAAAAATAAAAAATATTTTTAAATGGATCTATAATTTACATTTTAAAAGAAACATAGATTACCAATTATTCAAAATAATTTAAATAAACTTATTAGTCATAATCCATTAAAACATAATTAAATATTATAAAACCAAAAAACTTACAACATTATTGTTATATATATATATATAATATAAACATTGCTAAATATTTTGATTACCAAATGTTTATTAGAAATGGAGATTGTTGATGAAATGGAGATGAAATTTAAAAGGAAACGTGGAAAAAAAATTGTGAACAATGAAGAAAGGTTAAAAAAATATTTCAAAAAATTATTAAATTTAATACTTTGTTTTTAAATTTATGATTTTAAAAGAATATAAAATTAAGTGAAAATTTATTAGACATATTGAAAAATATTTTATAAAATATTTTATAAAATAAAATATTTAAAATATATTTTTTTTAAAAAATGATTGTAAATTTGAAAGATTATATTTTAGGTTTAATTGTATGTATTTTTTATTATCATCAAATAGAAATTACAAGGTAAAGAGAAATACAAACCAAAGCTTGTCTTGAATAGTTTCTCGCATTCTCCTCAAAATAAAAAAAACATTCAAAAATAAATTAATTTAATATCTTATTACCGTTGAAGAAGAGACAAAAATCTTACTCATAAGTAATGTCTTGTAAGTATATATATATTTTTTAGGTATCTATGAAACATTAATTTTGAAAGGTAATAATTGTTGTAAGGCTCAAAAAAAACTTTCAAACAAGAATCCCCGTGAGAATGTTATATTGCATATGCACGTGATAAGTCTTGTGTAACATTTTTATCCAAGGTCAATATGAAATAATTATTTTTCAAAGATTTTTGGATGTTTTTGTTTGTTATCTTAATTATAGCGGTAGCTTTCCACCTAAATAATTGCTTCACTTTTTCATTATAGTCCAAGAAAGATTTTGTGCTACAGCTATTCATGGTGTATTTTATTTCAAATTTGTTATATAGTTTTAGTTTATTGAAGGCTGTTATATTGATTGATGATTTTATTAGTTTTTTTTAATAAATTTGTGTTAAGTTATAATAGATGATTTTAATTTAGTCCTATAAGTATTTTGGGTTTAAAGAAAAGCAAAAAATAAATTCTAAACATAATATGTTTAAGATTTTTTTAATGATTTATTTGAAGTAAGAAGGAAAATTGTCCAATAATTATCAAATTTAAGGTTCACAATTTTTATCGACTTTTTATTGTTCCTTTAATGTCATTGTAAATTACTCTTATCAGCATAATTATATTGCTTAAATTATTATTATTTTGTAAATTGAGGGATTGGACTATTGGTGAGTTATGAGTAGTTTGTAATCACCAACTTCAATTATATTCCTGGGTGAGCCCGGTGGAAACTTTTAATAAGTGGTAATGGGGATACCTTGAGATAGGGGTCACACTTATCCTTGTGGACCAAGCAAAACACACCAAAATATTACGAATCTAACTGACCCTCATGTCCCACTTTAAGAAGGTGCTCCTCCATTAATCCAGTCTAATTCATAGTTCCGGATAATAATAATAGCTATGATGTGGGGCATTTGCACACTGCTCCAAAAATTAATCGGTAACACTCACAACCTCACCTCACTCTTTGAAACTCTTAATCACTAAATATCCGTTGATGCTTTTAAACTACCCAAAACAAAATGTTGATTTATACTTTCCTATAATAATAAAAAAATGTCAAGCTAAAAATTGAAAATACTATAAAGTATAACCATTTTCATTTCAAAATATTGGTAAATGTAGTCAACTTAGTGAGAAAGGGAGGATATTCCCTTCAACGGACAACAACCCTACCCTTATATGAAGATTGCATTTTATTCTTGCCATAATTATGAGTTGAAATGCAATGATGTTAGAAAGATTTGACATGCTTGAAATTGTACTGCAAAATATATTGCAATATATTTGGAGGACAATGCGTTCCAAATGATACAAGTGAAATGTCAGCCAAAACATCATTTGTCAAGAAAATAAGGATGTAAAATGACTATGGTTGAGAATACACAATAAATTATATGCTGGATATGGTCGGCCATGTTCCAAACCTTATGATTTATTTATTTTAATCATGGCCACTTTTCAATATCTTTCATTGCGTCATCTCTATCATACAATAATGCTTCCCTATTTTAATGTAGGACAAAAGTGACATTATTGAAAGTCTAATATTATCTTTTTCCCATTAATTGTGTGATATGACATTTTGGTTATATGTTAATTAAAAAAATAATTGTGATAGTTTTTTTTAATTAATAAATAATTTATTTTTTTGGCTTGGGATATAATTAGAGGGTTCAATCCCCATAACTAGGCAAGACAACCCATTTATTCAGCGAACATTCAAAAGAAGGTCAAACCATGTGGGGTCAATTCACTCTCAAGAGGGAAGTGACCTACCAATGGTCTTCTCAAAATGGGAAAACACTACCCATAACTTTCTTTGTGATCCAAGAGTCGTTATTTTCTCTTCGTCGTGGCCCCAAATTACTTCATAATTAATTTATGATACAACCAAAAAATAACAATTATACAAAAGTCTCGCCCCTACAACACCAACCTCCTCACTTTCCAAATCCACCCCTCTGAAAAGGGATGTCAAAAAACAACCCCATTAGGGAAGGGGGAACAACTTCACCTTCACTAGTCTTCTTACATAGAAAGTGGCTAAGAGAGGCACTACTCTTTAAAAAAATTGTGATAGAAAGGTCAATTGCTTGTTTCGCCATTTTCTTAATCAACATTATCCCTTCATTTTACCTTTACTATTTATAACTTTTATTCACCCTCTAATTAAATGTATAATAGAAAATGAAGTATAGTTTTGTTTTTTCCTTATTTTGTCTTTATAACGAAAATTCCAATGCACCCATTCTTTTCAAGTATCACTTGCAATGTCGCTTTTAATACTATTTAAGATTTGCCTTCATATTAATATATTATTTTAATATAAATAAACCTATTAAAATATTCAGAGCATTACTATAGTTTGATATCGATTGTTGGTAAGTACTCATATCCTTTTCAATAAATAGAGAATGATTTAACAAGGTTTGTTTGCGGATGAAATGATAAGACAATTATAACAATTAGAGATTTGATGTTTTCAAAGTTTATAAGATAGTGAAAAGAGTTTCTAGAAATGTGTGTAAAATTTGTTTTCATCAATGATGGAAGAAAATATAATAATATGATAAAATTACACAAATATTTCTAAACATTTTTTTTGAATATTTTTCCATTCTCATTGTAATTATCATTATAAATATAACAAATTTTATTTTATCATTTTAAATATCACTATATTCTTATTATTTTCCATCTTTTATGTGTTTAAATCCAACCATTTTTTAGAAGGTTAGTGTATATTTAACTTTTTAAATAATTCCAAATTTTTATTTGTAAATTTGTGTTTGCCCAAATAAATTTAAATATAAAAAATGATTACAACTTAAATAATAGATTATATCATGATAGAAAATTATCATGTTTTCTTGATGTAAAAAATACAAAGTGGAAAGTGATAAATTATATCGTTTGATTCCATAATCCAAAAAAAATTAAAGTCCTACAAAATAAATAATAAACAATATTGCACTAAAAAACTAAACCATTACTCAAAGTACATAACCATCACCACATAGACAACTACATAATACATTATTTGTGATTGAAATCCTTTGAAGTTGCTTATTCAGGTAGTATTCCACCAATGGACTTGTCATGTCAGTGGACCTTAAGGGTAGTTCTCAACATCATAGAGGCTTATATTGGATACAAGCAACTCTGGGTCATTAGCATGTACCTTAAAGCACTAAAAACATGAGAATGTCCCATTTTCCAATAAGAATCTTAAATTTTGTTGTTGTATCTAAATCTGAGGAATTGAAAACATCAACTAAGAACTTTGAAGCACCACTTTTATTGACAAAGAGAGGAATGACATGGGAAAGACAAAACAGACTAGCCCAGTAGTCCTAACCAATCAGCCTATTAGAAATAATGATATAGCATTTTCAATAATGGGAATATGGGCGTCTTTCTCAACTTTATAAACATGGGAGGGTGGACCAACATAGGAAGTCAAAAGGACCAAAGGTGGAAGGGCTACTATAGAGTTTAAAATCATTCCCAAGCTTGAAAGCAACCCCGGAAGTAGTAATAAGAATAGAATTAAAATTTTACAATATTGAATTAATTTTCTCATCCAAAACCTTAAATTTTTGGCAGAATTCACTTACTAACAATTTTTTTAGACATCCCAAAAATACACATCACATATTACAATGTCCAAAAATAATATTTGGTGTATTATTCACTCATATTCCACTTATAGAATTAATAATTAATTCTATACACTATACACCACTTTGGATAATTTAATTAGTTATTTAAATAAATAAAAATCAATTATCTACTCACCTTCCACTCATCTCCACTTCACTATCCAACACACTTAAGTTGAACTTGTCACTCCACCCAAGTTCTTGAATTCTACAAACATGGAAGAAAATATTCATGTACAACCAACAAAATCAAGAGCCATCCAATTTGAAATAAACCCTCTTAATTTTTGATTCAAAGTCTAACTTCCCAGAACAAATTAGCCATGCTAAATAAGGAAATTGAAATCAGTATCCTACAACTCAGTCAATTCCACCTTCCTCAATCCATGGCTTCTTCTGCATCTATAAATAAGAAGATTTATTCTTCTCAATTCATCATTGGAAGCTTAGAGAATTTATAGTGTTACTCTGCCAAAATATCATTAAAAATCACTTATGCACACCCTTATGTTATCCAACTGATCAACCACCAATCTAAACAATCAATCAATCATTCACCCATTCATTCATTACTCATAGCTTAAAGTACATCCATTTGGAGCATTCGTGGAGAATCCACATATCAAAGAAGCATTTTCAACTTCATGAAGGACCCAACAAGAGTGTCACTCGACCCCACTCTTCATCTGGTCCAATATGAGGTTGCAAGGAACTTGCTAAGAAAGTTTTGCCTTCATTTTTATAGTCTATTCTTTCTCATTTATGCATTTTTACTTATACACATTTTGGTGCTCTCGGTCGAACCCCATTGCTTTCTTGTTCATTTTTTGTCATTCTAATCTCATTTTCATGTTTCTTGTGTTGTTTAAAGTTCACTGACCAATTTACAAGTCATTTCGTGAGTTGGTTTGAGAGTTGTTTGCAAAACACCAGACAATTTGGCTGTATTCTAACATTTTTTTGCAAGTACAAGTGATTCGCACTTCTTTCATCATCTCTATGCTAGCGTAGCTTATGATTTATGTTAGCGTTCATGTTTTTAACTTTTTTATAGATCTTTGTTTCCACTTCATTCCTTACGCTAGCGTGTTATTACCTGTGTTAGCATGTTATTCCATGTGCTAGCATGATATTCCTTGCGGTTGCATGTTATTCCATGTGCTAACGTGTTAGCCTTACACTAGTATGTGCAAGTACTTTTGTTAGCGTTGATGTCCTTGGTTAACGGGCAAATGTAGACACAAAATCATGCGCTTGGGTACATTTCTAGCTCCTAAATACATGCTTGCATTCATATGATTCCTAAGTAAGAAAAATAGTAATTAACGACTCTCTTTGACCTTTTTCCTTTGCTTCTTGTTTTCTACATTTCCTTTCACACCCCACAACCCAGTCGGTATTTTATTTATTTATCTTTTATGGCTCCAGACACCAGTGTCCAACCAGGACAATAGTGCCCATGTCTCCTCTAGGTGCCCCCCGACACCGTTTCACCTTGATCACTTCTTTTGGGACTCTTTTAGCTTTTGGGCATCATTTTCACTTATGGGTCGGCCTTCCAGTTGTCAATTACAAAATTCAAATAAAGAAATCATATAAATACATAATTGTGTGTTCAAAATAAAGGACCGAGCTCTAAGCATTATTACTATCACCTAAGCTTGCACTCAAAAGGCACCTAAAGCACTTCAAAACATCTACTTGGAATTCAATCAAGAGAAAATGGACTACATTTTCTACATACACTGTATAAGAAGGGGAAGTTCATTTTTCCATCCACACATTCTATTTACATTGCTACATGTAGCTACAACCCGCTATTAAGTTCACCTTCAGAAGGTCATCCTAGGGCACAATTCTTACACATAGTCATAAGAACTACATGGAGTCTGAGATGTAGTGCAGTGCTTGGTCATAAGTTTAATCTATCAAGTGACCACCTGGGTCAATCTGAATCCCCATATTGCATATGTTTTTGGATTTGATGTGGTATTGTGGGTTTTGCAGGTGATATCTATTTTTAGGTTACAAGTACCCTCGATGATCAAGGTGCGACATACAGGTGGTCAACAGGAGTTATTTGCGACACTTGTGTGATACAGTAAAAAATAAGTCCTGACCATTTTCGCAGTCACGGGCACTCAGTAGAAGACTCTAGCAACCAGACTCCCCTGACCTAGTCCAGATGCCCATGTCCATCCTTGTTTGTGGTCTACTGAAAATATAATATCAAAATTGCATAAATTAAATCTGAAAACTTACTCTTCGTTCTTGCTATTACATAGGAAGTATTACACCCATATATATAGGAGAGGTAGTTCCTATATTTAAGGAGATATAATTTCCATAAATATCTCCACACACAACTCCTAAAACAACTTCATGTTATTTTACGTGAGATTTTGTTTTCTCACAAAACTAATATTGTTAATGAGTTGTTTACTCAACAACTCATAACAATATTTACTCACCCACTCATAATTACATTTACAATAATGTAATTAATTATTACAACACATATTATATTATCCTAGATAATATAATCACTCACATAATATTCTATGTTCACACTACAATATAGATATTCCTAACATCTACATAATTTATTTTGAGCATTAACGACACAGATCACCTCCTGTTCAACAGTTTTACCAATCTATAATACTTCGAGATTAAACTAAATTATCTCCCCTTCCTCTTTTCTTAGGTTTTAAAATATTGCATCTTAGATTGCTTGTCTCAAATTTGTACTTTACCATTTATTATCATATGTGACTATGCAATATTTAGATTTAATTAATACAAATTAAATTAAATCATCTAGGTTTGGAGCGATGGAGAAGATCTTCTTGGTAGGTGACCAAAATTTATTATTCTTGTTAGTATGATGATTGGATGTTGTAGAGAAATATTTCAACTTTCCATAAAGGTATAATAGAGCATGTGGTGTTTTGTGGACTCCCCTCAAACATACAAGTTACTGAATAAGTTTTGTTAGGGACAAATTTGTTCAAAGGAGGTATGAAATAAATTAAATTTGTTTTTGCGTGGGAGTTATGTTTTATTTCCATGATGGTTTAAGATCATGGTTGAGCTTCTAGAGGGCAAAGTGTGCCCTATTTACGAATATTGTTCTATAGGCAGTCTTGGGGCACTTCTCGAGCAGTTTTAGACATGGACCTAGTTGAAAGCCTTCAACTTAGAGTTAGAAGGAAATGTAAGATGTTATGGAAATAAAATTCAAAATTATTTCCATAACATATGGTTTGTCTCATGATGATGATATTTGATAGGTCATCTAACTCAATTTGTGAAGAATAAGGTTGTTTGTTTCTCAAGACAGAATTTCTCTGGCTAGAAGATGGAGGTAGAAGAGGCATGCGATAGATTAGTTGATGGTTGGTATCATTGGATAGTGACGAGGGATGAATTTTTTTCTTATTGAAGGCTTTTGGAGGTCTTGAAAGGGACATAAATGGTGCAAACTAGTTGATTTTCTAAAACTGCTTTATGAGCATCTCAATTTAGTGAAAAGGAAAGTTGGCGTGGTTTTCATGTATGGATGTTTCATGATATATAGAAAGCATAGATGTTATCTACAGGTCAAGGGTATTCCAATGACTGGTTACATACCATATTTGAGGTGTTCTTGGGTGATATTGAAGCCCAAAGGTGAAGACTAGTTCTTGAAAACATCTATTTTGAGAAGGATATGGGCCTTCTTGATAGAGTTATGATTAATTTTATTATTGTAAGCTAATTTATGACCATGTATGGTGTTTTTATGTCATATTTGACATGTGTGAGAAATTTTGGATCTTGAATAATCATGATGATGAGGTTTGTGGTATTTAGTGATCCAGGTGATGGGGTTTTGAGTTGTTTTTTAGCTTGTTTAGTGCATTTGAGCATGACCGACCTACATGGGTGCATTATGAATGTTTTTATGAATGTATTGGTATTTTTTGAGTTTTTTTTTTAACTAATGATTAATGACCAACCTCCCTTATGTTTTTGAGTTGATTAAGGTATAAAGTGAATGTTTGAGTTCAAATTTGAACTAGCTAAGAGAGATAGAAAAAGTGCACCCCAAGTGTGACTAAGAAATAGGTATGGAGGAATAATTTTAGAGATGAGAAAGTGTGCAAAGGTATGAGGAGAGTTAGATAGCATGTGTGCAAGGGTATGCGATCAAATCAAGTCAAGTTTGTCCAAGTTTGAGTGAGTTAGAAGGAGGTGTGTTTGATGAGGGTTTGAATGATTTTGGAGCTGAATCTTGTGGTTACCATAAGTTGATTTTTTCCAGTATATATTCAGTGATATTCTTATCAAAATATTGTGTGATGAGTCATAGTCATGTGCAAGTCTCTTGTTGTGAGTAATATCAACAAGGGTTTAGGGGTTGGTGCTCCTTGTAAGGTTGGTGCCTCACTAAAGAAATATCTTGTGATGTGTAATATTCACTTGAGTCTTTTTTGTGAGTAATATCAGAAAAAAAATTTAGTGGTTTTTCTTCCCCTTGAGGTTTTCCAACTTACATCATGTGTCTATGTTCTCTCTCATGCTTCATGTTCATTTGAATGTATGTTGCACACTTAATGAGATAATGTGGAATGTATATGATTGAATGGATGTTACAACACTGGTAAATGAAGTACAAAAATTGTAGGACTGATTCAACCCCACTTCTCAGTCCATTTTTCTTCCAACAATTGGTATCATAATAGTTCATTGATAAGCAAGTTTAATGACTTGAAGGAGATCCTTGAAGCACAAGAAATGGGTAAGTCTTTAGATGTTTAAGTATCCTTGAGGAAGAATTATGAGATAGTTGAGTCTTTGCTTCCTATATTGCAAGATCAGCTCATTAGCATGGAGAATGAACATGGAAAATCCATCAAAAGGCTAGAATCTCAAGTTAAGAGTGTATTTGAAACCCTAAAGGATAAAGAAGATGC
This sequence comes from Taxus chinensis, assembly GCA_019776745.2. Taxonomy (NCBI): domain Eukaryota; kingdom Viridiplantae; phylum Streptophyta; class Pinopsida; order Cupressales; family Taxaceae; genus Taxus; species Taxus chinensis. Next base: position 106,886,653 of record CM034150.1, on the reverse strand, counting down.
TTGTTCCAGGTATGAAGAGAGTTTGAAAACTTTAGGATCTGATTTAGAAGAAGATTCCAATAGGTTAATATGTATGGAAGGTTTGAGAAGAGTTTTGAATCTCTCGATGGGATTTTGCAGAGCCAAAGAGTTGTCAATGACAAAACAAAACTAGGGTTCAAAGGAGAACATGTAAAGAATGATGGTAAAGCTGGTCCAAGCTCTCAAGCAAACAAGAAAGAGACAAAGATGATTGATTCAAAGAATTATAAATCAATTATAAAACATAATGCTATGAGGTATGATTCTTATTTGAATGGTTATTGCCATGTTTGTTATGATTTTGGTCATAGAGCTAGAGAATGTAAAATAAGGTCTCTTAAGAATGGTGTAGGACTCTTCAAAGGTGAATTTCACTCATGTTGTGAGTATGGCCATAGAGATAAGGAATGTGGATGGAACATAAGTGTGTATGATTCAAGACGGAAGAAGAATGATATTGTGTGCCATAATTGTCACAAACAAGGTCATATTACAAAAAAATTCTAGTAAGGTTAAACTTCTAGATTCAAAAGCATATTTCAAGCTCAAAATGGAAGAGTGTTCAAGAAGAATACCCCCATAAATGAGTCTAAGAATTTCATTTCAGATCCTAAGGCCAAGAAGATGGTTGATCAAGCAAGAGAAGTCAAGAGATCAGATTCTCAGTTTGAAATGCATATCATGAAGCCTAATCCAATGAAGTTTGTCAAAGAGGGTTGTAGTGGCATCAAGATGGGAGACAAGTTCAATCACAGAAGCATTTTTGTATTAGTTGAATATCTTAGAACTAAACAAATTCATATGTGTCTCACTGCTATTCAGTCTCATATACATGACAAATTGAAGAAGTTTAGAGTATGGGATACTTCCAGAGTAATAATGTATGGGATATGACTTATCCATGTGGTTTTTGAGTCTTAGTTACTTGTAGGTGTCTAAGTTTGTCATGTTTTCACCTAAAATTGAAGTCAAGTTTATGTTTCCATGGTTCGATTCTATTAGGTATTGCTTTGATCCTCCAAGCTATAGTTAAGGTCCTCATTTGTGTAATTCATGTAATTTAATTATCTTGGTTAAATATGAAGTCTTGATTTCCTCATCTTGAGAAAAGGTTATGCTACATTATTGAGTAAATTTTTCATGTCATGTTGAAGGATGAATTGCATATATAAGTATTTATGAGCATAAAAGTGCATTCATAACTCTATCATGTGTCTTGAAGTCCATAGGTTGAGCCCTTAGATCATTAATATTCAAGGGGGTCTGTATATAAGTGCGAGGATTATTTGTTGTCAGTATGGTGTCTTTTCATAAGTGTTTTTCAAGTTATGTCTTAGAGTGTGTTGTGTCCTAAATTGGGCTACGAGGTCTTAAGGCATGATTTGAATCAAAAGAAGAACATTAAAGGTCTTAAAGTGAATAAGCATGAATCCAAAGGCTAAAGCTATGCAAAGGAATAAATAATGTTGCAAGGTGCATCAAAAGGGGATGCAGGTATTGACATGATTTGTATTACTCAAGAGATCATCTGAAATCATTGAAGAAGTTTGAAGGCTTATAAAGATAAGTTTCTCCAATGAGTAGCAAGTATCACAAGGTATGAAAAAGAGAATCATCTAATCAAGATAATCAAACTATAGAGCATATTCTTGTATCTCAGGTATGAGTTAAAGGTGTGAGGCAATGTCTTGATGTCAAATAAGGATATACTAGCTCTAAGAGGCTAAAGTTCTTGAGAAGTTTGTGTTCTGAACTATGCAAGAAAACTAGAGTGATAGAGATGTGTTTTGATCAAAATATTGAGGCAGAACACCAAGAGGAATCAGGGTAACACCAATGAAACATATTAATATAAGATAGAGAAGAAAAGTGTGATCTAGTAGTCACAAGAGATATTAATGAATTTAGTATGAGGAAGTGCTCTTCCCCAGAGGGAGCAAGTTTTTTCCATCTCAAAGTCACTACCATGAAGTATCTAAGTCTCAGTCTTAGATGCAAGAATGATACAAGTTTTATCATGCTTAGGGTTGTGAGGTATTCAGAAAGTGTTGTAGAGGTAAGATACAGGTATGTAAATGCATAAAGCTTGTTCTATAATGGAAAGGCACGTCATTCTCATGTTTTTTTAGTGTTGCAAGGAGTTATGTACATTGTTAAAGCTTATGGAAGGTTGACTAAGGTCTATAATGTGCCAAGAAGGTTGTCACTTCATGTATGAAGTGTTGAATCTTGCATGAAAGTGATTGAAGAGTGTTAATTCGTTGATAGGGTGATTCATGAAGTTTATAATGTCTGAGTTTATACATGGGTTGGTGTTCATGAGACAAATTGCATGAAGCATGGATTATGTAAAGTATGGTTTTTAGATATGCTCTCCATGTGGTTAAAGGTATGTACATAATTTAACTATTCTTACAAGGTGGTATTTGGTCTCTTGGTTCAAGCTTGAAGTGTGTTAGAGTGTTTATGATTCATAAGAGTTTGATTGGAGAAAGTAAAGGAAGCCAATTGAGTTTGATGGATGCTCTTGCTCTTATGTTGCATTTTTGTTGCAATTCTGTTGCGTTTTTGTTGTGATTCTACTGATTTTTAACTTGCTTCTAAGTTGATGTGCAATCTGTCAAGCCTGCATATGAGTTTTAAAAGGTTTAGTATATGACATGTGTTGAAGGGGAGGTTTTGCAATCTCAACCTCTAGAAAATATGAGGTCAAATATGTTTGCAGGATCTGTAAGATGGACTTCTTGAACTTTGAGTAAACATTACAGAAGTATTGTAGGTGGTTATTTTACACTAAAATGGTGTGCTACAGATCTGATATAGTCCATCAAGGGGGTAAGTGTAGGAAGTTGATGGACAAATATAGGGTCATCCGTGGACGTCATATTGCAAAAAACAATGAAATCTCAACTTGTAGGGATTATTAGCTATACAGGCACTCTAAATTAGAAAAATTTATATAAATATGAATCGTAGCATTCGGAATCTAGTTTCTAAAATAATAATTTTTGTAAAAAACGGACAAGTTTAGCTATATTAAACACTTAAAATTATATGACTTTTTTTTTTTTTTTTAAACTTATAAGATTGTAGTCTGTTTGCCCGCATTTTGGATGACCAAATCTTGTTATTTTTTTTTTCCTTTGGTGAAACGTTAGATGTAGTTGTCTATCTTGGGATGGATTTTATTTTGTATTTTTTTAGCAATATTTTTTTTTTAATGTTTTTTTATGATTTTTTTTAGAAAGGTTGGTGGTGTAAATTAAATCGCAACAATTAGTATGATGTTCACTAATCCAAAGTCACTTATTCATCAGACCTAGGGACATAAAATTTCAACTCTGTCAGTATTGTATACACAATTACATGTGCTTAAGAGGTATAAACTAAATTATTAATGTCACAACTATTGGAAAATACAAAGCTGGAAATAAACTAAGTTGCAGATAAAAGTAGATGCTACAGTTAATCAATAAAGCAGGTAAAAGCATAACACAAGTAAAGGGATAAACTTCTGTAATTCTAATCTATTCATGCAAGGAACTAAAAAAATAAACAAAAAGGAAAGGGGGTTCAGCGAACCCCAAGTGGGCCCTGCCTTGGGTGCTAACCCTTCCTAAGGCTTGTGTCTACAACAAAGTGATAGAAATCAACTTTTAATCAGCAATATGAAGATTCAAAATGAAACTTACAGCAATTCCCTAATTATGGATCAATGTCTTCTATAGTCTCGACATTCTCTTTATATTCAGTAGAGATGCAAAGATACTGACTAAAAATAAGAGTTATATTTTGATTAAGTACATGATCATTACCAAGAAATCCCTAGATTCTTATGCATGCAATCAGAACTGAGATACAACAACATAACTAACTGTTCATTCTAACAATCGGTTATCAAGTTAAATCCACTAGTTCCATAGTTGTATTTGCAAAGTATAATCAGGTATTCGTGTGAGATCTACTTCTTATTGTCATAACTTTTCCTCTTTGGACATGTGCAAGTGAGGTGAAGTTTCCACGTTGATCAAGCTTCTCAAAATCACACTCTTATATATGTATGTGTTCTTCTTTGGCTACAGGTGATTTGCTACGGACGAGTCCCAGTTGTTGCATTTCAATTACTATGGTTAAGTCCCTTTACATTGTGTCAGAGTTTCTTTGGATGCATGTTAGTTGCTACATATAACAACTTCTTGCAAACAAGTATGGCATTCAGACAAGGCACTATTAATCATTTCATTGTATCCAAGAGAGTAACATGGGCATTCAAAATCCACATAATATAGTAAATTAGTAATAGTTATATTAATTAATATAAGTGCCATAAGTTCAATATTTATCATATATTTTCAGTAGTATATGGAAATGACAATTCCAGGGGAGTACACATGGATAAATAAAATACACAAATGAGGCATATAAAATAGTAAATATAAGGGCTCATCATACCCCCAGACTGAGCTTCTTGAATGTCCTCATTCAAGAATTCTTTCTTTTTTCCCCACGTTTCTTAGGGTCGGCCTAAATAATGTTGCACAACCTCCTAAAATCCATTGGTGCTGAGGTGCCTTCTAGTTCACTGAAGAAATAACCTGCATTCTTTTTGTACCTCTCCATTACCTTGTCCTACAAGTCCTCATCCAGCTCTATGTTTCTAGACTAGTGGGGGATATGAAAATGAAAAATTGGTGGATAATAAGCAATGGGAAACCAAGCTCTTCCACATCCCTTAAATACTTCAATATAGGAATTTATCCTTCTGAAAGTTTGGATGATATTATGATATGAATGCACTTCTTTCCTTTTCATCTCTGGTGACATTTCTTCACATATTGCCCTATAGGCATGCATTATTTCCATGTTATTATACTTAATGTAGTCTTTTGCCTCATCATGGGCTTCCTGTCTCATCCTGTATACCCTTTGTTTTATTTTTTTTCTTTGTCATAAACTTTCTATATTCCTCAATCATTACTTTGGTATTGTCTACCTCTTCTCTAATCGTCAGTGGTTGTTCTTTGCACAATTGTCTATAAGCCACCATTTTTTTCTCCATGTATAGCTCATTGTTAAAGTAAGAATACAGTGCCTGAATTTGTACATCCCTAGTGTATAGTATAGGGATCCAGTCTCTGCCATACTCTAAAGCATAATTATACATATATAGTTCACAGAGTAGTAGCTAGATCTCATGGGGCATATTTAGATATATCCTAAAGAAAGGCATGGCTCCACTAATATCAAATGGGATATAATTGTTGATATAGGTATATTTCAATTACAAAATTTGTTCAATAAAAAAGATAGCATAAATGTTAGATAGTGGTCTACATTTGAATATTTCATTTGTCACCTGAATTGTAGCTTCTTGTTTCTTCTTAAGCCTTTCAATTTCATTGTCCTTGGCCCTGAGATGTCTATATTTTTCCTCCATATCCTATTGATGTTGGAAGAGTAACTCTTCCTTTTCTCTATCCCATTTCCTTTATATCTTGCTAACATAATGTTATCCTGTAAAATTGACAAGGGCAATTTTACCGATAACCTTACCGAAAATTTTGTTTCGATCCCTCGTTAGGGATCCTTCGCGTTCAAAATATTGTAAAATCCCTTCCCGGGAAATTCAGTTTTTGAACTTAGTCTTTTTGAGCCTTTTTTGGCTGGGGCGCATGGTTTTGCCTTGCAACATCAATTTTTGATGCGCCTCCTTAAAAGCCTTTGGCGCATGGTTTTCCATGTTAGCACGTCTTTCGGTGCGCCAAAGAATGTTGAGTGAGTTTTTGGTGCACCAAAGGGCGCACGTAATATCTTTGTTACATCAAGTTTTGGTGCGCCAAAGGGCGCACATAGCTTCGTGTCGACAACTCGTTTGATGCGCCAAAGGCGCGCTCATTCTCCTGTTGTCATTTCCTTCCATGCGCCAAAGGGCGCACGTTTTCCCCTGTCGACAGCTGTTTCCATGCGCCATTTCAAAAGTTGGTGGCACATTTATGACAAAGTTTTGTTATATATAACAGTGCCCGCCCTGTCGTTTTCATTATTTCCATCGAGCACGTGATATCCCTGGACTTGTCAGCCCCTGCTCTGTCATTTTCATCAAGTTGTGGACCCGCTCAAGGATTTTGGCTATATTGTTAAGGTAAGAGGTTCATCCTCTTTTCATTTAGTTCTTGGTGTGTGCTTGCTTGCTGGTTTTCATCAGTTGTATTTGTGCCTGGCTTGTTTCCCTCCTTGAACTTTTTGTTTTCTTCCTCCTGCCTGGTCTGTGCTTTCTTTCTCCTCTCCCTCCCTCTTTCTGGATTTGATGGAAAAGGGAGGGATGGTTTTATTTTGGCTTGGTCTGATCCTATTTTATCAAACTAAGTGGTGCCAAGCGTCCTTTCGAAGTGGAGGTTGAAATGTGAAAATGCTCAAGTATTCCCCCATGGCGCGTTGTCGCGTCATGTTGCACCTTAGACAGTCGCGCCCCTCGGCGCGTCTACCCAACATGCTGCAGTTAAAAATCATGCGCCCCTAGGCGCACCCTTTCGGCCCGTAACATGCCTCGAAAACCGCGCCTCCTTATATCCATTTGGCGCATCTTTTACCCCTGTTGCATCCCTCTTCTATGCGCTAAAGGGCGCGCCCAGCTTCCATGCAACGCAAGAGCTATTTGCGCAAGTGTAAAACCTCCAAGGCACGGGCGCACCTTCCATTGCAAGTACATGATGTTGTGTAGACCCTCCATGTGCCGCGTCATATACCTTTGGCGCGCCTTTTTTTCCATGTTGCACAATCTGCCCATGCGCCAAAGGGCGCACCAAACCTTAATGTAACATGCATCTTCTGTGCGCCCTTCTATATAATGCAGTCTGCTTCATCCATGCGCCATGCGCCTTTGGCGCCAACTTAACCTCTGTTACACCCTTTTCCTGTGCGCCTTGACTATTCAGCCTGTTATATACATTTTTCATGCGCCCTGCGTCCCGAACCTTAAAAGTTCTAACTCTTTCTTCTGCTAGTATTCCAATGGAAGATCAAATGACTAATTCAAGCTTCTTGGATTGGGTTTCGCTCCTTCTACGTGCAGATCATCAGATAAGCCTTGAAGAACACATGTCTACGTCAAGCAAGAGACCCATCAAACCAAGAGGGAAGGCAAAGCTAACAGAAGAAGAAATGAAATACAAATATCAGAGGGTCAGAATGCCCGAATCACAGGCAGAGTGTAATATGGATGTCAGGGATTCTGAACTGGGTCACATTGACATAGAGGAATTCTGGGTAAGAACTCAGAAAGTGACAAGGAGTCCATGGATGGATAAATTGATAGGCAGCGCCCTGCACTTTGCCGGTGGGAATCCCTGTCAGCGCTGTGAATAACGAGTTCATGATGATTGTTGCACAATCCTTCAACAAAGACACGAGATGTGTCGAGAACAGCAAAGGCGAGGTAGTTATAAACCTTACTGCCCGTCGCTTTGAGTTGATGCTTGGAATCCCTCACCACCGAAACTATGTGGCTGTTAGCCAGCAAGAATGCCTCAAGGCTTGGGAGGACAACGAAGACAAGTGCATGCAATTGATGAATGAGGTTCTACCTCAAGAATAAGAAGGTAGTGACCCGGTGGCCTCAAACTATCCACCGGAGTGATTTCTCAGAGGAACTCAGTGATACAATCACCTTCCTGAGCAGAGTCTTCAGTCTTTCAGATGCTCACTACTTCCATAAGTGGATGCTGCGGGTACCTGGAAACAATGAATAAGAATCTGCCCGATCAGCATTTCTGCTGGGGGGGAGATAATAAGTAGCACAATATCCGAGCAGCTGCAATAGTTTCGCTACAACAGGAGTGTTCCACATGAACTCCTACGTAGTGTATGCTGCTGCATCTGAAAGGGATTATCCAGGGCTACACCGAAGTGGAACTTGGCCTCAGGCCAAAATATATGAATACTATCAAGAGCTGAAGCTAGAGAACAGCATCCAACACTTCGCTAAGATCAATGATGTTTTCTTCTATCACATCATGTGCATGTTGCGGCCAAATTTGACTCATGGCCGGACAACCAAAAACATAGTGGCAGTCACAGAGAAGTGGGGGGCCTTGTTCACCCCAGTTTCCCACGCTCACCTATCTGAGGGGCGGTCAACTTTTTGGGCGAACCAACCAGGTTGCCAAGGTATGCTAGACCAAAGCTGATTTTATTGGAACTATCAAGACAGCTCGTCACATACCATGAAAAGTGCCTCAAGAGAAAGAAGGGCGGAACTCCTTTCCCCCTCACAGTAGGCCGTTACACATGCTCCAGCTATCACAAGGCGAAGGAGATGTTTGCTGAGCTAGAATTGCTCAACCTAAAGCATGATTTCCCAGCAAGGCCTACATTCGACCCTAGGGGCTGTCTACCAAGGGCTAAGCTTGATCCGATTCATGTCCCTCAGATTGAGGATATCTACATTGACGTTCTCCATGAGGTAGAACTCAGAAGAAAGGATCACTCTCGCTTAGCATTAACGGAAATCATCCATTACGGAGTGGCTATTGTCCCAAAAGGCTTCCAAACCACGGAAGACGAAGTAGACAAAGTGTATAATGACACAGAAGGGGATGATTGGCCCTTCCCGGACATTGACAGAAGCAAGGCTCCTCAGACAATCGAGGAGAGGGTCAAGGAGACTATGCGGAGAACAGAGCATTGGTGCCGCATGAATGGGTTAATCTACCTCGGTGTAGATTTTACAACTTCTCCTTTGGGTAATGCACCTCCAAGGTCAAAGAAGCAGCTAAAGGGCAAAGCTGCGGAAGGTGAGCCTAGCACCATTCAGGAGGAAGCCCCTGAAAGTCCTCTTCCTTCAGAGCCTGAACAAGTAATAACCCTGGATTCGCCAGAGAAGGAATTGGCAGAGGATAGTCCTATACGCCCATCCACCCAGGATGTCGGCATCGCTACAACTACAGAGGTCCCTTCTATCCCTTCTTCTTCTCTTCCTCCCCTTCCTCAGATGTCGGCAACCACTCCTTTGGTTGTGTCTTCTCCCCCTTCTTCTACTCTCTCCCCTGCCTCTTCGTCCATCTTCTCCTCTCTCGCTGATTTGTCTTCCTCCATTTCTTCCCTCATTTCCGGGCTCCCTTCCCTTCCCATGTCTTCTACAGCTGCGGTTTCCCTTCCTCCCGTGGGCATGTCTTCGGCTATTCTTTCAATGCCGCCGCCGCGTGTCTCCACGTTCTTCCCCTCTTCTACCGTTGCTGCTTCCCCCTCTGTCTCTGGTCCTTCTTCAATAGGACCAGCTTGGATCTCTCAGCAGCTGAGCCAACCAAAGAGGAAAGTCCCCATCGCTCCAATGGACTTTTCAGTCATTCCGGCTAAAGGAGCAAAGAAGCACAAGCCGGTTACACGCTTCTCCAAGAGCGCTGCAGGTGAGAGAGTTATGGAAATTGCCTACCCCGATCTCACCAAAGAAAAAGAAGATCTGTCTCCGGCAGATTTCACAGTGACCCAAGTCGCAATGGGGACATCCTCTGAAAGTCTCCAGGGGGAAGCTCTTTCCGCAGTTGATGCACTCTGCGAAAAGCTTCAGGAAACAAAGGAAGAAAAGAGGCTACTGAAGGAGCAGAATAAATACCTGCTTCAAGCCCTACAGAAGATGGGAAGTGCACCTCCCACAACTGCCGCCGAGACTCCTGAGCTGCTCAGTCAGGAGAAGATCAATGAATACTCAAAGATCGGCGAGCAAGGTATGGCTGTTTCTGCTTGGAGGAGCCAAATCCTTAAGGATAGTGAAAAGGTGATCGCCGAGTATATTAGTTTATACCTGAACATCGAGAAGGCGAATAAGGAACTCCAAACATTAGCAAGTCCAGTATCAGAAGAGCTCGAAAATGCCAGACTCCAACACGAGGCCTTCCAACAAATGTTCGACTGTTCAGTCGAAGATTTGGTCAAGTTTGGAGTATTTGGTCATCCAAGGACCCTCAACAAGATCATGTCCACTCTGGACTATCGGATAGATCAGCTCGAATTTGTGTTAGAGAAGATAGACAAGGTGAAGGAAGAGGCCCTGGATGCGATGCATCAAATGGAGAAGATGGTTCTATCTATGACTCCAGGGTTGCTCACTCCTTCCCTCACCTTGAGATCAGCTGACGATACTATCCGAATTTTCAAGGAGCTAGCTTCTCAAGGGACAGGGCCAGAAGTCACTTTCGACATCGAATCCATCAACAATCTACTGGCCTGTAGAGACTTCATCGGGTCCCTAATCGAGGCGGGTAAAGACTATTCCAGGGTCCCCGAAAAGCTCATTGATGAGCGGGAAACTTGCGAAGCAATTAGTGAAAGGCACAAGGATCCATCACAGGATCAATTTGCGCCAATGATCAGCAAGTTCTTGGAATACCGCGCTCAGTTCCACATCTCATCTCCTGATCAGCATCAAAAACAGGCGACCCCTTTTAGGCCACAGGATGATGATGATGAATAGCTTCTTCTTCTTCTTCTTCTTCTCTCTATTCTCCGACTTTCTCTTCGAAATATCTGAAGTGTGTTGGCACAAACGATGACATCATCCATGTTGCATCATGAGATGATGTCATCCATCCAAGTTGTCAAAGTCAACATGACTTTTGGATATTTTGTAAATATCTTGTGAATAAGTGGTTGGCTCCATTTTGCCTTCTCTCTCCCTCACTTTCTATAAATACTAGAATACTTGTTGTATTCAAGGAGGTGAACATTTTTCAGATAGAAATAGAGGTGAGGAGAGAAAGACTTTGAGCTTTCTTGTAACAGATAAAAACAATTAATATAATTATTCAGACTTTGTGCTCAATAGCTGTGTTATACATTAGATCTTTCTTATGTTAGATCTGCATGTGTCTTTTCTGTTGAATTCATATCTACTTTTCCGTCATTTGTTTATCAGTATTGCTTTGTTTATTTATGTGAGTAGGTTTGGCTCTGTTTACTACCAAGCCCAAAGCATAGATCTTCTGACCCTTCCGCTTTGGAATTCATTTCTTTTCTTCCTTCGGATCTGTTCTTTCTCTTCTCCTTCTTTTATTCCTTTCTCTTCGCAGCCTAGAACACTCTACTGGGATGAGATCCCAACCCCCGAAGGTAGAATCTGTGAGACTTGCATAGGTTCCTGCTAGTAGAAGTAGCAATAAACCAGTTTCGCTTTGCTGTCTCAAAGAGGGGCTAAGCCCTGCACACTGTTGGCTCGTCTATCCATAGATCTGTCCACGCGACAGATTTTCGGACCAACACATAACTCTAAAATTGTTGCACCCAATAGTCTAGAAAAGTGGTTTAGGTTGCCATATTTTTACATATTGGCCTAGGAGGCTCTCTATAAAATTCTTTTATGACAACATATGGCTACATGTTGGGTGGTGGCGTTGGTCGAGACACTGTTATCCAAATGTGCCCCCTGCTCATTTTGTGGCTAACTCCCTTTCATTCTTTCCTTCTATTGTGCCTCAGTCATAAATTTTTACTTTTTAGGCACTCAAAACCTTTTGGAAATGACACCATTGGATAGAGCTCTTTCTCAGCTTTCTAGAAAGGTAAAGATTTCCTCCTAACTCCACGTATTTTTCAAGTTATGGCTCGGCGGATTTTTTGTGGGAAATTTTCCCTTGCAAGGTCCGCAGCCAATCAGAACTCGTCATGTGTCTAGGTTAAAAATATCAAAGCGATCCGATTTTGGCCTATTTTTGCCCTAAAACTTCAAATCGCCATAACTTTCGATCCAGAGCTCAGATTTTCGTGTTCTTTATATCAATGGAAATCTGGTGAAATTCTCTACAAGATTCCATGGTCAATTTTGAATTTTGGTTCAGTTTGGAGGGATAAAATCAAAAAATGCTTCTGGTACGCGCCCATGGATAGAACTGACGTTTCAACAACCAATTTTAATGCAAAATGGATCGCATTCTTCTCCAACATGGTCAAAAATGTCAGGGCATGGGTTTGTAAGGACCTCCATGTTGTTTTTAATGCATTTTGGTTAATGGGGAATGGCTCCCACGTTTTTTCACGTTTTCTCTCTCCTGGGCTCGACCTATGCACTGTAAAAGCCGGATTTGGCTCATTTTTCAAAGGGGGGAACACTTTTTTTGCACAACAAGCTTCTGTTTTCACTTTCAACAAGTGATTTTGGAAAGTATTAGACCTTCCAAGGATTGTAACAAGTTTTTCTGCCTCTTTGGTGTTGGAATACAAGGATTTTGATGTTGAAAATCACAATGCAGGCTCTGTGAATGCTTTCAGTCCTTTGTATGTGTTGTTTACTTCATTTCAAACCCTTGTTTACAGCTTATCAACCTGTGCATGATGTTTTATGTTACAATTTCTGATTTGTGTCAATTTGCATGAGTAAGAAGTGCTCACCACTCCTTTGGTGTATCACCCTTATCAGTTTAGTTTTAATTTTTGCATTTCTTATCCATGTCTCCTTGCAAATTAAGATAAAATTAGGATCTGAACCTCTGCAGTTGTGCAAATAATAGATCTGATCAGAGGATTTTGACGAACCATCCTCTAATCTGGAGATTCCTCTCTCATTTTACAAGTCCCGCACTTGGAGAGAGGTTTCAATGTTGTGCAATCACACTGGATGCCTGAAACATCAACTTAGAAACCTGATTTACATCCAAGGGTGCTGCTGATTTGCAACAACAGACACATGTTCTGAGATTACATGAGCTATATTTGGGGCAACTAGAGGATTGCTTATGTTAATTGCCTCAATAGATTCCTGAACAGGTTCTGGCTCAAGGGTTTGGACAATTTTTTTAATTATTTCTTCAATATCAAGTGGAAAAAATTCTATAGTATCCATTGCATTGGTATGTTTTTCATGCACTGGTTGTGTTGCCACTTCCTCAGGTTGTTCTTCATTATATGTAGCGACAATGGTTACTTCCTTGATTTATTTGGTCACTACATCCTCTTCATTTTGTGCATGAATAAGCTCTGTTTCATCAAGCCTCCTTTGAACATTGGTTACATTTCCAATTTCTTCTACTAACACATCTCCTTCATGTGCATGTGGGTTTCCCCAACATGAACGACCCTTGTTTGAACTCTAATTGGTTCAGTAGGGCTCTCATGAGTAGGTTACTCATCTAAATTCTCCTCCTTTTTCTCTTCCACCTCCGTAGTTGTATCTTCCATGACTATGTATGCATTTGTGTCTACATGAACTTCTTGCTCAACTTCCATTGGAATAGATTCCTTGGTATTTTTTATTTTCTCCTCATCATTGTCGAGGAAGATTTAAATGTCTCTCCTAGGCTTTTAAGTTTTTGGCTTTTTAGTATGGAGTCTATGGGATCTCCTTGGTGGCTCAGAGGTTTTGTTTGAACACTTCTGCTTGCCTTTGGAGTAAGAGGACTCAGGTGTGGATATGTTTAGAAAAGTTTCAGCAATAAGGATTCTATCATGGACAAGTATTTCTACAGGTATAGTAGGTTGTGTGGGAGTAGGGGTTTCTGCGGGAACAAAGGTTTGTGCATGAATAGATGTAGCATATATAGTTTCATGTGGAGGAGGTGTAGAATACCTAGTTGAGTTTCTCCTCTTTTTCTTCAACTTCTGTAATAAATCAATAATATGTTTTGCCCTATAAAAATATTTCCATTTGACTGTAGGATTTTTAATCGCTAATGCATGTTTCACAATTAAAGTGAAAATAAAATGGTGAGACAAGGTAGACCTACCCCTTTGTGATTCCTTACTCATCTTATTCAAAATCTCATGCAAGAAATTAAGAGCATTCTCAAGTCTACCATTATTGAAATGATTAAGTAGTTTAAAATGGACAGTATTTAACCTTGAGTACCGACCCTCACAGGTAAAATATTTTATGATATAATTTGACACATCTACCCAAAAGGGTTTTAAATAAGTTTGTAGAGTACCTTGTTTTTCTATCACAAATTTTTCATCCTCATCTCCAAACTCTATGCAAGCTTTGTCTAGATTTTATTTTGTAGGAAACATCTCGCCCTCTGCCAGTACTCCAATGACTGCAGCCAATATTTCATCAACTTTAACTTTCAAACCTTTTACTATTGTTTGCCCATCCTTGAAAGTGGCAAAGAATTCTATGACCATCGACTCATTTAACCCTTATAATCTATTGATGTACTCCATCCAACCACTATCATGAAAGTACTGTAGGATTTTTTGTTGATTTCAAAGCTGTGAGTGGTCTATAGGTTCATTTCTAACCAAGTCTCACCCATTGTTAAGTTCTACAAATTCCTTAAGATCTATGAAGCAAGAGATCTTTCAGTTCAGATTAATTATTCAAAATTGGAATAGGTGACAGATTTCAGGTGCTTTCCTTTTCAAAATTCGTAACTTATTTTGCACGCAACTTGAAAAAGTAAGCATTAATTTGAATTGAAGTAAATCCCTATGTGAAGTGAGGATTTATTATTTCATGGGGTGACATGGGAGAAAATTTACATTATAGAAGGTGGCAGAACATTATGGTTAGTAAATTTTATTGATGACTTAGCCAATATATTAATTACATATAATTATTCTAGCTCTACTTTATTGAAGGAAATTGAGTGCACTTAACTCGATATGTACGCTAAATGATTATGACATGTTCCTTGTTGGAGGTTGTGCCCCTGGTTGCATGCATGAGGCTGCATGTTGAGGTACTTTGTTGGTGTAAGTAACATTGTTGCAAGTGTTTTTGTATAGAATAAGCTCCATAATGAATTCAATTGATTCCCGGAGAGGGAAGATTGAATTTTTTGGTGCCAGCTATCTTCATCTCTTTTTTTCCATTCAGCCACATCCTTGATTCTTCATATAATCTCAAGTTCTATCAAATAGGAAAGAAAAACACAACTTTGGTTGCATGTTGTTACAAGAGGATGTTCTAGTCTTTGCACCACCTCATTTCATCAGATATTATGTACTCCTTTCCACAAATACACCAAATCCTACAAAATAGAAATGATAATAAAATAAAACATGTTAGCAAGTGGTGTTGATCACCATGAAGGCTGATCACATCACTTTTATTCCTCCCTGGGGTATCCAGAAAGCTAGATATACCAAGGCCACTAGAGATCTCATTCCTCTAAAACTTACGAACATGAACCAACAGGTTTAACTTCTAACCTCAATTCTAATGTTCTCATTTCCATCTTGTTTTGGCCTCCTTTGAATTGTTGGATAAAGGTGCTCCTATCAGTTGGATTTTTATACAACCTCAATCTATGACCATTTACTAGTAGTTTGAATCTCATAGGATCAATGGTGGTGATTTTAACAACTCCATTGGGAAATATTTTCTCAATCTCATATGGACCTAGCCACCTTTTCCTGAGTTTTCCCATGTGGTCCTTGTATTTGGAGTCAAAGAGAATATCCCAATCACCACCTTGAAATTGCCTTGTTTTGATGAACATGTCATGCCACTTGATCCTTTGCTTTTGTACCACCTCTGTATTATGAACAACATGCCTCCTCATTTCATCTAACTCATTGATTTGAATAATCCTTTTCCTCTAAGCTTTAGACAAATATATGCCCAATTCCAATGCAGTTCTTAATGTCTTGTGCTCAAACTCAATAGGGAGAACAACAGTCTTACCATATAGTAGCTCAAAAGGTGTGAATCCATTTGTTGTCTCCCATGTGGTATTGAATGCCTAAACTTCCTCTGGAAGTCTTTTTTACCAATCCCTTTTATGCACCGCAATGGTCTTTGTCAAGATGGCTTCAATTTCTATGTTTGTTGCTTTAGCTTGGCCATTGGATTATGGATGATAAGGTGGAGAATTCCTATGCCTAATTTCATATTCTGTAGAAAAATCAGCAATAACTTAAGTAGTGAAGTGGGTACCTTTATTTATAACAATCTCTCTTAGCACTCCATACCTTGTAAAGATATGATCATGTAGGAATTTTACAAATTTTTCACTCTTTTGATTTGGTAACGCTTTCACTTATGTCCATTTAGTGAGGTAGTTTGTACATAGCAGAATGTACTCTTTTTGCTGAGACGTAGGATCTATGGGAGAAATAAATTTCAATCCCCATTTTTCAAATGGCTGCAACACTAGCTGAGGCTAAAATGACATTTCATCATATTTGGTAGGCTTTATCATTCTTTGGCACTTATCACATCTTCTCACATACAATGTTGCATCCTTGTGTAGTGTAGGTCAGTAATACCCTGTTGTTAATATTTTCTGTGTTGTTCATTTTGTAGAAATATGTCCTCCACATGGTTCACTATGGTAGGCTTTGAGGACATCATAAATTTCCGCATCATCTATACATCTTTTCATAACATTATCCTGCCCTGTGTGGAATAGGAAACCAGTTATCCAAGAAAATTCACACTTTTCTCAACACTATATTTATTTTCAAAATATAGATAGTGTGGAGGTGGTCTTACCTGAAACCAAATAGTTGGTTATTGTAGTCATTTTTACACCCACCAAAAGAACAAGGGAATCCCATACGCACCGGCCTATCACCCAGTAGGAATTGGGCATTCACTCGAGGCATGTGCGGGTGCCAAGTCTCTCTTTTATGTGAGTTAAGTGGGAAACCATCATCTGTGTCAAGAACTTAATGAGTAATGGTGGAAATGAGACATACAATCATCATAGGACTCAAAGTGGCCTCTAGATAATTGTGTTCATTCCAAACAGAGAGTATTTGTAGATAACAAATAAACTACAGCAGAAAGGAAAATACATAAGGGCTTACATCTAGTTCATAACATCCATGAAAAGAAATGGAATGAAATAGATATGGATTGAATTAATTACATTCATACTCAATTATGTTTGTAACCTCATTACATTCATACTCATTACATTCAATGGACCCATTTAGATTACCACAACTTGACTAGACCGAAGTCATACATCACAGTAGGGATCATGTCCTTCATCCATACAAAGAAAAATTTATATCCCAGCCCCTTAATACATTATTCCCTCATATAGCCTCTACCCAATCCCACAGAGTCCTTGCAATATATCTGTAGAGCTCCGCTATCTCTATTTTCAATCTATGTCTCACTTTTGATCATCTGATCCTTCAGCCACTCCTCTTGCTCTAGCTCTCTTGTCTTTCTTATGCGGGCGCTTGTATATATAGGCATCCTGAAGTGCCAACTCATCCTTCTACAGCCTTAGATCCATTGCTAAGCATCTGTATGGGCTCTCAATGGGAACAAGTTCTTTCAGGTATGGGCTCTCCAAATTCTGCCATGATTGTCTCCCATTTGAGCCTTCTCCTCCAACATGGGCTCTGCACATTCTGACATGATGGTCCCCCATGTGAGCCTCCATCGCTAAGTATATTCCTTTCATGGGCCCCACATTGCTAGGATGACACCTTATCCACTCCGCATGCGTGGTTGAGTCCCACTTTTCTTGCGTCCTGCCCAAAATGCCAAATATGGCTAAGTCCCAAAACCTGGGCTCTGTCCGCGCTCTCACCACGGGTTTCCTTAGACCCTTCCTTAAACCCTGTCTTACACACCTTATCTTGCGCACCCTTATTCCACTAAGCCTTGTGTGCCTTCTTCTTGTACACCTTCTTCTTGCATGCCCATCCTTCAACCTAGGACTTGTGCACCTACGCACCTTGGTGCACTTAGTTGATATTTTAGGGGCCCAACATAACCCCACACTATGCTTGTTCTTCATCCGCGGGAACACTTCTGCAATGGATAAGGAATCATAGTCTTGGAAAACGAATAAGGGGATGAACAATTTGGGAAAGAAGAAAGAATGGGGAATGGATGGCATTATTTTAGCAAGCTAGGAAAATCTCTTTGCAAGTTAGCCTCCAACTTGTTCCAGGCATTGACTTCATTCTGCGCTCTCTGACTGAGGTCACCGACTAGGGTGCTCACCTCCCCAAAGCTTATTCCATCTTCTTGAGCATTCATAGTGTCAAAAAATTTCTCCAACTCCTTGCTCATGTCTTCAAGTGTGTCCATCCTCCTAGTGATCTGAGGGTATAGTTCCTTCAACTAGTTTTTGATTGAACCCCTTAAGGTTTCAATGGCCTCAGATTTCCTTACAACCTCGGCAAGGATTCTATCTCTTTCTGCCCTATTTCCTTTATTTGTCTCCTAAAACTCCTTCAGCTTTGCTTCGTGAGTGGTGACCAAGGTGTTTTCCACCCTAGCCCTGTCTATGCAGTTATCATACACGACCTCAGCAAATTGGGTAACAATCTTGAAATCCGTAAGTGCCTTACTATACTCAGCAATGATTGCTATCACTTTCAATTTTTCCTCTTTCTCCAAGTGTGTTGCCACTTCTTCTATAGACTCTAGGGCCAATGTTTGTCTCTCCATGGTGAGGGTGCATGTCAGATCTTCTAAGAATTCAAGAATGGACCCGTACTTCTGTGCAGGCGGCATCAGGTCTGGATGTTTTAGAATAATGGCACTTTTGATAGACTTAATATTTTTGTATATTTCTTACACCTTCACCTTCTCATCTCTTAGTTCATGGTTCAGCTACGTGCTGATCAACTCTTCTTGTTTCAAGCTTTTAGTCTTCTTAACCAACTACTCTTCCTTCTTTTCTAAATTTTCCTCTAGAACTCTTATTTTGTCATTTCTCACAAAGAGCCTAGCCTTAGCCTTGACCACGACCTTGTTGAGCACATTACATAACTACTCATCCAAGATTTGCTGGGTATTTACCAAGGGGTTGGTTCCCTTAGACTTCGGTACTGACAGGATTTCCCCTTTACATAATTCGAAGTCTGGCTTGTCAATATGGGACTCAAACACCCAAGAGAGCATCTTCCTTGTCCTGGGATACGCTCCCTTCTTGTCAAATGACTCCATGGCTAGAAGCCTTTCCATGGGTACAGTGCTCTGGAAGTGTGCACGTAACACCTTCCTTTTGTCATCAACATAGTCCATGACTTGCCTTCGTTCTGCATCAAGGATCCTCCTTCCCGAACGTGCACCTTTGGGGTAACTCACTGTTAGACTGGGACCTCCTCCCAAACTAACTTGTTCTTTCTCGATGCTTTCCTCCTTACCCTCTTCCATCACTATGTTACCATTGTGCTTCAATTCTTGTTCTACCAAGGCCTTGATTATTTTCATTGCTTCTCTTTCTGCCACCTCGTTTACTTGCTCCTCCATAAGGCTTATAGTTTCCTGCTTCTATGCATTAACCTCCTCACTTCTTCCCATATCTTGGGCACCTTCCTCACCTTGGCTACCCTTGCACTACATGAAAATGAACTCATGTTCTTCTTCTCCTCCCTATTCTTTTGAATTGTGCATGCTGAAGACATCTTGATCTCTTTTAGTATCATCTTCTTCACTATCATCATCCTTTTCACCTATGTATTTCTTCAAGCTATCTGTCTCCTCTGAGTCAGATTCCTCTTCTATCCTCTACTTCTTCCTGAGAGGTGACTCTTTGGCAAGGGATTCAGCATTCTCTACTTCCTCTGGTGACTTCTCTTTGGTGAGGGGTTACTCTGGCGCCTCTTCTTCCGGTGTCTTCTCCTTTATAGAGGATTTCTTCCTGCACGTATAGGTGCTAGGTTTGGTGCTTTCCGCCAGCGTGCTTACTGGTTGGGTAGT
Organism: Taxus chinensis; assembly: GCA_019776745.2. NCBI lineage: Eukaryota > Viridiplantae > Streptophyta > Pinopsida > Cupressales > Taxaceae > Taxus > Taxus chinensis. The sequence continues at coordinate 106,867,029 of CM034150.1, read as the reverse complement.
CTGCATAGTTGGTGCTTCTTCTTCTCTTTCCCTTTTCTTGGGTGCGGGCTTCTTTCTACCCTTAGGATCCTCAGGTATGGAGACATCATTATCTAGTTATGCACCTTTCTCAAACTTTGGCCTAATGCAGAGATATACACGCACCACAGATTTTCCTGTAATTGGAAGAGTTAGGGGTTTCATCATTCTCACTTCATGTGCCATGTACTTCTCCACGTACGTGTGCCTATTGGGGTAGACCAACATCCTACGAAACTCCATGTGGTCTTGATCAACTTCACTAAGTTCCAATCTTAGTTTCTTTGCTTCTTTGAACCTGTTAACTCCTGCTTGGAAGTACTGGGAAGTGAAGGAGAATGGGAGTTTACACCATGGGCTCATGGTCTCATCTTTCATCATGAATCTACCTATGTAGAAGTGCTAGTACACAGCAAACTTAGCCTCTCCTACTTTAAGTGCCGGTAGTTACTATGGGATTCTCCACTCTGCCCCAAATGCATCCCTTAAGCGCTTATACCACTTGTCCAGACGCACCTTTTGGGGGGCTATCATTGTTTCACATGTATATTTTGCAAATATTTTCGCGGTCGAGGGATCTTTAACTAGATACTCCTTAAAAAACATGTCTGCCGCATTAGGCACTCCTATCTCAAAAAATACAATTTTCAGGAGGACATTTCCAAAGAGCATCTTGTCTCCTTCTTGTGCACTACTGATTACCTCATTTGCAATAAAGGTCACTAAGTTGTAGATCATGCCCTCTGATATTTTTCTACATACATTCAACCAAGGATTATTCACCTGCATCCACCTCTCTTGATCATTTAGCTTTGTGACCAGGTGCGCGGTCATTCTCATGACAGGATCTAGGATTTCCACAACATCAAAAATATCTAAACCCCTTCTTGTAATCATATACAGCGAGGGTCTCTTTGATGGCCTCCTTGTCACTCAAGTCATCATCTATGTTGTCTCCCCCATATATGAGACCTGTAAACTTCAAAATCAGCTGAGGGGTTATGCACATCTTACGCCCCGTGAAGTAAAATTGACTCTCATACACACACGACATCAACCACTGATATAGGCACTCTAGCTTTCCAAAGTAGGGAAACTCATAGAGTTACAGTAAGCCTGCTTTTTCCAACTTCACTTTTACCTCATCGTTATAGATTGGAAAACCCTCTGGTGTCCTCTTGTTCGTTGGCCACACTAACTCCAACACCATTTCCTTCTGTGTTGTGGTTGTGCGATGGTTATAATCACTCACCACCATCTTTCTCAAATGGGATTCCCACTCCATCCCAAGCAAAACTCCATTTAAGTATTGCATTTTTGCATACCACTCTTCATTCATGCTTGTCATGGTTACTGTTGGATCTCTGCCCTTGCCCTTGCCCTTGCCCTTTAGCTTCTTAGGTGACACGGTCATTTTCCTGGGTGCCATTTTCTAGGTACTTCAATCACTTATGCTCTTTCACTTCTTCCAACCTTAGATCTCAAACATGTGAAGAAATTCTCTTAAACCTGTGCCCTAGTTTTTCAAACCCTAACTAGGATAATTCCTTCACAAGATGACACCTTCTCACAACTTCTCTTACACCTATGAAATCCCTTCCTTCTAGTTCACAAATCAAAACTATTTGCTCACGCTCAAACTCTTCAGATTTTACTTCACACAAATTAGTTCCAGAAGCCCTAGTTTGCAAAGAAGCAAAAGAACTTCTTTCTCCTTATACGTAAAGTGAAAATGAAATGCCTCGACCCTTTATTTATAGCTTTTCCCACTTTGTAACATTAAATGGTAACTTACCTACCACCGTAATTTAACACTTAATGAAGGATTTTCAAACAAACCTGAATTTTTTGCTTTAACTCCAGCACACAACCTTGCACAAACAATTCTGTAACCTTTTGGCGCGCAACCAAACCATCTTGACAGGAGACTCTTGCGCGCACATACCCAGCGCCGAAGGCACTTCTTCTATCATGATTTTTTCTCTCACATACGTCATGTTACTTATGTGCATCTTCTTCTCTTGTACGTGGAACCCCAATGTAGCCTTTTCCTGACACCCACCATTCTTTTCCACCTTCCATGCATGTACTTTCTTCACAGGGCCATTCAACTGGGCTTTGCAATCCTTCCTTCTTGGTGCTTCACACTTCAATTTCTTCCATCTTACTCCACCCCACACTAAAATGACATGTGGTCCTCTGCGCATATAAAACTTTATTAGAGATTAATGAGATTATCGGCACCCAAGGCACAACATAAAATAGCAACGAGAAAGGGAAACACAAGAAAGGGAAATGCCTTAGAGAAAATCCTAAACTAACTGGCAATACTGCCTTATTTATAGACACCAAGAAGACTTTATTTATATTAGGGATTTAGTCTACTCACATTGAAGTGTCCTAACAATCTCGTCCCATCTAGCTCTTGTAACTGGCACGCACCCAAATCAAGGATGTACGAGATGGTGTAGGGACCCAACCAATGCACTTTTAACTTCCCAGGATGGTGCAAAAACTTAGAATCATACAGTAGAACCATCTTCCCAACCTCAAACTTCTTGTTCCTAATGTGGTGATCATGCCATGATTTCTGATTTGCTTTCTCTGTTGTTTGGCTCCACCTAGCGAGTGATCATCTTTCATTCTTCCAGTGCTTACTCATCAGCCAACCCTCCTACGTGTGCTATTTACAGAGAAGGTAATATGAATTCAACAGGCAGGAAAACTTTCGTGCCAAACACCAATTGAAATGGTGTGGCTTTGTTCAACCTTTTATAAGTTGTCCTATAAGCCCATAATACAGCTAATACCTTGTCATCCCAATCTTGTCTCCCAACATCATAGATCTTAGTCAATGTGTGACTAAGTATTTTGTTAAATGCCTCAGCAGTTCCATTTTCCTGAGGGTGATAGGGAGTAGTCTTGTGATGAGCCACCATGAACTCTACTAACAGGATCCTCACGGTCTTGTTGGCTTGGAAATTCGTCTTGGGGGACAAATTTGTGGATTCCAAAATAACACTATGGGAATCCGATTCCCTCTACTTATAATGGTGCATTTGTCATATTATGCATGAAAAACAAGTGGATTCAATGGTGATTTTTGAACTAGATATCCATAGGGGCACTCCACTGACCCTATGGAAAAGTCTGTAATTTCATGCAAGGACAGAAAGTGGTCTGAGAGTGGGAAAGGGGAGTGGGAATGAAGGCAAGGAGATCAATGATGGAGGTAGAACATCAGAGGCCTACGAACATTGATCAAAAAGTTTATAACATGCATTTAAATGGAAGAAGAATACCAGAGCTAAAAAATAAATGAAAACACATTGGTCATAAAGTACCAATCGAATCCTTTGTCAAAGGGGCATAAAATCCTTCTTTTCTTATTGCAGCTGAAGTAGAAACTTGTACAAGGAAAGAAAATGGAAGAAAAATACAGAAAGAAGAAACTTAGAAGAATGGTGACTATTATTTTTGTCCTCTGTCCGTGAAAATCATTTACAGTCTTCAAAAATCAAATGCTCCCCATGAAATGACTTCCAAAATCCATGAAATAGCTCACACGAGTTAGTTATAACTTCCGCTAATGGCCAAGAAGTAGTTATAAAAAGATATCATCATTTCGCACCATTTCGGATTCTTCTTTTGCAGAAGAAAGGCCATGGCGGGAAATGCTAGAGAATTAATAATTAAAACGGTTACAAACTTTCCAAATTGAATGTGGGCCATTAGATTTATCTTTTGCGCCTTTAAATATGAGCCATCCAAGTGGCAAAAAGTGATTGGAGTGGCCGCGGGCGAGATCCCTTTGTTTCATGACCTTTTTTTAGAATTCAGAAATTTGGAACAATTTCCTCCACCAGCCTAGTTTGACTTTTGAACATGTATACGTGGCACCTTTGGATTGGATACAGGGTCACGGCTCTATTTAGAAAATTTTGAACCTTTGTTAGAAAAAATGTTCAAACCATTGGCTCCGCACTCCCGTGTACACGTGGCACAATTTGATTTCCTGTGGGGTTCAAACTTCATTATTTTCTCTACCCATCCCAGGCTCACATATCTGCCATCGCCATTTACACATTTTTTCTGAAAAGGCAAAGTAACAGAGAAACCTCCACAGCTCCACTGGTCCGCCTTGGGCAAAAAATACAACTCAAGTCTGCCGAGCCATATCTTGCACAAAACAAGGAGTTAGAACAACTTCTTTACCTTTTTGGAAAGGGGAATAAATTTCCCATCTAATGAAGTAGGTTCCAAACATCCTTGAGCCCTTAGAAAGTGCCAAATTTCAAAATACTCTTATTAAACCATTTTCAAAGGGTAACAACTAAAAAATTTCTAAGTCCAAACTTGGAAAAAAAGGAAAAATTTGAGGGGACAACAGTGGCTCTAGCTTAGGGACATGACATGGATTGAATAGGGAGAAAACATGGCATGAGGGTCTAAAATCTCAAGTATTACAACATATAATGTTGACCAGTGCCTTATCCATTGGGCCTTTCATAGTCATGTACAACCTATGAGGAAAGCAAGAAGGAAGAAGAGGACACACAAACCAAAAACACACCAAAACAGAAAAGGGAAAACAAAGCACATGACAGAAAAGGTGGACAAAAATATACTAAAAGGTGAGGGACAACTAACTTTCACTGATGATATAGCTTCAAATATTTCCCACTTCTAGGCAATCCTAATGGAGTCCCATCCAAGTATGATAGGAGAAAAACATTCTCACCACAAGTTTCAAGAATTTGAAAATGTCCCAGCCACAAAGAATCAAATTTTCCATGACTGCCCTTTAGTTCTCTTCTCTTGTCCTAAAGTAGGACAAAATTTCCAACTTTGAACTCTCTTTCCTTGGTTATTTTTTCAAAGAGATTTTTCACTTTCAACTGATGTTCTTTGATTTTATCAACCACCTGATATTTGCTTTCTTCTAGCCTCTCAAGAAAAAGGATCCTTTTGTCGATGGAGTCTTTGTATTGGCCATCATCCACTGATTGAAGAAATTTGAGAGTTGGCATTTCAATTGTGATAGGGATCTCTGCTTCGACTCCATACAACAGCTGAAAAGGTGATATACCTATGGCCTTCTTGGGAGTGATCCTATCAGCCCACAATGCATCATATAATCTCTTGTGTCAATTCCTTTGGTTCTCATCAACAAACTTTCAGACAATGGTCACAATGTTCTTGTTACTTGACTCAGCTTGATGATTTCCTTGTGGATAGTAGTCAGAAGAATGTGCTAGAGAGATTCCAAAACCATAACATAACTCTGTCAATTCTCTTGAAGAGAAATAATTGGCATTTTCCACAATAGTCTTTTGAGGCACTCCAAAACATAAAATGATGTATTCTTTAATGAAACTACAGACTACTTCAGAGCTAGCTTGTTTGGTTAGAATGGACTCCACCCATTTGGTGAAGTAGTCTGTGGCAGTGAGCACATAATTATGCCCAGCACTTGAATGAGGATTTAACACGCCAATGAAGTCCAACCCCCATTGTTGAAATGGTTCTTCAATAATCATAGGCCTGAGAGGCAATGCATCTAACTGTGGTTTTCCAACAAATTGTTAGCATGCTTTGCATTTAGAAACCCAGCTCTGAGTATTAGCAAAAAGAGAAGGCCAATAATATCTACCTCTAAGAATCTTGTGGGCATTCACCATTGCTGAGAAGTTTCCACCACATGCTTGGTCGTGATAGTCTTTAAGAAACTTTCCTTGTTGATCTTTATCAACACATCGAAGGAAGAAACCATCCATTCCTTTCTTATAAAGCACATGATTCCAAATCATGTACTTGGTTTCTTTTGGTCTGAGAGTCCTTCTTTGCTTGTAATCTAGATGAGAGGGACATTCTCCATAAGTATGTAGAAAAGTGATGTCTGCATACCACTCATCAATAGTGGTTACAATGAGAACTTGCGGGTAGTTTTCTGGGCAAGTTAAACAGGTGTCATCTTCCTCTCCGTGCTGAACTTTGAGAGTTTCATCTTCAGCAATTAACTTACACAGACTGTTTCCTCTTACCATATGGGAAGGCCGAATCTCCAGGTCATACTCTTTATTTTTTACGATCCAATTCCCTCTTTTGACTATGGGATATTGCTGTGTCAAAATGGATTTGATTTCACTTCCAGGGACCATTACCACAGTATGAGAATTGAGAATGTAGAAGCAGAAATTTTTTACAGCTTTGACCACTGTGAATGCATGCTTATCCAATTGAATGTAATTGAGCTCATGTTTCTTCAAAGAACAACTCATGAAAGCAATGGGTGCTTCCAAATCTTCATCATTCTTTTGGACAAGGACAACAGATAGAGTGTGTTCTGAGGCATAACAATACATGATGAACTCTTTGTTAAAATTGGGAGATACAAGAGTAGGAGCTTTGGCAATACTTCTTTTTATCTCTTCAAATGCAGTTTTCCCTTCATGGCTTCATTTGAAACTTGATTGAGGCCTCATCATAGAAGTGATGTGCTTTGAACTGCTTTTTCAGTTCAACTAACTCAGGGATAAAGTGGCAAATAAAGTTTACCTTCCTGAAGAATGAATGCACTCCTTTCTTGCTGGTGGGCAGAGATAGTGCTTAAATAGATCTTACTCTTTTGGGGTCAATGTGTGCTCCATGTTTGTTCACGATGTGTCCCAACAACTTGCCTTCTATGACCCCAGAGATGCATTTCTTGGGATTCAAAAATATACCATGTTTTCTACACCTTGCAAGTACTTGTTCCAAATGACAGATGTGCTCTTCTCTTTTCTTCAAAAATACCATGAGATCATCCAGATATATAACAATGCAATGTTTCAGATCTCTGAAGGCCAGGTCCATTGCTCTTTAGAACGTTTCTCCTGTATTGATTAGGCTGAAAGGCATTCTACTATAAGCAAAAGTTCCCCAAGGAGTTGTGAATGTTATTTTGCTACAGTCTTCCTCTACCAATTTGATTTGGTTGTACCCTGAAAACCCATCAAGAAGAGAGAGCATCTCAAATCCAGTGACTGCTTGAAAAATGTGATCCATGATGGGTAGAGGATAGTTTTATTTGAGTGAGGCTTGATTCAGATTTCTGAAATCAACACATATCCTTATTTCACCATTCTTCTTTCTTACTGGCACAATGTTAGCCACCCACGTTGAGTGGTGGATGGGAAAAATGATTCTAGTGTTTAGCATATTGGTCACTTCTTCCCTGATGATATCAACAACCTTTGGATTATAGGGCCTTTGATTTTTTCTGAAAGGCTTAGCACATTGCTTCAAAGGAATGGAATGGTGCATTTATTTTTTTTGGAACAACTTGAGTTCTTGATAGGAGTAAGCTAAAACATCAGAATATTTCTTGAGTAGAGTAACAAACCTTCTCTTCTCTTCAGGCAAGTAGTATTTACCAATGTCTTCAATTCTTGGATCTTCTGAAGTACCAATATTTTCTTTTTCAATTTCAGAAGGACACCAAGAAGATAACTTCTCCTTCCCTTGAATGAATTTGTCATGTTTTTTAAATAGGTCTTCCAAAGAGACTAAGCCTTTGGGAATTTTCTTTCCTTTTAGTCTGATCATTCACTCATCATCAACTTCATCAATTCCATCATCTTCTTCTTCAGCAATAGCTTCTCTATGAGGATTGACACTTCCTTCAAAGAAGATATTATTGAAATTATCTCTTTACTCTAAGAAGATCAAAATTTGATTGTCATCATTGAAGACTTGCCAATGATTAGCATTATCAGGTGCACTTGGTCTGAAAACCATCTCAATGGTTATCTCATCTTTGCCAAAGGAAGAATGAGGTGTCAATAAGGAGGCTAACACAACAAGAGAATCAACCATTTCGTTTTGTGCCCTTGGAACGGATTCAATAGAGAAAGCATCAAATGATTCAATATAATCCCAAACCCGATTTCTATAATGTCTAAGCCTTAGGTTCTTCACTTGATATTGTTGGCGGATTTGTTTCACTATTACCTCTACATCACCAAGGCATCTTACCTTCTTGATTCCCATATCCCCTGCAACACTCATGCCCAGAAGAAGGGCTTCATATTCTATTGTGTTGTTGGTGTTATCAAACTACAATTTGTAAGCAAAAGGATTCATTTCCTTTGAAGGTGAATACAGAACAACACCAGCTCCAGAACCTGCCCTTGAATGATTGCCATCAAATTCCATCATCCAGATCTGATCTTCTTCTTCCTCCATGAGAAGTGGAAAGTTTTCCTCTTTTTGTGATGCGAGTAAGTAATTTCCTAACTCAGAATCTTGAAGAAGGATGTTAGCTCTTAGGTCATCAGACTTCTTTACTGTGAATTTCATCTTTCTAACAGGTAGTAACCTCTTCATTTCACCTTTGAAAAGGATAGTAGCGGATGACCAATCCATTTTTTATTTCTCCGCCTAGATCTCTGCAAAAAATTCTTCTTAGAAGCATGCCAAAGGATGTTGGGATGTCTGCGACCAAGATAGTTAGGAGCACTTTCTTTTCAGGGAAGTCAGCCAGAATTACTTGTGCATCCTTTATTCTTCCAATTAGTGGCACTTGTTTAGATTCCATGGAATAATAAGCTCCATTTACTCTAGTCAAAGTTAGGCCAAGGGAATTTGTAACTTTGAGTGGAATTACATTATCAAAAGCTCCGGAATCAATAATACAATTGTTCAACTCAAAACCATTTATGAGGAGAGACAAATAAAAAAAGCTCAACTCTAGATGTTTTGGCAGCACTGAGAGCTAACATGTTTTGAGATGGAGGTGTGGATGGCATTGGAAGGAGTCCTTTAGAAGTGGAACTTGAAGATATAGAGCTACTACTTTGGACTGCATTAATAAATCTTTCAAATTGGGCTGGGTGTGTTTGCAAGTACTCTAAATCTAAGAGTTGGAATTTGGTTTTTCTTGCATGCTCTACAAAATCAAATGGGGCAATACTTGACAAGGAGGAAACTCCTGGGGTGAAAGAGGATTTAACTAGAAAGGGCTTTGAAGGAACCTTGGATATTTTGGATGAAGGATTTTCTCCTAAAGGTGAAATAGTCAGTTTAGCAGAAGGAAATGGTACAACCTTTGGCTGAAATGTTGGTGCTTTAGTAGAGACTGTAACACCCTTGAGAGTTGTTATTTTCCTCCTTTGCATTTAAGTGTTGACATGTGATTTTACTTAAAAGTATATGTTCTTCTTATTATTGGAAATCATGCTTGATATGGATAAGTCTTTTTTGATCTTAATATCCTTTGACTGAATTGGAATGGCTTCCTTGAATCCATTTTTCACTTTTGGTAGGTGATTTGAAATCTGGTTTAAGAGTTGTAAACTTATCTATTTATCTGACTCATCCTTGGATCAATTTTAGTGATCCAAGGAATGTTTTAAATCTACTCTGTTGAATGAATGGTAAAATTGACATTCCATGAGTTAAGATACACATTGGACTAAACTTTTTTGTTTCAAGTTCTTTAATTTCTATGTGAATGTACTTCCATTTAGTGAGTTGTTTTGCTTGGGTCTTTGGAGATCGACCATGACAGGTCATTACTAATGAAAATAGAGATGCAACCTGTTCACAACATAAGAGAGATCCAGGATCCTATATAGGACTAACCTACAGGATCCTAAGCTAGGTTTAAAAAAAAATTCTACCTAAGCTATGTCACTTGATAGAATTCTGATTCTAACGTAAGCTCCATCCTAATGGAATTGGAAAGGTTACTAGGTATTAAATTAACCTAGATCCTAATACTACAAGGTATTATTATAACCTAACCTAGTGTTTTAAACTATGGCACTTTGAATTATTTACCATTGTAGAAATTATCTAACCTAATTGCTAAGGCCTATGATGGGGGGGTTAGTTGTTAGTGTTATATCCTAAGGTATAAAATTTAATTCTACCTAAGATCTAACCTAAGCAATCTAATCTATCCTAAACTAATGGATATGAATGGGGACTTAAGTGGTCGCATGCACTTGGGCGATGGTTCCTAAGGCATTTATGTTATAGATAAGGTTGGTAAATGCATATGGAATGCCATTTTTGGCAAGGGCTAGATGACTTGGCGGAATCTTAGGTGGCAGTATCACTAAAATGGAAATACATGATAATCTAGACTTGGCATTCGCCAGACTTGGTAGGCAGTGGAAAGGAAGATTAGGTGGGAGATTTGGAATTAATGGAATTAATTACTTTTGGTTAATGAGCCCAAATTGTCTTGGTAGGCATGCCAATGGATTTTTGTTCGGTTGTTTCATTTTTCATGTTCTCTGATTTTCATTCTGCATGTGCTTTGGTTTTTCGAACTAGTAGATTAAACTACACTTCATGGCTATGTTTGGGGTTTCAAATCTATTTCCATTTTGTGGAATGTATAAGAGGCATTATGGAAGAAGTATCTGGTTGTTTGATCTTTCATGGAGAAGAGGAGAAGAAGTGAGCTCGACTGGAGGTCTTCTTCGATTTGATAGAGACACTATCAATCATGATAGGCTCTAACTGTTAAAATCTCTTTCTTTCCTCTAAGTGTTTTCATTAAAGCAACTCTACTCTATTGAGTTTTGTGCATTGCATGCTCTATCTGGTTAATTGGTTGATGGGTTTAGTAAATCTTGCATTCTGGGTTTCGAATCCATGGTATATGTGATTCTGTTGGAAACTTATGTTGTATTGTTTTTGCACAAAAGAACTATACATGCAAGAACAAAGTTGGTAACTCTGTTTAACTTTTTCGGTTGTTGGAAATTGTTGTTTGGTTTTGACTACATTTGTTGCCAATAAATTACTAGTTGAGTTTTTAAAGGAACTCTGAGTTCTGCCTATGTTTGTTGAGATTAGTGTTTTGAGAACTTGAAGTGATTTGTGATCTCAAGCTGGTAAAAAACTCCAGTTCTTATTAAAACTTGTATGCAAGTTCGAGCTGTCTGTTGGAAACTTGTTTTTAGGAGAGAACTATTGTTGGAGATTCTCGGTTCTATGGTGCTTACATTTTATTTCATAGATAAATGGGACTATGGATAAAACTGTATATGGCTTGGTTCTTGTATTTTATCTTGCAAAAACTTAGACTGTGGTTGAAATCCGCATATAACTCAGAGCATGTATTTTATTATCTTGGATAAATTGGACTATTGATTGAAGTCCGCATATGGCACGGTGCTTGTGATTTATTGTTCTTATGACCATATAAACTGTTAATGAAGGTTCATTATGAACACGTCTTCCATGTTTTGTTGTTTGTTGGGTCTGAGCCCTGTTAAGGTTCTTACACGTCGTTTAGTTGGGAAATAGGGTTTAATAAGATTTTAACAGAAAATGGAAGCTCTATTCTTATTTTTAAATGTTTATAAGTAATTACATTATTTTCGGCATAGCATTACGATGCTGGTGTATATACGAACTCATGTGAGATTCTGTGATGCAAAGTATTACAATGAAATTATTACTTATTGTGGAAATGGTAACCTGAACAAGAATTCGGTTATGTTCTGGTATTCCTTTGTATTTTTCTTGTTTAAAAAGGTAAACTAAAATGGGAACAAGTTGTTGCCCGAACTTGTTTATATTCTCTTGAATGATCATGAACCTTGAAGGAGCTTATGATTTCTTATGTTCAGAATTACATATTGAGTCTTAAACTGGTTGTGTTTCAAACATATTCATTCGGGTCTTGACTTTAAAACTGGAAACATGGTTTAGAGGGTTGTTGGTTAAACTCTTCATGATCTTGACTGAAATTATCCTGTTGGTTTATTGTTCTTATTGGAATCCCAATCTGTTACCTCTTATAGTAATATGTTGAAATATAGGACTGAACTCTTGGGAAGAATTTGAGTGCTAGTACCTACTCGGATTTCACACCTCTTGTTGGGTCTAATAAATGAATGTTAAGTCTTGAAAGATAAATTGCGATTCAAAATTGATTGTGGGCTATGTTTGAACTTCACTTTTTGATAGTAAAGGGTTCTAAGAAAGAAAAATGGTAGCATTTTTTCTTATTACCTTGAGGTTGTTCTTGTTCGACCCTTTGGGAACCTTTGTACGAACTTAGAATGTATGTATAGGAAAGGGGAAATTGATAATTAAGTTGAAAGAAATGATTAAAGGGTAGATTCATACTCTGATAAGATCCCTTATCTAATGCAATTGGGTTAAGTTCATTAGTTGGAACCTTCTGTTAATTATTCTTATTGGAAAAAGAGAATCAGTACCTAATTAGTCTTTTTATACTTGTCATTTGATTGAAATGAAGCAGAAAGAGATTGATGATTGGTTGGCAAAAAGGAATTGCAAACTTGTTGTTGACTGTTAATCCATCATTCCTTCTTGGATTTATTTTATATGGATCTGTTTTGATGAATACTTTAAAATGTTAAATTTTAAAGTAGATGACCTTTAAAGGAAACAGTTTAAGTCTTAATATGCACCTGTTTCTGTGTTGCAGATGTTATGTAATTTGGCATAATGAAAATGGTTTATCTTCTTCTTTACTTGAAAAATTAGATGAAACATCCTAGTGAGAATATGTTGTAAACACTTCCTGTATCTGATAGTAAAGATAAATGTTGTATTATATTTTGGTAGGATTGGAAACAATGAGATGTTATGATCTATTGTTTGGTAAAGATAATTGATAGGATCAATTATACTTTAATTTGTAAGACAGATATTTTAGATTATATTATGTTCTTCTTTTTGTGAATTCTAGTTCATTAATGTTCTTCTCTTTATTGTTATTACTTATGCTTAGGGTATGAAATACTAATTGTTCACTAAAGTAGGGTTTTTTTTATTGGAACAATTAGTCGAATGCATTTCATTTTAAGGCTTAGTGCTTATCATGCTCAGTTCATTGAACTGACCCGTGCTAGCAATTTTTGCAGATGGACTTCGTAAGTGATAAAAGAAGGCAAAAACTTATATGATGCATTGGATGATCTAAGTTTGATTCTTGTGAAGAATTTTGATTCGTTATTAATTTGTATTGAAAAAGAAAAGTTATTTTCTTTTGAATGAAGGTTGTTGTCATGTAGTATGCCTAAAATGTATAAGTTTGTAAATGTATAAGTTTTGAAAATGAATTGAAGGATGAGAATTTACTTGCATGGGTTGTGTAAATTATCTTGTACTTTGTAAAAGAAATGGAATCCTATTCTGTCGATATTCTTCATGTTGTTTATATGTTTATATGAGTATTCTTGGATAAGTAGGAAAAAGGGAATTAGAGTAATTTCCCTAAATGAGATGTAGCTAAATAAGTTGCAGAATTCAATGTTCTTATCTAAACAATTCATAATATTAAGGTAACGTGTAATGAACTTACAATGAAAACTATGGAATTTGTAAAGGACATAAAGGGTGTGTTAAACCCTAGAACTTAACCATCAAGAGGAAGACTCTTCCTCTCTTATGAAAAAGTAAACAAAAAGGGAAGTTATGATTTATAATCATTAGACTTCATTTAATAAAGTCTATTAAGTTACAACCTAGGTGGTTGTTACACTTCCTTAAATGGTTAAATCACATTAAATGGAACTTATGAGGTTGTTTTCTTTTCTTTTTGGTAACTGCTTGTTAAGCCAAATTTAACAAACATCGAAAGCAATCATAAGTTAAGGAAGTTCTCCAAGGTTAATGGAAACTGATTTGGAAAAGAACTTAGGGAGAGTTGGATTAGGGTTTGGGCAGGGTTGCTGAAATCTACTTTTAAGTATCCAAATTAATTAAATATTAATAATCTCCTAGGGGTATGTACATCTCAATGAGGCTATTCTATAGGATGCTAGCACAGGCCAACTGCAGGTCTGTACCTTCGAGAAGATTGGGATCTTCTCGAGGATACAACGTTGCAGTCGACATGTGGCAACACCCTTCTACATTGATCATCTAGATCTACACACTTATGGACTTGAAATTAGTTTTTATCTAGGACTGGGTAGTAGCATAGTTACGATATGAAGTAGCCCTCTAGGACTTAGGGTACCTTGGCACAGGGGGTTGACCTAGGTTGACCCAGTATGCCACAATATCCTAATTCTTTGTGAGCCCCTTCCTATCATAACCTATGTTGTTAACCAGAACTAGGGTTAAACCTTGGGCAAGAGGACTGACGGAGGTCAATAAAGGACGTTCTAGATAACAATAGAGTGGGGGTGAAGGACGTATTCCAGATTGACAAGTATGCCGTCAAGGAATAAGTAATATGAACAGTATGTTAGAAATATTTGGCCAAAGTATCGCAAGCTACTGATTGCGTTGTCCTATGTCGCCTAGTCTAAGGATCGTGATGCAGATGAATATTGGTAACAACTATTCAATTAGGTTCCTTAGATAGATCACTCAATACCCAGAACAAGGTAAAAGAACCAAGTATAAGTAGTATACATAAAAGTACTCAATACTTAGTGTTAAACATGAATAGATCGGTAGTTCACCGAGTCATGAAATGAATAGATCGGTGGCTTACCGAGTCATCACAGCTGCATATGGTTATCTATTATAAGAATGGTTGTTATGGAATGTGTCTTCTAAATTACGTATTTAGAACAGAGAACATTACTCAAAAAAAAATTCCCCTTATTTCTAAAGTCTTAAAATAGGAACATTACAGAGACTCCAATGGAAGGGGAAGTAATCTTAACTACAGAACTAGAAGAAGGAGCAAAAGACTTACTTGGTATGACAGCATGATCCTTGACAATGACCAAGTCTAGTTTTTCTTTAGCAGAATTCATGGAGGGCAGAAATGGAGAACCTTTGTTGATAATCCTCTTCTGTGTGACCTCATAAGTGAAAACTTCTTTGGTTTTCTTCTCCTTTGTAGCCACTGAGGATGGAGTGATCTTCTTGGACTGTGTTCTAGTGAAAATAGTGCATGAAAAACTTTTTGTTTCCTCCTCTTCTTCTTCATCATCATCAATGAATTCGAACAAGCCATTGTGCATATCAACCTCCTCAACTTCTAGGTAGCTCTCGTAGTTTTCTTCATCATCTCCTTTGAGCTCATCAACTTCAACTTCCTCTCTTATATCACAGGCTGCATTGACTAGTGGTGCTTCAAGAGAAAACTGGTGAGGAGGTGGTGCAATCCTTTGCCTCTCATGGAAATTTGGTCTTCTTGGAGTGTTCCTCATAGTAATTTGTGACAATTGCTTCTTCAAGGCAACCAGATCATTTGCTACTTTTTGGAACATAGGATCTGTTGTGACTGAATTTGAACTCTGACCCTTTTTCTTTCCATTTGGGCCCTTCACTTTTCTAGAAAGGATTAAATCATCATCCATCTCGATTGCAAGGTCTTGAGCTTCCCTCAATGTTCTTGGTTGATCTCTTACGAGGAAGAAACCAACTTCTGATGGCAAGGCACTGATGAAGAACCTCTTCAAGTTGTTTTCAGGAGGAACTACATCTTCGGGGATTCTTCTTGTCAATCTATCAAATCTTGCTATGAAATCTCTCATGGACTCAGAGACTTCTTTCTTCATTTGCACCAATTTAACTAACAAGTCTTGTCCATCTTATATGATCTTGAATCTACCTTCAAATACACTCCTTATGTCCTCCCAGCCAGTGATAGATCTTGGGGGAAGCATGTAAAACCACTCAGCAGCTTTCTCTTGGAGTGACTCCAAAAAAATTCTAACCGGCACATCTTCATCTTTAACACCCAACATACCACAAGCAGTGATGAAAGCCGCTACATGTTCCTCAGGGAGTTGGGATACATATCCTTTAAATTTAGGAAATTTATTTCTTGAGCCTCTTGGTAGATCATGGAGTATTTGTGGGAGGGCAAGTGGACCAATATTTCTTCCCCATGGTACATTGCGTCTACGTGCTTCACGTTCATTATCCACCATTCTATTTTTGTTTCTAGCCTCTTCAATAGCTAGGGATTCTTCCCTTTCCTCTACCTCTCTTTGGAGTCTTTCAATCTCTTCAAGCTGAGCCCTAATCACTTCCTCTGTTTCAAGTTGAACTCTATCCACTTCCTCTCTTTCTAGCTCTTGTTCTTCTTCCTTAAGCTCATCAAAAGTAGCATTAACAAGTCCTCCTGATCTCAACTACTAAGTATACCTTCTATCAGCTAGCTTGAAGACTTATTGTCTTCTCTGAGGTGCCAAGATTTGTCTTTGCTCCTCCAACTCAAGGGTGAGTTCTTCTCCTTAGTCCAATATCCTTGAGGCAATATAGTAATGGTTTATACTCCACCTATTATGCCAAATAGCCTCCCTCAGGTCTGAAGTGATATCTTCTTGAATGTGAAAGAGCAAGGTAGGTCTCTTAACAGGTGGATGTACGAGAATCACCATGATTGATATCCACGTGGATCATAAGAAACTTCAAATTTTCAATGAACTCCAATGGTATTTAATGACCCTGTGGTCATTTCTAGGGTGCAGATGCTGCAAAATCTACCCCACAGTGGGTGCCAAAACTATTGTCTTGGAAATTCATCTTGGGGGAAAAATTGGTGGTTTCTAAAACAACATTATGGGAATCTAATTCCCTCTACTTATAACGGTGCAGCTGCTATATTATGCATGAAAAACAAGTGGATTCAATGGTGGTTTTTGAACCAGAGATCCATAGGGGCACTCCACTGACCCTATGGCAAAGCCTGCAATTTCTTGTAAGGATAGAAAGTGGTTTGAGAGTGGGAAAGGGGAGTGGGAATGACTGCAAGGAGATCAATGATGGAGGTAGAACATCAGAGGCCTACAAAGATTCATCAAAAAGTTTATAACATGCATTTAAACGAAAGAAGAATCCCAGAGCTCCAAATTGAATGAAAACACATTGGTCACAAAGTACCAACAAATCCTCTATCAAAGGGGCATAAAATCCTTCTTTTCTTATTGCAGCTGAAGTAGAAACTTGTACAAGGAAAGGAAATGGAAGAAAAATATAGAAAGAGGAAACTTAGAAGAATGACAACTATTGTTTTTTTCCTATGTTCGTGAAAATCATTTACAGTCTTCAAAAATCAAATGCCCCCATGTAATAACTTCCAAAATCCATGAAATAGCTCACACGAGGTAGTTACAACTTCCGCTAATGGCCAAGAAGCAGTTACAAAAAAATCTCATCATTTCGCACCATTTTGGATTCTTCTTTTGCAAAAGAATGGCCATGGAGGGAAATGCCACATAATTAATAATTAAAACGGTTAAAAACTTTCTAGATTGAATGTGGGCTATTAGATTTATCTTTTGTGCCTTTAAATGTGAGTCATCCATGTGGCAGAAAATGATTGGAGTGGCCATGGGCGAGCTCCCTTCATTTCACGACCTTTTTTAGAATTCGGCAATTTGGAACAATTTCCTCCACCGGCCCGATTTGAATTTTCAACATGCATATGTGGCACCTTTGGATTGCATACACGGTCATGGCTCCATTTAGAAAATTTTGAACCTTTGTTAGAAAAAAGGTTCAAATTCACAACATCCTCTACCAGCTCCGCACTCCCGTGTACACGTGGCACAATTTGATTTCCTGCGGGGTTCAAACTTCATTATTTTCTCCACCTAGCTCAGGCTCATGGATCTGCCATCACCATTTACACCTTTTTTCCAAAAAGGTAAAGTAACAGAGAAACCTCCATAGCTCCAGTGGTCCACCTTGGGAAAAAAATACAACTCAAGTCCACCAAGCCATATCTTGCACAAAACAAAGAGTCAAAACAACTTCTTTACCTTTTTGGAAAGGGGAAGAAATTTCCCATCTAATGAAGTAGGTTCCAAACATCCTTGAGCCCTTGGAAAGTACTAGATTTCAAAATACTCTTATTAGACCATTTTCAAAGGGTAACAAATCAAAAATTTCTAAGTCCAGACTTGGAAAAAAAGGTAAATTTTGAGGGGACAACAGGTCTCATTCAAGAAATGTGTACCCCTATCATTGGTTAGACTTAAAGGGCATCCATACCTCATGATAATGTTCTCCCACAAAATTCTTACTATTGTAGCTGTTATACAGTCTTTAGTTGGGGCTGCCTCCGCCCACCTTTTCAAATAGTCCATGCAAGTGATTACATAGAGTGATCCAGTCTTACATGCTGCTGGTGTAATAGGGCCTACAAAGTCCATTTCCCACTTCTCAAAAGGTTTAGTGCTAGGGATAGGGTGCAAATTCATTTCATCTCTCTGTCCTGGCTTGCTAATACAATGAAAATGGTCACACGCTTTACAATAATCCTTACAATCCTTATATAGGGTCTCCCACCACAATCCTGCCATTATTATCTTACGTGCGGTGGCGTCACCTGCATAATGCCCACCTGCACTTCCTCCACATGCTTCCTTTATGATGGCGAGGTGCTCATGCTCTAGTACACACCTGCGCAAAACTTCATCACGCCCTAGTTTGTATAAGTCTCCACTGATCAATATATAGGGTGTGACACGTATGGCTAGTTGCTTTCTCTCTAATGTCTTCATCCCTTTCGGTGCCATACCCATCTTAAGGAACACAACAATATCCTCTAAGTCTGAGGGCATGCACAACAACCTAAACAACTATGCATCTAGCATGGTATCTTTAATGCTCTGTGCGTCCTCTCCTAAATCAATCCTAGACAAATGGTCAGGTTTGAAATTACTCTTGCCTGGTTTGACCACTACGGTGAGATCGAATTCTTGGAATAACAGCACCCACTGACATAATCACCCTTGTAGGATGACCATGTTCACCAAATATTTTAATGTCATGTGGTCAATGTAGAAGATAAAGGGAGTTTCCAGCAGATACTACCTAAACTTATGAAGCATTTAGATCATGGATAATGCCTTGCACTCGGTTGTAGTATAATTTTGTTCTGCTAGTGTCAACTTCCTGCTTGCAAAGCATAGTGGGTGATAAAAAATTCCCTCACCAAGCTATGTAAGTGCTACCCCAATGGTCATTCCAGAGGCATCCACATGAACATGGAAGGGATTGTACCAAGAGGGAAAACATAATATAGGCACGGTGACAAGCCTATCCTTCAATGTGTCAAATGCTTTTTGTTGCGCCTCTCCCCAGTGAAAGGCACTTTTATGCCTGATCAACTCTTATAAAGGTGTGGCAATCTTGGCATACCCCTTGATGAAATTCTAATAGTATCCCACGTGTTCAAGAAATCCACACACTGTGCTTTGGCTAGTTGGCTCCCCCAATCCCACAATCACTGCAATTTTGGCAGGATCCACCAACAAGCCTTCATTGCATATGATGTGCACTAACAAGGTCCCAAATGGGGTAGAAAAAACACACTTCTTGATGTTGAGGGATATCCTCAACTGTCGAAACCTTTCAAACATCATCCATAGGTTGTCACAATGGTCCTTGACTAGTCCATACATGGTCCAATCATCAAGGTACACTTGTTGAAACTTGTGGATGAAGTCCTGGAAGGCCTATACTATAATGCGTGAGAACACAGTGGGTACATTCTTCAACCCAAATAGCATGACCGTATTCGAAAAACTTCCCCACTCGGTTGCAAAAATTTTCTTTCTCTGGTCTTCCTTTGCAATCCTCACTTGGTGATAGCCTGAGAACCCATCCATGAAAGAGTAGACTTTGTGCCCTGCCACTCCTTCTTGGATTTCTTCAGTAAATGTGGTTGGGAAAGGATCAATGATATATACTACATTCAAATCCCTATAATCAACACATATCCTTATCCTCCTATCCTTCTTGATTAATCACTATCGGACTTATCCCTTCTGACTCCTCCATAGCTTCTATGATTCCTAACGCTATCATCTTGTCTATTTCCTCCTTGACCTTTACGCGTAGATTAGGATTCATCTGGTAGGGTCTCTTCCTAACTGGGTGTGCACCACCCTTTAGCTTTATCATCATCTCCCCCAAGGAATGGTGGATGCCTTTGAGCTCATGGTACCTGCGTGGGAATAAATCCTCAAATTCACGTAAAAGATCAATGATCTTAGAAACATCCTTCTTTGACCAATAATCTCCAATGATAGCTTCCTTAGGTTCCACCTCCAACCCAATGTTAACCTTCTTTGTCTTTAGAGGCTCATGATAGGCATGTGCCCTTTCATCAGCACTATCCATCACTTTGCGCGAGCTTAGAGAATGGTTAACCTCCAAATTCTCCATCTCTTCACCGTCTATGACATAGACCATCTTGCCTTTTTCTGTTACTGTGCTCGTGCACTCAAAGTGTACCTCATCAGACTCATCTTCACCAAATTATCCCTCCAAGCATGGCTCCCCTAGAAATTCTAGTAGTCTATCTTCCGCCATCGGCATTATCTCCCATCGTAAGGTGCTTAACCACCTATAATGCACCCTATCCACCGATGATTTTTGTGCTCTCGATACTCAAACGCTTGGATGAGGTCAACTGTTAATTCCTGCCAATTTCCTTGTCTAGTGGTGCATGTCTCAGAGTGGATGTACCAGGCGTGCGTGCAACCCTTGTAGTGTAGAATACAACTTATGTGTATCCATAGGGATGGTGGAAAAGGTTGTACGCCTTCCCTCCAGGCTCTCTTATAGGCTTGGATGTGGAAAGAGGTGAGCTCCTTACCATGATAGTCTTGGATGGTGGTGGGTGCGTATTGCTTCTAGAGAACTAGATAGAGAAATAAATTCTCATCTCGTGCTATTCTAGGAAAATATCTCGATGCGTGTGTAGCCCACCACCATGCTGCAGTGTCGAGCAAGATATAGTTTAACATCCCTCTTTTTTCACCTTCACTCCCTCCACTAAGCTTCTATCTTCTGTACAAGAATACCTCCGGGTAGGATCCTCAAGAGTACTTTGGTAGCTCCTTTCCTCCTAAGCACTGGACTATGCGTGCCCTTGTCACCTTTGTCATCGATCCTATCAAATTTCATCTGATTAACTCATAGGTTCCATGCGCCCAATTATCACATGCTATATTGGTGGTGTCACTTACCGACTGAGCATCCTAAAACTAGATAACCCCATTGGTAGGATGGATTATCTTTGGATCCCTGATTGACTGCACATATATCCTATCCATGACCTCTTCTCCCAAAAGGTTCAATATAGGGTGTTGGCTTCCCATCATCCAGGGGTATGATGATGCGTTCCTTCTCATTTTCAAAGCTGATGTACCCCTTGTTAAACTGAAGATCCACATTGTTCTTATAACACCATGGGTGCCCAGGTAGTGTTGGGAAATTGTCTACCTCAGCGAGCACCAAGACTTCAAAATCCCCAGTAAACTTAGCTCCCTGAATGGTGATAGTTGCATCCTTTAAGACACCGATGGGCATTACCTTCATTTTGTTTTCCATATACAACACATTCAAAGACAACTGTAATGCAGGCCTTCCCATTTGATGTCAAGAATCCAAGGTGAGAACATTGACCTTCACGTCTGTGTCAATGAGGATATTTCTAAGGAGCCATCCATCCATGACCACATTTAACGTGATCTCCCTATCATAGGAAAGGCTATGAGGGGGAAGGTTTACATGCAAGACTTTCCTCTTATGCTCTTCTCTAGAGTGTGGTACCTTCTCTCTTAACCATGCTCCTAGAAAGGGAATAATATTCTCTTGCCTTAACATTTTACACACTTCCTTGACCTCATCCAGGTCATATTTTGGTGCCTCGACCCTTCTTCTTTGCTCCTCTCTCCTGGATTGCTCCTTTAGGCACTGGATTTCTCCTTGTAAGCTCTTAATGACGTCCATGGTATCCTGATATACCTCTTTTTGATGCGCAGGGTCTGGTTACCTTCCATCTACCACTTCTTCCCTTGAAACCAAGTTCTTCTACCTTGGCATTTCCTTTGCGCACATGACCTCTGCTCTTTTTATTACCAAAACAGGTTCCAAGCCTGCATCACGTGTTACCTATGGCATCCATTGGGTGTCTGTCTTCTTAATGCTTACCATTGTAGTGCCCTTGTCTTTATGCTAACTCATATCCTCAAACAACTCAGGGAATTCCTCATACTTGTGCTTCTTTCTGCACCATGAGCATTGTAATAAATATGGGCACTCGCACTTGTAGTCGTCTATAGACCCACAATTAAATAGGCTCCACATGGGAACTCACTTCTTCCTCCTCCACAGTTACCACGACCATAGAATCTTCTATAAAATCCCCTTCCACACACGCCTCCATCTACGTGCTCCTCATAATGGTGATCATCACCTTTATAACTACTAGAAATGTTGGTTTGGCTCACCCCATGATTAATAGCCTCATGGATCAGGTCAATAATTCTACAATACTTAGTATAATGGGTTGTAGAGGTGTAGATATTATAGTAATAGAACACATTCTTCCACATTGTGTGTTGCAATAGGGGAAATCTACTTGCATCATGGTCCCCATGAAAAATCTCACAATCTACTACTATGATGCATACTATCCTCTGGGGGAAACTATCCTTAACATGCCCCTCTACTTCACAATCTGTACACCATAAACCACTGCGAGTCTCATGCGCTAAGTTTTCAGACAACTTCTCCAGTTGCTTAGCCATAGTAGTGATTTGATCCTCCAAAAATGGGTGAGCACCAGTATCAACACTCCCAATATATTCAACACATAGAGCGGCCTCTAGCACTTCACGTGGGTATGTGAAATTTTTTTGAGATAAAGATCTTCTAAAAGGTGTTATCAACCCCCCAACAAACCATTGAGCATGTTGTGAAGGGTGAATGTCATATGCCAATTTTGACAGGAGAGTCTTAAACCGCATGTCATACTCCCACACACTCTCTACCATTCCTTGTTAAATCTCCTTCATGGCACTGATGGTCTTTTGTTCAAACTTAGAAATGTAGAACTCTACCAAAAAGTTGTTCTTTAAAGTGGTATAATCCACCACCATTTGATGAGGGTCGTATTTCCTATACCAGTTATGCACGCGCCCTTACAACGTCATTACAAACTGACTTTCCTTCCGCTCTAGGCTAGTGATCCCTTTCACGTGCTATAGCAGCTCACACTTGTGAATATGCTCTATAACATCTTCGATACCTCTGTAATTTGGAAAATGTAACAACATCTCAAAGAAGACTTGAGGGGGTTGTTGGGGTCCTTGTCCTCTGATCTAGAGCCTTACTTTTCTCCAGTGTTTCCTCCACTACCGGTTCCACTAGGCCCACCAGGTCTTATGCCTCCTGACCCACCAGATCCACCAAGTCTACCAGGTCCTATTTCTCCCAATCCACCAAATCCACTGGATCCACTAGGTCTCATTCCTCCTAATCCACCAGATCCACCAGGTCCTGTACTAGTCATGCCAAGGGCCCCCACAATCCCACTGAACTGCATGCTGACAGTCTGTGATGATGCCCCACTACCAATAGTGTACCCTACGCCACTCCCAAACTCAAGACCAAAGGCTGGTGCACTTACTCCTTGTCTAAAAATCCCTTAGAATACTAGAATATGCATAGCCATAGAAGTCCCAAATGATAAATTATATCTCTTGGGTGCAGATCGGTCACTTCCAATGATACCAACTGGGCAAAAAATATTCTCCCCTTGATTTGGAAAACCAAGAGCCATGGTTTGGTCACTAGTTGGGTTCAGATATGCACCAACAACTCTTCTCTCTCCGTGCGATGAAATCTCATCAAAAGTTGAAGGGGTCTCTCTTACACGCTTTCCAAGAGGGGGAAACACAGACCACTCAGGTTTCATATCCTCTGTGTGAACCTCAAACCCTTCCTGTAATGTCTACCTCCATATATCCATCACACCTACAACCTTGTGTTGTCTAGCAATCTCCCTTTCATGCGCTTCACTATACTTGAGTTGCCTCTCATCCCTTTCTTTTTCCGCCACAAGATCTACCATCTTCCCCCACCCTAGCTTCCTCACCCAACACTCAGAATGGTTTAGCTGGCCATTGGAAATGCCTCTAAACTCAAGGTAACAATCAAGATCTTCATTTCCATAGGGATAGAATGTAGAAATGATCCTCTAGGCTCCCACAGAAACTCAATCTCAGGAACTTCTGGATAGGAATATGTAGAAATAGCATACTCCAGAGTGTAGCTAGCCAGCACACCTTTCCACCAATGATCCACAACATGATTCCATGTCAAATCTACATCTTGTAGTTTATGGTATTCTTCTTGGGTCCACGTGCGTGCTCTATAATACCAGCTTGATCTAGACGTGTATGCTGAGAGCCATTCATATAGTTCTACTCGGAAGCAACAAAAAAATGTTTCATATAACTCATGGTAGAGGTTCTCTTCTACCCATCTACGTGCATTAAACTCAAACCCAGTGTTGAATCTCTAAGCAAATTCATCCTTCATGCTCTTGAACCATGATTCAACACTTTCCAAAGTTAAATGCTCTGTCATTACTCATTATAGAGATCAAGATGTATGTCATTTCCCACTACAACTTCGAAAAAAGGTCCCGTCAATGGAACCAAGATGTAGTCATTTTAACACCCACCAAAAGAACAAGGGAATCCCATACACACCGGCCTATCACCCAGTGGGAACTGGGCACTCACCCAAGGCACACGCGGGTTTCGAGTCTCTCTTTTATGTGAGTTAAGTGGGAAACCATCATATGTGTCAGGAACTTAATGGGTAATGGTGGAAATGAGACATACAATCATCATAGGACTCAAAGCGGCCTCTAGAAAATTGTGTTCATTCCAAAGAGAGAGTACTCGTAGATAACAAATAAACTACAACAGAAAGGAAAATACATAAGGGCTTACATCTAGTTCATAACATCCATGAACAGAAATGGAATGAAATAGATATGGATCGAATCAATTACATTCATACTTAATTATGTTTGTAACCTCATTACATTCAATGGACCCATTTAGATTACCAAAACTTGACTAGACCGAAGTCATACATCACAGTAGGGATCATGTTCTTTATCCATACAAAGAATAATTTATATCCCAGCCCCTTAATAAATTATTCCCTCATATAGCCTCTACCCGATCCCACAGAGTCCTTACAGTATA
This sequence comes from Taxus chinensis, assembly GCA_019776745.2. Lineage (NCBI taxonomy): Eukaryota > Viridiplantae > Streptophyta > Pinopsida > Cupressales > Taxaceae > Taxus > Taxus chinensis. The sequence goes on along the minus strand of CM034150.1, from coordinate 106,842,043 downwards.
TTTCAGCAGATCTCCACTCTCTCTATTCTCAATCTATGTATCACTTTTGATCCTCTAATCCTCCAACCACTCCTCTCACTCTAGCTCTCTTATCTCTCTTCTGCGGGTGCTTGTATATATAGGGATCCTGAAGTGCCAACTCATCCTTCTGCGGCCTCAAATTTGTTGTCAAGCATCCATATGGGCTCTCCACATTCTACCATGATGGTCTCCCATGTGAGTCTATTCCTCCAACATGGGCTCTGCATGTTCTGACATGATGGTCCCCCGTGTGAGCCTCCATCTCTAAGCATAGTCCTTTTGTGGGCCCCAAGTGGCTATCCTGACACCTTATCCACTCCCAATGCGTGGTTAGGTCCCAATTTTCTGACATCCTACCCGAAATGCCAAATACAGCTAAGTCCCGAAACCTAGGCTCTATCCACGCACGTGCCACGGGTTTCCTGAGACCCTTCCCTAAACTCTGTCCTACGTGCCTTATCCTGTGTGCCCTTCTTCCACTAAGCCTTGTGCACCTTCTTCTTGCACGCCCATCCTTCAACCTAGGACTTGCGCACCTACGCGTCTTGGTGCACTTAGTCGATATTTTAGGGGCCCAACAGTTATATCAACATACCAAGGTCTCTTGGTGGAAATGGAAAACAAGTGCTCATTTGGGAAAGAATCATCCACCACTTTCTCTTCAATTATTATTCTCCATCCTTGAGAGAAAATTTTCTACAACATTATCTTTCCCATGCTTATCCACAATTGTTACATCAAACTCTTGCAAGAGCAGCAACCATTTGATTATCCTACAACTTACAACTGGTTTATTGATTATATATTTAATGGTAACATGGTCTATGTGGATAAATATTGTATAACCCATGATATAGTGTCTAAACTTGTTGATGGCATATACAACTACCAAAAACTCCTTCTCACTGACCGTATAGTTAAGCTCAGTGTACTGCAGGTTCTTATTGACATAATAGATTACATAATTGAGTATCCCATCTTTCTATCCTAAAATATCTCTAATGGTGTGATCTGAGGCATCATTGTGTATATGAAATGGAAAACTCCAATCTGGTCCTCTTAAAATAGGTACAGAACTTAGCATTTGCTTCAAAGTTTGGAATGCAGCTTCACATTTCTCTGTCCATACAAATGCAACATCCTCTCCCAATAAAACAAACAATGGTGTTTCAATACTGAAATCTTGAATGAATCTTTGGTAACACCCAACATGACCCAAGAAGCTCCTTACATATTTCTACTTTTTAGGTGTTGGCAGGTTTATAATCACTGATATTTTTACTTGTTCTACCTGGATTCCAGTAGATGACAGATAATGACCTAACACTATCCCCTCAGACATCATAGATTAACATTTTTTCATTTTTCAAAAATAAGTTATACTCCTTGCATATCTTGATAACCTTGTCTAAGTTCTTCATTGCTTCATCAAAAGTACTGCCATAGATGGTAAAATTATCCATACACACCTCCATACAGTCATTGGTTAGATATGAGAAGATGCTAAGAACTGCTCTTTGAAATGTGGCAAGTTCATTACACAAACCAAAGGGAAGAACATAGTATGAAAACATTCATCATGGGCATGTGAATGTGGTCTTGCCTTGATCCTCTATTGCAATTTAAATTTCTTTTGTAACCACTATAGCCATCCAGAAAAGAAAAATACTTTTTGCGAGCAAGAGTGTCGAGTACATGATCAATAAAAGTGAGTGAAAAATGATCCTTCTCTTTTTCTACATTCATCTCCTTATAGTCTACGAAGATTCTCCATTTATCATTCTTTTTAGGTACAATAACAAGGGGTGACACCCATTGACTGTCTGAAATCAGATATATGAATCCAACATCCAATAATTTCTTTAATTCTTCTTTCACTATATCCCTCATTGTTGGGTTCATTCTTTTCGTTGAATGTCTTATTGGTTTGCAGCTGTCTTTGATGTATATCTTATGAGTATAGAGTTTAGGATGGATTCCATGCATGTATTCATAGTCCCATGTAAATTGTGTCCTATGATTTTTGAGAAGAGCAACTAACAGTTGCTCTTGCTGCATGCTTAATGTTTTGTTCACATTGAGTGGTTTTCCTAGTGCAATTTCCACTTTCTTAGAAAGATCAATCATGGAGCATATGTTGTTACTTATAGAATTCAATATAAAATCATGTGGAAGAAGGTGGTGTAGGATGTAGTTATTACCTGGAACATTCATAGTAATCTGTTGTGATAAGATTTGATTCTCAGGACAGCTTATGCATTGCAATTTGTTATCCTCTTCTTCATTATTACCATAATTATTCTATAGAACTTTATAAAGTACAACATATTACCATATTTACATCCAATTAATGCATTAATAGTTGTTAACCACGGTCTTCCTAGGATGATAGGATATCCTCCTAAGCTTTCTTTTGGTTGGAGAACAATAAAATTAGTGGGGTGTTCCCTCTATTATGCATGACTTCTCTATTGTGGTTGTTGGTCTCAGCATCATGAGCTGCTAAACTGAGATTTGGTCTTCTTCTATTTCTTCAATCCAAACAGTTTGGTCTTCTTCATTGAATGGTTGTGCAGGAGGGTAAAGCATAATATTTTTGGTGCCACTTCCATTAGAGATGATCATATTACCATATTTACATCCAATTAATGCATTAATAGTTGTTAACCACGGTCTTCCTAGGATGATAGGATATCCTCCTAAGCTTTCTTCTTGGTTGGAGAACTTATAACCTTTCAGGAAATGGAATAATTTTTTTAAATTAGTGGGGTGTTAGTGGGGTGTTCCCATGAGTCTACCACTACTACTACGTCCTCCAAAACTCCTTCAGAATTAAATTTTGATCTGTCTGTAAGCCACAATATTGTGGCTGTTGGTCTTAGTAAATCTATGTAATTATGGGTCCAGTTGAAATTTTTCCCAAAACCAAAGTCTTAGTCCTTATAATTTCAAATCATCCATGATATGTTTTGTCATCACATTTATTGCTACCCCTAAGTCAATTAGAGTGTTTTTATCATTGTGCCATTGATTGTGACATTTACTAAAGGATTTCCTAGGTCTATATACTTGGGCAGAACTGAGTTCCCAAGTATAATATCAACTAGTTGTCCAATTACCTATACAGTAGATGGATCTCTCCTCTTCCTTCCTGGAATGCATAGGTCCTTAATCAAGTTTATTGTCAGATGATTAGGTCCTTAAATCCCCTAGATGGGCACATAATAGCTTGAATCAATGGAATTTTTACAAAAATCTCTTTGAGATGATTGAAAAAATCAAAGTCAAAATATGTGGTAAAGTGGCATTAGAATTCTTGTTCTTATAACCACTTTCAGTTGAATTGGTTAGGATTCATTATCAAGTGTCTTACGCTTATATTTCTTCATGGTGCCCAACCTTTTATCCCAAGGTGGTGGCTTGCATATATCAAGTGCATTACGCTTGCTAGATAATTTTACAATGTCAAGGCATGTTGCAATAATCTTCAGGCATACCTCCTATGCCTCGATGGTTATGGGTTCCAGTTAGAAATCCCATAGATGAAGTGTTCTTACCTGTCATCCTCTATGTCCATACATTGTTTCCTCATCAATCTATGTAATTATGGGTCCAGAAATGTTGAAGCCAATCCTCTCCATCTACAGTGGAATGATGGTTGGTTAAGCATCTTGATATCATACAGAATAGGCAGTAGGCATCTATGTACCCCAGTGTTGATTCTAGCTTTCTTAGTTTTTGGCAGGTGTAAATCATCTTTATATGTTGGCCATTATCATTTTGAGTAGTTAGGGGTTGCTGTCATCTTTTTGAACGTGTTAACAATTACTGCTGAATAAGGAGGTTGGGATCCCCTATTCTTAGGGTAGTAATCAGAACGTTTTGTTACTGCTTCCTTAATCTTCAGGAGGTCACAGATTTGGTCAAAAGCAATAAGCAAGTGTTGGTCCTCCCCTATAGGAGGTGGGTTGAATCAAGTGCTCCCCTATAAAGTTGCTGCCATGATTGAGGAGGTTTTTGTCATTTCTGTTGTGGTTGGCCTTGGAATTAAGGTTACCACTATTGTTGATATTGGTTAGGATATGGTGCCCAACCTTGAGGGTTATCCCAAGGTGGGGGCTATATATATGAATTATTAGACCAAATTTGAAATGAAGGCATAGGGTCTTAAGGCATACCTCCTTGCCTCGATGGTTATGGTTTCCTTTTAGAAACATAGAAAACTTACCCATCCTCTATCTCCAACATCTTAAAATCACATGAAGCCTCCCTTTATTAAGCAATGTTGGCCAATCCTCTCCATCTACAGTCTGATTTCCTTCTTCTACATACATGGTAGTACTCTATGAGTGTTGCTTCTACATTTTATTTCTTATTTTTGGCATGTAAATCATCTAATAGATTTGCCATATCATTTAAAATCTCTTGCTTCATGTTTTTGAACATGTTAACAATATATGACTTAGAGATGTCCCCCATTGTTTTGGTAGATAATCCACCTCTTGATCTTACATTCCTTAACCTCTTCATAGTAGCTCTTGAATAGTTTTTACAGGCCTCACAGATTTGGTCAAAAGTAGCTATTGAAATTTCTCCCACTCCTATCAGATCTAGAGAATCCATAAATCCTCACTAAGTCCCTTAAAAAAGAGTAATTTGAGGGATTCAGGTGGTATGTCAGTGTTGTTTCTCGACTTCTAAACACAAAATAGTAACCTTTCCAAATAGTCTTCCAGTGATTTATCCTCTTTTTGTGTCATTTTGTAGATTTCATCACCTTCTCTGTTGTTTTGTCTGCAATAGTCTTGGTACTTATTTAGGAACTTATCCTTCATTTGTTTCCATGTGGTAACAACATTCATTCCCAATCCCATGAACCACCTTAAAGCTACATATTTGAGGGTTGTATGAAATCATTTCAATTTATGTGCATTAGTGGTATAATCATAGCTCCTACACAAAACATAAAACTCAAAAGAAAGTTGTCTGGATGTTCTAAGATAGATCTATGGAAATTTGGCAAGGTTGATGGAAAAATATTCGTCATACCATTAGTTGCATGTTTGTCAATGATGGGTAACTAAAAGGTGGTTTCCCCATTTCGAGCATTCTAGTCTACTTCTTCTGTCATCCCTAGTTATTTAGGAGTATCTACAAAACTGTAACTTGGGGGATTTTCTTTGAAAAGCAAACCTAATACGGAGATTTCTTCTTCAGAATCGTCAGAGGTAAACTAAGAGATTTGTGCTGCTTGTGGATTAGGTAAAAATATAACATGGGCATCCCTTGGAGGGTGCATGCATCAACTAATTAACTCATTGAACGGTAATTAGTGAGGGGGTTCTAGTTTGAGATGAATTCCTATAACCTAGACTGGTTCTAAGAAATGAAAAACCATCATTATAAACCTAATAACTTGGTAGGGTCCTCGGAAATGGCACTAAAAATGGTGGTGCAAGTTAACTCGTAGTAATTAGTATATTGTTCACTAATCCACAGTCATTTATTCATCATACCTAGGGACGTAAAATTTCAAATATGTCAGTGTTGTATACACAGTTACAGGTGCTTAAGAGGTATAAACTAAAGTATTGTTGTCACAACAATTGGAAAATACAATGTTTAAAATAAACTAAGTTGTAGATGAAAGTAGATGCTACAGTTAATCAATAAAGTAGGTAAAAGCATAACACAAGTAAAGGGATAAACTGTTGCAATTCTAATATATTCATGTAAGGAACTAAAACAACAAACAAAAAGGAAAGGGGGTTTAACGAACTGCAAGTGGGCCATGCCTTGGATGTTAACCCTTCCTAATGATTTTGTCCACAACAAAGTGATAGAGCTCATATTTTATTCAACAACATAAATATTCAGAATGAAACTTACAACAATTCCCTAATTATGGATTGATATCTTCTATAGTCTCGACATTCTCTTTATATTCAACAAATACATGAAGAGACTGACTCAAACTAATAGTTACATTTTGATTAAGTACAAGATCAATACCAATAAATTTGTAGATTCTTATGCATGCAATCAAAATTGATAGAAGGTGTTCTAATACAACAACATAACTAACTATTCCGTATAACAATCAGTTATCAAGTTAAATTAAATAGTTCCACATTTGTAGTTGTAGAGCATAATAATGTATTGGCATGAGATCTACTTCTTATTGTCATAACTTCTCCTCTATTGACATGTGCAACTCAGGTGAAGTGTCCACATTGATCAAGCTTCTCAAAATCATGGTCTTGTATATGTGTGTGTCCTTCTTTGGTTGTGGGTTATTTTTTGTAGACGAGTCCCAGTTGCTGCATGTCAATTATTGTAGTTGAGTCCCTTTACATTGTGATAGAGTTTCTTCAGTTGCATGTTAGTGGCTACATATAACATCTTCTTTCAAACAAGTATGGCATTCAAACAAAGCACAATTAATCATTTCATTATATCCAAGAGAGTAACATGCACATTCAAAATTCACATAATAGAGTAACTTAGTAATAGTTATATTAATTAATATAAGTGCCATAATTTCAATATTTATCAAATATTTTCAGCAGTATATGGAAATGACAAGTTCAAGGGAGTACAAAAGGATAAATAAAATACAGAGATGAGGCATTCAAAACAGTAAATAAAATGGCTCATCATAGGTCTTAAGAAGGATTATGTGGCAAAGTTAGTCATGGTTAGCAAGTATACTACAAGGCGGGGTAAGTCATGAGTTGATTAACTTTGATAGCAAGTAAATAATACCAAAAGATAGTGAAAAGTTGATTCAGGGAAGATTCAATATGGTTAAGTCATCTCTATGACTCATATACAAGGTATGTGGTCCTAATTTTGTATTTTCTACTAAATAAGGATGGAATAATTCCAGGGGGAGAAATGAGGTGTTGAGTCATGTTGTGAGTAAGTTTCTAGAGCTTCCCAAAGTTTGTTCAAATTGTAATGAGGAATTAGTTTAGGGACCTCAACCCTAAATGAGGTATGTGACCAAGGTATGCAAGAAACAAGTCAAGTACAAGCCTTATCAAGTTGGGATGGACCAAGAAAGAGGTAATATGGTTTTTTCAGCCCTGATTCAATATTTTTTGCATGTATGAGTCTATGTATGCTTCTGACCAAGGGATTTTAATGGTTCCTAGCTGAGAAAAAAGGTCAAAATCAAGTCAAGATGAAGAAAAACAAGTTTGTGTGCTCAATTTAAAGACTTTGGTTGATTTTTCAAACCAAGAGGTGATCATATGAAGATAATTCAGGTACATGTATACTTTTTCCTTAATGTAAAAAGGGGGAGAAGATTAGGTAGCTTTCCATCAATGATAAAGAGGGAGATTGTTGGCATGTTGAGTTCTAAGAGTTGTCATTGATGTAAAATCTCACAAATGACAAAGAGGATGATGGAGATGTGTTAAAACATTCTCATTATGATGGTAACATGGAAAATCATGCAGTTTCATGATGGAAATAGTGGATTCAGTGAGAGTGGTTTGGTTTAGTAAGCCTAGTCAAGTGACATAGCTAGCCTAGGTGAAGGTGTGTGATGTTTTAATCTACATGGTGACTTGAGAAGCATGTAGGGGTGTGAGACATGTCGTATCATATGTGTTAGGTTATTTTTTAGAGTTGGGAAGTAGAGATATGGTGTTATTATGTTTGGTAATGGTGCACACTAGGCCTAATCCTAGTGTTTGGAGGCCGAATTAGGCATGATAGGTACTTGCAAGCATGTGTGAGCCCTAAAGACACGTATAGAGGTATGTTATATTTTTTTCATCATGTAGAGATAGTTTTTAGAGGTTTCATGATGAGGTATAGTGCTGGTTCAGTTGGTCCTATCCTGGAACATGAAAAAATTCCAAGGGCTAGTCATGCAAATGAGATTGGTTGAGAAGATGAAGACCTATTTGTGACATGATAATGATTTTATATGTTAGTAGGGTGTGTCACAATGCTATTGGAAAAATTTCATGTTGTCATGATGAATATTTTATAGGTTATGATGTTTTGGTGAAAGAGGGTTCTTGAGAGTGCAAATCCAACTCGAATTACAAACTTATGATGTTCACCATGAATTTTGTCTTTCTATGGGACCTTGTGGCTTTCAGGGATAATTTTACATTAATATAATAGCATTTCACAAAAATAATGAGGTCATTTCATCGTCAGGTTTTTATGAACGAATTTTAAGAAGGTAAACTGTTTTTTTTAGTTTGAAACCCTAGGTCTAGAGTAATGGAGAAGATCTTCTCGGTAGGTGCCTATAATTGATTTTTATTTCTAGTATGATGATTAGATGTTGTAGAGGAATCCATCATATTTTCAGGAATGTATATTAGAGTATGTGGTTTTTTCTAGACTCCACTCAAATAGACAAGTTTCTGAAGAAGTTTTGTTTGGGAAAAAGTTATCGAAATGACGTATGAAATAAATTGACATTATTTTTAGTGTGGGAGTTGTAATTGATTTTAGTGATGGTTTCAAATCACGGTGCAGATTCTAGAGGGAAAAGTGTGCCCTATTTATGAAGACCAATTTATTGATCCATAAACATAGCAAAAATACTTCTACCAAATTAATGTTTACTCAGATATCGAAAATTAATCAATTTTAGGAATTTAATTAATCCTAAAAAATTGACCCAAATATTCTTCAAGTCTGTTCCAAAACTGAATTTCAATTCACTATTTGATCAAATCCATCCATCATCAAATTCACTCTTGTACCAATTTACCCAAGATGTCATTGTTGATTTTTAATATGTAAATTCTGATTTAAAATTACTAATTAAAATGTAGAAATAAAATCAGAAATTGGAATGTAGATATGACACCAAAAATTTATAATGGAGTTCAACATGCAAGCCTACATCTCCTAGTTAATACGAATCGATCTCTTAAATTTTGCTAAAATTGTAAGTACAATAACACTTACAATAAAAAAATAGATCACAACCTACAAAAATGTACTTTTAGACCTTTAAAAGACACTGACATAATTCATTAAAACATTGTTCACCTTCCCGAAGCACTTTTCGAGGTTTCTCCTTTCAAAATTTTACAAATAGTTACTTCCATTGTGAAAAATGTCATCACAAAACTTCCAAAATGGAAAAATAATGACACCATTAGGAGCATGACAAAGTTCTGAACAATTCCCCTTTTTCCTCCAAAGGCTGGTTCTGAACCCAGGTGCTCCAAAAATAAGGATAACTGAAAAAAGGTCCAATATGCCCTATTCATAGTTCTGCAAACACCCCTTTAAATAAGTATGAGCTCACTTCATAGCTTTATGTATTGATATAGCTTTTGGCTAATATTTTTTTATTTGGTGGTTGGGGGTTCGAACCACCCCAACCACACACCACCATGTATTATTCCCTTTTTGGGAATAATCCCACATTTGTGGGGAAAGACGTTACATAAGCCTTTAAATAGGATTTAGATCGCTAGGTTGACTATGGTTGCAGCCACATATTCATGTTTTTTAACCCATGCATATGGGCCAAGCTTTGAACTACCACGTAGTGGTTGTGGTGGTATGATGGGACATGTGGGTGGCAAAGGCAAGGTTTATGTGCCACGTTGGTGGTAGAGTTTGAAATGCCCACTTGAGTTACTAAGGGCTATGGGTAATGGCCAAGCTATATAAATATACCATGTTGTGGCATGATTAATAGACCCACTGAGTTTAAATGACCACGTAGATGACCTAAGCAAATTGATTATGCTAAGTTCTTAGGATGTTATGTGCCGAGCCAAGTAATGCAAATTTCCAATATGTTGAGCTATAATGTTATGTCGAGTTGGCTCGTTTGTGAGGGAGTTGAGGTGTGGAATAAGAACTTAATCATGTGGGCAGCTCACTAGGTTGACTAAATCATCTCAGTCTAATACAATACTTTATAATATAATGCAATATACACATATATCAATAACCCTGCAATATATTAACTTTCCGAGGGAAAACCAAGTTAGCTCGGTGTAATGCAACAAGTTATGGCAGGACACATGGTGGCCTAAGGACCCACCACATGGAAAAATATCAAACACAATGACAAAGGAAGCCCTCCATGAAAAGAGTGTGTCAAACCTGGTTGAGGGCCCCCAGCCAAAAAATAGCGGGATCCACCTTTTTCGATATAAGTGTCGAAGACCGGAGGCGTAAAATTAATTTTTCTAATTTTTCCCATACTCCATTTTTTCCATGTGTCAATGCATGACTGGTCAATTAACCTTTTCTACTTTGAACTTTGACCACTGTTATCTTGAGCTCATGATCTTCATTTCCATCATTCTTGGTATCTTCAGAAAGATATAAAAATTCTCTATTTTTCTATAATAGTTTAGGGAAATTTAGGAAATGTCTAAAGCTACAAATGTCCTCTGGATCACACCTCCCCACTAAGAAGGATTTTTCCACAAAAACTATTTTCACCCACAAAAAATTATCAATTCCCTTCCTACATCTCAAAAACACATACATGAAACTATAAGAATAACAATATGGGTTAATAAAATAAAATGTTGATTAACTAGTCACAAAAAATTGATCACTCAAAATAGACAATCATAAGCCACAAAAAGTTAACTGTCCATTGATACTCTGCGGCCCTATCAACTTCTGCACACAACTTGGATCAGTATAAAAGACAAACCAATTCCCAAGTAATAGGTGAATGCCTCACTAAATCTTGTAGACTATCATCCCACTATGATGCCATCATAACCAATTGATTAGAAAAAAAACACCCAGTCAATAATGGAAAGCAAGTGTCCAACTGATACTCTGTGATACGGTGAATCACTGAAAATACAATTCCACCCATAATAGACCAGTATGAAAGACATCTAAAATGCCCAAAAAAGGCTTGTGTCCATTATCCATGTGAAACTATAAAACACTACAACATGTCACCAATATGATCCAGAATAAACATGCCAAAATAGAAAAGAATAGAATCAAGTGAACTGACAGTGAGAATAATCTATCCCCATAATCTACACTGTGAATAGGATATAAGTAAATTATCTGCACAACATTGAAATACCCAAAATAGTGAACTACCATCAAGTGCAAATATCTTCAGGTATACTTTACAAACCAGTTTGTTAGTGTAATCAACATACACCCTAATTCTAACCACAAAGGATAGTTACAATAAATTCCCAAAATGAGGGACTTAGAAAATGTGTAAGCATCCTGTATGGGTTGAATGGGTTTGTAAATTAATTACAAAAACAAAATGGTGCCCAAATGGGTCTTACAAGCATCCATACTTTGCACAGTAAATCAACAACAGATACTAAAATGCAAGTTTCTAAAAATAGACATTTTAACCATGCCCATTGAACCTAAATATTATTGTTAGAAATATCCCAAGCTGAAACATGAGTTGTACCCAACTGTACTAGAAAATCAAATATGGAATAAGGAGATGTAAATGGAGTATTAATCAAATTTTCAAAGTAAGAAAGCCACAAAGTATGGTAAACCTGTCCCCCATCATTTCTCACAAAATATGAACTCCAAAAACAATTCCATTCAAAAAATAACTAGAATCCCATAACACAAGCCATGAATTAATTACATGATATAAAAAATCAAGAGCTATGCAATATAAAGTTGAAAATTTTCTTACCAACCCATGCCAATGGATTTTCATCTTGAGGTATCACCTAATCCAGGGTTGTAATATCAACTGATGGTGGATCTGAAACTTCATTTACCTTTGAAACAGGTCTAAACTCCATATTTGGATTACCACTGTAGTGATGGCGAGATGGATGAAGTTTCTGACAAATGTTCACCTGATGTCCACTGTTAGGACAAGGGTTGATCTGCAAACTGGAGTGGAAGGAGTACATGGGCATGGGGAAATTTCTTTTGAAGTATGCCATTTTGTGGAAGGGTTTTCCTAGTTAGGGTTTGGTAGCTAGGGCATGGAGGTAGGAGGATTCTTTACGGAGTTGATCCTTAGGGTTAATAAGAGTAGTAGAACATAGCAAGGAGGCATTTAAATTTTAACCCAACAAGTAGAATGGAACCAAAGAAAGAAATCATCTGGAAAAGAAATAGATGGGCAATGGAAAAGGAAAACAAACCACTGTCGTCGCTAGTTCCAATGAAGAGTGGAATGCAAAGATACAATACCTAGATGGAGTGTTGCTAGGGAAAGAGTGGGAAACACACTTAAGGAAGATGGTCGTAAGAGACTACAATCATCGCACTAGCATTACAGAGAAAGAGATGACATTGGAACTAGTTCATCTAACTAATAAGAGGATTCCAGAAGAGATGTTGATCAACAGTGACGAAGTGAAGGTAAACTTGGAGAAGACAGGATTACTACAACTATATGAGTTTCCCTATTTTGGAAAGACCGAGTGGTTATACCAATGGTTAATGTCACATGTACATGAAGACCACTTCTATTTTACAGGCTGTAAAATGTGCATAACTCCTCAACTCATATCAAATTTCACTGGCCTAATTTGTGAAGGAGACTCCATAGATGACAACTTGGATGATAAGGAGGACATCAAGGAAATTTTAGAGGCCTATGACTACAAGAAGGGTTCAAGTTACTTTGATATCTAAGATATCCCTGACCCTGAGAATGGCTGTATGCTTGGTTACCAAGCTAAATGATCAAGTAAGGTGGACACAAGTGAACAAGGCATGGTTGAACATATTTCAAAAGATCTGTGAAGGCACCATTTACAACTTATCCACCTACATTGCAGATGAGATCATTAGTAGTGTGCATGAAGGAAAGAAGATATTATTTGAAAACATTCTCCTCAACATCATCTTCTCAGAGATCGAAGTGCCTAATGGGCTAGATAAGTTTGTATGGGAGTATCCAAAATAAAATCCCTCACCCGCAAAAAGGTTTGAGAAATATACTTGTGAGACCATGACGGCCGCTCACAAGGTACACCTGGAAAAATGGTATAAATGGATGTGCGACACATTTGGGGCAAAGTGGAGGATACCTAAGTAGTTACCCACGCTCATAGATGGGGAAGTGAAGTTTGTTTTATATCAGCATTTTTGTATTGGCCAGTTCACCTTAACAAATGGGACTAAGAGTCCATGGTGCAAGCTACCATTTTCTTTCACTGTGCAATACTTCCAAGAGGGGGTCAACCATTTTAAGGAGGCCAAGAGACTAATGTTTGACCTTAGTGAGGTAGATAAAGACCACCATGAGCTATGTTAAAAACTTGTGTACCCGAAGAAGTGCACATATGTGGAGAAATATGTCTCCCACAAAGTGCAGATGATGAAACCAACAATGTTTCTGATTGCCAAAAGTGTTACAGCAAGGGTATATCTACACATAAGGCCAAATTTTGAGAAGGGCACCTACCTGGAGAATGATGTCTCCATTCTAGAAGACCCCACAAGAATAAATAATTCCACATCAAAGAAGAGGTGCAGGAGAAGAAGGCACCAAGTGTGCAGACAATACAACCTGTGGGCATGCCAGAAACAAGCACTAAGCCAAGTACTTATGCATGTAGAAAGAAGTCCCTAGTCAAGAAGAAGACCCTAGAAGAAGAGGCACCAAAGCAAGAGGAGACCCTCACAAGAGAATATTTTCCAAGGAAGGCATCACCTGTTGAAGAGAAAGAGAAGGAAGAGTCTCCTTTACTTGAATCACCACTTAGAAAGAAATAAAAGGTGATAGAGAAGAAAGACTCGGAGGAAAAAGAGGACTTGAAGCCCTACAAGGGAAAGAAGGATAATGATGAGGATGAATAAGTTCATACTCACCCTGTGTATGATATATGTGATTCAGGAGAGGAAGGAAGCAAATATAATAATGGTGAGGAAGAATCAGATGCTCAAGTCAAAGGGGTGAGCAAAGAAGTGAACACAAGAGATCAAAGGACCCCAAGCCTCACTAAAGAGATGATAAAGGAGGCTGTAGAGAGAGAAGTGGTAGGCATCATTGAAAATTTAGTGGAACAAGAAGTAGATTGCAGCACATATTAAGTGATGAGGGATATAGAGGAAGAAAGTGTTGGAAAGGAGTATGGTAGCATGGGTGGAGATCCCAGTTTAGCAGTGAGTTTTCCAAAGGCTATGTGAATAGGTGGGAAGAGCGTAGTGGTAGCACAAGGGAAAGGAATGGATTACATCAATGATCCAGGAAAAGTGCTACAAGTGTGCTTTTAGAGCATCGTGCCAATAGAACAAATCCCAGCCATGCCCTCATCTGACGTAGAAGGCACATACCCACGAACCAGGAAAGTTTTATCTTGGGCATTCGAATCCTATGTCGATGAACCTAAGTTCGAGGTGAGCTAAGGCACGCTGATGAAGGTGCTAGAGAAAAAATTAGTAAATCCCTTGGTGAATGCTCAATGGTTAATAGATGAGCAAGTATGTAATGCACTCAACAAAGTTTCAGTTGAAGTTAAGGTGAGACTCTTTGGGAGGAATGATAGGGTGAGATTCCTAGAGGCAGAGTTGGAGAAGAAGGAGGAGGAGCTTCTTAAGAAAATCAAGGACCTGAAACAAGAAGAACTGATTAGCGTGTAATTAAGGAGTGAAATGAAAGAGGAGAAGATGAGGGTGCATGGATTACACAAGAAAATTGAAATGATTATAGATGTTATTGTTTTAAAGCATCTTGACCTAGCGTCGCCTGAGAAAAAATATGAATCAACCTTGTAGTGCCTAGAGTACTCTCACCCTCACTATGGAAAGGTGGTCACTCACTTTAGAGTCCGCAGAAGAAGCATTAGCACACCAAGAGAGAGAAGACAAGCTGAAGGTCATAGGGATTGTGGCTCAGTATACGAAAATCTTTTCCAAGGTGAAGGTTGTCATGTAAGATGTTGAAGCTACCTATAATAATTGTACTGATAGAGATAAAGTAGCAAGCATCTTGGTCACTACACATGATACAAAACTCAAGGAATTCCAGGAGAAGAATAAGAGGAATAGAGCAGAGTGGGATAGGATCCTAGCTAAGGTGGAGAAGAAATTAGAGGCCATCGAGACCTTTTAGGGCTTGATCAAAAAATGATTGAAGGAATTATACCCCCAGATCACCCACAGGATGGGTGCCCTCGAGGATTTGAGAAAACAACTGGAAGGAATTATTGAAAACATGATTGCCAAAGGAGTAGGGATAAGCTTTGAGGAGGTAAGCACCCTAGTAGGTGACCTTTGTCAGTAAGCGCAAAGTGAGGTCAATGACTGGGAGAAGCTAGAGGTAGATATAGGGAAGGATTTCCCCCTCCTCCTTCAACAATAAACATGTTCTCCTTCATTTCCCCATTATTTCATTCTTTCTCCCAATTCTTCATTCCTTCATTCTTTTTCCAACTATTTAGAACCCACCATTCTTTATTCATTGAAGATAATTGTTTCCAAGGATGGAGAACAAGCGTAGTATGGGGTGATGTTGGTCCTTAAAATATTGGCTAAGTAAAAGAAGGTGCGTGGGCACACGAGACCTATATGAAGAAGGGCATGTGGGGTGAAGGCACGCAAGATAGGGTTTTAGAAGGGTTTAGAAGAACCCAAGGCATGCATGCTAGAAAAAGGAAGGGATTATAGGACTTACCCATATTCATGGTCCTAGGAGGCACACGAGAAAAGCATAACCCGACGGAGCATGCGGAGTGGATAAGGTGCTAGCCTGGCACCTTGATGGTCAAGGAAGGAATATTCCATGCGATGGAAGGATCCAGAAAGACATCATTGCAAAAAGTAGAGAGCTTAGATAGGAAGAAGAATGCTCTATTGAAGGACCACATGGACACTTGGAAATCAATCTACTACTTCAGGAAGGCATGGCGGTGGATGCTAAAGCTATATATAGAGATGCTCGGATAGAAGGAATGGGACGACTACTATAGAAGAAGAGGGAGTTGTTGTTGGCATCACATTTCGATCTAAGAGGGGAAGCTCTATAGAAATAGGGATGGGTTTTAGGGATTCTCATTAGGATGGCTATAGGAGAGATGGCATATCGAGAGGGATGGGTCTATGAAAGTATTTGTAATCTAGAAAGCATAGTTTAGGATTCTGATGTATAAGTATTGTCTGACTAAGACATTTGGTCTATAATGACCTTGAGGAATGTAGTTTGGTTACCGAACAGAGTAATATTGATATATGGATTTATTTTAAAATATATACCTTGTTCATGGGTATAAACCCTAGTGCCTTTTCTTTGTATTATCAGATCTATTATCTGTTATCTGTTGTCTCTTGGATATTCCTTTTGTTGTCTAAATGGATGAATTAATATAATGCCTCAGCTTAGATTCTCATAATGAATGTATGTTTCATTACCCTTTTCTAAGTCTATCTCATTAATCTATGTATTCTCATAAGACTCATTAATCAATGGGTGATAGGTCGGCGCGCATGGGATTAGACTGTTGTTCTAAGGGCATAAAAATGACTACATCCTTGTTACATTTTTGGGACCTCTTTTCAAAATTGTTGTGAGAAATGGCATACATATTGGTCCCTGTGATGCATGATGACCAAACATCTAACTTTGGAAAGTGTTCAAGCATGGTTCAAGAGCACAGAGGATGATTTTTCTCAAAGATTCAACACTGGACCTGAGTTCGATCCACATAGTTGGGTAGAAGAGAACCTGTACCAGACTTGTATGAGACATTCTTATTATCCCAATTTTACCCCCTATAAAAAATTGGTCAAACACATCCCTGTACAGGAGATAATCGAAGGGTCGGCTCAGTCCTGCGAGCTCACAATCGATCCCAAATATGAGGGGCAAGTGGACTTGACAATGAAGGAGCAAGGCTGATGATGAGGCCAAACAATGTCAAAGGAGATTAAAGCTCGATAGGAGAAAGTCAGAGAAAAGGCTTGAAGTTTTCAAAAATCACATGTGAGTCTACTAGGGACAAAGCAATGGACTCACAGAGAGCACCATGTGTTAGCTTGGCGTAATTCCAAAAGGCACATCAAAATAGAGACCCGGAATGAGCGCAGGCTTGCCATATGGTCAGAGTTCGAGAAAGGCAGAACTGGTGGTGACAGAAGTCAAAGAAACCACAGAAGGCTCCACATGCCTCATCGACGCAACTTCAAAGGCAAAATACTAAGAAGGTCCCAAAATGCGTGCAGACTCTCCATGTGTCTAGGGTCCCACAAGCTTCTCGTAAACAATCTAAATCTAGTAGACAGAGTCATCTGTTGAATCAGCTAAGTAAAGAAGGACCAGCGGAAGCCTCCACGTGCTTCATCGATGCAACTTCAAAAGTAAAATCTAGATTTGAGTCCCAAACATGCACCAGCCCTCCACGTGGGTAGATTCTCAAAAATTTGAATCGGCGATAGTGAAAGTCAGAGAGCCAGCAGAAGCCTCCACGTGTCAGCTCATCGTAACTTCAAACGAAGAATCAAGAGTGGGTTTCCAAATGAGCGCGGGCTCACCACGTGGTTAGAGTCAAAAGGGGATAGAGCTGGCTAATGAATCAGCTAAGTATAGAAGATCTAGTAGGAGCCTCCACATGGCATCTCGACACAACTTCAGAGTTAAAATATGGAGGTAGACCCCAAGCAAGCGTAGGCTCACCACGTGGCTAGAGTCTGAAATCGTTTCATCAGCCATTGAAAATTCCAAACTTGAGACAAGCCAGTAGACGATGCCACGTGTCTCATTGGTGCACCTTTAAGGGTCAAATCCAAAGGCAGTCCCCAAATGAGCGCCATCCCACCACATAGTTAGGGACTGGGAAAGGCAGCAGGCCCGAATTGGCTAAGTACAACAGGGTAAGAAGAAGCCTCCACATGCCTCGTCCACACATTTATAAAGTTAAAATCTAGAGGATGTCCCCAAAAAAGCGTAGGATCACCACATAGCCAGAAGTCAAAAGGGGGAGAGCCAACCATTGAATCGGCTAAGCAAAGAAGAGCCTATGGAATCCTCCACATGTAAGCTTGGCATATCTTCAGGGGAAGGATATAAGGGGAGTCTCTAAATGAGTGCTAGCCCTCCACGTGTCTCAGCTCAGATAAAGTGTCTCCACCAATAGGAAGGACTCAGCCATAGAGGAAACTGAGCAGGCCCACGTGCCTCATGTGTGACAGCAACTTCAAGAGTGAGAGGAGGGGGATGAATATTCAACATGCTCGGGGCTGCCACGTGGACTCTGTATGGGAAGACTCATTCGCATATTGCGAGCCAGCGTTAAACGCCCCACCTTCAGACAGCCATATCTTTCAACCAGGAAGCTCAGAACTGAGTGGGAGAGGATGTTTTGGAGAGCTCCCATTGCTTACTACTCACCTGCCACCATTAATGATCTAGTCCACCATTTTCGAGGCTATCAAGTCTCTCACCTATCATGATAATGAAGGACAAAACCCCTTTCTTTCCCATCAAGGAAACAATGCGTGGAGGCATGGTTTTTATAATAAAACCCATCATTGTTGCAGGTGTATTTTAATGTTTTCTGGGGTGGTTGGAGTAGGTGGATTCAATGCATCTGTGCAAGGGTTGTTGAAGAAGGATTCAAATTTTCCCTCTCTCCTTCTCTCTTTCTTCTATTTATTATAAAGGAGGGGAAATTTATAAAGGTTGGTCATTCTTCTCTCATGTTTCCCTCTCTCTTTCTTTCCTAGGGTAGAATGTAGAGTTTAAGCCTCCTCTCATGGCTCTGTAATGGAGTTTTCTTTCCTCTTTCCCACTGATGATGTACCATGTGAACTTCTGGAGCAATAAAATATGTTTCGTGATGCATTTTGTCCATCCTTGCTTATTTTATTGTCTCTTCTTGCCTCTCATCATTGCAGGGTATACTGTGCATACTTCTTATGTCTATTGTAGGTTTAGGGAGCCATGTTTAATGGGTTGAAGTGGTGTTCTGTGTGAACTCTATCTTTGGTCTATGATGCATCTGTCCATCCTCTCCATTGCTCACCTCTCTCCATTTTAGGCAGTTGGATTTGTGATCAGCCACTTCCTTTTCTGGTGTATCACCACTTTAGTGTAGGCTTTGTTTTTATGCATTTCTCTCTCTCCCTGGTCTCCTTGGAAGGTTAGATTAGGATTAGATAGTTTTCCTACATTAGGAGTAGCTTGTGGCAAGGTAGTTTAGGAAGAAAGAAGTCGACCTTCTCTGGAGGTCCATCTCAAGTTCACAAGTCCCATATCTTGAGAGATGGTCCAATGTTATGTAGATTGCACTTGATGCCCCACTCAAATCCGAGGCCATTTGAGGGGTGCTGTGATTTTTAAGCCACCGTGTGACCACATTCAACAGTTTTGGCATGCCCGGTGGGACCAGACTGAAGATCTTTACAGCTTCACCTCAGAAGGTTTGATGTGTTATTGCTGAGATCTAGCCTTTGGAGGCATGTTTCAACACATCTAAAGACTCCATCTAGTCAACAACCCACATCTCTGAAGTTGCAGACCTTCTTCCCATCCATTTCCACCCATTCTTGTTTCCATCTCTTTCATCTTCTTCCATCCCATGAAGTTGTGCAATCATGACTTCATTCCCCTCTTGGAACTCACACTTGCAACAACCACAGTGTAGTCCACCTCCAATGTATTTCCCAACTCCTCCAGATCAGCATTATGATTAGATCCAGAACCATTATGCTTACCCATATGAGCAGTGTCAAAACCATTTTGGCTATGGAGCTTATCAAGAGTAAGGGTACACATATGATGATAACAGTTATATGGAGAACACTGATCTACTGGAGAAGATCCAAAGAATGGAGGCTAGCATGGTGTAGTCCAGGGCTATAACTCAAATGAAAGCATTCAGGATTGGTTGTAGGGCACCTTGTCCATGGGAGGCCCTTTTCCAAGACACTACAGCCCATAGGAGAAGCTTGACTTCATGGTTGAGATGTTTCCCCAACTTTCACAATAGAATGAGGAGATAGAGGCCTACGAACTTGGTGTCAAGGAGCCTTGTCAATGGGTAAGTCCTACACCATCATCTGGTAGTTTTCTCTTCATTCCCCAAGTAACACCATCTCAATCGGAGCTTCAATTTCCAAGCTTCCCATCTACTGCCCCAAGTGTTGATTTCCCTTCTCCATCTTCTAGTCTTCCATCTCATCTCATTTCCTCTTCCCTTTTCCCTTCCAAATTCAAGTCCCCTCCACAAGAACCAAAATCAATTTCTTCCCCTCCACCAAAAATAAAGTAACAACTAGTGGAGACCCCGCCCGCCACTCCTCTTGCTTTCCCGAGCCCATGTCAGGGAGAGAATCCAAAAACCAATCAAGGAGAGCAACAAGAAGGAGAGCCAAACGGAGAAGAAATGATCAAAATGTTAGTAAGCTTGTCTCTCAGGTTTGGGATTACAAAAATCCCCTTGATGGTTAAACCTTCCGAGGAGGCTGGGGTCATACCACAAGTGTTGGAAGTTGAGTTTGTAGCATAAGAAGAACTAGAACAAGAGGAAGATGATCAGTAGTATGTATGCTTCTGAATGTAGTGTCCATAATGGCACTTTGTTTGAAGGGAAGGTGTTGATCTAATCCAAGCTACACAACCAGTTAAGGGAGGAGGAAGAACTATCAACTCCAAGTCCTATTGAAGAGGAGCAGCTGGAAGGGATCAAATCAGAGTTGAAGGCCACTTGATGAAGAAAGTATTATTGAAGATTTTTTTTCTTTCATTTAAAGGGCCTGATTTGATTGATGAACCCATGACGAAGGATAGCTTTCAAGAAGAGCTTGCTAACCCAAAATAGTCCTCTAGAGTAGTGGATCGAAGATTTTGATTTGAAAAATTTCTTGCTAGAGGAAGAGGCTATCCAAGGGCAATTCATTCTTCAGGAAGCAACGGATGAAGGAAAAGAGCATGAGGATCCCATCTCTCCCACACCATCCACCAAAGAAGGTCCGCAAGAAGAATCCACTCTTGAAGGTGAAATTTAGAACAATGGGCACATCCATCAGATCAGACCGTGCCCAATCAAGGTACTTGGCTTCATTGGAGCCAAGGAAGAAGCCAAAACCAATCATGCCCACTCCAAGGAATGAGGATGAGTATCAAAGCACCAACAGTCACCATCAACTCCTCTAAGAGTCCAATGTCAATCAACTCAAGGAGGTATTTTTGATTGATGTTGATAACTTGATGATTTGGGTGGAGGATCAGCCTCTTGACGGTTTCTCATTCATACTAAGAGCCATGTTCAACGCCAAATCATACACATGGTCGCACATTTGTGAAAGAAAGGGAAGATACTTCTCCCTACCTATTAGCAAGATTTTTTTAGAGTTCCCTTTGCTTCTAGCTAGCGTAGGAGTAGGTAGATTTTCTTTCAACAGAATAAGTGCTTTTACACGCTCTGCATGTTCCACTTGGAACATGTATGATTTTTTAGTTTGTTGTACATAGTGTGTTGTTGTGGGACCTTCAGTATTTATGGTGGGGAGACCCATAGTGTACCTCCTGCACATTCCATTTCTAGGGACAGGTGAAGTGCCCCATGTCAAGACAATTTTCTACTCTCAGAAACCTCATCTCCATGATTTTTTTATGAAAATTGAGAGTGTGGTTAGCGGGGCAGGCTTAGGGTCACCAAGTGCAAGTGTCGGAGAATTTTCAAGACAAAGGATCAATACCATGCTATCATTCGTGACTTTATGCCCAATGGATACAACAAGGCAACTAGTCTTTTCATCTAACAGGTAGATGTCCCTATGAGTCACCCAACTGTTATCTAAATTTTACCCCCGGGAAAAATTGATCAAACATCAACCTTGCACAGGAGATAGTCGAAGGATCGGCTCAGTCCTACGAGCTCACATTTGATTCCAAATAAAGGGGCAGGAAGGTTCGAAAATGGAGGAGTAAGGCTCAAAAAATGGAGGCCAATAATGTTAAAAGGAGATCAAAAGGACTCGATCAAGAGAAGAAAATTGAGAAAGGGGCTTGAAAGTTTTCGGACTTCACATACGAATTGACTTGGGGCCAAGACAACAAACTCGCGGAAGGCGCCACGTGTCAACTCAACATAACTTCAGAGAAGGTGCATACAGAGTGAGGTCTCCAAATGAGCGCAAGTTTTCCACACATCCATGGCTCAGAGTCAAAAAGATGGACAAAGTCGATATTTCGAAAAGTAGATTAGAGCAATGTGGAAGCCTCCACGTGCATCTAATCGGCACACCTCCGAAGCTCAGGTCCAAAAGGTGGGTCTTCAAATGAGAGGGAAGCCTGCCACATGTCTCGGGTCAGAACATAAAGCCTTCTTCAAAAAGAATCGGACTTGGGCAGAACACAAGGAAGGTAGAGGAGAGCCAGCGAAAGGTTCCACATGCCTCACCTTGGTGCAACTTCCAAGGCTTGAGCCACAAAGAAAGACCATGAACTAACACCAACCCTCCACGTGTCCAAGGTCTGAAAAAGGGACACCGGCCGTTGAAAAATCCAAGCTTAGGATGGGCCGACAGAAGCCTCCACACATCATCTCGACGCATCTTCAAAGGTAAAATCTGGATGTGGTCTCCAAACAAGTGTAGGCTCGTCACTTGGTCAAAGTCTCCAAAAGGGGGCACAGCCGACCGTTGAATCGGCTCAAGTATAGAAGAGCCAACAGAAGCCTCCACATGCCTCACATACGCAACTTCAAAGGCATGACCCAAAGGTAGTCCCCAAACTAGCGCAGGCTTGCCACGTGGTCAGAGAATTCTGAAAAAGACAAAGTCAACCATTGAAAAATTCCAAGCTAGTGACAGGCCAGTGGACGACACCACACATCTCATTGGTGCACCTTCAAGGGTAGAATCCAAAGGTGGTCCTCCAGACAAGCGTCAACCTGTCACGTAGTCAGGGACCAAGAAAGGTGGTAGGCTGAATTGGTTAAGTAGAACAGGACAGGCAGTGAAATGCTCCAAGCTCAGACACATCTTCAAGGTTAAGAATCAAGAGTAGTGGTCCCCAAAAAAACGTAGGGCTCGCCTCGTGGCTGATGTCAAAAAGAGGGGATAGGAATCTTTGAATCGCTAAAATTTCGAGGTCCCTTCAGTTTCAAATGTGTGATGAGCCTCCAAATGTGTGTCCTCCATGTGTCTCAGGTTCAGGTAGGGTCTCTGCCAACAAGAGGGACTCAAATAGAACACAAAGGAAATAGAGCTAGCCTACAGACGATGCCACATGTCAATTCGATGTAAACTTCAAGAGTGGGAAGGAGGGGGGCGAAATATTCAAACGCATGGGGCCGCCATTTGGATATTGTATAAATAGACTCCAAGCCCAAAGTACCTTTAGGAGGCCCTATCTTTCGACTGGAAACTCAGATTTGAGTGGGAGAGGATGTTTTGGAAAGCTCTCGGCACTTGCTACTCACCTGCCACCATTAATGATCCGGTCTGCCATTTTTAAGGCTGTCAAGTCTCTCACCTATCGCCATGATGAAGAACAAACCCCCTTTCTTACCCAGCAAGGAACAACACGTGGGGGCATGGGTTTTGCAGTGAAGCCCATTATTGTTGCAAGCAGATTTTAATGCTTTATGGGGTGGTTGGAGTGGGTGGATTGAATGCTCTTGTAGGGGTGGTTGAAGAAGGGCTCAAATTTTCCCTCTCCTTCTCTCTTTCTTCTATATATTGTAAAGGGGAGGAAATTTCAAGTGGTTATTGGTCATCTTTTCTCTCCTGCCCCCCTCTCTCTTTCTTCCCCAAGCTGGAATGTGGAGTTTAAGCCTCCTCTCTTGGCTCTGTAATGGAATTCTCTTACCTCTTGCCCACTGATGATGTACTGTGTGAACTCATGGAGCAATAAAATATGTTTCGTGATGTATTTTTTCCATCCTTTACTTATTTTATTTTCTCTTCTTTCCTCTCTTCATTGTAGGGTATATTGTGCATACTTCTGATTTCTATTGCAGGTTTTGGGAGCCATGTTTAATGGGTTGAAGTGGTGTTTTGTGTGAATCACTATCTTTGGTCTATGATGCATCTATCCATCCTCTCCATTTCTCACCTCTCTCCACGTCAAGTAGTTGAATTAGTGACCAGCAACTTCCTTTTATGGTGTATCACCACTTTAGTGTAGGCTTTGTTTTATACATTTCTCTCTCTCCCTAGTCCCTTGGAAGGTTAGATTAGGATTAGATAGGCACTAACAATTCTTCTATTATTTTCCAGTAGAACTATATGAATGGATTTCAGCATACGCATCTAGATCGAGCTAGTATTATAGATCGCGTGTATGGACCTAAGATGATTACCAGAGGCTGAAGGATGCATATCTAACTTAGAAGTGGCGTAGGACACACAATGGGTAGTGGGACAATATCACAAACCCTCGGCGCATAGTTTAGTGGGACGTTTGGGACACTAGACGTGACCACTTCAGGCCATTTTTCAGCTACAGGAGGTGGATCTGTTGGTATAGGAACTGGAGGACCTGGTGGACCTAGTGGCTCTAGAGGATCTGGTGGGTCTAGAGGAACATGACTGGGTTGGTCTAGTGGATCTGGTGGTGGAGGAAACACGAGAGGAAACCAAGGTTCTGGGTCAGGTGGACAAGGACCTCAGCCACCTCCATAAGTATTCTTTAAGATGTATTTGCATTTTCCAGACTACACAGGTATTGAAGATGTTGTAGAGCATGTGCATAAGTGTGAATTGCTATGGCACGTGAAGGGGATCACTACCCCAAGGTGAAAAGCAAGTCAATTTGCAATGACGTTGCAAGGACACACACATAGCTGGTACCGCAAATATGACCCCCACCAGACGGTCATGGATTACACTGCGTTGAAGAACACATTCCTAGCAGAGTTCCATATCCTTGAGTTAGAGTAGAATAACATCAGCACTCTAAAGGAGATCCATCAAGGAATGGCAGAAAGTTTGCAGGAGTATGATGCATGATTAAAAAATCTCTTGTCAAAACTATCTTACGACATTCACCCTTCTCAACATGCTCAATGGTTTGTTAGGGGATTGATAACAATGTTTAGAAGGGCACTGTCACACAATAATTTTAGAGACCCATGCAAGGCCTTGGAAGCCTCCCTATGTGTTGAGGCTGTTAGGAGCATTGATACTAGTGTTAGCCATTTTCTTGAGGCTCAAATTTTTGCAATGGCCAAGCAGTTGAAGAATTTATCTACAAATTCAACGTATGAGGTTTGTAGTGGTATTTGGTGCACAAACTATGAAGTGGAAGGGCATGCAAATGATAGTTGTCCTTGGAAGTTAGTATGCACCATAGTGGTAGATGGAGAGATTTCCCATGGGGATCATGATGCAAATCAGTGTCCTCTACTACAACACACAATCTGCAAGAATTTTTCTTGCTATTGCAAGATCTGTACCTCTACGACTCATGATACCAAGGATTACAGGCTAATTGACCATATTCATGATGTTATTTATCTTGGTGTGCACCAAACTAGCCTTGCAAGTAGTTCCAAGGATGATGATTGTCACTATGAAGGGTACGCAGATGGAGGAGCACCGGGAAGGGGTTTTCATGGAGGATTTTGTGGTCGTAGTAATCACAGCGAAGGAAGAAGTGAGTTCTCATAAGTAACTTGTTATAGTTTTGGGTCTACAGAGCATTAGAAGTGCGAGTGTCATGATCTATTGCAGTGATCATGGTGAGGAAAGAAACATAAGTACGAGGAGTGCCCTGAGTTATTTGAGCACATGATCCAACAACAGTGGAAAGAAAAGGGCACTGGGATGGTGAGTATAAAGAAGGCTGACCCTCAGTGGATACCAAGAGTGGCACGTGAGTTAGGATTAGAACCTGTACTAGTGACAATGCAAGTAGAATATGTGCATGTAGTGGAGATGCCAAGACAGAAACTAGTTATTAGGGAATAAGTGGTACATGGGAAGTATCTAGACCCTACTCATCAGAAGGAAGTGTATCAAGAGACTATGGATGTGATTTGGAGTTTGTGATGGGAAATCAAATGTCTAAAGGATCAGTCAAGATAGTTGGAGCAAAGGAAGAATTTCGAGGCTCCGTAGAAGGATTTGGATAAGGTCAGGGAAGTGTGTAAAATTTTAAGGTAGGATAATATCATTCCCTTGCTAGGAGAATGGTTAAGGTAGAAGGTACCACGCACCAAAAAGAGCATGAAAGACAAGTCCTACATGCCAATCTTCCTCCTCATAGCCTTGACTATGATAAAGAGATTACATTAAATGCATTTGTTGATGGGTGGCTTCTGAGAAATATCCTCACCGACACAGGAGTAGAGGTCAATGTTCTCACCTTGGATGCATGGAATCAAATGGGAAGGCCCACATTACAACCATATTTGAATGTGTTGTATATGGTGAACAAGACAAAGGCAATGCAAATAAAATAAAATACAAAATTAGAATGTAAATACAACACCAAAAATTCATAACGGAGTTCAGCATGCAAGCCTATGTCTCCGAGTTCATACAAATCGATATATTAAAATTTGCTAAAATTGTAAGTACAATAACCCTTAGAATAAAAAAATAGATCACAACCTACAAAAATGTACTTTCAGACCTTTGAAAGACAATGGCATAATTTAGTAAAACATCTTTCACCTTTTCGAAGCACTTGTTAAGGTTTCTCCTTTAGGAATTTTGTAAATAGTGACTTCCACTACAAAAACAAATCATTACAAAACTTCTAAAATGGAAAAATAATTACACCACTAGGAGTGTGACATAGTTCTGATCAATTCTCCTTTTAATTCCAAAGTCTGGTTCTGAGCCTATGTGCTCCAAAAATAAGGATAACATAAAACATGTCCAATCTTCCCTATTCACAGTCCTACAAACACCCCTTTAAATAATTGTGAGCTCACTTAATAGCTCGATGAGCTGATATAGCGTGGTGGTTTGGGAAATGTATTTTTGTTTGGTAGTTGGGGGTTTGAACCACCCCAACCACACACCACCACCTATTATTCCCTTTTTGGGAATAATCCCACATTTGTGGGGAAAGACATTACATAAGCCTTTAAATAGGCTTTGGAATGCCAGGTTGACTTTGGTTGCAGCCACACATTCCTATTTTTTTGCCTACATATATGGGCCAAGATTTGAACTCCCACGTAGTGGATGTGGTAGTATGAGGGGCCATGTGGTTAGAAAGGGTGAGGTTTATGTTCCAAGTGGGTGGAAAAGTTTGAAATTCCCATCCGAGTTGCTAAGGGTTGTGGGTAATAGACGAGTTACATAAATATACCATGTGGTGGCATGATTAATAGACATGTTGAGTTTAAATAGCCACCTAGATGGCCTAAACAAAGTGATTCCACTAAGTTCTTAGGCTGCTATGTGCCAAGCCAAGTAATGTAAATCCCTAATATGTCGAGCTATGATGTTATGCCGAGTTGGTTTGGCTGTGAATGAGTTGAGGTGTGGAATAAGACCCGAATCATGGGGGCAGCTCACTGATATGACCAAATCAGCTTAGTCTAATATAATACATCGTAATATAATGCAATATACACATATATCAATAACCTTACAATATATTAACTCATTGACGGAAAGTTGAGTTGGCTTTGTGTAATGAAAATAGTGGTGGACTGAGGACCTACCATGTGGCAAAATATCGAACATGATGACAAAGGCAACCCTCCGTGAAAAGAGTGTGTCAAACCTAGCTAAGTGCCCCAACTAGAAAATAGTGGGTTCCACCTTTTTCGATCCGAGTGTCAAATATTGGTGGCGTAAAAAAAATTTGTAATTTTTCCCATACTTCATTTTTGCCATGTGTTAATGCATGACTAGCCATTTGACCTTTTCTAATTCAAACTTTGGCCAGTGATATCGCGAGCTCACGATATCCATTTCTAGCGTTCTTGGTATCTTTGGGAATATATAAAAATTCTCTACCATTCTGTAATAGTTTAGGGATATTTAGGAAATTTCTAAAGCTCCAAATGTCCTCTGGATCATCCATAGGTAGTTTTGAGACACTTCTGAAGCAGTTTTAGAGATGGACCTGGTTGAAGGGATTCCACTTGGACTTGGAAGGAAATTTAAGATGTTATGGAAAGAGAACTCAAATTTATTTCTAAATGTATATATTTTGTCTCATGAATATGATATTTGATCGGTCATCCAGCTCATGTTGTGAAGAAGAAGGTTATTTATTTCTCAGGACAGAATTGCTCTAGCTAGAAGATGGAGGTAGAAGAGGCATGAGATGGATTATTTTATGCTTGATATTAGTTTTAGAGTGGATAGGGATTAATTTTTTTGATATTTAAGTCCTTTGGAGGTCTTGAAAGTGATAGAAAGGGTGCAAAATAGTTGAGTTTCTAAAATTACTTTTTGGGCAACTCAATTTGGTGAAGAGGAAAGTTGGTGTGGTTTACATGTACGGATGTTTCATGGCATCTATAAAGAATGGATTTTCTCTACAGGTCAATGGGATTACAATTATTTGTTACATGCCATATTTGAGGTGTTATTGGGTGATCTTGAAGCCCAAAGGTGAACATTGGTTCCTGGAAACAACTTTTTGAGAAGGATGTGAGTCTTCTTAATGGATTTATCATAAATTTGATTGGTGCAAGATAATTTATGACCATGGATGGTGATTTTATGTCATAATTTACATTTTGAGTAATTTGGTAGGTTTAATAATCATGGTTATGAGGTTTGTTATATTTAATGATCCAAGTGATGGGTTTTAGAGTTGTTTTTTAGCTTGTTTAGTGCATTTGAGCATGGCCGACCTACCTGGGTCCATTATGAATGTATTGGGATTTTTTTGAGTTTTTTTGGTCAAACTAATGATTAAGGACTAACCTCCCTTATTTTTTTGAGTTGATAATGGTTTAAAGTGAATGTTTGAGTTCAAATTTGAACTAGATAAGGGAGAGGGAAAATGTGTGACCCAAGTGTGAGTGAGAAACAAGTATGAATGAATAATTTAAAAGTTGAGAAAGTGTGAAAGGTATGAGGAGAGTTAGAGAGCATGTGTGAAAGGTGATGATATCAAATCAAGTTAATTTTGTCCAAGTTTGAGCGTGTTGGAAGGAGGTGTGTTTGATTGAATCTTGTGATCACCATCAATTGAGTTGTTGCAGCATATATTTAGTGATCTTCTTATCAAAATCATGTGTGATGATTCATATTCATTTAAGTCTCTTGTTGTGAGTAATATCAATAAGGGTTTAGGGGTTGGTGTTCCTTGTGGGGTTGGTGCCTCACTACAGAAATATCTTGTGATGTGTAATATTCACTTGAGTCTTTGTTATGAGTAATATCAAAAAAGTTTTCAGTGGTTTTTCTTCCCCTTGAGGGTTTCTCACTTACATCTTGTGTCTATGTGTTCTCTCTCATGTTTCATGTTCATTTGAATGTATGATTCACACTTAATGATCTAATGTGGAATGTATATGATTGAATGGATGTTTGATGGATGTTGCAACAATGGTAAATGAATTAAAAAAAATTGTAGGACTGATTCACCCCCTATGTCCATTGTTCTTCCAAAAAATGTAAAAAGAATAAAGCATACGTGAATACAAAAAAAAATCATGGTTATAATATTATTTAAGATAATTAACCATGTAATCACTAATTACCTAAGTAACTATGGTAACTATGGTAAATGTAACTAATGTAAAATTACTACTAACTAGATTTTTACCTAATGCCCCCATTAATTTTGCATTTTCTCAAGAGAAGAGGAGAGGAAATATTTGAAAAAACTAATATTTTTCATGCATAAGTGACTTTGTGAAGATATCTACATGTTTTTCAAATTTTGGGAAAAATTAGAGCTAAATAGTGTGTTGCAAGACATGCTCACAAATTAAATATACATGTACCTCTATGTGCTTCGTCTACTCATGAAACACTGGATTGCAAAAAAGTTTTGGAACACCTTCATTGTCAACATACAAGGTGGTAGGTTTATCCTATGATAGTCCAAGTCCCTCAAGTTTGCAATTTAGCCATATCACTTTGTAAACAGCTCCACCTGCAAAGTGATATTAAGATTCTGTAGAAGATCGATAAAAAAAATTGTTTCTTTCTTCCCCGTGATATTATACTAGATCCCAAAAAGAAAACAAATCTAGAATTGGATTTCCTATCATAAATGTCCCCTGTATGATCGTTGTTTGAATATCCTATCAAGAAGAATTGATCATTCTTCTTTTACTTTAGGAAAAAATCCGTAGTAACGTTGATGTATCTCAAGATATGTCTTGCTACTTTTTAATGACAAACTATAGGTTCCTGCATGAACCATGAAAGATAGATGATTGCAAATCTAATATCTGGCCTACTATAAGTTAGGTAAATGAGACTCCCAATCAAGTTTTGATAAAGAGTTTAATTTACCTGTGGAGATAGATCTGTACAAGATAATTAAATTTTTTTTTCCATAGGTGTGGAAATGGGCATATAGACCATAATCTAAAATTTCTTATACATGGTATTGACATATTTCAACTAAGAAACAAAGATATGATTATCATACTGAGATCTGTCATGTCAAATGATCAATTAACATCTTTCTTCATTTCATTGATCATATCCACTATTCTATCAATGATGACTAGATCATCGACATAGACAAAAAAAATGACAATCTACCCCCTTATTTTTTGAGGTAGAGATTGGGATCATAGGGATTCCTAAAGAATCCATGTTGAACGAGATGCTCATCAATCTTGATATTGTTTTCCATGTGTTTTCATTAATGTTAAAGGGTGATTTTTCTAGAGTTTTCATTGAGTTGCATTGATGTCAAAAGGTGTATGGAGCATGGAGGTTGCTTGTCTTGTTGAAATTGCATGGGATTTTGACTAGTATATTGGCTTGTATGAGTGTAATGATGGATTGTAGAGGTATGGTGTATTTTTTTGAAGTGTCATGAGATGGTGAGAAGGTTATTTTAGGTTTACAAGGTTTTCTAAGTGATGAGAAGGTTAGTTGTGGTGGAACAAGCATGTTCTAAGTGTTTGTTTGTGAGGTCTAGAGAGTTGTATGAGGCATAGAATGATGAATAAGGAATGTGGAAGCTATATATGCATGGTAAGAGCATGGTAATAAGGTATATGAGGTGTAGAGACACTCAGATGTTGTCATATAGTGCTGGTTCAGGTGTTAGATAGTTTTTTAGGTTTGTTCCTAGACCTAATCCTTAAGAAAAGTGATCCTGGTGTGGTGGAGTTAGTATGTATGTGAATATTTGGGAAAATGTGAGTATTAAATACATGTTGGAATGTTTATGTGATGGTGTGGTACAAATTTTAGGTCTAATTGATGAATATTTTTTGAGATATCACACTTTTACCAAATCCGAGTGCCTAAAGGTGAGTTTTTGAGCTTAAAGTTGACTTTCAAATGCTTGTTGGGGAGTGTGTGATTTTCATTGGGACCCAAGCTCCTGGGGGTAGCTGAATAGGTAAGCTATGAATATTTTACACATGGAACAAATTTTTTTTATTGGAAATTTTTTATGAACAATCGTTAAGAAGCCAAACAACTCTTTAACCCTCTTGAAACCCTAGGCGTATAAAGACTTGGGAGAAAATGCTAGAAAATAGATGTGATCATTTTGAGCAAGAATATCCAGAGTGTTTATAGTGCATAAAATGATGTATTCCCTCTATATAAATTAGCATGTGTATCATGGGTAGAAGGATCCGTAAGTAAGCATGAGTAGCAAGACGTGTATGGAGTAACATAGAAGCATAGATAGATGTAGCAAAGTGTGCACATAGTGTAGATAAGAGAAATTACTACTAGAAAGATTGAAGTGAATTACAAAACAAGATGAATGTATAGGTTTGTATGTGAATAGTATGGATAGGTAACTGCTCATTAGAACATGTGACCATGAAGGGGAAGTTGGATGTCCGCCAAGTGTGGATTTCAAGAAGATCTATGCAATGAAAGTAGTATGCAAGGGCCCATGATGTGCTAAATAAGATGAACATATGTCTTGTGAAAGTGCATGTATCATAGCATGTGGATTAGGATTGTTCCATGCATGTGGATAAACTAGAATAGGTAGAACATTGGTAAACATAAGAGCTAACAAAGAAAAATGCTAACATGGTGAAGGGAAAACCCTATAGATTCCAAGATCCCAACTGGATGAATAGAAAGTTTATAAACAATCAGAATGTACCCATTAGGAGAAAATATAATAGGTATCGCATTGTGCATATTGGAAGTATTGGAAGAAGTAAGTGTAAACGTAAGGATTGGTATGTGAGTTGAAATATGTGTAACATATGTAATTATAGAAGGCTCATCAATATGATTGTCAAGCAATGAAGGGAGAGAAACAAGACTCATCAAAATCAATAGGTGTAATTTAGGAAGATCATAAGAAATAAAATAGTATGAACTAGCCTATATAACCATAAAAAAATTCCGGAAGATGGGAATTGATTTCCCCCATAGATGTAACAAGTTAAGGTGAAACCATAGTAAATGAATTATGCATAAGATATTGGAAAGTGAGAGGATTAGGAATCATTGTAAAATCAGCAAACAATGCTCTAACTTGTGATGAAGAAGGTGCAGAGAGAGATGTAACATTGGAAGCACTAAGCATATGATTAATAGAAGTGTATCAAGAGTGAGACATAATGAGAGGAGTATCATGGGTGCCAATAGAGAATTGATCATGTAAATGAGTAGAACTAGGGTGCATCCTAAGATAATAAGGATATGCAATGTAGGTAATTTCATTAGCATCATGTATGAGGGGAATATCATCAGGAGTAGTAATGTGATGTGTGGAATCTACTGTAGCAGTATCCATGGAAGAAGGTGTAGCAAGGGAATTGTGTGTTATGGTAGGGGTATAAATAAGTGTATGCATAGTATGTAACCAAATATGACCTAGAAGGATAATATAAGGAACATCATGAGGCATAACATGACATAAAATCATTAAGAGTGCAAGATCCTATTGTAAGGGGAAGAGAGATTGTGCCCAAAACTTGTTTAGGTGTAGCATCAAAGCCACAAATACAAAGAGTATATGGATTGAGATGAGTAGAAGAAAGTCATATTTGATGGAGAAAGGATGGAGTACATATGTTAAGACCAGATCCATGATCAACTAGGACATGCTTAACAAGGAGATTATGAATTTGAACTTAGATATACAATGGGGAAGCATTGGAATTAAAGGTATGGGAAGCCATGAAAGATCTGGTAAGGGGAAAGTAAGGAATAGGTTCACCAAATGATTTAGTATAAATTGAATTAAATCTAATTATAGATTAACTACTATAATAAATGATATATAAATGATATAATACAATGATGGAAAAGCAATAAGCATGCAATGATGTGAAACCATAAGCAAATGAGAAGGAAAAGTGACTTGTCTGATTTTATGTGATCTGAGAGTGATCTGGATTGAGTATCTATTGGAATAGGCTGAAACAACATTGTAAAGGCATAGTGAAGATTCAGAAGTGCAAAAACATGAATGAAAAAACATCAACATGAGGACAATAGTAACAAGCACTAGTGTTTGATCTAGGTTCTAGTGTTCGCTTAAATTCCCAGGTTTTAAATTTTTATGGGTCAGAAGGTCTTTGTTCCAATATTCATTTTTTCACTCTAATAGTTATATTAGGGGTCCAATCACACATGTAACCTAAAAAACAAATGTCTACCTACATATGTACACAAACCACTTCAAATCTAATAAAAAATATGTAGAATGTGGATTCATAATGACCCTGGCGATCACCCAAAGAGTGAACTTAGTAACAAGCGCTACACTACATTTGAAACTCCATGTAGTTCTATGTGTAATTGTGTGTAAGTATGCCCTAGGATTCCCTTGTGTAAGTTACACAGTGATAGCGGGCTAGATCTAGAATGTAGAAAATGTATATAATGTGTGTAACGTTCCCATTTAAGACTTTAGAAATAAGGGAATCTTTTTTTTTGCGTAATGTTCCCTATTGTAAATACATAATTTAGAACACGCATTCCAAAAACAATCATTCTTATAATAGATAACCATATGCAGATGTAATGACTTGTAACCTACCGATCTATTCATTTCATGACTCGGTAAACTACCGATCTATTCATGTTTAACACAAAGTATTGGATTCTTTTATGTATACTACGTATACTTGGTTCTCTTACCCTATTCTAGGTATTGAGTGATCTGTCTAAGGAACCTAACTAAATAGTTGTTATCAATATTCATCTACATCACAATCCTTAGACTAGGTGACATAGGACAACGCAATCAGCAGCTTGCGATACTTTGGCAAAATATTTTTAACATACTCTTCATATTACTTATTCCTTAATGGCATATTCCTCAATCTAGAATATTTCCTTCACCCCACTCTATTGTTATCTAGAATGTCCTTTACTGACTTCTGCCAGTCCTCTTTCCCAAGGTTTATCCCCAGTTCTGGTTAACATCGTAGGTTATGATAGGAAGGAGCTCCCAAAGACTCGGGATAGATTGGCATACTGGGTCAACCTAAGTCAACCCCTTGTGCCAAGATACCCTGAGTCCTAGAGGGCTACTTTATATTATAACTACGCTACTACCCATTCCAGGAGAGAAACTAAGATCAAGTCCAAAAGTGTGTAGAACTAGACGATCAATGTAGAAGGGTGTTGCCACATGTCAACTACAGTGTTGTATCCCTGAGAAGATCCTAATCTTCTCGAAGGTACAACCCTGTAGTCGGCGTGTGCCAGCATCCTATAGAACAACCTCATTGAGATATACAAACCCTTAGGAGATTATTTAAAGTTAATTAATTTGGATTCCTAAATGTAGATTTCAGCAACTCTGCCCAGACTCTAATCCAACTCTCCCTAAGTTCTTTTCCAATCAAGTTCTAATAACCCTTGTAGAACTTCTTGTTGTTAAGATTTCTTTTGATGCTTGCTAACATTGGCTGAACAACATCCACCCCGAATTAAGGACAGCAACATCTTAAGTTTCATTCAATGTGATTTATCTATTCAAGGAAGTGTAACAACCACCAAGGTTGTAACTTAGTAGACTTTATTAAAATATGTCAAATGATTGAATTCATATCTCCATCTTGCTTACTTTTAATAGGAGAGGAAGAGACTTCCTCTTCATAGTTAAATTTTTAGGGTTCACACACCCCTTTATATCTTTTTTAAATTCTATAAATTTCATCGCAAGTTCATCACACACTACTTTAATAATATGAACTATTTAGACAAGAACATTGTTTATCTGCAACTTATTTAGTTGCTTCACGTTTAGGGATAATACTCTAATTCCCTTTTCACTACTTACCAAGAACACTCATTAAAACATATAAATAACATGAAGAACATCAACATAATAGGATTACATTTCTTTTGCAAAGTACAAGATAATTCATATAATCCATGCAAGTAAATTCTCATTCTACATTTCTTTATCAAAACTTATACATTTACAACATATGCATTTCATACATACTGTATAACATCAGCCTTCATTAAAAAAAGAATAACTTTTCTTTTTCATTAGAACTTAAGAACAGATCAGGATTCTTCACAAGAATCAACTTAGATCAGCCAATGAAACATATAAGTTTTTGCCTTCTTTTATCACTTACGAAGTCCATCTGTAAAAATTACTAGCACGGGTCAGTTCAAGGAACTGAGCATGATAAGCACTAATCCTTAAAATGAAGTGCATTCCACTAATTGTTCCAATAAAAAACAATCCTGCTTTAATGAACAACAAGTAATTCATACTCCCTAAGCATAAGTAATATCAATAAAAAGAGGAGCAATACTAAACAAGTTTAACAAGGAAGAACATAATATAATCTATATTAATTGTCCTATAAATTAAAGTATAATTGATTCCACCAATTATCTTTACCAAACAACAAAACATAACATAACACTATTTCCAATCTACCAAATATAATACAACTCATATCTTTACTATAATATATAGAAGTGATTACAACATAATCCCTCTTGGATGTTTCATCTCACTTCCAAGTAAAGAAGAAGAGAGAGCAATCCATCTGCCAAAGTACATAATCATCGACAAGGCTAAAACAATTTATATCATGATTTAAATCGTTCCTTTTAGGTAACCCTACTTTAAAATTAAACAGTTTAAGGTTTTCATCAAATAGATCCATTGAAATAGATCCCAGAAGAAGTAATGGTTTAACAGTCAACAACAAACTACAATTTCTCTTGCCAATCTTACTTCAATCTTATCTACTTCATTCAGTCAAATGACAAGTATACAAGACTAATAACCCATAATGTCTTTTCCTAAAAAGAATAAGATCAGGAGGTTCCAACCAATGAACTTAACCCAACTGAATTAGAAAATAAGACCTAACAGAAAATGATTCCAATTAAAATCATTTCTATACAACTTAATAAAACAGCTTTACTTCCTCTCCTACATATAGTTTAAGTTCGTTCAAGAGTTCCAAGGTAAGAGAACAATGACCAAATTAAAGAAAGAGAAAACTAAAAACTGTCTTCCTTTCTAAAGCTTCCCATTATAATACATGAATCCTACTACCATTAGGAACAATGTATCAATGAAACTCATACACAGCCCGCGGCCGGTAAAGATTCACAAAGTATTTCTTTTAAGACCTAACATTCTTCCATTAGACTAGAACAGCCTCAAGATAAGAAGAAAACATGTTAACATTGCTCTTTCTTAGAACCCTATACTATCAACAGTGCAGTTCCATCAAACCTTACCATAAACTTTCCCTCTTTAAAATCTGAGAGAAAATAGTGAAGTTCAAACACAATCGTAATCAAGTTTAGATCGCAATCAATCTTCCAAGACATAACATACATTTTACTAGATCCAACAAGAGGTAAGAATCTGAGTAATTGATAACACTCAAGCCTTCCCAATAGTTCAGGAAAAGTAGAACTATCTCAATGGTATGCCAATGCATCATTACAAGAACTATAAATTGGGTTTCCACAAAAGACAAGATCAAACATCAAGAAATAATACGTACAGTCCAGGACTTAATTACAATTCCGAGCGCAATGCAAAGCATAAAAGTTATTGAAGGATCAAGACCTTTCAAATACATGTAACCAAGTTAGGGTAACAACATGTTTCCACAATAGTTTATTAAATAATCAAAAGACTATAATACCTGAACCAACACAACGTTCAGGTCTCTATTACAATTTAGTACTAAATGGTTTGTATAGTGATGCATATCAATATCAAAAACACTATTACCTAAAACACCAGCACTGTAAGACTAGACCGAGTGCAATGAAACTATTTACATACAGTTCAGAGTAAGAAGAAATGTTTCCATCCTCCATTAACATCCTTTCAACCTTATTTCCAAACTCAAACGGGATGTAAGGTGCTTGACAGAGCCTAGACCAGATGACTCACAAGCTGGGTTCATAAATAATCTCTAGAAACCATTAATGTGGTCAAAAGGACAATATTTCACAAGCACCATGACATAAGAGACTTCGATTTATAGTCTATTTTATCCAAAAATAACAAACACAAGTTCCTTTTCAATACTGTTCTGAAATTAATTAAGTTTTTGCAAGATGAAATACAAAACTAAACCATATACTAGCTTATCCATAGTGCCTGCGGATTTCAAGAACAATCAATGCTTTTCGCAAGAAGAAATACAGAACTAAACCCTATACGGTTTTACCTGTGCATGCAACTTTGCTACAATCAAAGTTTCCACAACATGATATAAAACTTCAAGCCATAAATGGTTTAATTCTCAGTTAATATAACTATGAAATAACACGTTAACACCATGGAGCCTAGAATCACTGCAATGATTCTATCCACCAAATCATGTTTCCGACAAATAGCTCGAACCTATTTGAAGTAACAATAAGAGCTAGAGTTTCTTACTAGTTCGGGTAAATAAAACACAATAAATTTGCAACACTAACCCTTAACGAGTATAGACAAAACTCTATAACATTAAAGGTCACAAATGAAGTTGAAACCAACAACAATCTCAACCACTGAAAAGCAAAATAGTACTACCAGTTTTGTTTACGCATACATGAATTTTAATCAACTGAAAAAGCAAATAGTGTTACCAATTTTGTTTATGCATACATTGTTCTTTTATAAGAAGGTAGTGCAAAGTAATCTTGTAATAGAATCATGTAACACACAGATTCAAAAACACATAATACAAGTTTTTTTTGCAAAACCCATCTATCAAATTACCAATTAAGAATGAATGCGCATAACTCATCAAAGAAAAGTTGTTTTAATGAAAACACTTAGAGGAAAGCAAGAGATTTTAACAGTTAGGGCCTATCATGCCTGATAGTGTTTCTGAAAGATCAAATAAGACTTCTAACTGAGCTTGCGTCTTCCCTTCTTCCCCCACGAAAGATCAAACAACAAAATACTTCTTCCACTATGCCTCATATACTCTCCATGAAACAAAAATAGATTTGAAACCTCCAAAATAGCCATGCAGTGCAGTTTAAATTGCTGGTTCGAAAACCGGAGCACATGGAGAGAGAAAAATGGAGAGCATGCAAAATGAAACAACCAAACAAAAATCTGATGGCATGCCTTCCAAAGTGGTTCAGGCTTGTGAAAAAATGTTCATTAATTGTATTAATTCCATATCTCCTGCCCAATCTTCCTTGCCACCACCTGCCAAGTCTGATGAGTTCCAAATCAAAAATAACATGTGTTTCCATCACTAGTGATACTGCCACCTAGACCTCTGCAACCCAAACTAGCCCCTGCCAAAGTTGGCAGTCTGTAGGATTTAATAAACCTTATCATCTTCATAAATGTCTTGGAACTCGTCGCTAATGTGTATGTGACCCTTTAGGTTCCCATCCATGCCATTAGTTTAGGATAGATTAATGGCTTAGGTTAGATCTTAGGTAGGTTAAAGTTTATACCTTAGGATATAACATTAACCACTAACCCCTAACATAGGTCCTTAGCAATTAGGTTAGATAACTCCACATAGGTAGGTAATCAAAAAATACAATAGCTTTTAGAAACTAGGTTAGATCACTAAATAACCTTGTAGTGTTAGGTTCTAGTTTTTATACCTAGCAACCCTTCTAACTCTTTAGTACCAGTTTAGGTTAGAAACAGAATTGTATTACGTAACATGGCTTAGGTAGGAAATACTTTCACCTAGCTTAGGATTCTGTAAGTCAATCCTCAATAGGATCCTGGATATCTTTCTCCTGTGCTGTGAACAGCTGCATCCCCATCTTTATCAACAATGACCTGTCATGGTCGATCTTCAAGGACCCAAGCCAAATAACCTACTAAATGGAAGTGCATTTACATAAAAGTCAAAGAACTTGCAATGAAAAAGTTCAGTCCAGCGTGTAGCTTAACTTATGGAATGCCAATTTTTACCATTCATTCAATAGAGCAATTTTAAAACATTCCTTGGATGAGTCAGATAAAAGACAAGTTTACAACTCTTAAACCAGATTGCAAACCACCTACCAGAAGTGAAAAATGAATTCAAATAAGTCATACCAATTCGATCAAAGGATTTCAAGAGCAGAAAAGACTTATCCATAATAAGCATGATTTCCAAAAATCAGAAGAACATATTCTTATAAGGAAAATTACATATCAACACTTGAATGCAAAGGAGGAGAATAACAATAGTCAAGGGTGTTACAATGTGTGAGATGGGATATAATAGACTTCCCCTCCTATGTTGTGTATGCAGAGTGATGCAACTCTTGTCCCTTATATGTATGTGCTAGGTCGACACTTTGTAATGCTCTTATGCCTTTAGATGAATGATTAGGTGATAGTAGATAGTGTTAGTGCTTGGCCCTTTATTTGAGATCTATGACTATGTATATATATATGATTCCCTTGTTTGAATTTTGTAATTAACAACTAGAAGGTCAACCCAAAATTAGAAAATATGCCCAAGAAGTAAAAGAGACCCAAAAGAGTGAGAAAAGGGTAAAAAGGGTTAGGAGAACCTAGGAGGGACATGAGCACCTGGGCACTAGTGTCCTAATTGGGTGCTAGTGTATAAGGCCATAAAAGATAAATTAGTCAAATACCGACATGGTTTTAGGGTATGTAAGGTAAATAAAATTATAGCAAACAAAACAAAATGCTCAAAAGACATTGGCAATTATGAGTTTTTTTGCTTAGGAATCATGTATATATTAGTAAGCTCTAGGGCCTAGAAATGTATCCAAGTGCATAAATTTTGTGTCTACAGTGATTTAAAGGCTTTATTTTCTTCTTTTTAATATTTTTTGCGTGTTTTTGAAATGGTCCCCTAAATTTTGTCTCATGCCATCACTAAGAGGCAAGGGCTCAACACCGAAGAAAAAATTTATGTAAGGGAACCTTTCTTCGTTCCCATCCTCGCACTACTAGTAAGAAGTGTGGGCTCAACACCAAATACTGTGAAGGATGAGAGGTGTAAGTATTTGTAATAGATATATGTATTTTTTGAATTATTTGTTCCCTATATTTGAATTTTTCTTGATGGGAAGGAACGCTATCCCTCAAATATCAGCCCCACACAACTAGTAGAATATGATGGTTTAACATCGAAGACTGAGATGGGCAGTCAAAAGAGCTGGGTAAATAATTTTAGAGATTTCCTGTTAGAGAGAGAGCTTCTATGAAAGGAGGATTTTCCATCAATAAGCTTTTAGGTAGGACCACATATTAAAATATCTGAAATAGGAGAAACCATAAGAGGGATGAGATGCACAACACCTAAATAGGAGTCAGTATTAACCTGTGTCTTATGACGACATGAAATAAATAGGAAATGATTGTAAATATTTGATTGTATGATGGGATTATCTCTCATTGGAGTGAAAATTTTAAGTATTTTTTGGGATGAGCCAGGTGAAAAGAATGTGTAAGTGGCCTCTCCCAATGCAAAGATTACTTGCAGATCAGTGGTTCCTAGGAATAAGACCACTTTAGTTGGATAGCATTCATGGTTTCATCAAGTGTTTAATTAGTCTCCATGCCCAGCTTATATGCTACAAACTCAAACTTAGCAGTGATGACACATGACCCTAACCAGTTAGGCTCAAATTTACCTTACTTTTCTCTTTCTTTGGTTGTGTTTTTATGATTTTATTTTAGAACCAAATCACTAATCTTTAATATCTCTAGGTTTTATCTTTTTTTATATAGCTACATCATAACAAATTTTGATAGACTTGGAAATGATTTAGAGAATTATCATTAAGAATCTAGTTCATTAAGTCATGATTGTCTATATTAATATTTATTGATTAAGTCATGAAAGGATATCCACAGGGATGGGAGTTCGGTCTCAATGGGTAGAAAAACTTCACAGCCATAAACCAGAGAGAATGAAGTGGCTCCTGTATGAGTGTGATAATCCCAAAGGGTGGGGTAGCTTTAGGTATGTTAGTTTCATCCTTGTGTATTGAATATATTTTTCATCATATTCTATCATGATTTGTTAGTTGTTTTAGCTTGGCCATTACCTTGAGGTTAATATGGATTGGACCACTTAGGGAATATGTGGAAACGTTTAGCAATATCTTTGATAATTTAATTTTTTAAGTAATTTCCATTGTCAGTGACAATGGAGGATGGGATACCAAAATGGCGGATGAAGTTATTGAATACGAATTTGGAGATCTCAATGTCGGTGACATAAGTGAGTGGCATAGTCTTTACCTATTTAATGAAGTATTCAATGGTTGGAGATGATGAATTTATGTCAATGAGATGATGTAGGTTTGATTTTCCTAATAATATAATCCCCCATTATGTGAAAATCCAAGATGTCGTGATTTTTTGTAATGCTTGGGAAGGTGCATGAATGATATTACCGTGTTTTTGACAAGGTGGACACCTTTTGACAAAGTGACATGCATCATTTTCCATGGTGGTCTAATAGTAACCAACCGACGCATAATATTTTCTTATCTAAGACCATTCCATTTATGTGTGCACCGCAAATTCCTGTGTGTACTTCAGCATGGGTGTGATATGCCTCCTCTTGATTGAGACATCTGAGTAAAGTTCCATCATAAACTCTTTGATACAAGGTGTCTGCTATGATAGTATAGTGGGAGGCACGTTGTGCTAATGCACATTTTTAATGGGAGTTTGTATTTTTGGGAAGGTTTTCATATGAATGAAGGTATGTACCAAGGTCTATCAAGACCAACTATTTCACATACCATGGTAGTCTTAGGAAATTCGTAAGCAAGAGCTAGGAGATGTTATACAAGTAAGTGTGTTTGTGTTTGATTTGTTGCAATATTAAGAAGGGGTCTAATATTTTTTGCAACATCTATTTATTTTGAGCTCTAGGGACTTATTCAAAAGTGACCTAAAAATATCCTTTAAAATTGTCAACCATTTTATTATAGGGTATTAATTTTTTGTCTTTGACTTGATACTCATCCCTAACTTGTTTGATGATTAATTATGAGTCACCAATGACTACTAGTTCTTTGATATTCCATTAAATGGCTACCTTTAATCTTGTTATAAGGGATTTGTACTCTAAAGTATTAATGCAAGGAAAACCTAAGTGAAAGGCCTTAGGAATGATATCTCCATCCAAAGTGATTAACATTATTCCAACTCTTGAACCACAAACGTTGCAAGATCCATCAAACTAGAGCATCCATGAAGGAGTAGCGTCAAGGAGAATGAGAGACTTGTCGAGAAACTCAAAATAGTGCTTATGTTCCAGGGAGGGGTGATGCGGCAAGGTGATCTACAAGGGATTATCCCTTGATATTCTTTTGATTAATAAAATCAATGTCGAATTCACTAAAGTTAATAATCTAGCAAGACATTCATCTCGTGAGAACTAGTTTGGAAAACAAATATTTGAAAGGATTCATTTTTTCAATGAGTTTGGTGGTATGGTTTAGTAAATAGTGGCGTAACTTATGGAAAGAAAATTCCACAACCAAACATATTATTTCTACATGTGAATATTTATTCTCATGATCAATCAAATTTCTACTAAGATAATAGACGGCTTGCTCATGTCCTTGATCATTGTGTTACGTGAGAAATGCTCCTATAACATAGTTTGTTGTTGATGTATAGAGAAGCATTGGTTTGTTTGGAATAGGTGGAATAATCACATGAGGACTAGCTAAATATGTTTTTAGCTTATCAAAGGAGTTTTGGAAATCTTGATCCCATCAAAATTGAACATCCTTTTTAAGTAGTTAGTTGAAGTGATGGAACTTGTTTGCTAGTTGTGATATAAAGTGTTAAATGGATTGGATTTTTCCTTGGAGACTCCTTAGGTGTCTTATATTTTTAGGAGGAGACATTTCCATTATAGATAGTACCTTTGTGGGATCCACTTCTATACCTCTTTATGAAACAATTAACCATAGTAATATACCTGATCTAACGCCAAAGACACATTTTTGGATTTAGTCTAACTTTATATAAACATGGTATTTCAAAATGTGGTGGAGGAATTGTGGATGTCCTACTCTAGTTATCTATTTTCTTAGGATGTCATCAACATAATCTTAAATTATTGTATGTAACATGTCGTGAAAGATTACACTCATTGCGCATTGATAGGTAGCACCCGTATTTTTTAGGCCAAAAGGCCCCATGTGTGGTAAACATTGTATTTGTTCTTCTTCTATGATTTGTATTTGATTATAGCTAGAAAAACCATCCATAAGAGATAGCATTTCATGACCTGTCGTTGAGTCAACAATCATATCAATGTTAGGTAATAGCAAATCATCTTTTGGACATGCTTTGTTGATGTCACAAAATTCAGTGAAAATTCTAATCCCATGAGTATTTTTAGTGACTAATACAATATTGTATATCCGCTCTGAATAGTCAATGGGTTTAATAAAACCTTCCACTATGATTTTTTGTAATTCCTCTTTGACTAGTAATGCAATTTTGGGATGCATTTTTCTTAACTTTTGTTTGATTGGCCTAGCGTCAGGGTGAACCATGAAGTGGTGTACAACTAAAGTGGGATCCAATCCTAGTGTATCCTTATATGTCCATGTAAATACATCTTGAAATTATGTAAGAAGTGTTGTAAACACTTATATTTCTTGTGGAGTTAAACTAGCTCCAAGCTACAAAATCATAGGGTGTTCGTTTGTTTCGATGTTGATGTTTATGGTTTCTTCTACCAACATTTTGGATGTATCCTTTATTGTAAAGGATACCAAATACTGATGTATATTTTCTATTTGAAATTTCTTCTTCATGAGGGGAGGAGTCTTATGGAGTTTTCTTTTTTTGGGCTTTTGTTTCTCCAATAATGTCTCAGCATG
The DNA here is from genome assembly GCA_019776745.2 of Taxus chinensis. Classification (NCBI taxonomy): domain Eukaryota; kingdom Viridiplantae; phylum Streptophyta; class Pinopsida; order Cupressales; family Taxaceae; genus Taxus; species Taxus chinensis. The sequence continues at coordinate 106,797,760 of CM034150.1, read as the reverse complement.
GTTTTCACTATGGGATATTTTCCTCTTTTTACTTTTTTACTTTTTGGTGGATTAGGGTTTTAAAGTTATTCAATAAATTAGGTTATAGAATCCAAATTGATATTTAATCCCTTATTTTATTACAAGGGGGTATGTGATCTTGATTTCCAAGAAATTCTTTAATGGCCTCATCATTTTGAAAGAGGTTTATGGAAATGTGATTTAGGTGATCCTAAATGATGAGGGAAGGATAGAAAATGTCAATGGTTTGAATGGAAAGTTAATAAAAAAGGATCATGTCAGCAATATCTTCAAATAGATCTAGCATGGTGTTTTCTTCATTGTTATAGTTAATGTCTCCATTATTTTTTTATGTACTAGCAGATACTTCGTATACAGAAGCATAAGGATTTTAACCCAAAACATAGGAGTTTCACTTTTTGTATTGAGGTAATGGGATCTAGATGACCTTTTTCATTCTTTCCAAGAAATTTTCCCTTACATTGCATGTTTTTCATGATTTTAATTCTTATGATGTGTTTGGGTGATTGATAATAGTCATCATACCGATCATCATACAACCAAGAGCTCTCATATGCTTTAATTTTATCGTTTTCTAAGTATCCAAATCGTTAAAAGATGTTTTTTCCTATTTTGTAGATGGGAGTGATGTGTGCATTTGAAGAATTCAATTTTCCATATATGTGTGGTGATAGGGGTAAATTCCAAATATGAAATTAATTTTTAATAGTTTGAAATTGATATCCACCATATCCTTTTTCAATGATCTTAAATGTGGATGTTTACATAGATGAACTAGTAGGCATACTAGACGATGTATAAGGTGGATTGGTGGATGTAGAAGGAGGATTAGGGGTTTTAATATCAATATTCTTGACATTATTATTTGGAAGAAGTTTTCATAGTGCATCAGGATCATTTCATGTGGTTTTAGAGAAAGGTATTATACGAGGGGGGCAAACTTTTCTACGGATGGATAATAGTGGGCTTGTTGATACCTCCCTTTAATAATTTGACAATAATCAAAGGGATTAGTATTGACGTGCGATGTGATTTATTTTCCTTTATAGGGAAATTTACTGCATTTATGGAATGTGGATGGGATGGCTTGCATGACATGGATCCATGGGCACCCAAGGAGAATGTTATATGGAACCTCCAAGTCCACAACATGACACAAGGTGTCCAAGGTGATTGGTCAAACCATAAATGATAGCATGATTGTTCCTGTGGATTGTCTCTCATGATGAGCATACCCATGAATGGTTATGACATTCGTAGTACAACTATCCTTGGTATAGCCAAGACACTGTAATATTTTCATGGAACAAATGTTTAGCGCAGCTCTATTGTCTAGAAGCACTCTTTTGATCTTATGATGAGTAATGATTGCTTTGACATATAAGGGCCTATTTTTTGGAATGTTTGGGTTTAAAAGGTCATGAAGACCAAATGATAAGATAGGGCTATTGAGCGAAAGATTTGTGATCAAATCTTTAAATTGTTGGTTATTTATGTCCTTAGGAACACGTGAATCATGTAATGTGTGAGTAAGGATATCTTGAAGCACAATTGATGTTGTAAGAAACTCCATGAGGGAGATTTGTGTGGATGTCTTCTCTAATTTTTGATAATATCATAGGAATTGAAGGAAGATTTAACATTAGATATCAATTTTGGATTAGATGTTTGATGTATTGTAGATGTTGAAGGTTATTTAGTGGTGGGCACCAAAAGCTTATTTTGTCTTGTGGTTACTTCACAGTCAAGATTTTTTATTTTGATGGTACCAATAATGTTGGGTTCTTAATCAAAAAATGATATGATTGAGTCATATTAAACATTGTTGGACATTTGGACCTTGTATTTTTGGGATATTTTGGCTTCTTCGTGTTTGGGTAAATGTTCTTTAAAAAATTAAGTTTTTCATTGGGAGTTTTTTTGTTGGATGTATGTTCAACTTCTATGTCTTCGTGATCAATTAAGTCTTGAATGCAATAGAATAGTTACATACATTGACCTGTAAGGTGGTTGTTGATATGATGGTACTCATAATATTCATTTTTTGTGTACCATTTTTTTTGTTTCCCTTATTTGAAGGGTTTTGTGATTGGATAGGTGATCATATACCCACTTTCTAGGTGACAAAATATGCTAGAAATACTTTCTCCAATTAGACTAAATTGTCTTTGTCTAAATTCCCATGGAGTAGTTTCCTTGATAGGAATTATGATGGTTGTTTAGTTGATTTGTTTGATTTGGATTATTTATTTTGAATGTTCTAAACATAGAAAGAATTAATGACTCCATCATTCACAACATTATGATTTTGATTGAAGAATCTTGGCTTGTCTTGATTTTGATTACTGTATTTATGAGGTTGATCCTTAGGAGTCTTGATTAGGCACTTAACAACAAGGGATTTCTCAATTTGTGTCCCATTTTTTATCACTTCCTCAAATTTGGTTAAGCAATTCATTTGAATTTGGAATGATAGTTTGGGATTGATATTAGGTATAAAATGATTATTAATTGTTTCTTGGGAATTGAATAAGGGAATCAACTTGCGATCCCTTGCCATATTTGGAGAAATGATGTGAATGTTTCATTTTTTCTTTTCTTTAAGTTGCAAAGGTCCATCATGGTGACCTCAGATTCTAAGTTAAAGGAAAAGTGTTTAACAATATTTTCCAATAAGTCAATGAAAGTGGTAATGGATCCTTTTTTGGGAAAATATAAAAAAGGTATATGTTAGTTCTTGGCATTGTATGAAGAACTATTTAACATGTTCTCTCAGGTCATATTTTCCTTTATATTTTTTGAATTTAGTAGTTTCAAAATGATGGTGGAAATGATATTTGTATTATGGCCTTATCAAATGGATAGGGACAAAGTTCCCCAAATTTAAATTGTTTGTTATGTTTTTGTAACGCCGTAATTGTTTCTTTTGTATTCTTCCATTATTGTGTGAATGGAGAGTTTTTTAGGGGTATCTAATATGTTGTGTATTTTGTGACTTGGTTGCTCTTTCTCTTCATCATGTAAGTTTTTGGAAACCTTTGAATCCATGTGAGGGAGTTGTGTAATTTCATGATTTTTTACTAACAAGGCTTCGTTGGATGTTTTCATTGAATCGTTGGATGTGTGATTTTGTTTACTTGATTCAGGATTTTCTAAAAGGTGACTCAAGTTTTCTTAGCTGAAATTAGATGGTATCTTCTCCCCATTTCTAGGATGTGAAGAAGGTATCGGTGTTTATTTTGTCTTAAAAAAATTCTACTTGTTATCATTCTTCATCATTGAGTTTGGGTTGTCTTACCTCATTCTCTTCATTTAAACTATCATTTCCAAGAGGATTGAATACATTAATGTTGTTGTAAATAGTGAGAATTTTATTGCGAGTAACCACCATGTTAATAATAGGTAAGAACCTAGGTAAGCTCAAAATTTGGGTAAGTGGTTACTCATATGGGATATGATTGATTTTTTACTTGGTGTTTATTCGTAAATGATTTTAAGGAATCAATTTTTAGTTTGATAAAAAGGGTGTGTATCAAAAGGATAAAATTCAGTTTTGGATGGGGTAGATTGAATTCTTAAATTTGATTGGATTGGATTTGATTTAAATAGTGTTTGTGGAACACAAGTTTTTATCTACAAGATTTGATTCAAAAATAACAAGAGTGTGTACAAACAACAATGTTTTGATATGTTTTAGCTTCAAAGGTAAAATGTCATCAAGAAGTGTAATGTTTAATGCAAAAAACATAATGTTGTGGAATAATAGATGTAAGGCTCTTATGACTCCAAATAGATGTGTCTTTTGATATATCCCAACCCTGATATACCAAATCTACTGCAAGCACATAAGTGGTATGGGGAACCCTTGGAATACTGAAAGAGACTAATCTAATCAATAATGCACCTCTTAGAGGAGTGAATAACCACTCTAATGATGGGTTTTCTTGAATAGGTGGTAAGATAATGAGGGAATGAATGTGTGTATTGTGTCCTTATTTATTCCCGAAGAATTTACAAGGACAATGCCACAACCTTCGTGTTGGGGTGTTAATGTCAAGTGGGGATACCATTTGGTGGACTGCCACTTAGACAACCCCTTGTCTTAAAGATTATTTTAATAATTTTAGTCAGTATTTCATATCTTTGAAAAGAGTGAAGTGGTATAACCGTTCACTCATCTTATATAAATAGGATGATCCCTCACGGGATTGGACTGCTTGGTGTTCTTACTTTCACTAATAAGCATATAGACCAACTAATCTAAGCTCAAGCTACTTATGCGAGTTGTTATACAATGAGACATAGGTATGTTATTGTTTACTGTGAGACCAAGGAGTGAAGTAGAAGTGTTGGGTTAAACTATTGAATTCTTAATATAAGACAGTTCTTTTTCAACGGAGTTTCCTTTGGGTTTCTCCACTTAAATCTAGTGTCTCTTGTCTCATTTACTTTCATCTATTGTTATTTTCTTTCATTCATGATATGTTAATTATTATATGCATATTTAAACATTTGTTTAATGTCTACACATTATAAGTTATAATCCTCAACTGTTAATTCGTGGATCTATAATTATTCAATTATATCTTCCTGCATTTGTTCTAACATGGTATCATAGCTGGTGATTATGTGTGTAGAGTTAGATATGGATGTTTTCTGGCTTACAAGAGCGAAGAAGCTTGAAAATATTTTGATCTGTGAAACCCTAAAAAATTAGCCAACAACTTCAAGCTAACTAGGTGTAAATTTCTAATTCCAACCTAAATATTGTTTGGAATATTGGTTAAATGTTGGCTAAATGTGTTGGGGTTAGCACACCGGTTGTATAAACAATATATCAGATCTAAGCATACATGCAAATAAAAGTGGATATTCTACCAGAAGAAATATACAAACTAAGAGACATAAATCAACACCAAATTTAACGTGGTTCACCCAGTGTGGGCTACGTCCACCAAGAAACAAGCCAATCTATTATCCAAAGCTTTGAAAAGATATACAATGAATATTTACAATCTTCCACACCTCTCAGATGTATAGTACTTTCTTTCTTCAAGCTTTTTCTTCATCACCAAGAATTCTCTCTCTCACCAACCTTTTTCAAGTTCTTTCTAATTCTTGTTAATCTCTTCTTTCTTACTTATAAACCCTATCTTTTATGCTTATATAGTCATTTATAGACTTAGGTCACTTAGCCATGTAATTACAATCAATAGAAATACTTTAAAGCTAAAAATATATCTAATTTGCGAGAGTTAATTAAAACATCCTCACACAGGTAACTGACATCAGTTATCCCTAACTGTTGCTGGTTCCTTCCTTTCCTGACTGATGTTGGTCCTTCCTGAATGATTCTAGTCCTGAGTGACCGATTTCAGTTCCCCCTTGACCGATTATGGTTACTATATTTTCCAGCAAGTTTCCATTGTATGCTAAACTGAACTAATTGAGATCCGCAACACAATAATCTCCCATTTGGAGATTAATTACTGCACCATACCTGTATAACATCATTCTTGGATCCTTATCTTTTTTCTTCCTCTTCAAGTCTCAAACTCGAAGACCAATAGAAGTGGAGTGTAGCTCCAACTTCTCCTTTGCTAATGGCTTTGTTAGCATATCTGAAGGGTTCTTGCTCGTATGAATCTTTTATAGATTCAACTGTCCATCCTCCAATACTTTCCATATGAATTGATACCTTAATTGAATGTGTTTCATTCTCAAATGAAACGTTGAATTCTTTACCAAATGAATTACACTCTGACTGTCACTGAATAGTTTACAATCACCTTTCTTCTTTTCCAACTCTTCCATGAACCTACTCATCTATATCATCTCCTTGCTAGCCTCTATAGCTGCAACATACTCTACCTCTATAGTAGACAAAGACACAACCTTCTATAATCTTGAAATCCAACTAACTGACATTCCACCTACTATGAAAATATATCCAGTAGTGCTTCACCTACCATCCATATCTCCAGCCATATCCAAATCAACATAGCCACATAATGAAATATCCGAACCTCCATAGCATAAATGCATGCTAGATGTTCCTTTCAAATACCTGAGTATCCATTGGACTACTTTTCAATGCTCTTTACCTGGATTGGCCATATATCTACTCACAACTCCCACTACCTATGTAGTGTCTAGTCTGGTACAAACCATAGCATATATGAGACTCCCAACTGGTGAAGCATATGGCACTTGTGTCATGTATTTGACCTCCTCATGTGATGAAGGACACTGATCTTTTCTCAATTTGAAGTGTCTAGCCATAGGTGTGCTAACAGGTTTTGCATTCTTCATGTTGAACCTTTCTAACACCTTGTAGATATAATCCTCCTAAGATAAATACAATTTCTTGTTTTTCCTGTCTCTATGTATTTACATACCAAGGATTCTTTTAACATCTCCTAAATCCTTCATAGCAAATGTGTGAGCTAGCTTTCTCTTAAGCTCACTAATGTATTGCATATTAGATCCTGTAATAAGCATATCATCCACATACAGTAACAAAATAATATAGCTCCCATTTTCAAGCTTCTTGAAATAAACACAATGGTTAGATTCACATCTCAAGTAACCATGCTCTTGCATAAAACTATGAAACTTCATGTACCATTTCCTTAGATCTTGTTTGATCTCATAAAGGCTCTTGTTCAACCTACACACTAATTTCTCCTTACCCTTACTTCATAACCAAGTAGTTTTTGCATATAAATCTCTTCATCCAAATTACCATGAAGCAAATTCATCTTCACATCTATTTTCTCTAAATGTGAATCCTCTACTACAACTAGGCTCAATACAGTACGAATAGAATTCATCTTAACAACAGGAGAAAATATTTCACCAAATTCAATACCTGCTTTCTGTGCAAATCCCTTTACTACAAGCCTTGCCTTCTATATTTTTTGTCCACCCTCTTCTTCCTTGATCTTATAAACCCACTTGTTCCTTCAATGATCTCTTACCTACTTGCAACTTAACCAAATCCCATGTCTGGTTCTGTTCCAAGAAATCCATCTCCTCATCCATGTCATGCTCCCACTGAACGTGAGTCTTATCCTGCATTTCTTCTTCAAAGCTCTCTAGTTCACCATTATCAGTCAATAATAAATAAAATAGAGAAGGTGTAAATATTTCTGGAAGTTTACTTAGCCTTTGTGACCTTCTCACAGGAGTTTGGGGTACCGAAGGCTCAATCTAGGCCTCCTAGACATTCATATCCAAATCTGACAGTGACTGATGCCGGTCACCTATAACTGACGTCGGTTCTACTAACCGATGTCAATTTTGATCTTCTGTAACTGATACCGGTTCGTCTGACAGGTGTCGATCAGGGGTCAACCGACACTGGTTACTATGTAACCCTGTCAGTAATTCTTTTAAATCTGAGAGTTCATTTTCATTCACAAACATCTTAACAGGTTCATCCTTGGGTACCAAAATTTGATCCATGTATATTCTCTTTTCATTCCATTCAACATCACGAATCCTAATAATTTTAGAATTCTCTAAATCCCAAAAATGGAAACCGAAATCACCAGATCAATAACCAATGAAATTGTTGTTAGTGTGAAATCACAACACCCCCAAACGAGTTCTACAAGTTTGATTTTCTAGGATTGGGTCATTTGGTGCGACAGCATAACATTGAACCTTCCCTCAAGGTGTGGAACCTTGGAAAAATGGGAAAGCCCTCCAGATTAAAGGTTGGTTCCTATTCCTCTATTTGGGTGCAAACATGAGGAATTGTAGAGGATTTATCTCTATACCAAAAACTAAAACTTGCCAAGGAGACAGGGGTAAAAAGAAGGGTAAGAAATAATAAATGACTAATTACAAGGTGATGCACTGAAGGAATGATGAACACTTATTTTTTTAATAGACACAAACCAAAAAAATGCATACAATGAACAAGCACAGATGACTAGATCTATAATGGAAGACCAGATGAAAGAAAAAGAGACAAGAAAGGATCTAAGATTGATCACAGAGGTGTTTTATTGCTTTGTAAATTGATATAGTCCATTACAAAGTAGCCAAAAGGAAAAAATTTATTGCGATTTTAATGTAAGGCCCAAACCCCACAAATCCCTTTGCTAGAAGGAGAAGGGAGCCTACAAAATAAAGAATAGCCAACCCTTTATAATGAATCATGCACCTGCATTTATAGATTCAATCAGAGATAAGAGGGAGAGAAAGAAGTAGGAAAAGTAGTTTGAAGCTCAACCACTGCTATTAATGTCTCTGTCAAAAAAAATTTACCCCCAAATCCATCTTTATTACATCAATCTTTGGTTCGGTGCCTTGAAGGAAGAGGAAACAATGGAACAGATCGAATCTGATCTGGTTTTTGAGGTAAGAAGATCTTGCATTAAAGGCCTGAACATTTTTCTCCATTTTCTACAAACTAGGGCCTTACTAATTTAAAGTTTTAGATCTCCATGGCATGGGTGAAGATGAGATCTTTCTAACAGTGTCATATTTTTAATATTTCAAGCCCTGAGTCGAAATATATGCCCCTTCGAAGTTTGCATTAGGTCTGTACCAAAGGGCGGGAAAACAGTTTGAAAATCAGGTTCCCCTTTTTATCTCTGGGACACATGGTAGGTGAGTGCTTCTCTGAAGGTGGCATCTATATTTTTCTCTTGGAATAGCATGAGGGTGACACATGGCTTCCTCTGTCAGATCGATCAATTTCTTTATTTCTCAGCCAAGCTCTTTGCTTGGCGGGGTCATATTCATTGACCAAGGACACACAAAAATCTGGCACATGTTTAAGGACCCTTTCTCTATTCAACCCTTGAATCGGTGCCATTAAGACACCTGCCATCCTTCGCCGGCCTGGCCCATTCATTTTCTATTCAACTGACTCTTCCCCTTTGAAATAACACATGGAGGCACCGCACTTTATTGAAAGCCCAGCCCAAAGTTTGCCTTTGGAGGAGTGTCGAGTTGACACTTGTCGGCCTCCGCTGATCGGTGGACTTTTCAACGGTCCCTCTTACTTTTTAGATTTTGGGCTACATGGCGAGCTCGCGCTCATTTGGTTCTTCTCTCTAGGACTAACTCTTGGAGATGCGCCACACTAACACTTGACACTCTCCACTTATACTTCTATACTTACCCAATTTTGAGGCTTGCCCTATCCTCCTTTTGACTCTGTTTGACCATTTGCTACATGAAGGGCTGGTGCAAGTTTGAGAATCCTCCCTGGTCTTCCTTTCTAGATTTGTGTCAAGCCAACACCTGGCATCTTCTTCCTTAGTTCAATACTTTTCAATGGCCCCGTAACTTTTGGGGTTCTGGATACGTGGAATTCTAGTGCTAGTTTGGACTTCCCTTTTTGGATTCACCTCTGGAGAAGCATCGTTAGGACACATGGCTCCTTCCACTGCCTCCTCCATACTTAGTTGATTTTGGACCCTTTTCTGAACAGTTTCGAGCCTGGGGACTTCAAATCTTCATCGTTTCTTCCCCTTCTTGTTTTTGGTTCCTCTGCGGCATTGCCTCTTCTTCTCTACCCCTATTATTCCATAGTTGAGTCAACATGTAACTTCAAGGATGGATTTAAGACATGGAAATGGATTGACAGAGTCATTTCTTTTACACAGGGTCCCTTAGTCTCTCTCTGCTTCTGCCATTCCATGTTTGAGTCCTTCTGTGACTAATTTGTAGGATTTGAACAAGTTTTCTCAGGTCCTTTCTATGCGGGGTTGTGGCTGATCCAATATTTGGCCTGGGGGTGAAATATGGATAACAATTTGGTGACTCACAGGGGTATCTTCTTGCTAGATGAAAAGACAAATTGCTTTGTTGTATCTGTTGGGCATGGAGTCGATAAAAATGCTCTGAAACTAATTTTGCTTTTAATTCATGAGCCCGGTTGTTTGCATTCTCAATTTTCATGAGAAATCTCAAATTGAAGGTTTCTGAGAGTAGAAAATCGTTTTGACCCAGGGCTTCATCTTTTTGACCTGAATGGACTGCATAAGAGCAACAAAACAGCACCACAACAATGTACAAAATTTGAAATCATACATGCTCCAAATGGAACATGCAGAGTGTGTAAAAGCACTTCTTCTACTGAAAAAAAACCTACCAACACTACTATAACCAAGAGAAAAGGGAGTTCAAACAAAGCCTACAACTGGCAGGGAGAAATAGCTTCCCTTCCTCAAAAATGGCAGCCATGCAACTGATTTGGCACTGAACATGGCTGGTTGGCTGAGTGAAAAACTTACTACAAGTTGATCTTCCACCCAAATCACCAAAGTATCAACTGAAGACAAAACCACTACCTCTTTTAGTTTCTATGCATTTGGATTAAAGAGGTATGGCAGTTGATCCTTGGTGCTTTGTAGCTCATCCTCATGCCCTAAAATAGGCATGACCAGATTTGGCTTCTTCTTTGGCTCCAATGAAGCCAAATACCTGATTGGGAAAGGTCTGATCCGTTTGATATGCCCATTTCTCTGAGTTTCCACTCCAAAAATGGATTCTTCTTGTAGACCTCTTTGGGTGAATGGCGTGGAAGGAAAGGTGGAACTCTTATGTTGTTTCTCTTCTTCCTCCTGTGAAAATCATGGAAGGTTTGAGACTCCCAAACTAGATTCCAAAAGGCTACTATAAAGTACAAACTTCTGCAAATGAGTGCTCTCCTTCATGACAGTAAGTTCACATATTTGAAGGGTGAATGAAGGAGAAAATAATATAAACTCAACTGGTTCTTCTCCATCAAAACAACCCTCCATCTCAGACAAGTACTCTGCTTCATTTTTGTCCTATTGCAAATGTTCAACCTCTTCCATGGTGTCATTTTGGTTTGCAACTTGTTCACCATGGTTTCTTTCATCCTCCAACATGAAGTTTGAAATATCAAACTCTTCTCCAACGTTAGAGCTCGAGAAAGATGAAGTGGAAGGAAGAACTGAAGGTTCTTCAATAGCCTATTTTGTGTTCAAAGCCTTTGGATCTACAATTTTCTCCTCCACAGCTGGAATGTACTCCTCTTCTTTTGGATTTGGATCATCTTCTCCTTCCTATATTATTTGAAGACCATCTTTCTCTTAATTGAACTCTTCCTCTAGCATGAAGTTTTCTGTATCAAACTCCTCAAACTACTGATCTAGAGGACAAGTTGGGACTATAAAACTTATTTTAGAGCTTTCCTCCAAAATGGATTCATCAACCAAAACAGGCCTTTTGAATGAAAACAAGAAAACACCAATAATGTCTTCTTCTTCTGCTGTTACAAACTCTAATTTGGTCTCATCCACTTGCTCCTTTCCAATGGGACTTTGAGCTGATTTGTTTTCCTCCTTCCTTGGCTGATTGAGCAGTTTGAATTGGATCAGCATTCTCTTCACTTAAAGTTCCAACATGGACACTACATTCTGAGTAAAATGACTGTTGATTTTCTTCTTCCTTTTCTTGTTCTTTCTCTTCTGCAAATTCAGTCTTAGCCACCACTAGCTCTTCAACTTTCTTCTCCTCTGAAGGCTTGACCAGCAAAGGAATCTCTATTATCCCAAACCTAAGAGCTAAGCTCACTAAGCTTTTAACCATTTCTTCTTCTTTCACTTCTTCTCCTTGATGTCCTTCATGAATGATTTTTAAAATTTCTTCTTCTCCACATGGAATTGGGAAGGCAAGAGAAGGAATGGGTTGGGATTCAACCATTTTTTCATTTGTTACTAGTGGTGGAAGATATGAAACTTCTTGTTTCCTTTGAGTGGAAGGTATTTATTTTTGCTCTTGTGGAGGGGATTTGGATTTGGAAGAGAAGTGGGAAGAAAGGCTGAGATGGGATGTGAGACTAGAGGATGGAGGGATGGTTTTCACACTTGGATCAGCATATGGTTGGGTTCACAACTTGACACTTTTGCAATGATGAAGTTTGAAATGAAGAAGAAGAAATAAAAGGAACTATTGAATGACTAACCCATTGACAAGGTTGATTCATACATCTGCTCATATGCTTCTATCTTCTCAATCCATTGTGTTAGTTGGGGAAACATCTCCAATCATGAAGTCTAGCTTCTCTTGAGGGTTGTAGTGTCTTGGAAAATGACCCTCTCATGGATAAGGTTCCCTGCAACCAATTCCGAAATGCCTTCATTTGAGTTGTAGACTCTTGAATGCACCATACCAAACTCCATTTTTTGGATCTTCTCCAGCAAACCAGCATCTTGCATTTGATTTTCTTTGTTGTTTGCATACCCCTACTCTTGGAAGGCTCCATATCCCAACTGATTTTGGCACTGCTGCTCATAGGGGTAACTATGCTAATATTGGATTTTCTCAAAATGCTGATTTGAAGGATTTGTAAAGCTTATTGGAGTTGGAATATGTTGTTTCTTTTGTAGATGTGAGTTCCATGGTGGAAATGAATTCATGATTTCACAACTTCATGGAATTGAAAGAATGAAAGAATATGGAAAGAAGGATGAATGGAAGTGAATGGAAAATAGGTTTGCAACTCAGAGAATGAGTTGTTTACCAGATGGAGTTGCCATATGTGAAAATTGAAGCTTCTAATAAGCTAGAAATTGCAACAAGTGCAAATCAATCTTGATGCAATGAAGTGGAGACCTCTAATCTCCCACCGAGTGTGCCAAAATTGTTAGTACAAAATCACAGCACCCCCAAATGAGTTATACAGGTCTGCTTTTCTAGAACATGGTCATTAGGTGTGATTACATAACATTGAACCTTCCCTCAAGGTGTGGGACCTTTTAAAAATGGGAAATCCCTCTAGATTAAAGGTTGGTTCCTATTCCTCTATTTGGGTGCATACGTGAGGACTTGTAGAGGATCTATCTCTATACCTAATCCTAAAACTTGCCAAGGAGACAGGGGTGAAAAGAAGGGTAAGAAATAAGAAATGACTAACTAAAATGGTGATACACTAGAGAAGGAAAAATTTGATCATCTACTAAAGTGCCATGGAACAAAGAGAGGTGAGCAATGGAGAGGATTGAACAAAATGCACCACAAACTATAAATCAGATTCACACAGAAAATGCTCCAAAACCCCTTAGACACAGCTCCCAGATCTGTAGATGGAACATCCACAAACATGCACAAACACCCTGCAACAATGAGAGGTAAGAAGACACAACCAAAATGAGCCAAGGATGGACAAATGCATCGTAAAAATAAGTTTTCATTGCTCTTTAAATTTACACAATACATTATTTCAAAATGGCCAAAGAGGCAAAAAATGCCATTGTATAGAGCAAGGGAGGAGGTGCAAAACTCAAAATCCCTTTCGACCCTGAGGAAGTAAAGAAGAGGGAGCCTGGAGAAGAAAGAATGAACAACCTTTGAATGAATCTTGCCCCTCTGTTACAGATTCAATCAGAAAGAATGGAGAGAGAGAAGAAGGAAAAAAGGTTGAATCCTACTCAAACTACCTTAAGATACGCATTGAATCCCATTGTCTAAAATCTCAACCACTGAATATCTTTATGCAGGAATCCTTGGTTAAATCCACCCTAAATCTGTCGATTCAAGCTCCCTGGTAGATCAAATCATATCAGATCTGGTAGTTGAGGCAGAGATCAGATTCTATGCATTAATGGCCTAGAAGACTTTTTTCCAGTTTTCACCTATCAGATCCTAAAATGAAATTTTCAGATCTTTCCATGGTGTAGAGGATGTCGAGACGCTTTCCAACGGTGTAAGATTTGCAATATTTTGAGCCCTGAGTCGAAATATATGCCCTTTCGAATGTTTTTATCGGTCCTTACAAATGGGCAGGAAAACAATTTGAAAAATAGGCCCCCTTTTGACCTCCGGGACATGTGGCAACCAAATAGCACTTGTCTTAAGGTGGCCTCTATATTTTTCTCTTGGAATAGCAAGGGGCAAACACGTGGCTTTCTCCGTCGACTTGCTTAATTTCAATATTTCTCGGCTAAGTTATTTTCTCGGTGGGGTCACAATCCTCTACCAAGGACATGCGGCAGTTTGGCGCTCGTTTGAAGACCCTTTCTTTATTCAATCCTTGAATCAGCATCATTTAGAGACTCAGCAACCTCCGCTGGCCTAGCCCCATGCATTTACTATTCAACTGACCCTACCCCTTTTTTGAAACTGGACACATGGAAACACCGAACTTTCTTGGAGAGCCTGGATTCAAAATTTTCCTTTGAAGGAGCATCAATTTAACACTTGGCAGCCTCTACAGGTCTGTGGACTTTTCAACGGTCCCTTTTGTCATTTTTGGACTCTGAGCCACGTGGAGATGCAGTGCTTATTTGAGTTTCCGCCTTTGGACTAACTCTTAGAGATGCACCACAGCTAACACTTGGTGACCTCCGCTTACACTTATATACTTAGCCAATTTCTTTACACTCACCTTGTCTACCTTTTGACTCTGTTGACCATTTGCTACGTGGAGGGCTAGCACAAGTTGGACTCTACTGGCTTCCTTTCCAAATTTGCGTGGGCCAACACATTCCGTTTAATTGAAGATGTTCCATGGCCCCGCAACTTGGGGTTCTGAGCGTGGACCCTCTAGTTTGGGCTTCCCCTTTTAGGATTCATCTTTAGGGAAGCGTCGTTAGGACACATGGTTCCTCTCCGCTAGCTCTTCCATACTTAGCCGATTTTGGGCTCTTTCCCGAATGCTCTCGAGCCCGAAACTTCGGATCTTTGAAACTTCACCTTCTTGCTATGGTTCTTCTTCATCCCTTTCTTGCTCCTAGTTCCATAGTTGAGTCTACCTGTACTTGAAAAATGCATGGAAATGGGTCTTCATTTCTTTTGCACCCTTAGTCTCTCTTGGCCTCCACCATTCCAATGTTGAGTCCTTCTGTGACCTATTTACAATATTTGAATGATTTTTCTCAGGTTCCTTTCTATGCAGGGTCATGGTCTAATCCAATATTTATCCTGGAGGAAAAAATATGGCTAGCAATTTAGCAACTCAAAGGGGTATCTACCTGCTAAATGAAAAGACCAATTGCCTTGTTGTATTGGTTGGGTATGGAGTCGAGATTGATGGTTTGAAACTGATTCTGCCTCTGATTCACGAGCCTGAATGTTTGCACTTTCAATCTTCATAAGAAATATTGAAATGATGGTTTTTGAGAGTAGAAAATTGTTTTGACTCGGGGCTTCATCTGTTTTTGAATGGAGCTGCACAAGAGCAACAAAATAACACCACAACTATATACAAACTTTGAAAATCATACATACCCCAAGTGGGATATGTAGTGTGTGCAAAATCACTTCTTCTACTGAAAACAAACCTACCTACTCTACTCTAACCAAGAGGAATGGGAAATCAAACAAAGCCTGTGACTGACAGGGAGAAATAGTTTCCCTTCCTAAAAAATGGAAGCCATGCAACTGAATTGGCACCCTGAACATGGCTGGTTGGATGAGTGGGAAAACTAACTTCAGGAGATGGTCTTCCACCCAAATAACCAAAGTATCAACTGAAGAAATATCAAATACATCTTTTAGTTGCTCTACATTTGGATTGAAGAGGTATGGAAACTGATCCTTAGTGCTTTTCATATTCATCCTCATGCCCTGAAGTGGACATGAACTAGATTTGTCTTCTCCTTTGGCTCTAATGAAGCCAAATACCTAATTAGGGCAAGGTCTGGTCCATAAAAATGTGCCCATAGCTCTGAATTTCTACTCCAAAAATGGATTCCTCTTGCAGATCTTCTTGAATGAATGGCGTAGAAGGAATGGTGGAACTCTTTTGTTGTTTCTCTTCCTCTTCTTGTGAAGAGCATGGAAGGTTTGAGCCTCCCAAACTAGATTCCAAAAGGCTTTTATAAAGTACATACTTCTACAAATGAGTGCTCTCCTTCATGACAATAGGTTCACGTCTTTGAAGGGTGAATGAAGGAGGATAAAATGATGGGATTTCAACTAATTCTTCTCCATCAAAACAGTCCTTCAAATCAGACAAATGCATTGCCTCGTTGTTGTCCTGTTGTAATTGTTCAAACTCTTCCATGGTGTTCTCTTAATCAGAAACCTATTCACCGTGTTTTCCTACATCCTCCAACATGAATTTTGAAAGGTCAAACTCTTCTTCAACATGTATAGAGCTTGAGAAAGAATGATGTAAAAGGAAGAACTGAAGGTTCTTCGACGGCATGTTTTGTGTTCAAAGCTTTTCGATCTGAATTTTCCTCCTCCATAGCTAGAAAGCATTCCTCTTCTTTTGGATTTGGAGCAGCTTCACCTTCCTCTGGTGTTTGAAGACCATCTTTCCCTTGAATGACCTCTTTCTCTAGCATGAATTTTTTCAAATCAAACTTTTGAAACTTGTTGTTCTAGAGGACTGTTTGGGACTAGCAAGATGTCTTTGTTAGAATTTTCCTCCATGATGGATTCATCAACCAAATCAGGCCCTTTGAATGAAAGTAAGAAATCATCAACAATGTCTTTCTTCTTCTGCCGCTATAAACTCTGATTTGGCCTCATCCATTTGCTCCTTTCCAATGGGGCTTTGAGCTGATTTGTTCTTTCTCTTCCATGGCTGATTGTGCAACATGAATTGGATCAGCATTCTCTCTCAGACTTAAATTGTCAACATAGACACTATATGGAGAGTGAATAGGCTGCTTATTTTCTTGTTCCTTTTCTTACTCTTCTTCTACTATAACAAAATCATTCCTAGACCACCATTGACTCTTTAGCCTTGGCTTCTCCTCTGATAGGCTTAACCAGCAAAGGAATTTCTCTTGATTCCATACCTAAGAGCCAAGCTCACTAAACTTTTGATCATTTCTTCTTCGTTTGGATATTCAATCTGTTGTCCTTCAAGACTGATTTTTAGCAATTTCTTCTTCCCCACATCGAATTGGGAAAGCAAGATGAAGGAATGGGTTAGAGTTCAATCGGTTGTGTCATTTGTTGGTGGTGGTGGAAGGAGATGAAATTTATTGTTTCTTTGGAGGGGAAGGTATTTCCTTTGGTTCTTGTGGAGGGAATTTGGATTTGGAAGAGAAAAGGGAAGAAAGGTTGAGATGGGATGGAAGACTAGAGGATGGAGGGATGGGTTTCACAACTTGGAGTCAGCATATGGCTGGGTTCACAACTTGACACTACTGCAATGATGAAGTTTGAGATGAAGAAGAAGAAATACAAAGAACTGTAGAATCACTTACCCATTAACAAGGTTGATTCAGACATTTCTCATATGTTTCTATCTGCTCAGTCCATTGTGTTAGTCGGGGCAACATCTCTAATCATGAATTCTAGCTTCTCTTGAGGGCTGTAGTGTCTTGGAAAATGGACATTCCCATGGACAAGGTTCCCTACAAACAATTTCGAATGCCTTCATTTGAGTTGTAGCTCTTGAATGCACCATACCAAACTCCATTTTTTGGATCTTCTCCAGCAGACCAGCATCTTGCATTTGATTTTCTTCGGTGTTTGCATACCCCTTCTCTTGGAAGACTCCATAGCCCAACTGATTTTGGCACTGCTGCTCATTGGGGTAGACCATGCTGATTTTGAATTTTCTCAAAATTTTGATTTGAAGGAGTTGCAAAGCTTATTGGAGTTGGAATGTGTTGTTGCTGTATATGTGAATTCCATGGTGGAAATGAATTCATGATTACACAACTTCATGGAATGGAAAGAATGAAATAATATGGAAAGAAGAATGGATGAAAGTGAATGGAAAACATGTCTGCAACTCAAATAATGAGTTATTTACCAGATGGAGTCTCTAGATGTCCAAATTGAAGCTTCTCAATAAGCTAGAGATTGCAACAAGTGCACATCAATCTTTTTCCAATGAAGTGAAGACCTCTAAGCATCCCGTCAGGTGTGCCAAAACTATTTGTGTGCAATCACAGCACCCCTAAATGAGTTCTTTAGGTCTGATTTTCTAAGGCACAGTCATTTGGTGTGATTTGCATAACATTGAACTTTCCCCAAGGTGTGGGACCTTGCAAAAATGGTAAAACTCTCCAGATTAATGGCTGGTTCCTCATTCCTAAACTACCTACCACAAGCTATTCTTCTGCAAAGAAAGCTATCTCTATATCCTAATCTAACTTGCCAAGGAGACAAGGAGAGAAAGGAAATAGAAAAATAAGAAAAAGCCTACACTAAAATGGTGATACACCAGAGGAAGGAAAATTTTGATCATCTACTAAACTACCATGGAACAAAGAGAGGTGAGCATAGAGGATGGAAAAATGCACCACAGACCAGAGATTAGATTCACACATAAAATGCTTTAAAACCCCTTAAACACATTTCCCATATCTATAGATGAACATACAAAAAACATGCACAAACACCCTGCAACAATGAGAGGCAAGAAGAAACAACCAAAATGAGCCAAGAATGCACAAATGCATCACAAAAAACAAGTTTTCATTTCTCTGTAGATTTACACAGTACATTATTTCAAAGTGGTAAGAGGAAAAAAATGTCCATTTACAGATTTTAGGGGAGGAGTTTCAAACACTCACATTTTTAATCCCTTTGGTAGGAAAAAAAGAGGGAGGTGGAGAAGAAAGAATGAACAACCCTTTACAATGAATCTTGCCCCTCTGTTATAGATTCGATCATAGAGAAGAATGGAGAGAGAGAAGAAGGGAAAAATGAATCCTGCTCCAACTACCTTGAGATACGTA
Organism: Taxus chinensis; assembly: GCA_019776745.2. Lineage (NCBI taxonomy): Eukaryota > Viridiplantae > Streptophyta > Pinopsida > Cupressales > Taxaceae > Taxus > Taxus chinensis. Next base: position 106,779,098 of record CM034150.1, on the reverse strand, counting down.
TTGAATCCTGTTTGATGAAAGCTCGACCACTAAATATCAATGCATCAATCTTTGAAATCCGCCCCAAATCTATCATTTCTGGTTCCCCGACAGATCAAATCAAATCAGATCTGGTAGTTGAAGAGATCAAATCCTCTATGTTAATGGCCTGGAAGACTGTTTCTTCTAGTTTTCACCTACCAGATCCTAAAAATGAATTTTTAGATCTTTCCATGGCATAGAGGATGTCGAGACACTTTCCAACGGTGTAAGATTTGCAATATTTTGAGCCCTGAGTTAAAAGATATGCCCCTTCGAAGTTTGTATCGGGTCCATATAAATGGGTGGGAAAATAGTTTGAAAAACAAGTCCCTCTTTTAACCTTTGGGACATGTGGCAGGCTAGCGCTTGTCTGAAGGTGGCCTCTATATTTTTCTCTTGGAAAAGCATAGGGGTGAAACGTGGCTAACTCTATCGGCTCACTCTATTTATTTGTTTCTCGGCTAAGCTCCTTGCTTGGTAGGGTCATATTCATTGACCAGGGACACACGGTAGTTTGGCACTCGTTTCAGGGAACCCTTTCTCTATCCAACCCTTGAATCAGCACCATTAAGACACTCTGGCAGCCTCTGCACTGGCCTAGCCCATGTATTGACTATTCAACCAACTCTGCCCTTTTGGAATAACACATGGAGGTACCACACTTGATTGAAAACCCGGCCCAAAGTTTTGCCTTTGGAGGAGCGTCAAGTTGACACTTGTCGGCCTCACAGTGATCTGGTGGACTTTTGAATGGTCCCTCTTAATTTTTACACTGTGAGGCTACGTGGCGAGATTGTGCTCATTTGGGTCTCTTACTCTTGGGACCAACTCTTAGAGATGCTGCCACACTAACACTTGGAACTATCTCAGCTTACACATCTATACTTAGAAAATTTTAAAACCCGCCATGATCCGCCTTTTGACAATGTATCTGACCATTTTCTACGTGGAGGGTTAGCACAAGTTGGAGTCTCCGCTCTGGGCTTCCTTTCCATTGGATTTTCACCGAGCCAACACCTGGCACCTTCTTCTTTTGATTGAACACTTTTCAATGGCCCCATAAACGTCTTTGGGGCTCTAGACGTGTGGAAGCCTGGCGCTAGTTTGGGCTTCCCCTGTATGGATTCACCTTTGAAGGATTGTCGTTAGGACATATGGTTCTTTCTGACTGTCTCCTCCATACTTAGTTGATTGTGGACCCTTTTCTAAACTAGTTTCGAGCTTCGGGAATTTGAATCTTCGTTGTTTCTTCCCCTTCTTGCTCCTAGTTCCTTCTGCGGCACTTCACTTCTTCTTGTCTAACCCTGACTATTCCATAGTTGAGTCTACCTATAACTTGAAAAATGAATTTAAGACATGGAAATGAGCTCGAAAAAGTTGTTTATTTTACACAAGGTCCTTTAGTCTCTCTCAGCCTTTACCACTCCAATGGTTGAGTCCTTATCTGCAACTAATTTGTAGGATTTGAACAAATTTTCTTAGGTTCCTTTCTAAGTGGGGTCGTGGCTGATCCAATATTTGGCCTGGGGGTGAAATATCGATAACAATTTGGCGACTCACAGGGGTATCTTCTTGCTAGATGAAAATACCAATTTCCTTGTCATATTTGTTGGGCATGGAGTCAAGAACGATGGTTTGAAACTGATTCCGCCTCTGATTCACAAGCTCAGATGTTTGCATTCTCAATTTTCATGAGAAATCTCAAATTGAAGGTTTCTGAGAGTAGAAAAAAAATTTGACCCAGGGCTTCATCTTTTTGACCCGAATGGACTATATAAGAGCAACAAAACAGCACCACAACTATGTACAAAATTTGAAATCATACATGCTCCAAATGGAACATGCAGAGTGTGCAAAAGCACTTCTTCTACTGAAAACAAACCTACCTACACTACTCTAACCAAGAGCAAAGGGAGCTCAAACAAAGCCTGCAATTGGCAAGGAGAAATAGCTTCCCTTCCTCAAAAATGGCAGCCATACAACTGATTTGGCATTGAACATGGCTGGTTGGATGACTAAAAAACTAACTACAAGTTGATCTTCCACCCATATCAACAAAGTATCAACTGAAGAAAAAACCAATACCTATGTTAGTTGCTATGCATTTGGATTGAAGAGGTATGGCAGCTGATCCTTGGTGCTTTGTAGCTTATCCTCATGTCCTGAAATGGGCATGACCAAATTTGGCTTCTCCTTTGGCTCCAACAAAGCCAAATACCTGATTGGGCAAGGTTTGATCCATTTGATATGCCCATTGCTTTGATTTTCCACTCCAAAAATGGATTCTTCTTGATAGACCTCTTTGGGTGAATGGCGTGGAAGGAATAGTGGAACTCTTATGTTGTTTCTCTTCTTCCTCCTATGAAGAGCATGGAAGGTTTGAGTCTCCCAAACTAGACTCCAAAACGCTGTTATAAAGTACAGACTGCTGCAAATGGGTTCTCTCCTTTATGACAGCAGGTTCACATATTTGAAGGGTGAATGAAGGAGAAAATAATAGAAAATCAACTGGTTCTTCTCCATCAAAATAGTCCTCCAAATTAGAAAAGTACTCTGCTTCATTGTTGTCCTGCTGCAAATTTTCAACCTCTTCCATGGTGTCTTTTTGGTTTGCAACTTGTTCACCATGGTTTCTTTCATCCTCCAACATGAAGTTTGAAAGATCAAACTCTTCTCCAATGTTATAGCTCGAGAAAGATGAAGTGGAAGGAAGAACTGAAGGTTCTTCAATAGCATGTTTTATGTTCAAAGCCTTTGGATCTGCCTTTTTCTCCTGTACAGCTAGAATGTACTCCTCTTCTTTTGGATTTGGATTAGCTTCTCCTTCCTTTGTTGTTTGAAGACCATCTTGCTCTTGATTAAACTCTTCCTCTGTAACATTCCCATTTTAAGACTTTAGAAACAAGGAAAAAAAAAGTGCATGAGTAATGTTCTCTGTTATAAATACTTAATTTAGAACACACATTTCATAACAATCATTCTTATAATAGATAACTATATGCAGTTGTAATGACTCGGTGTACAACCGATCTATTCATTCCATGACTCGGTTAACTACCAATCCATTCATGTGTAACATTGAGTTTCGAGTATTCTACTGAATACTTCATTTTCTTGGTTCTCTCACCCTATACTGGGTTCTAAGTGACCTATCCAAAGAACCTAACTGAATAATTGTTATCAATATTCAACAGCATCACGAACCTTAGACTAGTGACATAGGACAACACAATCAGCAGCTTGCGATACTTTTGCCAAAGATTTATAACATACTATTCGTATTACTGATTCCTTGATGGCATACTCGTCAATCTGGAATATATCCTTCACCCCACTCCATTGTTATCTTGAATGTCTTACATTGACTTTTATCAGTCCCTTTGCCCAAGGTTTAACTCTAGCTCAGGTTTAAAACATAGGTCATGATATGACGAGGCTTTTGAAAACTTAGGGTAAATTGGCATACTGGGTCAACCTAGGTTAACCACATGTGCCAAGGTACCCTGAGTCCTAAAGGGCTACTTCATATCCTCATTATGGTACTAACCAGTCCTGGAGAGGAACATTGAACAAGTTCAAAAGTGTGTAGATCTCAATGATCAATGCGGAAGGGTGTCGCCACATGTCATCTGCACTGTTGTATCCTCAAGAAGATCCTAATCTTCTCGAAGGTACAACCTTGTAGTTGACGTGTGTCAACAGCCTACGGCACTTCCTTGTAAAGATGTACATACCTCCAAGATTTTACTTACGTTAAGTTAAATTTGGGTTTAAAGACTACCTATATCGGCAGCCCACCAAACCCCGAGTCCAACATTCCTTTAAGTTCCCTTAAATTAAATAACTTAACCATTTAAGGAAGTGTAACAACCCATTAGGTTGAAACATATCAGACTTATTGTAATTAAGTCTTAATGATTCACAATCATAACTTCCTTTTTTATTTAGTGCCTTATTAGAGAGGAAGGGTCTTCCTCTTCATAGTTGCATTTTTTTAGGGCTTGCCACACCCTACCATGTCATTTAAAGTTACAATAATCTTTATTATAGTTTTATTTCACATCACAAGATATAATGAAAAACTTAGATAAGAATGTTGTATTCAACCACCTATTTAATTTAAATTTTCTTAGGGAATTTATCTAAGTTCCCTTTTTAAATCACTCGTTAAGAATACACATCCAATCATATAGATAACAAGAAGATTATCCTCAAAAAGATAATTTACACAATCTATATAAGTAAATTCTTACTCTTCAATTCATTTCCAAACTTATACAATTACAACTTATGCTTCTTAGGCATGCTTTAAGATATTAGCCTTCATTCAAAAGAGACAAACTTTTCTTTTTACAATACAATTCAGAAATCAAATCAGAATTCTTCACTAGAATCAACTTAGAGTAGTCAATGCATCATTTAAGTTTTTGCCTTCTTTTACCACTTACAAAGTCTATCTGCAAAAATTGCTAGAACGGGTCAGTTCAATGAACTGAGCATGATAAGCACTAATCCTTAAAACAAGTGTTTTCCACTAATTGTTTCAATAAAACAACCCTGTTATAATGACAACAATTACTTCATACTCTCTAAGCTTTAAGTAATATCAATATAAGAAGAGTCATAGTACACTGTTTAAACACAATGGACAGGATATATTCTATATTACTTGCCCTAAAATTTTAAAGTATAATTGATTTCAGCAATTACATTCACGATCAATAACATAATATAACACTTATTTTTCTTCCTAACCATTATAATACCACTCATATCATAACCTAAGTTACAGAAGTAATTTCAACATAATCTTTTTCAGTTGATTCATCTCACTTTTATGTAAGGAAGGAAGAAACATTCCATTTACCAAGTACATATCCATCCGAAAATTTGAAATAGTTTATATCATGATTTAAATAGATTCTTAAAATATCTTCTATTTAAAAACTAAACCATTTAAGGTATTCATCCAAAATAGGATCATACAAAATAAATTCAAACAGAAGTGATGGATTAACTGCCACCTTCAATTTCTTCTGCCAACCTATCTTCTACCTTTGTCTTCTTAATTTTCAATCAATGAAAAGTATACAAGACAAATAAACACTAATTTCCTTTTTACAATAAGAATAATAATCATGAGGTTTAAAAATAGAGACCTTATCCCAGCTATACGATGAAAGGAGTCATAACAGATTAGGATCCCCCATCCCAATTATTTCCTTCACTTATTAAGACAGTTTTGTCTTCTCATAGCCATACAGTTTGAGTTCATTACAAATTTCTAAAGAATGAGCACAATAACCATTAAAGGAAAAGAGTATTAAAATAACAGACTTCCTTTTTAAACCCTTTTACTTCTTTCCCTTTTATCTCTAAGAGAAACTATGATGATCAAAACACTATTACAATCAAGTTTAGAATGAAATCAAGCTTCCAAGACATAATAAATATTCATTAGACCAACAAGGAATGAGAAGTTGAGTATTTATAGCACTTAAGTGCACCCAATAGTTTGGCCAAGGTAGAGCCATCTCATTGGTTTACCATTACATCCCTACAGGATCTACAAACTGTGCATCCAATAAAATTCAAGATAATATTTAACATAAATCGTTACGAATCAATCAAGACTCGGAATATAATCCCAATCAAAATGAAATAGACTACATTTCCTCAAATACTCAAACCATTCAAGTTTAAAAATCAAGTTAGGGTAACTTCACATTTCCCTTAATTACAAAGTAATCAGAGACTGAATTAGTTGAATCGATACATCGTTTGGTTGTTATTTTAATATGAAACACTAAAGCCAAATTGAATATACAGTATTGATTTACCGTATTCGAATCATAATTTCAAAAATACCCAAAATCCATAATATTCAAGCCATTGTAATGAACTACACATTAATAGTCCAGAATAAAAATAGGTTTTCCATTTGCATCCAAAACATTTCAACCCTATTTCTAACTTCAAAAAAAATGTATTAAACTGGACATCATTAAAACTTGTCGACTTTTAAGTCGGGTTCAAAAAGAGTTTCCACCACCGTTAACATGGTCATAAAAACTAGATTTCACAAGCCATGTCAAAAAGACTACAAGTTACAGTCTTGTTTGCCCAAAATAATAGACACAATTTTCTTTTAATACTTTTCCAAAAACAACCAAGATTTCACAGGTAGAACACAAACTCATCCATATACTATTCCTCATGTGCATGCCAGTGTTACTAACATTCAAGGTTTCACGCAAGAATAAAGCAACTAACCATATATTGACTTAACCATAGTGCCCACAAACTTTTAAAAATAGTCAATCCCCTTCACAAGAGAAGTGCAGACTAAGCCATATACAATGTTTCCAAAATACGCAACTTTATAATAGTGAAAGTTTCACAGGGTGATACCAAACAAACCATCCACAAACTTATTCACAGACCAAATAACCACGAGATAAAATGTGAATATCATAAGCAAGTAAACATAAAAAAAACATTGTTCCGTCCACCAAAACAAGTTTTTAACTAATGAGATTCAACCCAGTTTAAGTGTTTCTAGAGGTTAAAAATCAGAACAGTTCACAACTCCAAACTTAACGAATACAGGTGGATCTATTGCAACAATAAAGACTTCTAAAGAAGTCGAAATCAATAAATAATTTTCAACCACTGAGAGCCCTATAAAGTTACCAGTATTGCTCATATGTTCACAAATCCACTGTGAAAGAAAAGTAGTGCAAACAAGTTCCAAAAGAATCAAGCAAACTCTCGATTCAACCCAGAAACACAAGTTTTACACAAAACCCAAAAAATCATTTTTTCTACTAAACAAGCATAAATACACAGGGCTCATTAGAACAGATTTATTTTAATAAAACACTTAGAGGAAAATAAATATTTTAGCAGTTAGGGCCTATCATGTCTGATAGTGTCGTTGTTAAAACCGAAGAAGACCTCTGGCTGAGCCCGCTCTTTCTCATCTTCTCCATGAAAGGTCAAACAACAAAATACTACTTCCACCATGCCTCGTATATTCTCCATGATAACAGAAATATATTTGAAACCCTCAAAAATAGCCATGCAATGAAGTAAAAACTACTGGTTTTGAAAGACCAATGTGCATGTAGAGATAAAAATGGAGTGGCATGAAAAATGAAACAACCAAAATAAAATTTTCTTGCATGCCTCCCAAAGCAATCCGGGCTCGCGAAACCATGCACATTGATTGTATTAATTTCATATCTCCTACCCAATCTTCCTTGCCACCCGCCTGCCAAATCTAGCAAGTTCTAAATCAAAATAAAACAAGTGTTTTCATTTCTAGAGGTACTGCCACCTAGGCCTTTGCTAGCCAAATTAACCTCTACCAAATTTGGCAATACCCAATGTCCTTAAAACCTTATCACCATGTTAAATGCCATAGAAACCATCGCCCAACACTTGCGACACTTAGGTTCTCATTCATAGCAATTATTTTAGGATAGGTTAATGACATAGGTTAGAACTTAGGTAATTTAAATTTAACACCTTATGATATAACACTAGTCACTTACCTTAGCAAATAGGTTAAATAAACCCTTAGGTAATATCCAAAAATACATAGTTTAGGAGCTAGGGTTAGATTGATCATAACCTTATAGTAATAGGTTCTAGTTTTAGATTAATGTCTGGTAATCCCTTTCCAGATTTTGTTCGAACCAAGCTTAGGTTAGATTGAAATCACATTTCGACAAATCAATCATACTAAGATTTTTCAGGATGGATTCTAAATTTGCATTAAGTATAAAAGCTTAGATAGGAAAACTCACATATCTTACCTAGCTTAAGGTCCAGGTTCTCTCCAATGCCATAAATGGTTGAAAACCAAATTGTGACTGTAATGACCTGTCGGGGTCAATTTCCAAAATCCAACGAAACTTTCCACAGAATGGAAATATTTTCATATGAAGGAGAATTAAAGAACATATATATTCTAAGTTTAGTCTAGAACTAATAATTCATAAAATGCCAATTCATGGTTATTCATCCTGAATATATCTAAAACATTCCTTAGATCACTGTAATTGATCCAAGGATAATTCATAGAGATAGATAAGCTTACAATCCTCCTAAAATCAGATTGCACTCATCCATGAGAAATGAAAGAAAATGAATCCAGGCATATTTCAGTTCAATCAAATATCTCAAGAGTAGAAAAGACATAACCATATCAAGAATGATTTCCCATAATCAAAAGGACATATCCTCATAAGGAAAATCACATACCAACACTTGAATACAAAGGAGGAAAATTACAACAGTTAAGGGTGTTACATCCTCTAGCATGAAGTTTTCCATAACAAACTCCTTAAACTTTTGCTCTAGAGGACAAGTTGGGACTGCAAGACTTCTTTTAGAGCTTTCCTCCAAAATGGATTCATCAACCAAAACAAGCTCTTCAAATAAAAACAAGAAAACACCAATAATGTCTTCTTCTTCTATTGTTACAAACTCTAATTTGGTCTCATCCACTTGCTCCTTTCTAATGGTACTTTGAGCTTATTTGTTTTCTCCTTCCTTGGCTGATTGAGCAGTTTGAATTGGATCAACATTCTCTTCACTTAAAGTGCCAACATGGGACACTACATTTTGAGGTAAACTGACTACTAATTTTCTTCTTCCTTTTCTTTTTCTTTCTCTACTGCAAATTAAGTCTTAGCCACCAATAGCTCTGCAACTTTCTTCTCCTCTGAAGGCTTGACCAGTAAAAGAATCTCTATTATCCCAAACCTAAGAGCTAAGCTCACTAAGCTTTTAACCATTTCTTCTTCTTTCACTTCTTCTCCTTGATGTCCTGCATGAATGATTTTTAAAATTTATTCTTCTCCACATTGAATTGAGGAGGCAAGAGAAGGAATGGCTTGGGATTCAACCATTTTTTCATTTGTTGTTTGTGGTGGAAGATATGAAACTTCTTGTTTCCTTTGAGTGGAAGGTATTTATTTTTGCTCTTGTGGAGTGGATTTGGATTTGGAAGAGAATGCGATAGAAAAGCTAAGATGGGGTGGGAGACTAGGGGATGGAGGGATGGTTTTCACAACTGGAGGAGCATTGGCTAGGTTTACAACTTGACATTATTGAAATGGTAAAGATTGAGATGAAGATGAAGAAATACAAGGAACTGTTGAATGACTTACCCAATGACAAAGGTTGATTTAGACTCTACTCCATATGATTCTATCTCCTCAGTCCATTGTGCAAGTGGGGGAAGCATCTCAATTATGAATTCCAACTTCTTGTGAGGGTTGTGTAGTGTCTTGGAAAATGGCCTTCCCATAGAGATGGTGCCCTACAACCAATTCTAAATGCCTTCATTTTAGTTGTAGCTCTTGACTGTAGCATGCTAATATCCATTGTTTGGATCTTCTCCAGCAGACCAACATCTTCAATTTGATTTTCTTCATTGTTTGCATACCCCTGCTCTTGGAAATCTCCATAGCCAAACTAATTTTGGCACTGCTTCTCATAAGGGTAACCATGCTGATTTTTTATTTGCTCAAAATGCTAATTTGAAGGATTTGTAAAGATTATTGGAGTTGGAATGTGTTGTTGCTACTATAGATGTGAATTCCATGGTGGAAATGAATTCATGATTGCACAAATTTATGGAATGGAAAGAATGAAAGAATTTGGAAAGAAGAATGAATGTAAGTGAATGGAAAACAGGTCTGTAAATCAGAGAATGAGTTGTTTACTAGATGGAGTCACCAAATGTGTAAATTGAAACTTCTAATAAGCTAGAAATTGCAACAAGTGCACATCGATCTTTTTGTAATGAAGTGGGGACCTCTAAGCTCCCACCGGGCATGCCAAAACTATTAATGTGAAATCACAACACCCCCAAATGAGTTCTACGGGTCAAGTTTTCTAGGACGGGATCATTTGGTGTGATTGCATAACATTGAACCTTCCCTCAAGGTGTGGGACCTTGCAAAAATGGGAAAGCCCTCCATATTAAAGGTTGGTTCCTATTCCTCTATTTGGGTGCATATATGAGAACTTGTAGAGGATCTATCTCTATACCTAATCCTAATACTTGCCAAGGAGACAGGAGTGAAATGAAGGGTAAGAAATAAGAAATGACTAACTACAAGGTGATGCACCGAAGAAATGATGAACACTTATTTTTCTAATAGACACAAACCAACAAAATGCATACAATGAACAAGCACAGATGGCCAGATTTGTAATGGAAGACTAGATGAAATAAAAAGAGACAAGAAAGAATCTAAGATCAATCACATACGTGTTTTATTGCTCTATAAATTGATATAGTCCATTACAAAGTAGCTAAAAGGTAGAAATGTATTGCGATTTTAATGGAAGGCTTAAACCCCACAAATCCCTTTTCTAGAAGGAGAAGGGAGCATATAAAACAAAGAATGTCCAACCCTTTAAAATTAATCTTACACCTACATTTATATATTCAATCAAATAGAAGAAGTAGAGAGAGAAGTGGGAAAAGCAGGTTAAAGCTCAACCATTGTTGTTAATTCCATTGTAAAGAAATATGCCCCCAAATCTGTCTTTATTGCATCAATCTTTGGTTTGGCGCATTAAAGGAAGAGGAAATGGCAGCATAGATTGAATCCCATCTAGTTGTTGAGGAAAGAATATCTTACATTAAAGTCACGAAGATGTTTCTCCATTTTCTACTTGTTGGTGCTCAAAATAGTCTTGCCCCAATTTGCCTTTGAAAATCTATCGATTTATGGCCTCTGTCACTTTTTTTCCCTGTGTTGTGCCTGGTTAATCTTTGTTGCCATTTTTAATCTGTTCCTGGGTCGTAGATCACTTATGGGTCCATGGTTTTCTCCTTGTTTCTTTGTTCCTCTGGAAAAGGTCTGTAATTTGGGTCTCACGTTCTTTGTTCATCTAAAATCTCGGGTTCTCCCATATTTTTTGGTCTCCACAGTCAGGATTTGTCTTCCTTGTCGTTTCTGCCCTAAATACTTGAAGAAAAATGAATGGATGTATCTCTGAGTGGATGTTCCTTATAACATTTCTAAATTCTTTGTCCTTGGAGAAATTTTTATTTTCAGGCTCGAATGATCCTTTTTTGTTATTTTACGGTTTGACGGGTGTTTCTCCTAGTCAAATTTACATCCTTGCATCGATAGGGAACGTTACATCTTTTAGTAGGATGCGGCTCAGCTGGGTACTTAAAAATTTCTATGAATCACCTCAACTTAAAAATTTTCCACGTGGAGGCATGGCACTCATTTAAAGGTCTACTTTTTGGTTTGGCCTAGGAGTAGCGCCGAGAGGACACGTGGAGGTTTCCGCTGCTTTTCCCAAACATAGATAAGTTTTTATGTGGCTGGTACAGTTTGGCGGAACAGGGACACATGGTGATCTAGCGCTCATTCAGGGTCTCCACTTTGGGCACCATTTTGAAATTGCACCATGGAGACATGTGGAGGAACCGTGCATGTTTAAGGACCAACCATTGAGTTTCATTTTAAAGAACTGCTAAGAGGATACGTGGAGGCCTATGCTCACTTTGCATTTTGCTTATACTTTTCAATGACCAAAAGAGACTACCTCAGAGCATGACACATAGCACCTTCCGTTGAGCTTCAAGCCTTCAAATAAACTTTGCCAAACCAGTACACATGGCGGGCCCGCGCTCGTTCAAGGTATCAAATTTTTGGGACCATCTCAAGGTGCGCCATGGTGACACGTGGTGGTTTGAAAAATCAGACGGGCAAGGAGGCGGACCATCGGGGGCAATTTGGATTTTTTGCCCCTTGATATGCAAATGACTAAAAACCATCAAAATGGCCCACAGGCCTGATAAAGGAAATAGTCAATATTTTGACCTTGGTCAACGATGGTAGAACGAAGCTGCAGGGAAAACTTGGAAATTTTTTCCTTTTCCAAAAATGGAGTAAAATGGCATAATTCGACCACGGTTCCACTGGGGCCCACCTTAGGACATGTGTCGGGATCATTTCCCAAGGGTGGAGATGTGGAGAAAAATATGAAATTTTTCCATTTCTCCAAAAGTTGTAAAAAGTCAAAGGAAGCCCCTGGGTCTGTTTTTAAGTTTGAATCTTCCACGTGGACGGCCCAAATTCAAAGTAAAGATCAACGGAAGCTAAGATTCTAATTCTGATTCCCCCCCCCCCATTTTTTTGAAACACATCTGGAAGTGTGAGTCTCCATGATTTCTTGGTCTTTCCTACATGCCAAGCAAAGAGGGGAGTTAATGTTGATATTTGAGTTTGGTGGGAAGATCTGAAAAACATTTTTCTCCATTAAAATGGTCTGACTATCGTGCCCAATCAGATTTTCCATTTTTCTTCTCCTGAGCACGCAAGGAGCCAGATTTGAAAAATTGGGGGCGGAAGTGGTTGGAAAATTGAAGAGAAAGTGACATGCCAGAGGAAGGGGTTGAATGCGGGAGATATTCAATGAGATCTGCCCCCTTAAGCACTTGGTGACTTTTTGTATATCTGATTATGAGAATCACAATCAAAATCATGGCGAGCACTAGTGCATTAAACGTTTTTTTCTTTTGGGGAGAATGGGATCTGTTGTGAATGTTATAAATGGCACAAATTTTTTATGCAAATGGTTGGAGGTTGGAGTGTGAGGGGTCGGAACTAATTTTCTAATACAAAAAGCTCGATAGAGCCCATCATTTTGAGAATCCGTTTTAGAAGCTTGTATATCTCTTTTGTATTAAATTTGATCATGTCAACGTGGTTGTAAGTGTATAGCGATTGACAAGCTCTTAGATTGTTCTTGAAACTTTCCCCTGCTAATAAATTTAATCAAATTTGAGTTATTCTGTGTTGTCTTGAGAAAAATGTGTTTGTTTTATTTCTAAATGTATGCGAGTAGTTTTTCTTGTTTCTGTTGCAATCTTGTATTAAAATCTGATTCAATCACACAAGCCTCAATCCTTGTGACAGTTTAGTGGCATCTGCAATTTCATTTCTCAGAAGATTTTTCATCTGGGATTGGAATAAATGATTTAAAATCACTTTTCTTTCATCTGTTGACATAGATTTTTCTGTAAGCCCCTGGGTGTACCTTAGGCGTGATTCGACTCAAATCTTGATGTTTTGTTGGATTTTCTAACTCGATCCTTCATGATAGAATCTCAAAGATTGTGTGAAAGAGTGCTAATCTGGGCCTCCATTGAAGCACATATTCTAGTTAAAGAAACATTTTAGCTATTTTGTGGCATTCTGTTGGTTTAACCTTCCATTTTGTAAGATTCCTCAAGGATCTGGTGAATCAAGTTCATCCTACCCCACCTCCCACCAAAAAATTCATTCAAAAACAACCAATCCTACCTGTACTACCCATGTTTGTCCTGTGTGCATACAAATGCATAATCTTTGTTACCAAAACATGCAAAAGCAATCAGGGTCTCAAATGTCTTTAGTAACCTTTGCCTTGTTGTGAAAATATCTCCATGATCTGGAAGTGACAACTCGTGAGAGTCAGATCTGGTGTGTTGATCATATTTTCCCAAGGTCTTCTCTATAAAATTTATGCAAAAGAAGGATTTATCATTGTTCTTCAATAAACAGAGGTTACAAAATAGGTTCTCTTACCTTGGTTGAAAGGCACAACCTAAAATAGTTAGGATCAGATCACATCCTTTTAAGGTGCTACCCACTCCTTTCAAAACCTGAGTGCTAACAAGTCAGATAGATTACTTCCCTGGCTACAAAATGACATACATGATTATCTATCTGATCTAAATCTGATGCTCTCTGCATTTGAAGTTAAATCCTAGGTACAAATCACACTGATGCTTTCTCAGACTTATTTGAGTTGTTGAGACTATTTTTCGATTCACTGCCAGTTCATATCTATTTAAACAATGCTTCTAGCGTTATTTGAGTCTGGGGATTTCAGATTCAAAAGTTCATATCTATTTATCCCAGACCCTGGTAAAACACTTCTTGTATGCTCCAAGTGCCTGTGCAGTTCTTTCAGTTTCTCACACCTAGTGCACTAGCTTTCATTTGATAAATCTGGGTAAAGAAAGTTTAGAATCTTTCCATTTCTAGTTTCTAGCATTGACAAACATTTTACAGATCATATTTAGTGCATTTACACAACTAAGGTGGAAATCCTTAGTGGCGACTCCCTGTTGATCTAATTTTTAATAAGTACCAATGTCTTAAAACTTTGTCAAAGTCAGATTTGTTACTAATATTTGCAAAGCTGGAAGGAAGAAGATCTTTCTTTGCTAGGGATCCTGCTAGGACATTATTTCCAGAGCTAGGAAAAGCAAAATCAGAAGGAAGAAAATCCTGGAGAGCTGTTGGAGATCAGTAGACAAGAAGAGGGATCTCCATTGATGAAAGTGATCGGCCTATCATTGAAGACGCCATTCAAGTGACTTCTGAATCAGGTAGCCTCTTTGTGGAATTGAACTCTCCAACTGGAGAGGGGACCTTCATTTGATTTTGAAAGGTTTGCTTCACATTTTGCACCTATCTTTTCTGAAGTTGATAGGGATTTCCAAGAGACAAGGCCTTTAGGGGATACCCATTTTGAAAATTATACTCCTGTGTTCCAAGGACCTTCTGCCCCTCATCAATTTTTCACCCCTCTAGGGTCACCTCCTCAAAAAAACATGGCCTTTCCCCCACCCAGACCCCCTTTTGTTGTAAACACCTTTGGACCTATAAATTTTTTGGGAATGGCTGGTTATCCAAATGCAGTGCCTCAAGATGTAAGGAACAGATGCCAAAGTTCTAAGGAAACAATGCTATACTGGTGATCAACATCTAAATATTTTTATCAATATGATGGAAGATTTTGAGATTGAACATGAAGATGTATATATCAAGTATTTATCCATACCTTGGAAGAGGATGTCAGGGACTGGTATAAAGCTTTTCCAGATAATTCTATTGATTCTTGGACAAAGATGAGCAATGCATTTAGATTGCAGTATGGTGATAGAACTGACCCTAGGTTTCTTTTGACAGAATTTGAAAACATCAAAAAGAATCCTAATGAGTCAGTACATGATTTCAACACAAGGTTTAATAAGACCTTGAGGAGATTTCCTGTTAGGATAAGGCCATGTGATGAGTCATGTTTGATCAAATATACTGATGCATTTGATAAAAAGGTTGCATATTACTTAAGAGACAAAAACCCCACAAATTTGAGGTAGGCCTTCACTATGGCCTTGAAAATTGAAAACAATATCAAGGCAATTGGAAAGCCTCCAAAAAGGGAGGGTGTAAAGCTGATTAACCCAGAAAAACCTCAGACAAGCAAGGCTGCTGATTTGGAAGAAGTTGTGAAGACTTTGGCAGGGGTTGTCAAAGAAATTTCCTACAAACTAGCCCGGGATGAGAAGGGAATTGGGTAGAGCTCACAAGGTCAACACAAGCAGCAAGGCCAAGACAGGTTCACAAATCACCAAAGATCTGATGATAGAGGAAAGGGACCTGTTGGATTTGGAAATAGGCAGTCCCAAGCCAGGGAAAACAGAATGGTGCCTGATCCTTTGGCTGCCAGAGTTGTTGTTGTGGAGGAGACAGATGTCATTGATTGGTGTGACAGATGTTTCATGCCCCATGCTCCATGTGAGGAAGATCAGCAAGAAGAAGAAGAAGCTAGTGATGATAATGATGATGATGCCTGCATGATGGAGATCCCTACAAGTTCACCAAGGGAAGCAACTTCAACTGAGGTAATAAGTGCTAGAACTGCTGCTATTTTTTGGGATTGCATCCACTGGGTACCTCTTCTTCCTCCCTCTCATACTTTAGAAGTAGACACTGTACAAGATTTTGAATTTCCCACTAATGATTTTGAATACTTGAGGGCATTAATGATTGAAAAGTATGATGGAGGAGTTCCTTCAGAAGAAGATAGGAAGCTATTAATGAATGTTGTAGTTGCCCAAGAAAAGGAGCACAATACCAGAAGTAAATCTGCCAAGGGGCCACAAGCCAAGTCAAAATTTCCATTGCTTACCAAAGAAACCCCAAAGAAAAATGCATCTGGCAGAGAGCTTGTTTCCCCAAGCAAAACTTGTGTTCCTCCCCATGCCCAAACTGAAAAGAATCCCATTCCATCTGATGAATTTTCCAATCTTTCTCCTAGTGCTTGCTTTACCCAAATTTTTTCCATATGACATTGCCCAAGTTTTGAGTCAAATAAAAATGCCTGTCCCAATTGTTGAGCTGCTTAGGATCCCTGAGCACAAGAAGAGGGCTTTTGAATACTTAGGATTCAAAGAGGAAGAGATCACACAGGACAGAGATGTAAACAAGGTTGGGATTCCCCTTACTGTTGTAGTGTTGGAAAAGCCACAAGTGTTGGAAGAGCTGGGGGAACCACCAGAGGTTTATTTAGGAACTTCTTTGGTTAAATCCCAGCTGAATGTGGATCCATTTTTCACTACCCTGGTTATCAAAGACAAGTTGTTACATAACTGTATGTTTGATTCTGGAGCTTCATGTAATGTCATGCCTCTTGAGGTCATGAATGAGCTAGGTATCAAAGTAACAACAACATATGGGAAGTGCACTACCATGGACTCTAGAGAGGTGCCAGTGGTGGGATGTGTCAAAGATCTGGTTATGCAACTTGCATCTTATCCTGGAAGGAACTTAAAACTTGATGTGGTGATTGTTGACTGCCCTGCCAAGTGGGGGATGTTGTTGTCAAGAAAGTGGGCAGCAAGTGTTGGTGGTAGTGTGCAAATGGACATGTCTTATGCCACTATCCCCATTGAAGGCAACTTGGTGAAATTATATGGAGAGAAGAAGATGTTGTACTTGATTGAAGACCCAAGCAATGCATCTTATGAAGTTTTGCAAGCAGATGTTGATCTTAACAACTTTGTGAGTTTTGTGGATTTCAGGGAGTATGAAAGTGTTGAAAACAGAGCTCCTAAGTATGCTATTTTTTCTGGGAATTTGGTCTATGATTCAGCCTTGAAAAATGTTAAAGAATTTGACTTAAACACAATGGAGGAGCTTCAGAGAAAATGGATGGTTTACAAACTGAACAGAGAAGAAAAAGAGGTATATTTCCAGTTGATGAAAACATATCAGAACCTCTTGGCATGGTCATATCCAGGATGGCAGATGCTTGAAATTTTTCCTTGATTGTTTTCTCTAAATCAGGGTAAACATCTTTTGTACAGTGTATAGCTACTTGTTTGTTTCCTATTTTTTTTGTTTTTCCCGTTCTGGTCCCTAGTGGGCTGTTTTTGTTGGTTTCTCTATTTGTTTTTGAAGATGGCTTTATTTCTCTACTCTACAAGATGACTCCATTTCCCAATGGATATTCTTGGCACTTGGTCTACCTTTGTTCTTGTGGCACTCACAGGGAGTGCCCATCCTCGAGTCAGAGCCGATGTTGGTGCTCAAAATAGTCTCGCCCCAATTTTCCTTTGAAAATCTATCGATTTGCGGCCTCTGTCACTTTATTTTTCCCCGTGTTGTGCCTGGTTAATCTTTTTTTACATTTTTAATCTGTTCCTGGGTCGTAGATCACTTATGGGTCCATGGTTTTCTCCTTGTTTCTTTGTTCCTCTGGAAAAGGTCTGTAATTTGGGTCTCTCGTTCTCTGTTCATCCAAAAACTGGGTTCTCCCATATTTTTCAGTCTCCACAGTCAGGATTTGTCTTCCTTGTCATTTCTACCCTAAATACTTGAAGAAAAATGAATGGATGTATCTCTGAGAAACATATTTGAGCCTTGTAACATTTCTAAATTCTCTGTCCTTGGAGAAATTTTCATTTTCGGGCTCGAATGATCATTTTTCTGTATTTTATGTTTGACGGGCATTTCTCTAGGTCAAATTTGCATCCTTACATCGACAGGGGACATGGCACCTTTTTGTTGGATGGGCTCGGCTGGGTACTTTAAAATTTCTATGGAATCACCTCAACTTAAAAGGTGTCCAAATGGAGGACGTGACTCCACTCATTTGATTGGTCTACTTTTGGTTTGGCCTACGTGTAGCACCTGATTAGGACACATGGAGGTTTCTGCTGCTTTTCCCGGACATAGACAAGTTTTTATGTATCTGGTACAATTTGGTAGAACAAGGACACGTGGCAAGCCCATGCTCATTCAGAGTCCCGCTTTGGGCACCATTTTTGAAATTGCGCCATGGAGACATGTGGAGGAACTTCGCAAATGTTTGGGAAGAAGCGGCCCTTTTAAAGAGTTTGGAGGCCTCTGCTCACTTTGCATTTTAAAAATGTGTAAAAGGACTACGTGGAGCATGCCGTCCGCTCACTTTACATTTTTCAAGACTTTTGAGGAAAGCAATGACACGTGGTGAGCCCATGCTCTTCAAGGTATCGCATTTTTGGGATCCATGATGCGCCATGGACACCTTTTGAAAAGTCAAAGAGGTGGGGAAGCTTTACCATCAAAGGAGGCAACTTGGATTTTTTTCCTCTTGTTCAAGGATTAAAATCTAAAACGGCCCACAAGGTGCGATAAAGGAAACATGGCAAAGCTTGCTCCAGTCAAAGGGGCGGAGGTGCGACCATCGGGGGAAATTTGGAAAAATTTCCTTTTGAGAGAAAAAGAGTTAAAACATCAAAATGGCTTATAGGCCCAATAAAGGAAATAGTCAATATTTTTCCCCGGTCAACAGCGGTAGGGTGGAGCTGTGGGGAAAACATGGAAATTTTCCCTTTTCCAAAAAGGGAGTAAAATGGTAGAATTTGGCCACGGTTCCACTGGGGCCCACCTTAGGACACGTGTCAGGCTCATTTCCTAAGGGCAGAGGTGCGGAGCAAAATGGAAATTTTTTTCCATTTTTCCAAAAGTTGTAAAAATTCAAAGGAAGCCCCCGGTCTATTTTTAAGTTTTAATCTTCCACGTGGATGACCCAAATTCAAAGTAAAGATCAACAAAAGCTGAGAGTCTAAATCTAATTTTCCCCCGATTTTTCTGAATCATGCTTGGAAGTGTGATTCTTCATGATTTCTTGGTTTTTCCTACATGCCAAGTAGAGAGGGGAGTTAATGTTGATATCAAAGTTTGGTGAGGAAGATCTGAAGACATCTTTCACAATTAAAATGGTCTGACTATCGTGCTCGATCAGATTTTCCATTTTTCTTCTCCCAAGCACATAAGGAGCCAGATTTGACAGATTAGGGGTGGAAGTGGTTGGAAAATTGAAGAAAGAGTGATCTACCAGAGGAAGGAGTTGAATGCGGGAGATATTCGATGAGATCTGCCCCCTCGAGCACTTGGAATTTTTTTACAGATCTAACTATGAGAATCATGATCAAAATCATGGCGAGCATTGGTGCATTAAACATTTTTGTCTTTTGGGGAGAATGGGCTTCGTTGTGAATGTTATAAATGGCACAAATTTTTCATGCAAATGGTTGGAGGTTGGAGTGTGAGGGTTCGGGACTAAATTTTCTATTAGAAAATGTTTGACATAGCCCATCATTTTGAGAAGCCATTTGAGAAACTTAGGTTATCTCTTTTTTATTAAGTTTTATTGTGTCAAGGTGGTTGCAAGTGTACAACCATTGACAAGCTCTGAGATTGTTCTAGAAACTTTCCCCTGCTGAATAGACTTGATCAAATTCGAGTTTTTTGTGTTGTCTTGAGCAAAATGTGTTTGTTTTATTTCTGAATGTATGCAAGTAGTTTTTCTTGTTTCTGTTGCAATCTTGTATTAAAATCTGATTCAATCACATAGGCCTCAATCCTTGTGATAGTTTAGTGGCATCTGCAATTTCATTTCTCAGAAGAGCTTTCATCTGGGATTGGAATAAACAATTTAAAATCACTTTTCTTTCATCTGTTGACAGAGATTGTCTGTAAGCCTCTGGGTGTACCTTAGGCATGATTTGACTCAGATCTTGATGCTTTGTTGGATTTTCTAACTCGAGCCTTCATGATAGAATCTCAAAGATTGTGTGAAAGAGTGCTAATCTGGGCCTCCATTGAAGCACATATTCTAGTTAAAGAAACATTTTAGCTATTTTGTGGCATTCTGTTGGTTTAACCTTCCATTTTGTAAGGTTCCTCAAGGATTTGGTGAATCAAGTTCACCCTGCCCCACCTCCCACCAAAAAATTCATTCAAAAACAACCAATCCTACCTGTACTACCCCTGTTTGTCCTGTGTGCATACAAATGCATAATCTCTGTTACCAAAACATGCAGAAGCAATCAGGGTCTCAAATGTCTTTAGTAACCTTTGCCTTGTTGTGAAAATATCTCCATGATCTGGAAGTGACAACTCGTGAGAGTCAGATCTGGTGTGTTGATCATATTTTCCCAAGGTCTTCTCTATAAAATTTATGCAAAAGAAGGATTTATCATTGTTCTTCAATAAACAGAGGTTAAAAAATAGGTTCTCTTACCTTGGTTGAAAGGCACAACCTAAAATAGTTAGGATCAGATCACATCCTTTTAAGGTGCTACCCACTCCTTTCAAAACCTGAGTGCTAACAAGTCAGATAGATTTCTTCCCTAGCTACAAAAACAACATACATGATTATCTATCTACCTTGAGTGTCCTATCAAATCCATGATCGAAGCTGAGATCTATCCAACGGTGTCAGATTTGTAATATTTCGAGCCCTGATTCGAAAGATATGCCCCTTCGAAGTTTACATCAGGTTCATACCAAAGGGCGGGAAAACAGTTTGAAAATTGGGTTCCCCTTTTTATCTCCGGGACACATGGCAGGCGAGTGCTTGTCTGAAGGTGGCCTCCATATTTTTCTCCTGGAATAGCATAGGGGTGACACATGGCTTCCTCCATCAGCTCACTCAATTTCTTTGTTTATCGGCCAAGCTCTTTGCTCGGCGGGGTTATATTCATTGACCTGGGACACGTGAAAATCCGGTGCAAGTTTGAGGGACCTTTCTCTATTTAACCCTTGAATCAGCACCATTAAGACACATGGTATCCTCTGCCGGCTTGGCCCATGCATTGACTATTCAACCGACTCTGCCCCTTTCAAATAACACATGGAGGCACTGCACTTTCTTGAAATCTCGGTCCAAAGTTTTCCTTTGGAGGAGCATCGAGTTGACACTTGCTAGTCTCCACTGATCGGTGGAATTTTCAATGGTCCCTCTTGATTTTTAGATTTTAGGATACGTGGCACTCATTTAGATTTCTACTCTGGGACTAACTCTTGGAGATATGCCACACTAACACTTGGCACTCTCCGTTTATACTTCTATACTTAACCAATTTTGAGGCCCATCCTATCCACCTTTTGACTCAGTTTGACTGTTTATTACGTGGAGGGCTGGTGCAAGTTTGAGTCACCACCTTGCACTTCCTTTCCAAATTTGCGTAGAACCAACACCTGGCATCATCTTCCTTAGTTGAAAACTTTTCAATGGCCCCGCAACTTTTAGGGTTCTTGACGCGTGGAAGCCTGGCGCTATTTTGGGCTTCCCTTTTTTGGATTCACCTCTGGATAAGCATTGTTAGGACACATGGCCCACTACCTCCTCCATACTTAGTCAATTTTGGATCCTTTTCTAAACAGTTTCGAGCCCGGGGACTTAGGATCTTCATCGTTTCTTCCCCTTCTTGTTTCTTGTTCCTCCGCGGCATCGCCTCCTCTTGTCTGCCCCTGTTATTCCATAGTTGAGTCAAATTGTAACTTGAAGGATGAATTTAAGACATGGAAATGGCTTTACAGAGTCATTTCTTTTGCATAGGGTCCCTTAGTCTCTCTTAGCCTCTGCCATTCCATGGTTGAGTCCTTCTATGACCAATTTGTAGGATTTGAATGATTTTTCTCAGGTCTTTTCTATGTGGGGTCATGACTGATCCAATATTTGGCCTAGGGGTGAAATATGGATAAAAAGTGCATCTCTTGGATTTTACATCCAACTTTTTTCTATTTTCCTTATCAACATGCACAAAAGTTTCTGAACCAAAAAATTTAAGAAAAGAAAGATTTATCTCTTTTCTAGTCCAAGCTTCCTCTAGTATTCCTCCATCTAGTGAACTTAAAGGACCACGAATAATCAAATAAACTGCTTTATCAACTACTTTTGCCAAAAACTGTAAGGGTAATCCAGAATGTATCCTCATACTTCTAGCATATTCCATGATTGTCATGTTCATTCTTTCTACAACACCATTCTCCTGTAGTGTTCTTGGAACCGTTCTTTCTCTACGTATTCCATTCACTGAACAATAATCATTGAAAGCCTTGCTACAGTATTCACCACCATTTTCATATCTAAGGCACTTACTTTAATTTAGAATTTGATTCATTCTCAACAAGGGCTTTCCATCTTTTAAAATTCTCAAAAACATCATATTTGCATTTAATGCAATAAACCCATACCTTTCTTGTAGTATCATCAATGAAAGTAACATAATACTGGGATCCTCCATGAGAAGCTACCTGAGCTGGTCCCCACACATCTGAGTGTACAAGCTCTAATTTATGCTACTTCTTAGTTGTCCCAACTTTAAGAAATCTCTCTTTCTTTTGCTTTCCAAAGATACAATGCTCACAGAAATCAAGATCTAAATCTTTCAAATCTGATTACTTACCCTTAACCTTTAAGATTTGCATTCCTTTTTTACTCATATGACCCAACCGGTTACGCTACATGCATGCATTTGAATCTAAAGTAGATAATGCAGAAAAGGAATCAGTAATATAGGTAGATAAATATAATGCTCCTACCTTCTTACCTTTTACCACAACAAAAGCACCCTTGGTGACTTGCCAATAGTCTCCTATAAAAGTAACTATGCAACCAGATTCACCTAGTTTCCCTGCAGAAATAAGATTCCTCCTGAGGCTTGGCACATGCCTCACATCTTTCAATACCCATGTATTTCCATTTTGTAATTTTAGATGAACTTTCCCTTTACCAGTAATACTGCAAGGTTCATCATCACCCAAATAAACATGCCCAAAATTTTCCTGGATATAATTTCTGAAATAACCCTTATTAGGGGTTGTATGGAAAGAAACTCCTAAATCTAAAACCCATGATTCAATTCTATTATCTAAAGAAAGAATAAGAGCATTTTGCATTACCTCTGATGTAGCAATATTTTCTTCTTTACCTTTTCCTGGTTGTTGGTTCTCTTTATCCTTTTACCAACAATCTTTCTTTACATGTCCTTTCTTTCCACATTTCCAACAAGTAATTCCCTTACTTCTGGATTTAGATTTGCTATCCCTTGACTTTGATTTCCCATTACTCTTACTCTTGGATCTCTCCTTCTGCCTTCCCCTTCTTTCTACATTCAAATCATTTCCAGATGATGATTCGTATGTACTCTTCCTATGAATTTCTTCATTCAAGATTATACTAACCACATCATCAAACTTAAAAATATTATTAGCATATGTTGTATTACTAACAGTCATTACCAAGTTATCCCAACTATCAGACAAAAAACATAAGAGTAAAAGTGCTTTTACCTCATCATCAACTGGTATTACAACTGATTTTAAGTTATCTACAATAGATCAGAAATCATTCAAATGACTAGATGCAGATCTACCTTCATGCATCTTAGAACTAAATAGTTTCTTCATCAAATAAACTTTATTTGAAGCACTAGATTTTCATATAAATTAGCAAAAGATTTCATTAACTCTATCGTAAAAGCCGCTTCTCTAATATTGGAAGCCACCGATGCTGTCAGGCTCAATCTTATAGATCCCAAAGCCTTTATGTCAAGAATCTTTCATTCTTCATCAGTCATCTTCGTAGGTCTAAACTTCTCATCCAATGGTAAATACAAATCTCTTTGATACAAATAATCTTCAATCTGCATCTTCCATAATTGATAATTTCATTCGTCAAATTTCTCTACCTTGTATTTTTTTTCTTCTACCATTGTTGTAGCTCCCACTCAATCAGAAAACTCTCTGTGAGTAAATCTGTCAACACACAAAACCCTCAAACAAAGCTCTGATACCAGTTGTTAGGGTTAGCACACCGGTTGTATAGACAATATATCATATCTAAGCATACATACAAATAAAATCGGATATTATACCAAAAGAAATATACAAACCAAGAGACATAAATCAACACTAGATTTAACGTGGTTCATCCAATGTGGGCTACGTCCGCCAAGAAACAAGTCAATCTATTATCTAAAGCTTTGACAAGATATACAATGAATATTTACAATCTTCCACACCTCTCAGATGTGCAATACTTTCTTTCTTCAAGTTTTTGCTTCATCACCAATAATTCTCTCTCTCACCAACCATTTTCAAGTTCTTTCTAATTCTTGTTAATCTCTTACTTGTAAACCCCTGGATTTTATGCTTATATAGTCGTTTATAAACTTAGGGCACTTAGCCATATAATTACAATCAATAGATATACTTTAATGCTAAAATTAGATATAATTCTTGAGAGTTAATTAAAACATCATCGCACAAGTAATTGATGCCGGTTAGCCCTAATTGATGCCTTATTCTCTCAAAATCATAAGTCTTCTCAATCCAATCCTAATCAATAGTCTAATATCAGATCTAGATTCAAATCCAACCCTAAGCCTAAGCCTGCTAAAAATATTCAGAACTATAAATCCAAATTTAATGGAACTTGTGATAAGTGTGGAAAATTTGGGCACAAAGAGTATGATTGTAGAGTAAAGATTAACAAATCAGATAAGAATGTTAAGAAACAAGAAAAATTAGAAGCAAACCCAAGCAAATATGGTTAAGCAGTCTATTGCCTTGTATACTGCCCTTTCAGCTTCAAATGACAATGAATGGATTCTTGACAGTGGTGCCTCTAGGCACATGACTTATACTCCTGGTATCCTCTCAAATGTAGTTAAATGTGAAGAGAATGTCTATCTAGGAGATGAATCCATCATTAGATATGAAGCTTGTGGAAATGTTAAATTGGTAAATGGGATAATTAGGGATATCTTGTATGTTTCTCAATTAAAAAAAAATATTTTGTCTTGCTCTCAGCTAACTAAAGAAAACTGTAAAGTTGTTTTGTTATATGATAAATGGTATGTTAAAGACAAATTCAGTAATTTCATTGCTTCTAGCATTCAAAAAAATTACCTCTATATTTCTTTATAGTTGTGTGTCTGAATCTTGTTTTTTTTTCCTTTGACTTAAAAGATTAGTGTCTGCTTTACAAAAAAAAGACATTATTATTCATCAAAAACTGTGTTATTTTTTTTAAGAGGCATTCTTGATCTAAGTCTTCAAGAAAGTAATATAGCAAACCAGAAGCCCCTATCTCAATATATGTAAGTTATGTTGATTCATGATGAATTTTGGTAGTTGCATGATCAAACATCATGAACCCCTATAAAGAGTAATTAAGAAATCCTAAACCATGTCTAACCATGAACAAGATTCTTGTCACAAAGAAAGAAAGGATTATCATATAGGAAAAATAGAAGTTGATATCATATTTGTAATGCATCAAGTGCATTTATACATCATGAAAGTTGCACCTAGAGGCTAAAATAATATGTGCATGTTCTTGACAAACGTTTTTGTAAATCTACCTCTCTACTCTCTTCTGGGTTTTCAAAAATTGAAACTGTTCTACAAGTTTATTTTTTCAGTTTCCTTTTGATATAATGGATGTAGACATTGAGGGGGATATATCTCAATCCTTGACTCTGACTAAGATTTGTAGACACCTATAATTACGCCCAAGCAATTTAAATACTTAAATTGCGCTAATTATCCCCTTTCTCGCAAATCAACGACATATCGTCAAAAGCACTCATTTTCCCTCATATCATCATTAATTAATTACACTAAGCTAATTAATTAAGTTGCCTATCCACCGAATACCCTAATTAATGACCTTCTATTAATAAATCACCCCTTCTACCTAGACTAATTAATTATTATTAATTAATTAGCTTTCCCTTCCATTTAACCAATAAATCAATATTTAATTAATTTAATCCCCTTATAATAGCCTAAATGTACTAATATTCCTCGAATTATCTTCTATAAGCTTACATCTACC
The DNA here is from genome assembly GCA_019776745.2 of Taxus chinensis. NCBI lineage: Eukaryota > Viridiplantae > Streptophyta > Pinopsida > Cupressales > Taxaceae > Taxus > Taxus chinensis. The sequence goes on along the minus strand of CM034150.1, from coordinate 106,753,082 downwards.
TATTAGTTAATCACCTTTGATTAATTAAAACACCCCCCAACTCCCATGACTTGCTAAGCATAAATTAAACCCTTCTAAAGTAAGGTACCTTTGATAAAGCAACCTTATCCATTCCTAATCATGACTTGATAATGGGGAGATAGAGGTGGATAACCCTGGAAAAACACAAACACCTAATGAGAAAATGGGGATTTATAAGGAACCATTCCCTAAGCATGATAAGTCAGAAAAGACAAAGCCGAATCGGGGAGACTCATCCCAAACCTATAAAGCCACGAATTACTTGTATGCCAAAAGAGATAACAATCATTACGATTCACTTATCGGATGTATTCACTCCCCTACTGACCATGTCAATACCATCTAGATCAAGGGAAAGGACTACGCTGTGGTAACAAGGTGTGCATGCCTCGTGATTCCAGAACCCTCTCTGTTGACCCCGCAAATTGGTAAATATAACCTTTTAGAACAACTTGAGAGGACACCTGCTAAGATCTTGATCTTAGATCTTCTCAAGATATCCAATGTGCATAAGGAAATTTTGTATCAAACTCTTTAGGGGTCGGGAGTGCCTTTAGAATTTGATCCTACATACCTTCAAGCCATGGTGGCAAATATTGCACCAAGTGAGCATCTCACTTTTAACCATAGGGAGATTCCTACCGAGAATCCTAAACATAATCTTCCCTTATACATTGAGGTACTTGTCACCCACAGGAAAATCAAATGGGTGCTTGTGGACAACGGATCGGGATTGAACATCTGCACACTTAAGCTAGTCAAACAATTGGGACATACGGAGGAAAATCTTGAGTCCCATATTATTACTATCACCGCATACGACAACACAGAAAGAGAGTCAGCAAGCACCATTACGCTGCCCATGGAGGTGGGCCCCACTTTCCATCAGATGAAGTTTCACGTCCTAGACTTGGAACTTCTATATAATATGCTTCTAGTCCGACCATGGATCCATGCCATACAAGTCGTGCCATCAACATTTCATCAATGCATCAAGCTGAAGCATGAGGGACATACGGTAACAATACCAGGAGACTCAAAGCCCTTTGCTCATTATAGAGCTCTAAATAGCTTTACACAAAATGGTACATATGCATGTCCCTCCGTGGATATGGCCATTCCTTTTCAATCTGAGGCTATGGAATCCTAGCTGGATTCAGATTCTCTTAGGTCTTGCGCTCATGGGGCGTCCACTTCCACATCTCCATTTGATTCATGGGAGATAAAAAATCTAAAATATGGTTGTGGGGAGTATAATGTACAACAAGCACTCTTGGTTTCTGACCTCTCCTTGTCGCCCAAGACTAGAGGTTGACCCAACTATCACTTCAAGAGACCTAGAGAAGAACACACTATTGGGTCATTCCTGCCTGGAGGCTTGTCAGTTGAGGAAAAATTGCTTGATCCACCTACTACTTGGGTCCCTGAGGACACTCAGCCATCTTGTTATCAAACCCCGAAATATGAAAAATCTAGCACAATGATGTACTCCATGGGCTACAAAGGCCTAGGATGTGGGAGGAATGAACAAGGACAAATAAAACCAGTCCCTCTTCCACATTTCAAAACAGAAAGATATGGCATTAGGATTTACCCTTATGGAGCACACCCCAACAATCAAGATGCAACTTGTTCTGAGCATGAGGATAGCTCTGAGTACCTAGATAACGATACGGATTCCCATTGTAGCCTATATGAGGATCTAGCCTCCACGAACCTTTAGATGAACAATGTTGTCCTGACCGTAACCCTCACCGAACTGACCCTTGACCTTGTGTACCCTTCCATTGTTGAATGGGACCAACAACGTCATGTGCCACTAGATTTATTCAAGAAAGACAAGGCTATTGTAGATTTCATGGGCATAAGGGATACAATTCCCATTAGAGATCACAAGAAGGGTTTCTTTATCCACTTAGACACCTGCACCTACTTCGGCGAGGAGGCTGAACTTCATGGTCAGCAAAATTTAAAGAAAAGTGAGGGCAAGAGTTCTAAAGAAAATCCTCGGAAAAAATTGAAGTCCAAGTCACACAATGAAAACTTCTTTGAGGCACTAGTTGAAAAACAAATAAGAAAAGCAAAGGACAAACAAAGTGACCACGCCAAGGATGAAAATATCGTAGAGACATCCTTGGATGAAGATCTCAACCTACCTCCCTATCCTACATGTATGGAGGATTTATCAAAATTGTTAGTCAAAGAAACCATTGATGTCAACATTGGTACTGAAGAAGATCCCAAGATAGTAAAATTGGGGGCATCACTCTCAGCTAGAGAACAAAAGACATTCACTATGTTGTTGCGAGAGTTCATTGATGTGTTTGCATGGTCTTACCAAGACATGCCCGGCCTAGATCCGACTTTGGTCATGCACAACCTAGTCGTGCACATAGACGCCAAGCCTATCAAACAGAAACTCCAAAAGATGCATCCAAGAGTGGCCTTGTTGGTCAAGGAAGAGTTGGAAAGGTTGATTGCAGCAGGATTCATCCAACCAATTAACTATTCTGAATGGATATCGAACATTGTTCTTGTCCAGAAGAAACTTGTCGGTATCCGAATCTATACGGATTTTAGAGACATCAATAAGGCTTGCCCTAAAGATGACTTTCCGTTACCCAACATTGATATGATTGTTGACTCAATAGCAGGATATGAAATGCTATCACTCATGGATGGATTTTTGGGTTATAATCAGATTAAAATCGCTGAGGAGGACCAATGAAAAATAGCTTTCACAACTCCTTGGGGCACCTTCTGCTATCAGGTGATGCCATTTGGCCTTGAGAATGCGGAAGCAACTTATCAGCGGGCCATGACAGTAATATTTCACGATATGATTCATGAAATCATGGAAGACTACGTAGACGACATCCTAGGAAAGTCCAAAACAAGAGAGGACCATCCTATCATTTTACGGCGTATATTTGAACGCATGCGTGAATACAAAGTCAAGCTGATTCCAAAGAAGTGTGTCTTCAGTGTGCTATCTGGGAAACTATTAGGCTTCATCGTGTCAAGATGAGGTATTGAGGTAGACCCTGATAAAGTGTTTGCCATCACAGAAATGCCTCCACCTGAGAATATCAAGCAACTACGTAGTTTGCAAGGGAAAATTTAAGCCATTCACCACTTTATCTCCCAGCTTGCAGATAAATGTCACTCATTCACTCATTTGCTTAAGAAGGATTTCGCTTTCATCTGGGGACCCGAGCAACAGCAAGCATTTGCTTTGCTTAAACAGTATCTAGCTAATCCACCTGTCTTCATGCCTCCCACTCCGGGAGAACCACTTTTGCTCTATATTTCCGCTACGCAATACGCTATTGGTGCACTACTCGCCCAATACGACCTTAGCCATAAAGAGAAAGTAGTGTACTATCTGAGTCACACCCTCATCGCCTATGAACTTAATTATCCTCATATTGAAAAGGCTTGCTTGGCCATTGTTTTTACCTTTCAAAAACTTCGCCATTGCCTGCTAAATACTAAGACCAAGCTCATATCCAAGGTCGACCCACTCAAGTATTTGTTGTCCAAACCCGTCCTTACAGGTAGAATGGCTAATTAAATCATTCTACTTAGTGAGTTTGATATAGAATTTGTCCATCAAAAATCAGTTAAAGGACAAATACTCACAGATCAATTAGCGAAAGCACCTTTGCAAAGCACATAGCCTTTGAGTCTGGAACTGCCAAATGCCTCTTTGCTCTACATTGAAGAATCTATCGTATGGCAGATACATTTTGATGGACATTTTACATTTCATGGTTCAGGTGCAGGAGTGGTCCTTATTACTCCTTCAGGTGATCCTATACCGTAGGCTTTCCGCTTGGCCTTCCCTTGCACAAACAACATTACAGAGTATGAAGCACTCATTACAAGGATGAAGCTAGCCATCAAGTGGAATATTCATCATGTTAAGTTTGTAGGTGATTCACAGTTAATCATTAAACAAGTTAATGATGAGTATAAGGTTAAGGATGACAAAAGCATACCTTACAAGAAGTTAGTGGAAACTCTAAAGGAGTATTTTGTGTACATCACCTTTAAGCAGATCCCAAGAGCACAGAACAGATCAGCGGATGCTATGGTAATGGTGGGATCTATGCTTCGTATTCTTCCAGGGAACAATGATATGCCATTCTTCGTAGAAAATCTACGCTAGCCCACATATGACATGCCAGAATCTCTCCTGGCTTATGAGGTTGTTGGTCCCCATTCACCATGGTATGAACCCATTTTCACCTATCTTAAGGATAGTACATTCCCTCTCGATATCTCCCACTCTGGAAAGCAAAGCCTAATTCACCAGATATCTTATTACACATTTTTAGGAGGTACACTTTATCATCGTGGCTATGATAGGAATCTGTTACGTTGTCTAGATGTGACGGAGTCAATCCAGGCAATCAAGGAAGTACACAAAGGAGTATGCAGAGCGCATACAAATGGAATGGTCTTCGCTAAGAAACTATTAAGAGTAGGTTACTATTGGCCTACCATGGAAACTGATTGTTGTAATTATGTTAGAAAATGTGTACTTTGCCAAAAGTATGGAAATTTCATCCATGCTCCATCGCAACCATTGCAACCAATCACTACCCCGTGGCCATTCTCCAAGTGGGGACTTGATCTAATAGGGAAGCTTACTCCTACCTCATCTGATGGTCATACTCATATCATCACAGCTACAGAATACTTTACAAAATGGGTGGAGGTTGTCCCTTTAACCTATGTCACAGGAGCACAGATTTCTAAATTCATCATGAATCACATTATTTGTCGATATAATATCCCTGCAGCCATTGTCACAGATAATGGGAAGTAATTTAAGAACAAAAATGTGAAAGGTCTTTGCCAACGGTTCCAAATCAGATTGAAATGGTCCACGCCATATTACCCTCAGCGTAATGGACAATTTGAGGAAACAAACAAGACTTTGGTAAGGATAATGGAGAAGATGGTTAGCAAAACTGGTCGAAACTGGCAACTACAAATCCACCTAGCCCTCTGGGCCTACCGAACATCAATTCGCACTCCTACGGGTGCGACGCCATATTCCCTAGTGTTTGGGACAGAATTTATCATCCCTTTAGAGATCAAACTCCCATCCCTGCGAATTTCTCTTCGGGACTATTTGGATAAGGATGAAGATTATCGAGTGGCAAGATTGGCTGAGTTAGAGCTCCTAGATGAGAGGCACATTCGCGCTCTTAATCACCTAAAGGTATATCAACAAAGAATCTCCTGTAACTACAACAAGAGAATCGTCCCTCACCAGTTTGAGGTGGGTGATTTAGTTATGAAGGAGAACCAGTTCAACACCAGAGCAAAGCGAGAAAAGAAAGGGAAGTTCGAACCACACTGGTTAGGACCCTTTGTCATAGTTGCCAAGTATGGCACCAGGGCATACAAACTAGCTCACCCCAATGGTGATGAGCTCCTAGAGCCAATGAACGCCATGCATCTTAAGAATTTTTATGCTTGAACATGACACAAAAATTAAAAAAAATACAAAAACATCAAAAAAAAAATCAGAAAAAGAAAAAGAGAAAACAGGTCATCCACTAGTGAAAACCACGTAATTGTGGCACTTTGGACAAGTCCTTGGGTGAAAACCGGTTTCCGGCACCTCGGGAGGATTCGTTGTTCACAAGCATTCTGTATTTAGAAGGGTAGTTGTCTTTGGTCTGGACTTGGTTCTGCCTTCGAGTTTCCTTGTGACACCATCTTATCCAGCCTTGATCCGGCTTTGCCTTCTTCTATTCGTCTGTAAGGGATGTGGTCTTTTGTGATTACCCATCTTACAATGGGGGCAACTCAACGACTTCACCTTCTTGTTCATAAGTGCGTGGCTTCTGTCCTTGTATATTCCCCACCTTACGCTGGGGGCATCCACGCTTTCTTGGTTACCTGCACATAGATTTGGAAACCGTCAGAAAACACAAAAACAATAGAAAATTGTTTCAAGAAAACACAAAAACAATAGACAATTGTTTCACAAAAACCTAAACAATAGAAAATCAGTGCATGAAAACATATCTTACAAAAACATTTACTTGCATTGCCTTGTTTCCTTGCTTTGCTTGTTGCTTGTATAGTGTTTTGCGGGCTTACTTTTGAGTTGTTTGTTGCTTGGGTGTACTTTGTCATAGTTTATCTTTTCTTGCTTAGAATAGATTCATTCTTGCTTGTGCATATTATAGTGGGTTTTGACATGCTAGTGTGTTAATTCTTTATTTCTTTTTTAATGCATTTGGTTGTGTTTTGTTACTTGTTAATAAGGCATGGTGCTTCATGGTGTATTGCATTAACTCTTGGTGTTCTTTGTAGCATTTGGCTGTGTTTCTTGTATGTGCTCTGTTTTGTTATCATTCACATCACATTACCATCACATCTAGTATCATATATACATCATATATAAACAAAAATGCTAAGTTTTACATCATGCATGCATGCTAAGCTAATCATCACATATCATATCATCAATGGGGGCAAGAGGGGTTGCGCATAATCAAAAATATATCCCCCCCGCACCAATATCGTCATATCATCCCGTCCATATACATCAAAATAACACTTGAAAACAACATTTGATATTGTCTACAAATCTATCATCTATAATCTACAGCATGCCTCAAACGATCACGTGCGATCACCATCTCTCCTAAGTGTCAGAGCCTCATGGTAAGTTTTCTAAACTGAGTGGTTAAAATGAAGTGATTGCGATGTTTTTACGCCCCCTGGGGGGTATATTAACCTATTTTTCACCGATCGGACAGCCAGGACACCCATTTAGCTCACCATTTTCTCCTCTATTCGCTATGGAATAATTATTTTTAATTAAATAATTATTTTTCACCGTATCAGGGAATTTTTTGTCCAATACCCCTTTCTTCTCCCCCGGAAAATTTTATTGCTCCCTGGCAATTTTTATTCTTCTTCACACCCTCGTAAATAATTATTTTTCAAATAATTATTTTTTCTTAATTTTTCCACTAAACAAGGACATTATTTGTTGTTTGTTTCTCTTTTCTTCCACCTAGGGCACTTTCTGTTTCCCCTAGGCCCTTCTTTTTCTTCTTATCCTTTCTTTTATTGTTTATCACGGTTTAGAAATCTAAAACAATACAAACATTTACTATATCAAAAAAATCTAAAAACAAGGCAAAAATTTTCAAAAAATTCCTAAAAAGTAAAACACCCTACAAAATGGTAACTTGCTTCTTATGGCTGAAACCTGTGTCTTGCGCATGGAATTTTCTCCATATCCTATTGGTTTGTCTCACATCTTCCCTGATTAATATGACTCGCGGATCACCAGATTCACAATCATTCACAAAATCTAGTTGTTTGCTTCGTCTGTACTCTGGGGCACTTTTGGTTTCCTGGTGCTATTTCGTTGCGCACAAACACTTTTCATGGACCTCGTGTCCATTTTCATTTCCCCTTGCATGTATCCTTGCTTGGGGCATCATTTTTTTAACCCTTGTCGTCAATCATGAACTTGTAGATCTCTCCATCACTAATAACAAAACATTTATACAACTGTCTTGACCGTTGTTGGGTTGGATATGTGCGTTCGTACTTGTTTTCCCTGTTAGATGAGCTTGTTTCCTTCTCGTATTGCATTACATTTTTGTATGTTGTGTGGAGTTGCTATTTTCAGCAATGGACAATTTTTCGTATTATGGCTTTTCATGTTAGTCTACCTTTGTCGTATGCTTATATTTTTCATAAGGACCGATGACGTAGTTCCTATGGCAATATGATGACATCCAAATTATTTCAAACAAATACGCGGCTAGAGGCTAAGCTCTTCTCCCCCCTCGTCCATATTTCTTCTACACCACTTCCCTTTCACCCCTAATTGTTCCTCTCATCGAGGCATCCTACCTCGTCCCCCTTCTTCTGCCTATATCTCACCTTTTTCGATCGTCGATCGGCTTCTTCCATCACCCCATCAACACTCAAGGGGGCATCTGTCCCTCCTACTAATTTTTCTTCTATCCCTTCAAAATCTCTTTTGTCTACTATCCTTGAAATGGCATCACTTACGCCACCCCAAAGAGGGGCAAATGTAGACACCTATAATTACGCTCAAGCAATTTAAATACTTAAATTACGTTAATTATCCCCTTTCTCGCAAATCAACAACATATCATCAAAATCACTCATTTTCCCTCATATCATCATTAATTAATTACACTAAGCTAATTAATTAAGTTGCCTATCCAACAAATACCCTAATTAACGACCTTCCGTTAATAAATCACCCATTCTACCTAGACTAATTAATTATTATTAATTAATTAGCTTTCCCTTCCATTTAACCAATAAATCAATATTTAATTGATTTAATCCCTTATATAATAGCCTAAATCGTACTAATATTCCTCTAATTATCTTCTATAAGCTTACATCTACCTATTAGTTAATCACCTTTGATTAATTAAAACACCCCCCAACTCCCATGACTTGCTAAGCATAAATTAAACCCTTCTAAAGTAAGGTTACTTTTAATAAAGCAACCTTATCCATTCCTAACCATGTTTTACCTTTATCCCACATTCATGAGAATGTGTTGAATCATTTATCCTTTGGGCTATATAAAGAGCCCTCCACCTACCTTTTTGCTTACACCTAAACTCCTAAGAGAGCAAATGCAAAGCATATAGCAAAGAGACTAAGAGCTTGCCTTTTATTTTCTTGAGAAGTCACCATTGTTAAGAGCTAAAGCTTCCTATTCTTGCATTCTTCAAGGATCAAAAAAAGCAATTTTTGATTGCCATTGGAGCTAAATAGGTCCATTCATTCTTGTTGGTAATCTAGGCGAGTAGAGATGTTAAAATAGCATGCATAGTTTTGATCTCATGTTTTCAAAGTTATAATGTTAGTTTAGATCTTTCTTAGTTCTCTATCTTAATGGTGTTTATGCTTTGTTTTAGCTAAATTGTAAAACTATTTTAGGTGGTAGTTCTTGTTTCATTTGATTTAGCATTAAACAAAGTATACATGCACACACACAAGCACGGTCTCTCTAACTTTTTTTTACTCATAATGATTCTTTTGTCAAAACAGTCATGATCTCTTAGTAGTAACAAGAATATAATTCTTAGAATCAAGAGAAGTAAGACAATGTTTTTTACTATTAAATCATGTTTTTTGGCATAAAAATTTGATCATATATGACATGTCTTAGCTTAAATTTTGCTTACATGGTCATTTTCTTCTATGAATACTATGATTACACTCAGATAATTTGATTATCTAATCAACTCAATTATCTATCAAGTCGTAACTTTGTATAAAAGGCTTGGAATAAGATATATATGTTTGTTGATAAAAAAAAATTGATTACTAAAATATTATTATATGCATATCAAATGACACTAGGGGATGCCTTTGTGTTTGTATTGGTGATGTCCAATACTGATTGCATCTAATAAATATTTTAGTAGTATAATATTAAAAATATTTTAGCATCTAATTGAGGGGAAGTATGCATGACAATGCCACCTCTTAAGGGATTATTATAAAAGACTCGGGTTAACTTTTAAGAGTGGATCATGACCACCTCATTTGTATGTAACAAAGTTATCCTTTAGGGATTGGTTACACATGGTTGTAACATTGTATGTGAACTGTAAGTATCATGAAAAAATATATAAGGCAGTTTGTTGTAAACTTTCAATACTTCCTTCATCTTGTAATAAGTAAATGTGTCACTCTATGTGAAGTTACTTGTAAATCCTAGTGAAGATTTAGTTATGGGTATGACTTAGTTTATAAAAGGATCCATAATCTAATGTAAGTCTTCATATGTAAAGCACTTATCTTAAGAACTTCTATATGGGAAGATCTATTGATTTCCCTTGTTTGCATCATTGTTGCTGATTCAAGGATCTATAAATCCTTTTGTAGAAAAAGGTAAATTTGGCATGTCTAGTTTTATTTTTCCCACTTAACATTAAGGGGGAGTGTTGGGGTGTTAATCAAGTTGGGATACCATTTAGTGGACCACCACTTAGATAGCCCCTTGTCTTAAAGATTATTTTAACAATCTTAGTTAGTCTTTCACGGCTTTGAAAAGAGTGAAGCAGTATAACCATTCACTCATCCTATATAAATAGGATGATCCCTCATGGGATTCGACTGCTTGGTGAACTTGCTTTTTCTAATAAGCATATAGATCAATTGATCTAAGCTCAAGCTACTTATGTGAGTTGTTATACAACAAGACAGAAGTTTGCTCCTGTTTATTGTGAGACCGAGGAGTGAAGTGGAAGTGTTGGGTTAAACTATTGAATTCTTAATATAAGATAGTGCTTTTTTAGTGGAATTTTTTCCTTTGGGTTTTTCCACTTAAATTTGGTGTCTCTTGTCCCATTTACTTTCAACTATTGTTATTTTCTTTCATTCATGATATGTTGACTATTATATGAATATGTAAACATTTGTTTAATGTCTACACATTATAATCTATAATCCTCAACTGTTAATTCGTGGATCTATAATTATTCAATTATATATTCCTTCATTTGTTCTAACACTTCATTGGTACAACTATATTAGGCATCTACTCGCAGTAACCCATCATGACAGTTTTACCTGTAAATGGGCAAGAGAGGCAAGGAAAGCGTTGAATGTTGTTTTGAGACTAAGTCTCAAATGTAATGCAATGCAAAATGATTGGTGCATGGTGGTGAAATCCACATCACTAGTGTAGCTAAGTGGTGATGAAATCTAAGTTGCTACATGTAAATACAAGTATGAATGGTTACAAACAAGTTCATTCCAACTTTGATAAAAAGAAATGTGAAAAATACAAGTAAGAGAAAAGTTATACCTAGCTCTTTTTTAGAAATTTTGTTTTTCTTTAACAAAGGAAACATGCATGTAAATGAGTCAGTATTTTTTTGCTTGATTTTTGCTTCTCTTTTTACAAGTTCTACCGATCCTATAAAATCAAGCTAGCCAAATACAAGGAAAAAAACTTCAACCGTTTCAGATTCTTAAGTTCACCTAAAGGGTGCAAGAGAAGAACATATGTGGTTGGTTGTGAAAATATCAAAAAAACCAATAATAAGATGAGTTAGATTAAAATATGAATAGAAAATGATTTAACTATGAAGTAAATCGCAATCTCTTTCGATTCTCAAGATCACCCAAAGGGCGTGAGAGAAGAGCATACACGATGTTGATTGTAAAAGTGAAGGATAGAAATGAAAGAAAAAAAATGAAATAATTACAATTTGGTTAGAAAAATGATCAAAAGACATGTTAGATTCTATTTTTCTGCAAACTGGTCTACAAAATAGTGTCAGAAATGTAAAGAAAATAGTAGGGAAGCAATTACAAACATTATAGAAATTTACAAAAAATCAAAACTTTTGCACAAAATGCTAGCATAGAGACTAGTACACTAACACAATGAATGAAATGGAAATACAAACTACATAAACGTACTTTAAATCATACATATACATGTGTCTTTTATAAGCATTTTTGACATATATACATGTGTATTTGACTACTTGATTGTCTTCTCCTTGCAGGTCCAATTGTATGACAAGTAAGCATACAACAACAACTACAACAATGGGGGCAACAGCAACGAAATTTTTTTGTAGCACATACCATGCTAACCATGTAGGTACATCACACAAATCAACAACTACACATGCGTTTTCGCCCTAGGTTCACTCTCATCACTTTTTTGCACTTTTACAGCTTTAGTTTCCACGCTCTATCATTTTTTGTCACTCCACACTTTTTATAGTCCTTCAACGCATTTCTACATCACTCTACACAAATTATCAAGTATGCATCTCTATCTACTTTATGTTACCGAGCTTTCTGCTCACCAACATAAAGTGGGGGCAAATGTAGTCACAAAATCACACACTTTAAACATTATTTAGTCTCGGTATCATACTATTATTCATATTTTTTTAGTGAAGAAATTACTAATTAACCCTCATCGTTTGGCCATTTTACTTTGATTTCTGGCATCACTACCAACCTCCCATACACACTTTCCTAAACTATTTTCACCATTTTTCATCATTTTAGCCTTGACTGGGGCGCTCGTAGGTGCCCTGGTCTTAATCGAGGTGCCCTAATTCTCTTTCCACTTTCCCGCCACTTTTTAGGCACTTTCTAGCCATTTGGACATTTCATATTTCTTGTGGTCGGCTTTTTTCGAGGTTAATTACAAAATTAGAACAAGAGAACCATATAAATATAAAGTTATGAAACCATAATGAGGGACCAAGCACTAGTCATTACTATCATCACCTAAGGTTGCATCCATCAAAGGCACCATTTGCATCCATCTAGATCCATCACAAGGCACAAGGCTAGTTCATCTACATCACACTACATAGGAGGAAAGTTTATTCTATTTCATCCACCATTCTATTGCATTTTCTACACATAGTTATTGCTCGCTACGTTCACAAAGTGTGACTGGTATAAGAGCACCTAGGGCATGATTTCACACACTTGCACATAGAACTACATCGGGTTTGATATTTAGTGTAGCGCTTAGCTAGTAATTCCACTATTGTGGTAGTTGAGGTCAGTTCTACCCCTTCATATGCATCTTTCTTTTTTATGGTTTGATGCTTGTCTTGGGATTTTGTAGGTCTTATCTTCATCATTGATTACCAAAAACATATAGTGAAGTGCAATGAAGTTAGTGTGACAGGTGGTGAAGGCTTTGAATCATATAGCAACCCTGTTAATCTAGTTTTTGGACCTCCTGCATAGACTAGGGCACCCACATGCACCTTGATACTCTCCCAAGCACTCTAGTTCACTCAGATTTCCCGGGTCTACAATTTTTTGGACCTCAGCATAGTCATTTCCTCTTGTTTCTCCAGTCAACTCTACTACACTGTCTAGCAATTTCACCGAATCATCTAAGCTCGTTCTAATCCTTTTTTGCATATTAGGGTTTCTATTTTCATTAGCCTAGTTGTTTGGGTCACTTTTTATATTTATTTAGTTGTTATTTACATCATTTTATTATTGTTATTTATTGTTGTTGCTAGTTAGATTAACTACTATTATAACACATTTTAGTTAATCAATCTCAAACCTTGAAGATTTGGGGAAAATAGAGTTACAAATAATATGAAACTCCCAAGCCTTAAGGACTAGGATGTCAATACAATTGAATTATATTTATTTCTTTAGTCAATCAAATTGATTGGATGTTACACAAGATGAAAACCTATAAATTATTTGATTTTAGTTATGGTTGGTAGGGATAAGCCCAACATTTTGATCTTTTGTTAGAAGAAAATGTGTAATGTGATTATTTAAAGTGTGGCATAGTTAACAAAAGTCGTGATTAATGGAATAAATAATATGTATTTCTAGGTGCACTTGTAGTTGAAATATGTAATGTGCAAATAATTGAGTGTTTTTTTGTTGGGAATGATTCAACTTTGTATAGGACTATGCAAGGCATTTGCACAATGGTTTGTGGTGTCTAGGCTTGTGGAGCATTATTGCATAAGGAAATATTGTGTAGAACTTTTGCATAAGAAGATTTCACACAATGGCTTGTGTAATATATGTGGTGTGGGACTTACACAATGTAGATAAAAATTATGTGTACAACATTGTGTAGTGTGCAAGATTATGTGCATGAATGTGTATAACGTCACTTTTGTTGTGGTGCATGGTTTTGGTATGTAACATATTGGAGTGCAAAAGGTGATGCATTGTCCACACTTATATCTAAGTGGACCTGCTGACTAGATTCAGAGAGATCCTGAGGATAAAAACACCTAAAAATTGGAGCAAGAGACCATAATAGAATTCCTAATCCAACAAGATAATTTTCATCCCAATTAGACAACCATAAGAGCTATGTCTTTTTTTAGTAAATTGGCACCTGATCCTTACTAAGAATAGTAAGTCTGAAAACGAAGAAGCAAGCATCTTGAACCCTCTATGCAAACCTTAAGTTCGGGACTCCAAAACTGAAAATTGTGAAATTGGGGAAAATTGGCTAAATTTAGAAAGTAAAGGTGACGTGTGACTTACTAAAAATAGTAAGTTCTCATATCACATCCAAATTTTGCATACACCCTCATCTCATCATCCCATCACTATTCCGAGAAAAAATGAAGATAAAATACATTGAGTATCATCCAATTTCAACTATTTATTGAATACCCATTTATGGGAGACAGTGATTTAGCCCACCTGGATCTGGAAGAAATGAGGAATCAAATGACAAATGAAGTTATAGAAACAACAGAGGAAAGATAGTTTTCTGTAGGATTTTCAGAGCAAGAGGTAACCCACTTTAATTTCATAGCATTGAATTAGTCCTAGCTTCTGCCAAACACTATGACCTTGCCTCCTGAACAATCACTGCATATGACAACTCACTGTTGGTAGTCCTGAATCCAAAGGGAATTTCAAGTTTTCTGAAAATTATGACTCAAAGCAACATGGTGATCATCGCAAAATAATTTTCAACTCACAATGGCTCAGGAAAAAATCATGTTTGCAAAGGATGGATATTGGCATTGTGTCTCAAGTAGGAGAAGAGCTTTCTCAGTTCCCAATTTTGGTCACAGTGGAGCATTTTGGTCTCGATGTGTTTCTCACTTTGCCAAATGGGTTGATCAAAGGCTTGAAGCACGTTCTGTCAAATCCCTCACCTTCACTCATCATATCATTGGAGTGATATTCACCTCATCTCACGGATATTGGCAACTCAACAGTGGCTTAGGAAAAACTCATGGTTGCAAAGGATGGATATTGGAATTGTGTCTCAAGCGAGAGAAGAGCCTTCTCAGTTCCCAATTTTGGTCACAATAGAGCATTTTGGTCTCGGTTTGTTTCTCACTTCATCGAATGGGTTGATCAAAGGCTTGAATCATGTTCCGTCAAATCCCTCACCTTCACTCATCATGTGATTGGAGTGATATTCACCTCATCTCATGGAAGACTCTAAATCATCAAGTTGTTTTGTCTAGGAAATTGTCTCAAGTTGCATTAAGAACTTGGAATTTTGGTTTCCATTACAATATTTCAAAGGTTAAAGGATTTTTCAAGTGAGATAAAGTTTCCCTCATCATATTTAATAGTATTCACCTTCCATTCTAGTTTCTAATTAGTCAAGTAATGAGCTTACAATGTGTAATGTTACAGAGTTGAGGAAGTACTCATCACTCCTCTTATCAATGCACTCAAGCAATGTTCCAGAAGTGTATCATCATTTCTAGTGAGTTTTCCAAAGGATGCAGAGTGTTCAAAGGTCTTCATCAAATATCCTCATCAATACATCACAGTGTTGTGGAGGGTTATAATGGGTCATATTTTTATCTTTATCAATTCTAGAACTGATTCTCATCTACATCAAAAGGAGGAGACATCTTCATCCATGCTTTGGAGCATTTATTTCTCTCCTATCTCATTATTTCTCCTCTTCTTTCCATCCTAATTCCTAATTGTACATGATCATGGTGTTTTTTCCTATTCATTCAAGTGATATTGAAATATTTGCAAGATCTAAAAAAACTTCCTCAAATTATAAGAGGGGTACTTAATTTATTCTTTCCTAGGATAATGAAAAGTCACAAGTTGAATAGGAACATGAATAAGTCATGTGGGGGTAGATGAAGAGTTGAATTGTAAAGATATAAAAGGAGATGATATCCTCATTATAAAGGGATGGTTAATTCTTATTTACTATCTCCCATTGTCTTTCTAGAAAAATTGCCTTCATTTCCTCTATTCTCTTGTCTATTAAAATTCTATCTCCATCTCAACTTATACTCCATGAGAATTGTAAATTGTGCAACATGATGAAATAAAAATATGTTTCTTGTTGATTGTTCCTCTTTCTTTATGAATGGTTTATTTTGATTGATGTAAGTGAAATATTCTTATTTTAATGTAAAAAAATCAGTTATGATATTTGTTTATTAAAATCCCCACTTATTTCCCTCTCCTATCTCTCCCACTAAGCAATTTTCCTCCCTTGTATTCTATACAAGAAGTTGTCCCAAGTTTAGGGAAGTATTGATGTGTGATCCATGGTCTAAAAGACACCCCAAAAATTATTTTAGTTTACATTTATTTCCTTGATTTCAATAAATGGATCTACCCCATTTAAGCAGAGGGACCTAGTCCTAGAGCATTGGTGAAATCCCATAATTTTCGCACTCGAAAAATTATTTCAACAACAATTTTTGACACCCACCATGGGGCATATTTAGAATATCTTCACCCAATATTGACTCCAAAATTTTTTTAAAAATAAAATATTCCAAAAAATAAAAAAATCATTATTTTAAAATTCTAAAATCCCATAAAAAGAGTGAGTAAAAATATTCCTTGAGTTGAATCCGAGCTTTCCCAAAACTGACTGATATAAGATATACCAGATTAGATAGAGTGAGAGGAATTGTTGACCCTTATTTTGAAGCTTTGAAAAATCAGCAAGAACAAATCAGAGATAATCCATATTTCTTTTCTCAAGCTTCATCTCCATCTAAATCATCAAGTGGTACTCTTGAAAATCCTATCGAAACTCCTACTGATACTCATCCTGTAAACCTTCTTGATTCTCACATTATTTAGCCACCATTGAACATTGAATTCCAAGTGAAGAATAACAAGACAAATAATTTGGGAAATAATTTATAGAAGAAAGTAACTTGAATGTGGAAGAACAATGACCTCTCCAAATTGTCCCATGGGGAAAAAACACTGACCCATAAGCTTTGGCTCCACCCATCCATGAATTCCTGAAGTTTGAAGAAAAAATTTACCCAAGTTTAGAGGTGATGGGAAACAACATCCTAGATGAACATATCTCTACATTCATAACTTCATGTGGTGTGTTGGGAGTTGTTTATGAAGATGTTATTTGTTGTTTTTTTCATTAAATCTCTTCAAGATGCTGCTGCAGAATGGTTTTATCTCCTACCATCAAGAGGTTCTATTGGAGGATGGGCTCAAATGAAAACTATATTTGAAGCTAGATTCAAACTGATAGAAGATTTATCATGCCCTCCTTAGTCACTTGACACAAATGAAAAAAATCCTCAAGAATCTATGAGATACTTTGTATGTAAAGTTTTAAAAAATTGGTCAACAATATTCCCATCATTTCTCTTCCTACTATGATAATTTGAAAAGATTCTTCATGAATGCCCCGATTCCTGAAGTGATATTCTTTCTACGAAGAGTGCAACCTAGAGATTTGGACCATGCTCAAGAAATTTCCATTGAAGTGGAAGATGACCTCATCTTGTTAAGAAAGATCAAGAATCCTTCAATGAAGGATAGCATTCAAAATCCCAAAGATGAGAGAATTGATTCATTCATGCAAAAATTGGCAAATGAATCGACGATGTTGAAGAGGGAGGTTTCCCAACAAACATCCCATCAAAATCATAACAAAAATAAGATTGCAAGAGCACCCCAAAGGCTTTCCTTGGAGGATCCACCTGTCAATGCAATTTGTAGAACTTAAGAAGATGAAGAAGAACTTGAACAAGAAAGTGAGGACATTGATGTCCTAGAGATTGAAGAAGTAGATAATGATGTACAAATCATATTATGTGAATATTCAGGAGGTGAAGAAGATGATGATGAAGATGCACCTAGTTTCTCATGTGTAGTATTCACCCATTCTCAGTCTCAAAAAGGAGCTTCTTCCTCCGTTGCTGCAAAAAAAGAAGAAAGAACATCCTCAGGTGGTGGCTCTACAAAACAAAATAATCAGTCGAGGATCTCCACTTCCACCCTCCATGGAATTTTCATTGGAGAAACCGAATCCCATGGCAAGCAAGAGGCTACAAATTATTTCAAGTAAGTCTCCTAATGCTCCTTCTAATTCTAATTTTTCTTCTACAAAATCTAGTCCTTAAAGAGCTTCTGGTGTGCTTGTAAAATCATAATTTTATCCTCAATCATCTTCTCATATTACCTCACCTTCATACACCCCTTTTGATATCATAGAACATATAAACAAGTCCAAAGTGAAAATTTATGAATCTGAGTATTTGCGAACTCGCCCAGAATAATTTGACAAGATTGTACGTCATATAAAGGGTAGTGGTTCAAATCCCAATACTGTGACTCCTAGTTCTAAAGGAATACAACCCACTCCACCTAATCCTCCATCATGGAACATGTTTGTTATGAGTGCATCAAAGACTGATAATATTTATCCTTTCTATCTCTCCCTTCTCATTGGAGGATACCGATTAAATAATTGTATAATAGATTCAGGTGCTTCTGAAAATGTAATGCCCATAAAAGTTTCCAATTATCTGAGACTTACCTTGACATGGGCCAGTGGATCTTGTTACTCCATGGAGTCAAAGGAAGTCCCACTTGTGAGGAAGATCAATGATGCACATGTGGCTCTCACCGAATTTCTGAGAAAAGAAGGTGTTATTGAGTATCTTGGTAGTAGGCATCCCGGAATCATTTGGAATGTTAAGTAGAAGCTTCTAATGAGACTTGGGAGGAAAAATCCAGATGAATTGGTCTTCCAAAACCATTCTCGGTTAAGGGAGATATGGAAAAGTTACTCTCAATGAAAAAGAGGAGATATACAATGCAAAATTTAGGAAATCCAAGAGCTAACATCTTGTACCAAGATAACAGGAATAGGAATTATTTCATAAATCCGAAGAGGATGAAATTCCTATCTTGATAGGACCAATCATTCCTTTCTGATGGGGTATTGAGTATGAAAGAGAGTGGAGAAATATTTAGTTGTAAGAGGAAAAATCCAAATTTCTAAGATGATGCAGTCCACAAAGAAGATAAAGTGATTCTTGATGAGTTCTAAACTGAAAAATCAGCCAATGCATTTGTTCATGAAGAAGATTTATTCTCATTCCCATTCAAAGATGAATATTCTCTTGATCATTTCATTCATGAAGAAGAGAATCTAACTTGTGATGAGCCTTTGAAAGGTTTGAAAGAAAATTTGTGTAAGAAATGTTGAGAGTTGCGGAAGAAGCAGAAGATTATCAACTTAGCCTTGAACTCTTGATGCAAGTCATGGAATTGCAAGACATGTATGAATCTAATTCCGACTTCTCAGTTGATTCCACAAATTTTCATGATGGAATAAATCAAGGTGAAGGATCAGATTATCTCTCATGAAATAATGATTGATGGATGCAATGATGAAAGTGAAGTTTTCTCTTTTCCATTTGAAGAGGAAGATTCCCTCTATGATGAAAAAGATTGAAACAAAAGTCTTTGAGTCCTTTGAAGATGAGAACTCCCATATGAAGAAGAAATGAAATGCAATGAAATTTGGGCTAATGAATCAACATCTCCAAATTGTTTCTTTGAATTTCAAATGAATTCTGAAATGAATGTGAAGATGAGCTTGTGGTAGTGTTTGAAGAAAAAAAAAATGCATGAAAATTTTTAAAGTTGTAGAAGGTACAGAATATCCTGAGCTAAGTTTTGAAATTTTAGCTCATGTAATGGCCATGCAATATTGGTATGAGGCTATGTTTGATTCTTCATTTGATGCCCAAATATCTCATAATGAAATAGAACAAAAAGATGAATTTAATGCCTCTCATTAAAAATTCAATAAGCATGAACATGGAAAAGAGAGACACTTGGAATATTCAAGTAATCCAATAAAAAATCAGCCTTGGGGTAGTGGTGAAATTCAAAGTAAGAAATCAACAATGTGGGTGAACATAGAAGATAATTTACAATATGAAATTGATGCAATTTTTGAGTGAATTTCTCAGCATTAAAGGGATCATGTAGGCTCATTCCTCCCAAGTATACAGGTATTCATGAAAGCACCTGGATTTCATAAGCAGTTGAGGAAAGGAGGCTACTTCCTCGAACCAGTCAATGGATTTGCACAACATCATCACTCGATGTTGCCCATTCAGGGGTAACATCTAAAGAGAAAAGTGCTTCAGTGAAAGTAGGTTGTCCCCCAGATGTACCATAGGTGAATATATATTTGTGTGTTTCCCTTTGTGTCATGTGTTTGTTTTTATCGTGTGTTGTGTTCAATAAAGAGGTTTTGTTGTATCCATCCTTGATATGCAATGACTCTATAGCCCAATGGATAAGGCACTAGTCCTCTTAGTGTCTTGAGATTACGTGGTTCCTACTTTCTTCATTCTCAATTTGTTCAAACCAAAACAATTCCCCAAGTTAGAGCCAGTTGTTGTCATGTTAAATGTCTAGCATGAAAAATTTAAAAAAAATTGCCATGACAACTAAGCCCACACTCAAAAATCCTTGAACCAGGTAATGTAAACCTACCCTCCGACCAATTGTTGACTATGTAAACCCCATCATGGTCATGAGAGGGATGTGCTAACTATATTTTTAAAGTGTTTTCATGTGCAGGTAAGTTGGTGGGAAGCAATTCATGGATTCATTTTGATCCACTTTGAAGGAACTGCTCCTGGAGGCCCAAAAAGGCCTATTTTCAAGGGTTTTACACCTAATAAGCACCCCTGGGGATGAACCAAGAAGAGATAATGCATCCAAGTAGTGTGTGATAGAGATATGAGATCATCAGAGGTATTTTAGGAGAATTTCTATAAGGAAAAACATAGTTTAGGAACAAGCTATGCAACACCGGCTACTTATAGCATGGTGCAGGGAAATGAAAGTAGTAAAAAAGATAGTGATATTGTTCTAAATGGTTGTAGGAGCCTCAGGATATTTTTTGAAGTGACCAAAATACTCATTGGAAATATAAGAAGGTATAATTCACATTGCCAAAGGTTTCAGGAGATTTTACCATCCGGATTTTGAGATATTGACCTGACAGTGCAGATGAAGATCCTCGACCCCGGTGGAGATTCAAATGAGCATTACAGGAGTTCTGTGGAGAATTGGGGGCTGATTCAAAGCCCAATGTGACCTATGCAATTATATCTTCACTCACAATGTGTTGTTTCCCTTTTCATCATCATTCTTTTTGGTGGCAATCACTTTCATCGGCGCACAGGCTTGAGTGAAATTAAAAAGGGGGGTAAATTTCAAATTTCAGGAATAATTGGCTCTTGAAACATATGGGAATGATCTCATCAGACATTTTGGAGTCAAAATGATATAAGGTTTTCCTAGGTAACTCTCAGGGAAGCTCCCGAGGGCAAAGAATCACTCCCAGATGTCTATTTTTTGCAGTTGTTGGTGAAGGTAGGCTTTCTAAAAGTATCCATGGCACATTTTCACACCTTGGATGCACTTTTGCACCTTTTCAATTGGGTGCAAAAACATGTGCCACCAAGGTGAGGAAGAAATGGAAAGTTTTTCACTTTGCATGAGAGTGTTATGCACTCACAGGTTAAAATGAATCTACATGATCAAGCATGACCCATGGCACACTTAAGAGGGAAGGTAATGCACCTTTTCACCTGGTGAAAAAGTGCACTTATGAGGTGTAAAAAAGTGTGCCCCAAGGGAGAAGTGGGTTTTTCGTCACTTAAGTGACAACATTGTGTGTTAGGTAATGTTTTCACTCACACCTTCCAAACACCCCCTCTCCATGATCAAGCACACCCTTGGAACCCTTCCACACCTTATAAACCTTTTCACCTAGTGTAAAAGTTAATCAGGTTTAAAAAATTGTGCCACCATGGGAAGCCGTTCTTTCGTCACTTACAACATCAAACTAGCTTCCTAGGTAAAATGTTTTCAACTCACTCCATTCATCAAGTTTGTCCCCCTCCTCATGTTGGTTATACCCATGGCACATTTTCTCCATGCATGCTGCAACTTTGCACCTCATTCCCCTTACTAAATGTGGTAAGGTTTACATGAGAGGCTCTTGGACCCATTTAGTAACTCCTTGACTCACTCTCAACCTGGATTAAGGAATGAAGTGTTTAAGGAGGGTCAAAAAGGGTGGTTTTCTTAACTGGGTTAAGGGATGAATATTTAAATTTCACTTATGAATTTTTGATCCTTTTTAAATAGTTCCTTCCATTTTTTGCTAACCAAACACATTACTCAAATTTCTGCACTAAGAAACAATCCATGCCAGAAAACACAAAAATGTTCATATCTCACTCATTTTTGTTCTATTTTCCCTCAAGATTTGTCTGATGCACTTCCCTTGGTGAATGCCTTTGAGATGATACAAACCTGACCCATTAATCCTATAAGTTTTTTACAATCATCCAAATTAATTAGCCATCAAAGAAATTTTCCTTTTCAGATTCAGGAGTTAACATATATCTAGGAGGATGAAACCCCCTGAAAATTGGAGCAAGAGATCCTCATGGAAAAATTCCTAATCTAAATGAAGACCATTTTCATCCTGAACAACCAGAAGGATTATTATATTTTTAGTAAGGTTGGCACTCTGATTCTTACTAATAATAGTAAGTTAGATTTCTTTTGAATAAGCAAAATCGTAACCCCTTGTGCAATTTCAAGTCTTGGACCCCAAAACTGTGAAATTGGGGAAAATTGGCTAAATTTAGAAAGTAAATTTAAATGAGTGTCAAGGTGTGATCTTACTAAAAAGTAGTTAGTTTTATATCAAACCAAATTTTTCATACACCCTCATCTCATCATTCCATCACTGTTCCATGAAAAATGAAGATAAATACATTGGGTTTGAGCCAATTTCAACCTTGTCTACTGAATATCCACTTTCGTAAGAGATAGTGATGTAGCCCACCTGGATCTGGAAGAAATGAGGAATCAAATGAAAATGAAGTTCATTTTTAGAGCCAGTGGAGGAAAATATAGTTTCTAGTGGAATTTTCAGAGCAAGATGTCACCCACTTTCAGTACAGGGAACTGAATTGGTCCATCTTGTGATAAACACTATGACCCTACCTCCCAAACAATCACTACTAAATGACATAGTTTTGTGTCCAAGAAAAGGGAATTTCAAGTTTCAAAATCTGACTCAAAGAAACATGGTTATCATCACAAATTTTCAACTCAATAGTCAACTTCAGGAGGTCAAACTCATGTTTACAAATGGTGGATAATGACATTGTGTCTCAAGCAGGAGAAGAACTTCTCAGTTCCCAATTTTGGTCACAGTGGAGCATTCTGGTCTCAGTGTGTTTCTCACTTCACCGGATGGGTTGATCAAAGGATTGAAGCATGTTCCATCAAATATATCACCTTCACTCATGATATGATCATATTTATCTTCACCTCATCTCATGGATGGCTCCATTTCCCCAAGGCCCCAAATCATTAGGTTGAATTATGCAGGTAATGGTCTCAAGTTCCATCAAGAACTTGGCATTTTGGAAGAATTGAAGTGTTTCAAAGGTTGAAGGCTTGTTCAAGTGAGGGAAATTATTCCTCTCATCATCTTCAATTGTCTCCACCTCTCCTTCTAGTGGTCAATCAAGTCAATGCATGAGCTCACAATGTGTAATGTTGCATAGTTGGGGTAGTGCTCATCACTCCTCTTCTCAATGTGTTCAAGCAATGTTGCAGAGGTTCATCATTTCAAGAGTTTTCAAAGAGGGCAAAGTGTTCAAAAAGTCTTCATTAGAGCTCCTCATCCGTGCATCACAGTGGAAGGTCATCGTGGGTCAAATTGTCATCTTTAACATCTTCTTAGCTGATCTTCATCGAGGGCAAAGACATCTTCATCCATGCTTTGGAGCATTCCTTCCTCTCTTCTCTCATTCTTTCTCCTCTTCTTTCCTCCTTTCTAATTCCTCATTGTTGTACGATCATGATGTTTTGTCCTATTCATTTAAGTGACAATGAAATATTTGCAAGATGTAAAAGTACTTCCTCAAATTATAAGAGGGGTGCTTTATTTGTTCTTTCCTAGGATAATGAAAAGTCACAAGTTGAATAGGAACATGAAAAGTCATGTGGGGGGTAGAGGAAGAGTTGAATTGTAAAGCTATAAAAGGAGATGATCTCCTCATTGTAAAGGGATGGTTAATTCTTGTTTACTAGCTCCCATTTTCTTTCTAGGAACAAGTGCCTTCATTTCCTCTATTCTCTTGTCTAGTGTTATTCTATCTCCATCTCAACTTGTACTCCATGAGCATTGTAAATTGTGCAACATGATGCAATAAAACTTTGTGTTTCTTGTTGATTGTTCCTCTTTCTATGCGAATGGTTTCTTCTGATTGATGCAAGAGAAATACTTTGATTTTAATGTAATGAACTCAACTATGCTATTTATTGGTTTAAATCCCTTTCTTATTTCCCTCTCCTATCTCCCTCTTCAAGCAATTTTCCTCCCTTGTATTCCATACAAGCAATTGCCACAGGTTTAGGGAAGTATTCATGTGTGATCTCCGGTCTACGGGCTACCCCCAGAAATTAGTTTAGTTCATATTTGTTTTCTTGCTTTCAATAAATGGAGAGCTATATTCATTGAAGATGAATGATGGTGACTCAATTACAAGGCACCTTAATGCCTTCAACATTGTGATTAGTCAATTGTTGTCTTTGGATATAAATATGGATGATGAAGAAAGGTTTATATACGCTTTTATGTTCTTTGTTTGACTCTCTAGATAACCAACTAATGGCGATTACTAGCACCTCATTAAAGTTAAATAAAGATGAGATTGTTGCAAGCTTATTGTTAGAGGAAAGGAGGTGTCAGTCGATTGAAGATGAACACGTTGATGCATTGTTGGTGGAGGGGAGAGCACGCGAAAAAGGCAAAAGTAGATTAAAGGATAAATGTGTGAAATCTAGAAGCAAATCTAAGACTTTGAAGGGACTGACCTTAAAGAAATGTTGGAATTACAACAAAACAACACATTTTAAGAAGGGTTGTAAAGTGTGGGTAGATTAAAGGATAAATGTGTGAATTATAGAAGCAAATCTAAGACTTTGAAGAGACCGACCTTAAAGAAATGTTGGAATTACAACAAAACAAGGCATTTTAAGGAGGATTGCAAAGTGTGGGTAGACAAGAAAACCATTAGATGCTTCACCCATAAGTGAAAAAAGGTCCATCAATGAAATGGAGGTGTACTTGGCAATCTTAAGTGTGCATGCATGCAATGAGGCATCATTGATCAATTGATTCCCCCAAAGAGTGCTTATGTAAATATGAGGAGCATGATGGTGGTAGTCTCTCCAGCAGATCACTTATCTGGCCAAATAGTGGGCCGAGGAATAAGAAAGCCAAGGTTTTGAAATGACAGGATCAACTCTTCCCAGTGTACTACACATTCCAGGTCATGCAAGGAATTTGGTTTCAATTAGTGAAATGTGCGATGTTCGTGTGCAAATGTCATTCACAAAGAATGGTTGTAAAATGGTGTGCAGTGCCATCATATTGGCGAGAGGAATGCGGACTAGAACTTTGTTCAAACTATATGCTACGACACTTAGTAGTGCTCCCTAACGCCAATGAAATACATGAGAAGATAAGCACACTTCCAATAGAGAAGATTAAGCTTTGGCATGAAAGTTTGGGTTATATTAGGGAGAAGGGATTGCACTCACTATAATCCAAAGGATTGAAATATGGGGTCAATGTTGGTCCCTTAGACTTTCAAGTTTTGCAAACATTGTGTGTATGGCAAGTAGCATAGAGTCACATTTGCCACGAATGGTGTGCATGCAAAATGGATATGTAGTGATGTGTTTGGGCCAACAAAGGTCCCATCACTTGGGAAAGCCTTGTACTATGTGTCATTTACAGATGGCTTTTACAAGAAAGCTTGCATATACTCTCTACAAAAATTTGAAGTTTTCAAGACATTCAAGGGTTTCAAAGCCCTTTTGGAGAGCCATAAGAAGAAGAGTAAGGTCCTATTTTCGACAATGAGGGCTAATTTTGTTCGAAGAAATTCAAAGAATTCTATAAACATTGTGGAATTGAAAGACAAAAGACAACTCCATACACACCTCAACAAAATGGGGTTGTGAAGTGGATAAACAAGACGTTGACAAATATACCCTTGAGTATGTTGAGTAGTGTACACTTAGAGCAAAAAATTTGGAATGAAGCAATGATTTTGTTGAATTGTTTGCCATCATCAATGTTACAGGATACGACTCCTTAGGAATCTTGGGCTAGTAAGAAACCATCCCTAAAACACATGAGAATTTTTTCGTTGTGATCCATATGTTTATATTTCAAAGGAAAAGAAAACAAAGCTCAATTAGAAGTCTAAGAAGGCATTTTCATTGGATATAGAAATAGTGTTAAGGGGTATAGACCATGAAATCCTAGGACAGACAAGGCAGTCTAGAGGTGGAATATGATCTATAGCCAAAATGTGATCTTCTAAGTATTAAAGAGGATTCCCATGTGTAAGGGTGTGCGTAGTGGAAAAGTTTAGGAATATAGAATGAAGTGGCTGAAAAAGAGTCAAAAAAAAGGCACAAGTTAACTTCGAGTCTAAAGACCTAATATTTGAATATGAAGTTGCTACTAAACGATGGATTTGTGCTCCCTTTATGCAATGTGATCAATGAGTGCAGGAGTGTTGGTAATGTTTCAACTTTGCATACAGATGCGCAAGGCATTTGTGCAATGGTTAGTGGTGCACATGTTTGCACAACACTATCGCCTATGTAGGACTTTACAATGTGGATAGAAACTCTATGCACATCTTTTTGTCATATGTTGGATTATGCACAACTCTATCCATGCAATGTGAGTTGCATCATGGTGTGCAGTACTATTGCACAACATTGAAATGCAACAATGGGTTGTCAATACTTGTCTAACTAGTCCTCTCGATTGGAGGTATAAAAGTGTGTTTATAATAAACTGACACAATTGGTGGAAGAATATTATGAATGACGACTTGGCTCATGATTAGAGAGAATCTCGAGATTCTTTGTTTTATAAAGTTGTTAGTTGTTTAAAAGCATACAACTACTTTATAATATAGCAAATTCTTAGGAGTAATTCACGGAAATGGTTGTAACAATTCACATGGTTGTTATAAGACATTGTTGTATAGCGAAGCGCATTAACGAAGGGCGATGACCAATATCGCATGTATTGTAGTTGTACTTTGTAAGTGCACAAACTACTGAATGTTATTACAATTCTTTGAAGGTTGATTATTGTATTTGTAAGTTGGGTTAAAGGTTAAGGAAATAATACAAGGTTAATGTGTTGGATATTTCAACTCGAAAGGGATTTTCCCATATGAATCATTTGTCCATATCTTGTGTGCCTTTTCTAAATTGAATAGATTACGATTAAGTGAAATTGTCCTCGTGTTTTACTTATGTAAAGACCCCAAAATCCCAACATGTGTTTAAGTTTGAGTGGCTAAACAAAAGGTACATGATGTTTTTTTGGTGGGTAATGAATGGCTACAACCATCCCTTGGCTCGAATGTGACTCAACCTTAGTAAGCCCAAATAATACTTAATATTATTGAGCAAACTATAATGTTATTTCCAATTTAATTTAACAAGTTGAGATTTGAAATTGTCATAACCTAAAAACTATACTACAAAGATGACTAAAACAATTAAAACAGCAAAGTTAGTTTGTATTCTATTTTTAAATCAATTGAAGAATTACGTTATTTTCAATAATTCTAAATGCAATTGAAATGTTACTACTTGAAATAAAGTAAACAAGTTGTACAAAATTAATCAATAAAATTATGATATTATATTATATCATAAATAATATGCATATAAATAATCTAATCTATGATATGAGAATTTTGGAGTCATAGAAGCAATTCAAAGACTTGCAGATTAGGCATATTGTTTAGAAACTTTGTTGTAAGGGGAGCTATTTGTATTTTTTAGCCTTAAAGTATAACAAATCAAAATAAGGGCCATCTCTGGCTACTACTTTTGTGCCCTCTCATGTCACACTTTTGGGCCGAGTGAAAGCATTCACCTTCCCCTCCGAGGAGGCCCCACTCAGATCCCAGCGGATCAACAGACCAACCCAACATTTAGAACTGCTGTCTCAAATGAAAGTAATCAGATTTGTGATGATAACCTGCTCAAATTTATCCAACATCAGAACAATCATTATACTCTCATACTGTTCCAAAAAAGAAATGGTTGCTACCAAAAACTCAGAACTCTCTTAGGGTAAAATTCACCTTGGATGAGATGGAAAACAGTCTGGATGCTAAAGGAGAAATCCATTATTTGCAGGTTCGTGGGTGCTCTCCCTAGATTCAAGATTCTTCGATCTTGGGTTCAAAATAATTGCAACCGGCTGGATCAGTTGACGTTTTCATATGCCAAAGGCCTATTATATCATCTCCTCAAAATGGCAACAAGATCGGGTCTTTTCATGAAATCATGGTCACCTTCAACCCAATTGTGGGTCTACCAAGTACTGCCATGGTTTGGTTTAGGCTTCCCCTCTTCCCAAAGTGGACACTAACATAAATCATTGCTCAAACAAAGGCGGTGTCATTGGAGAGTATATTAGAGCACCTGATTTCACCAAACATTCAGGGGTCCTAAACTATGCTGGGATCTGTGAAATACTTATGGAGAAGCCATTAACAGATTGCTTAAAATGGAAGGGATTGAGTGGGAGCAACCAATAGAATGTGAAAAAAAATTCTTTCACTGCAGGATCTGCCATGAACATGGCCATTTGGTATCTCAATAAGAGCAGGAAAAAATGCCACCTGCAAAATATCATGAGCGAACCAACAAGTAAATACATAAAGTACTACAGGTGAGGTACCCCAAATAATGGTACAAAATTAACCCCTGCACAGTCCTAGGATAGGACCAAACAATGAGAAACAAAATGAAATTAACTTCCAGCAGGCGTATGCAAAGGGTTAGCCCAACAGGTTAGCTTTTCAAACCCCTTTGAAGCTCTTGCTGAACCAGAAAAAGGAAAAAATGAAAGATGTTTAGGGTAGTAAAGACTATGTTACCAGGTACACCCCTGGAGGCCTTGGGTATGGCTACAGTACATGCCAGGTACGGGTCTGGTACCCCACGGGTGCACCCAGACGTAGCTGGGTACGTCCAACGACGTACCCAGGTACATCTGGCAATACCCAGAGCAAACCCGCAGCAAAACAGCAATTTAAAAAAAAAATCATCCTTTTGGTCAAAAAAAGGTCGACTTTGTCATCAGATGCATCAATTGGTAAGGATGAATGTCATTCCTTATTTCAAATGAATGTGAAAATTGACAAATGATAGCAAGAATTTTCCCAACGAATCTGCTGTAATTGAATGGTCTCTAACCATGTAAGATATTTTTCAACCACTTTGTGGTACTTCAATGAACAAAAGGAGTTGTTTAGACCATAATCAGTTTCAGTAGAATGAAAGCAACGCACCACTAAGAGACAAGTGTTCAGATTTCATAAGAATTCCTACGCAGTGAGTGGTGTACAACCTGCCGGGCATAAAGAGCAACCACTGCTTATATCTTCTTCCCAAGGAGAATGGGTAATGCAATTCAAAACTATCAATGTATTTCATAAGACTGAACCTCTCTCAGCCTCTGATAAAATCTGCTTTGGATTATGCTTGGGAAGATGTATATACCATTTTCCAAAGCTCCTATTGGCATAGGCAGGGTGAATTTGTATATCAGAATTATGATATTATCAGCATTTTTGTGGCTATTTCACTTATTTTGTTTACTCTATGCATGTATATGGTAATTTTGTTTATTTAGCTATATTTTTAAATGTTTTTAAAGTTTTATATATTTTGTACGGCCGTACCCAAGTTCCATACCCGGGATCCCCAACAAAAATGTTGTAGCAGCATACCGGATCCCCATACCCATACCCAAATCGTACCACATACTGGCTACCTAGAGTAAAGACATCAACACATCTTTAACAACACCTCAAGCCCAAAATGTAGCAACCCTAGCAAAGTAACAAGACAGCAAAGGAAATACACAAGTTCTTTGCAGCTAGAGGCAAACAGGACAGCAAAGGAAATACACAAGTTCTTTGCAGCTATAGGCACCTCAAAACCAAAATCCAAATCTGGAACTGCTAGAGCCAAACCTAGAGAAGGGAGAGATTACATGGAGACAGTTTTCATGATACCTACTTCACCCAAAAGACAGAAAACAACAGTAGAAACCAGGACACACCTCTTACAACGCTGCAAGAGTTTCAAGGATGATTAATCCCAGAACTGGAAAACTGCGGAACTTGTTATTGATGATCATAAGCTAAATCTGGCAGTCATGATGATTGGGTATATCTGGAAATGTAGCCTGCTGATAATTAGTTTCTCTGTTTTCTTGAAGGTTGTTAAAACTGCAATTGTCTTTTGGAAGTTGTCCATCTTTTTGCAGTTCTAGTTGCATAAGACAGATGATTTGTAGTTTGTCCTGTTGTTTTTGTTTCTTTTATCAATAAATTTTGAACTTTATCAAAAAGAAGGCTACCTTTGCTCAAAAAAACAATTTTTAGCAACAAATTTCACTAATATTGATTTGACATCAACTTCATGAAGATAATGTACATTTCGGAGCCTACAACATATAATGTATCTTTGAAAAATGCAAGCATATGGCATAATTGATGTACTCCTGAATTCTTTCCCTGCCACGAAGAGGTTAAAAAGACTAGACTCTTGAAAGGGAAAAACAACATACAAAGGGTTATTTACAATTCAAAGATTAATGAGGCACTATGATTTTGTTACAGTATGGATTTAATGTCGATTCAAGTGGGATAATATCCAAAACTGCCTCTCACCTTAAAGTTCTGCATCATGAAATTCTATCTAGCCAACTACCATTGCACTTCAAATTCAATAAGCAAAATAAATTTTTACATGAATGGAGAATCTAAAATGACTAGCATGAGGAAAGGATGGGTAAACAAATGAAGGTATTCCAGTCCCTGCCTTGACAACATGAGCAACAAAATGTCAAGGTTAGAATATAAATAATTCAATGAAAAAATTAACACCATTAAATTATTCAAGGCCTTGTTATTTAAGATCCTCAGAAAGCATAGAAAAAGCTGATTTGAGCATGCTTGGAAGTTTGTCCCTCAACCCATCAGCAATGCTCTTCAGACCATGCGGAAAGGCTGAGGCACCTTTAGCATTCTGATATTTTACCTGACCTACTTTAATTTGCATTTCTAAATATATTTTCAGAGCATCATATAAAGCTTCCATAGAACAAAAAGTGGGATGTACATGCATGAATTGAAATACCATTGTCCCTGCCAGAAAATAATGCTTTCCCCTTGTGAGTTCTGCTATAAAATAAGGGAACACAACATCGCAGGACAAAAGAGATTCATTTTCGTATGTGTTCGAAATGGAAGTGTGGTCCTGCTTTCTTTGTATGCATATTTGGTTTTCTTGCATCAAGCGTGCCAGTTGCCCCAGCAAAGCACACATATACGAGAAGATAGTAATAAATTTAGGGTTACTGGCAATGGATGGCAAAATGCCCACATATAAAATGAGAGCTAACAGTCCTGAATCCATAAAACCATCTGATTTGTTGTTGCTATCACTAGAATCACTCTCTCGTCCATTTTTGTCAAATGTGCCGGTCTCTTTCAGTTTATCAACAAACATCTCCAATGTTTCAAACCAAAGAGAATCATATGGAAGTAACAAGGCACTTTTCAGTGCCATGGCAGGCTGTAACCTAGCCAACTTTGCAGTTAGCCTATGCGCCTCATCCTCAGTGAGCAACACTATAGCTTTGTTTGAGCATGCTTCATCAAGCAGATGTAAAACATCTTCCAGTAGGCTCTGCTCAAAGAGTTTCTCAAGGACTATCTCCCAACACATATGATATGGGTGAACTAAGAAAACTTTATTTAGATTGTTATTTGTCTCTCCTTTTAGATCTTCAAGTGCTTCCCATCCATCATCCCACTCTACTTCTTCATTCCAATTTTCTTGTTCATATGTTCTTTTCTTTGAGTCTTCTGTCTGTTTATTTCCAGATATTTCTTTGGCATTTTCAAACAAGCATTCCCACTCTCTCAGAAGAGATATTAAAGTTAATACATGTTGTTTAGAAACAGCATTCACAGCTAATGTACGAAATAAAGATACTGATGAATCAACACTTACAAGATCCTTTCCATTTACTTCTACACCCACCCAGAAATTGGATAACAACTCTTTTGACTTGAGTGCAACCAAAGTATTTCTCAAAGTATTGCCATTTGATTGGTTTTCTTTCCCAGAAAGATTCTCAACATCCGTGTATTGAAAGGCATCCCACCCATGCCAGGGTAATAAAGTGTTGTGCTGTGCACCAGAAGGATGCATATGGCCTCTTCCAGTAATACACTGCATAACTTCCAACAAATAAACTCGAACTTGATTAGGTAGATGTAAATCTTCAGCAGATGCAGTTAACTTGGACCAAATTGCACGTCTAATTCTTTCTAAAATAACAAAATATTGCTGCGCTGGGTCAAAGGTTTTGACCTTACCATCCTCATAATCAATACCAGCCAGTGATGACAATACCTTGCACAGGTTTCTAGAGCTGATCTTAATTTCAATCACTGAATCAGAGATCTCGCTACATATATCACGCAATGCAAAATGAATAGCATTCATGTATCCCTCCTGGATGTCTTGAAGTATATCCTCATCCTTACTTCCAATGGATGCCAACCTTTCCCCGGAATCATGTACATATTTTTTATGACTAATATAACTCTCTGGGTCTATGCTACTATTTGAGATTAATATTGGTCTGCCCTGAAAGCAAATGTGGGCAATTGTCCTGAAGGAGCAGCCTGAGGTAATCATTGTTTTTATGAAATTCAAGAGCACATTTTTTAGACCAGTCATAGTTTCTCCATCCCCAACACCTAATAAAAGCTCCGGATCCAATCTTTCTTTTATATGCACATAGCAAGAAGAGAAAATTTTATATAAGAAAGCAAGCCGGTGCTCATTAGAAGTATCAAGGGCGGGGAACACAGTTGAGCAAAGCACTTTCAGAAGCTCTGCTGCATGCTCCAATAGTTCATCCCAGTGCTCTGAAATTTCTTCTTCAATATCTTCATTTGTCCATATTTCTGAAATAAGTAGAGAACTTAAATGTCGTATAAGCACCTGGATGGAGCAAAAATTAAGAAATTAATACGGCAATATATCATCCTGGACATGTCAAGCATGTGCAAAGGAAGAAATAAGTGCAAAAATCTTATCTAAAGTATTGCAGCCAAACTCTAAATTAGATATACACCACCAAAAGCATATAGACATTTGATACCTCGGATCTGTCAACTCCGTACATGTTTGCTAGCATTAATCCCTTTGAAAGAATGCTCTTTTTCTCCATCTTGACGGACTCAATTAAACAAAAAACTGTTTTCTGTATATACCCTGTATCCCCTGACAAAAACCTTCTTGTTTCCACCCCAGGAATCATTTGCTCCAAAACTCTGGCCTGCTGAGCCAATCTTTGTTGTTCTGCAATTCCTGATCTCCACTCTTTCCAGAAGGTTGTCTCTATCTCTTCCTTTTCATCCATGCACTCTGAACCATACAATTTTTTTAGCTTCAGGGTAAGAAGACGAAAGTGTATAAAACCTTAATTGAATAAATATCCCAATTATCCGTCCAGCATAGAACTACTGAAAAAGTGAAAAAAAATAGCTGACCAAATTAATTTAGTTTATGCTAAACTGTGATCCAAACTGAATCAGTTGAAATGTAAAATCACTGTCATGTATGTTGTGTAAGGTTGGTACGAATCTTAAGAGCATCAAATTTCATGTAATGTAATTTTCTAGGCTTGTGATTAGCTAAGGCATTTATGTGTAAGTGTTTAAAATATTGTACAGAGGTAATCAATTAAGAGAAGAGACCTATGGACAATCTTTCTAAACAATATTGTTTGTGATCAAGGAGACTTGGCAAAGCTCTCTGAAGAATCAGTTTTATCTCTTAAAATTACAGAGACTTGGCAAAGCTCTCTGAAGAATCAGTTTTATCTCTTAAAATTACAGAGATAAGTTCATCCCGGAACAAGCTCATCACATGTTAGTACTAGAACGAACTTGTCCCAGAAACAAGCATCAACTATGAACTAATTTGTCCCAGGCCAGGCTCATTCCATACAGGTTCATCCTTGTCCGAATTCTTCTGAATGAAACAGAAGAAAACAAACCAACCACGTTTGAATGTGGATCGGTTGAGATACTGTCCGTTTGGTTACTTGGTTCATTGGAGTCTTCTGTGTCGCACTTTAGATGTGTACTAGCAAAAAGAGAGCCAAAGATAAAGATGAATAGTCATTTCACACATTCGGAGATTTAGAGTTCAGTTGCAGAGCTGATAGGAAGATGAAGACATCAAGAACAAAGTGACGGAGATGCAGAACGAGGGAGATGGGTGTTTGGTCATATGCAAACTTGTAACCTTGCATTTCTTGTTAACATCGGATAGGAGACACGACCCCACTTGTGGTAGTTTTCCTCCAGGGTAAATATGTGTGTTTACTTTTGTGTGTGTTGGTACCGATTTCCACTCCATGTTGATCATTCACTTTTCCATTATTCTCGTAATTCATGCAATATGGCCACTCTTTGATCTATTATGCATAGATATAATACTAATTCTATATAAATCAGTCATAAGACTAGATAAGGTCCGTGTTAATAAATTAAATTGATCCAGCTAAAGCTACTTATGGATCAAATTGTGTTCTGGTAAATTGCGAGTAGTACTTTTCTTTTTCAAACAAATATTTAGCAATATTGATGAAAATAAGCCTCCTTTCAAGACTGTTGCACAGATTTTAGAAAATGGTGAAGCTTCAATTCAAATAAAACAAGAAAGAATTCCAAAATTATGAGGCCAACAAGCATTGATAGAGGACGGCTGGTCGTTTATTTGTAATCAATGTCAATCACATACAATGACTAGAAAAGTACAGCCATGTTTGGTTACCAGTATGGATACAATGAATGGAAAATCTGTGTTATAGCATAACAGCAGAAATACTTTGTAGGACTAATGATAGAAAATCACGAACTTCTTAGTAGCTCCTCTACAAAAATTGAAGTGCTTGGACACCCATCTCACCCGTATGACTGAACAAACTAGAATACTCAATGAAATTCATTCTTGCTTACAGGGTGATTGCCTACTATTCAAGCCATGGCATAATTGTAGTGACAACACACTCATTTTGTAGCCAAGCTAGATGAATTTCAGTAGAGAGCTCGATGCAAAGAATAAAATGATGTTTGAAAAACCTACAATAATATTATGAAGTGCAACCAGGAGATGCGTCTCCAAGAACCCAGGACACATCTCGAAGATGAAGACGTGTCTCTGTACTAAATATTGGTATAAAGACATCTCCCGATTCTAGAAGACTTTGTTTTGGGTCTCCCTTGCAGTCTCCTGACTCGAATGGCATTCGCCTGTCAGAAAATGAGATAGAACAGAAAAACAAAACAGGTCAAAGTGACCCCTATCACTACTAGCCAACCCTAATCGACTAATCCCCATTCCCTAATTTCATTTGTGTGCTCTAAAAAAAGTATTTTGTATGCATTCTATCTTTTTTTAAGTCAGTTACACATTGTTTACTAATTTTTTTATTTTGTAAATATACATATATATTTGAATTTTTTTAATTTCTGCTGTCTTCCATAAGTACCCATTTTTTTCGGAAAATTGCATCTCTGTTCCAGTACCGTCCCCATCCTGGTCTCCTCGTGACTGATATTATATTGAAACATTCATCAAATGAATGTTTTTATTAGGTAAATGAGCATATTAATTACTAGGGATAAGTGCCCCCCTCCCACAGTGCAATATTCCTTAGCTAAAAATACAACTCACTCCTCACACTTCCACCAAATTGCAGAAATATTATGTGGACTCCTCAGCATTTCATACCATTTCATATTGTCGTGGCATCTGGACTGACATCACAGGGCACACCTGATAGGTTTGAACCTAGGTCATTGTGGAAATAAGAGCCCCACCTTCACGTTAGATCACAACCAAATGTAGAAGCATCAATAAATGTTTAGTGAGACAGAAACTGGAATAAAAACTGGAAAAACTTTTCCTGACCCAAGATTGAGGCAGCATTCATAACTTTTTTTCATCATAAAATCCTAACTCAAGATACAATAATGCGGAAGGGATGGAATGGCCCTTCTCAATGTGTATCCTATTGTCAAGATGAGGAAAACATCGAACACCTAATCCCACAAAGCTTAAGGACTAAAAGGTTATTAGAGTGCATGCAACAATTATCATCAATCATAGACTACGTATATCATAGTTACCATGTTCGAAAAATTCGGGTTGTTCAGATGGGGGTAAAAGTTTGGAAGTTCGGTATTTTGCAAAAAGTTCGGTTCGGTTTGGAATTTTTTTTTTTATAAAATACATAAAAATATAATAATTATCTATATTTGTTAAAAAACCAATTATACATAAAAATAAATACATATAAAAAAATATGAAAAAGATACATGCATAACAAAATACAATAACATGTCAAACTTCATACATATAAAATATAGTGATGAAAATTATCCATAAAATAATATGTTTATAGTAGATTACACTAAAATACATACTTTATGAATCAGAAATAAATTATACATCCTTTATAAATAATAAATTAATAATAGAAACTTATAATAAAACGAGCTAAAATAATATAAAAATTAAATTAACCTTTTAAAACTAAACCAAATCTAACTAAATCTTAAATTTGAATACTTTATAAATAATAAATAAATTATACATAGTACATACTTTCTAAATAATAAATTAATAATGAACATTTATAATGAATAATTAAAGTAACCTTTTAAAACTAAATATAATCTAAACAAAATCTAATTATATACATACATAATAAATAATAAATTTATAATAAAAACTTTTAATGAAACGAGCTAAAATAATAAAAAAAAAAATTAAACTAACCTTTTACAACTAAACATAAACTAAATAAAATCATGATAAAATCTTACTTTACAAGACAAACATACGGGAATGACTACATTAAGTCTTACCCTAGCTCTAGCTTTCAAAATTAGCGGCGGTGGATTAGAAACAGACTGGTCAGAATGGTGTTCGATAACCTAGCGAAACTAAAAAAACGTGATGTGAAACTCAATATGGCCCGGTCAAGATGAAAACAGCTTAATGAATTTCAAGTTTGCAGTGAAGATGGAGGACTGAGGACGTGTTACAGTTTCCCAGATTGACACGATTTGCAGAAGTTTTTCGCAGCGCAGCTTGAAGGGTTTTGAATGCACAGCATGACAGCAGTTTGCTGTAATCACGTTTTAGGTTTTTGTATTAATTTTTAAGCAATTTTAATATTTTTTTATTCCAAAAAAATAAAATAGAAGATTGGAAATGGTTCAAACTTGAACGCACAAATTCGTTTTCAATGAAAAGTTCGGTCTGAACAATTTTTTGACCATATTCGTACGAATATGGTAACTCTGACGTATATAATACATTCAAAGAACTAGACATAAACTAGAAAGACAAACAGTTTCGTATTATTTCCCTAAACCATTTGTGAAGCGTGAAAATAGCCATTGTATGCTAAACTCATGCATGTAATGTAATCCATATTATTTTAGGGACAAATAAACGAATTATTGAATCTCATCTGGACCAATCTGCACCAAACAAATGGAGGCGAGAAAAATCACCATAAATCATAAAGAAGTCACATTGTTACAAACATAACAGTAAACCCACAAATATTATATGCCCAACATAGCAGTACACCCTTGAATTAGTTGAAAACCACCACTGTCAAGATACATCAAGCTCAATTCTGACAAACTTCCAGGAAAAATCATGGGCAGGCAAGAAGAGTTGATCTAGGTCCCAGGAGACCCGGTGGACAACACTCTAAATGCAAATCTAGGTGTTATATGTGGAAAATGTATTATGTGAAATGATAGCGATCAAGCTATGTATCAAAGTGCTTATGCAACAGAGAAGAATGCTAAGGAAACAAAGGACAATAAATGTAGAACTCTAATGCGAAGTTATATTATGCAAAGTCCTGTACAAGATCTGAGAGGTCGGATGTAGGATGTCTATGTAATCCTGAGTCTAGTCTATCTCCAACTTATCACTATCTTACAAGGGTAGAAGAAATCCTTAATATACAATCAACGAAAATGACACGTTCCTCTCACAGTTACAACTGATTAGTAATTATCACCTCCTGCTAGCATTACACGGAACTGCACTGTACAGTACCGACACTGCAGAGTTGCAGAACTGGCAATACCGCACTGAGTTAAGATCTTGCATAAGGCACATGTGGCGTGCAGTATGATGCTGAATCTACTGGTGAAGTGAGATTCTGATGCAGAGTAAAGTTGTGGTGCTACGAGCCGATTGAAGATCTTAGAATGCCAAGGAGTTCCAACCCTGTGGCATGCATATGAGTGCACACTGTGATACTGATTCCAGTGATGAAGTCAGAACACGATGCAAAGCAATGCCGAGATGCAGTGAATTACTGTGAGTACCAGACCATCCTGGATCAGGAGTTAGTCGTGTGTGCCTTTATTTGGCCAACAATTATTAAATTGAACTAGTCGGTGCCATCTGTGGTCACCAAATCCTCATTCTGCTCCAGATCAGCCACAGAATCATGGAAATTCACTTTCATGTCACCATCAATCTCCTCAGATAGAGATGTAAGTCTGGCAATACTCACTGGCACCTATCATTATCAGAAACCTATCATTATCTAGTCAAATAAGTTAATGATATCTTGTTCAAAAATGTGCCTCAGAATTTGAATAAAATCGTAGACTTTATAATCAACCAAGGACTCGAATGTTACCACGTTAGACTATCTAGCATGTCACTTAACTTTGTCCCATCCTTCAAAAATATTTCGGTTTGGCATTCACCAAGGATAGATATCATGCATCAACAATCCATAAGCACAGCTAAAGAATTAGTATAATTTTATGTTGAAAACTTAACAGTACTGAAAACATGAATGTAAACAATATGAACAACAAATAAAAGCACGAAAACCACAAAGATACAAGAGATTTTGGTCTGTAAAACCCCACGGCAAAGAAAAACTAGTTGGAAGTGGAAATTGCCCAACTTCCTATCTTCTAATGGCCAAAGATGGATTACAAAGAGTAATAGAAGTACAACAATCCTGCTATCTTGCTCACTCATCTTCTCCCTATGTTCCTTCAATCTAATCCTTTACCCTACAACCAATTGAACACCAACTCTAATCACCGATGATCTCTCTGCATTCATGTCTCTTATTTATCTTGTTGGGAGATGACCTTTCATGCACTAAAGTATCCCAACCTCCTGAGAATTAAAGAGACATTGTTTTCCACTGTTATTGGACCTATGTGGTCACAATAGGTAAAACTGCCGGATTGTGCAGACCAACTGTTTCAAAACCACCACAGTGGTTACACAACTGCTGCTCTGCAGATACTAGCAATTGTATAACTGCCGCTCTGCAAGAAGCGATGGTTTTGTGACTTACCAAGAAATCCTCCTTTTCGAGCCCTACTGCTAACTGAAACAAGATGTTTTTTGATTGGATGATGAAGATGACTGGTTTTCCTAATACTTATGGATCAAACCTCCCTTTTGGAAGGTTTTTGGTCCCACAGAAACCTCCTAATTTCTCCTTGGCGTACCATCTTGCTTGCCTTAAGGCTACCAAGATTACTTTGGTCCCCTACAAGGCTTTATGAGCTCCTCGCGAGGCTTAACACATCCAGACAAAGTCTTCTATAGATGTTTGTAATTAATATTCTTCTTCTCATCCGACATGCATAGCTAGAATACATGCAAGTTCTCACAATTCACTAAAGATGGTGAATGGGCCCATACCTCAGAGGTTTGAGCTTCCTAACTTGTCCTCGAAGTCTTCCCTTGCTCCAGTACAGTCATACCTTATCTCCCACTTAGTGTGTATGCTCCTTGCATTGTTGGTCATGCCTAGCCATGTAGTAAGCTGACTTCTCCAATTATTCTCACTTTAAGATGGATTTTCCTGATCCTCTCAATGAGCTTTGCTGTAGTCTTGCCAATCCACTACTTGTCCCATTGCAACATCAAGTGGATTAGTAAGTAACCAAAACATGCTTCAAAAGGTGACTCGTTTGCAGATGTGTGTACTGTCCTGCTTTGAGTGTTGGATATATGCCAAAAACTCATACCAGGTTCTTCGATACTTCTGGATGTAACCTTTTATCAGTTGTACCAAAGACCCAATTAGAATTCCTGTTTTCCCGTCGATTTTAGGATGGAGTGTTGTGCTTCTTTGGAGTTTGGTGTCCATCTTAAACCACAAGCTAGTCCAAACTTTCCCCAGTAATCTGGAAACTCTATCTGAAAAAATGGACTTAAGC
Organism: Taxus chinensis; assembly: GCA_019776745.2. Lineage (NCBI taxonomy): Eukaryota > Viridiplantae > Streptophyta > Pinopsida > Cupressales > Taxaceae > Taxus > Taxus chinensis. Next base: position 106,712,751 of record CM034150.1, on the reverse strand, counting down.
AACCCAAAAGGCACCCAAATATTAGAAAAGAAAATATCAGCTGTGTCATGCCCTTTTGTCATCTTTTTACATGCAATCAAAACACACATTTTGCAGAATCTATCCACAATAGCATGTAGATAGTCATGGCCATGCTTAGACATTAGTAATCCTCGTACAAAATCCATAGAGATGCTCTCCCATGGCGTATGCCTAGCCTTCTACTTGGCTTGAGACTTGTCCAATTATTCTCACTTTAAGATGGATTTGCCTGATCCTCTCGATGAACTTTGCTACTCCAGTCACTTATAAATCTTGTCCGCCCACTACTTATTGTTGACTGATGTTGGTTAGTAGGTAAGTAACCCAAACATGCTTCAAAAGGTGACTTGTTTGTAGATGTATGAGTGTTGGATATATGCCAAGGACGAATCCCCAATCCTTGAATACCTGTTGTTGTAACCTCTTATCAGTTGTACCAAAGTCCCATTTAGAACTTTTGTTTGGCCATCAATTTGAGGATGGAATGTTGTGCTTATTTGGAGTTTGGAGTCCATCTTATACCACAAGGTGGTCCAAAATTTCCTCAATAATTTGGAAACTCTACCTGAAACAATGGACTTAAGCAACCCAAAATGCACCCACATATTAGAAAAGAATTAGAAAAGATCAGTTGCTTCATGCCCTTTCGTTGTCGTTTTACATGCAATCAAAATAAACATATTGCAGAATCCATCCACAATAACATATAGATAGTCATGGCCATGCTTAAACATCGGTAATCTTCATACAAAATCCATAGAGATGCTCTCCCATGGTCTAGTAGGTACCTGTTGAGGCATGTACAATCCTTCTTTCCTAACCTTAGGCTTGCTTGTACAACAAAGTTTACATCCTCTAATGAATCTAAATACTACCTGCATATTGGGCCAATACACACCTTTGCAAGCAAGCCATGCTCTCACCAACACCAAAATGACCCGATACTTTGCAAGTATTTGCTGCCCTAATCAATAGAAGTCTCTTCCCCTTTGGCCCACATGGTTTATCCTAATTGTAAACTAGCCAAGGTAGCATCCATGTTTGCCTGCATTATCAACTTTCTTAACCTACAGTTACTGCAATGTTTCCTTAGAATCTACATCTTGTGCATAAGTTTCTCCATAATCCTCTTTAGTGAAAAGCTCAAGTTGTGAAACTGTTGCCAAAGCTGAAACTTGTTTTGCTATTGATGGCCTAAATAGCATACTTCTACAACATTTGTGCATCTTTTCTTGTACTTGTTCACAAATGAAACTTTTGAAGAAATGCCATCCATTTTTAGTGTCTTGATTGCTGCATTTACTGTGTTTGCAAATATTGAAAAGGTTAATAATTTCATTACCCAACAAATAATGTTTCGTTTTTTATAGCTTGAGATAGTGTGTGTATTTCATTATCATAAATAGGATATCCTATTACTGCTAAAGTAAATAACTCTAAATGATAACAAACTAGCTTACCTCCTTGTGACAAGAATGCCCCCGTAGCATACTTGCATCCGTTTCATTAACATAAATAGGATATCCTCTTACTGCTAAAGTAAATAAGTCTAAATGATAACAAACTAGCTTACCTCCTTGTGACAAGAATGCCCCCATGGCATACTTGCATCCGTTTCAACTTTGAATGGTTGTTGTAAATTAGGAAGAGAAAGCACTGGTGCATGCCTGGTTTTATATTTCAATGAACAGAAAACACTGTCATGTTCTTTACCCCAATGAAAACTCCTACCACTTGCTGAAACCATATGTAGAGGTGCAGCCATGTTGGAAAAAGTTGGAATAAACTTCTTCATGTACTGTACTTCAACAAAAATTATTGTCCCAGCGGTATTCTTAGCCAAGGGCCAATTAGTGATAATCTCAACCCTTGCACGATCCACTCTCAATTCTCCAACCAAAAGACCCAAGTAGGCTAATGATTGTTTTGCAAAATCACATTTCTTCATGTTGCATGGCAACCGCTTTTCTTTCAACATTTGCAAGACTTTTCTCAAATGAGTTAGATGTTCTTCCCATGTAGCACTGAAAACCAAAATATCATCTAAACACACTATGTATGCTATGTACCTTAGGATGTGATATTATAATGTATATGGGTTGATGGAGATGCTGACATGTGGCACACAACCCCTTAGTTATATGGGTTCACATAGGAATTAGTTATATTGGGTAATGAGTCGGCCTACATTGGGATTAGGTTAAGGGGGGTGAGTATCATTATGAGAGGGGATGTGAGGTATGAGTTGATTCTTCTACTTGGTAGAGGTATATTGGAGGTGTCCCCCTCGAAGTGGATTCCCATCTTGGGAGACAGTGGAGTTACTCCTTCCTTAAGAAGCATTGTATGGTGTTGCCCTACCTTAATGGTATTATTCTGCATATATTGATTATTTGGGCTTATTGGCTCACCCATATCTCGTGTTGTGTTATCTTTCTATAAGTTATTCATTTATTATATGCAAATATCTTATCAATGTATCTATGAAAAGTTCTAAATATAGCAAGTGCATTGCATTAACCAAAAGGAGAAACCAACCATTCATATAAACCATGTTTTGTCTTGAAGGCTATCTTCCATACATCCTCATTCATATGAACTTTGATGGTATCCAGATTTGAGATCCAACTTTGTGAAGAACTTGGCATGTTGAAGTTGGTCCAGCAAGTTATAAATCTGTGGAAGTGGATATCGATTCTTTATAGTGATCTTGTTCAAGGTTCTTTAGTCTATGCACATTCGCCAAGAGCCCTCCTTTTGTACCATCACAATGGTTGACCTGCATGGTGACATATTTGGGCAAGTAACCCCTTATTCCAACAAGTCTTGAAGAATTTTCTTTACTTCATAACTCTTTAAAAGTGATTTCATATACAAACCAGTGTTACATAAAAGAGATTCAAGCAGCAATTAAATATCATGCTCTACTTCCCCTTTTGGGGGCAAACCATTATGAGTTTCAAACACATCTTAAAAAAATTGCAGCAAACCATTCAAATCTTTCAATCCTCAGCACAATCAATCTAAGAAATTTTTAACTCTTGTTTCTTATCCTTGAAAAGAAGTAAACAAAATTAATTATTTGCTTGAACGAGTCTTTCTGCTTGGTTGGCATTTACCAAGGCAAGTTTGGGCTTGCCTTGATGTGCCTTAATGATGTAGTTGATACCATCCTTGACCAATTTGTATTTGTTAGCTCTCCTCATGAAAATAGCAACCCTAATATACAAGGACTTCAAATCACCACATCAGATGCCTCTAGACGTATTATATTTTCTTCTACATCATCAAAGTATTGTGAGTTGATACCAAATTTAAATCTGAATTTTGTAATTACCTGAATTTCCACACCCTTCTTCACCCAAACCCAACGGATATTAATGAGGATAATCATATGTTTGCAAACCTAGCTTCTTAACAACTTCATCTGAAACCAAATTGGATTGTGAATTACTATCAACAAGTGCCTTCAACTTGGCTATCTTCATCTAGATCTTGATTTGGAACAACTTGCTCATTTCTTCTCTTTCGTGTTCCTTGTTCATGTTGGTCATTGTGCAACCAAACTTCTTGTCAACATTGGAATTGTCTGATATCTCCATCTCTAATTTTTTTCTCAAAGATGGTAAGGACTTCTTGGAGTCCTCATTGGAGCAATTTTTTAGGATCAATTCATGATGTAATTTCCAACACTTGGTGGCAGTATGTCCATTGATATCACAATGGTTACAATGGTTCTCTGGATCGCTAAAATTGTGTAAAGCAATAGCATTCCTCTTACCTTTCCACTTACCCTTCTTGTAAGGCTGATTTTGCCCTTTCTTGGACTGATCTGAGAGCTGATTTTGTTTTAAAGGCTCTTCCTCTCTGTGCCTTCTCTCTTCCTCAATGTAGTACGATTGCACGAATGCTGCATCAAGGTCTTTTGGTTTGCTGGAGATGACCTGTCTCCTTAGGCTTGTGTGGAAAGCTCCCAAGTACTTGGTCCAATTGTATTCATCCTCCTAGTCCAAGTTCAGTAACATGCCTTGTCTATGGAATTTCAAGGTATAATCCTACACACTTTGACCACTTGCCTTCCTCAAATATTGCCACTTATTTTTATGATCAGCTTTATCCCCAATACAATAAAAATTCTTGCATAGCAATTCTTTGAATTCATCCCACCTAGCTACAACAAACTTTTTTTTTCTTTTGCTAGATAACTTTCCCACCAAATTAAAACATACCCTTCCATTTTGAGATATGCAAAAGAAATCTCCATTGCCTTGGTAACTTTATGCAAACTAAAAATAAACTTTCATTTGTTTCAACCATAGTTACCAGGTTTGGAAATCCGGATCCGTTCGGGAGGGAAAAAACATCCGAAAATCCGGAATTCTTGAAAAAGTTCGGAAAAATCCAGTCTGAAATATATATGAGTTGAATTTTATAAATATGAAAAATTGACAAATATAATGAAAAACTTTAATAATGTAATGTAAAATGTTATATTTTTAATATATAAGGTTGATAGTTGACAGTTTTTTCCAGAAAACTATAGAAAAAATTTTAAAAATAAATAAATAATTTCCTAAATTAGGGCCGACCCGGACCGAATTTATCTGGGTCGGATGAAAAATCTGTATCCGGCCAGATTTTGTGCAGATCCGGCCAGATTTGGTAACTATGGTTTCAACCATTTGTCTAGTATTTCAGCATTTACTTGTCCTTCAAAACTTCTAATTTCAATCTTGGTTTCAACTTCGAAAGAAGTGTATTATGATGATTTTACCTTAGCTTTACATTTGTGTTTTGGAGGCTGCTCATGCTCATCCATGGGCTTTGCTTCCTTGTGGGATTCTTCTTCTCCTATGCCAAACTTGGTGAGAGCAGGAACCTTGCCGATGGATTCTTGGTTCCTATACACGAGTTCTTGCTGACTGGTGATGGTATATTAGGGCTTCGTAACTATGTTCATGCATTATTCTAATGCTGCAGACCCTCTTGGAAAGATCCTTTTCACCTTATTTTGCCAATTCTACCACCTTTTGATTCCATGTTCTCGTAGATAGCTCGAGATCATAGGGTAGCAATTGTCTCTCTTGTTATGTTGTCATTGTCATACAAATCACTCAATACTTTCCACGATTTCCAAAGTTCAAATCAGCATTGATACCAAAATGATCTGTAAACCCTTAAAATTCTTACTCACTAAATTCACAAAATCAAAATATGTTGCTCTACTTGGAACTTAATTCAAGATGACAGTTGTAAAACCTTAATGAAGGTTAGAATGTAAACAATAAGAACAAACAAACTCATGAAAAAAGCAAACACGAGATTTTGGTCCGGAGAACCGCAAGATGGGGAAAAACTAGTTGGAAGTGGCAATAGCCCAACTTCTTATCTCCTTATGGCCAAAGATGGATTACAATGAGCAATAGAACCAAGTACAACATTCCTACTATCTTGCTCACTTAGTTTTTCCCTTTGTTCCTTCAATCTAATCCTTTTTCCTACAACCAACCGAACACCAACTTTGATCACTAATAATCTCTTTGCATGTGTGCTTCTTATTTATCCTCCTGGTAGATGACCTTTTGTGCAGTCAAGGATCCTAGCTTCCTGAGAATTGAAGACTTTTTTTTTGCCATTATTGGACCTATGCAGTTATAGCGGGAAAAGCCGCTAGTTTGTGCAAAGCGCTCTACACATAATGGTGGTTACAAAACCATTGCAATTGTTACACAATCATCGTTCTACATGAAGTGTCGGTTTCACAACTTGCCAAGAAATACTCCTTTTGGAGCTCTGCTATTAAAATCTGACTTGTTTTGGTTGGATAATGATGTGGATGGGTTTCCTAATCCTTATGGATAATTTTTGGTTGGTAAATTGCTTCCTTGCATTGAAAATATTTATCTAGATGCCATGAATAAGGGGTATATACTGGCAATTGCACATGAGTTGCAAACTACGTTGGAAGGGATGTCTGTGCATAATGATGTGTGTGTAACTCAATCCCATGCAATCATCAAGAGATGCATTCTCCACCATCTCCAACAATTAGATTGATTGTAAGCCCTTCTCTCACATTTCCTTTTGGCGGAGCATTTTTTCATCTCCTTTAGGGTATCTCTCCTTTTTCTTTTCCCTTTTCTCCGCCTCCCCCAACTTAGCATCCTTGATATGAATTTTTTTTTCAAGAAGATGCAAATAAAACCTGGTCCCTTCTATATCACTGCAGGTCTGACACAGTGCACCTTGTTATAGTTCCAACCTATGTCTACAAATTGCCTTACATAGCATTACCAATAATCTCTACAAGAACATTTTAGGCCACTTACCAATACATGTAACAAAAATAGATTTCCATTATGCTTTCATCATTTCCTGGTTGTCCACGCACTACTCTAAATCTTCCACTTTGGCACAAGCTAGGAAGATAGAAGCAAAGGTTGTGGAGGGTGGCTTTCAGCCTGCCAATTGCATTAGCTTGAAGGTTCCAAGGCATTTCAACAAAACCATTTTGTGCATATCCTCCACTCATTGAAGTCCTGGACCACATTTGTAAGTTTCAGAGTATGCAAAGGTGAACTAATTAGGTTTGACACCTGTTTGTTGCATTTGGTTTCAAACATCCTATTTCAGCACAGGCGGGGAGTATGCTAGCAAAGGTGAACCAGTCAGGGTGGATACATATTGTTGCATTCAGCAAAACAATGTCACCACTTCGTGATGATGCTTTGCTTGTTGAAGATGTGGCATTCCAAAAATGACATTTGGTGGAGGCATTTCTTTAAATATCCATAAAGCCTTGTCAAGATTACTATTTTGTGTGTATAATGTAATCACCGCATTCCAATAGGCCATATTTATTTGAAGCATTTTGTCAAATAGTTGACATGCCTTGTATATGCTTCCACATTTTGCATACATGTCTACCAGGACAATAGAAACTACAACAATTGAAAAAGAAAAACCTTTTCATTATGCTTTCATGGATATGCATACCCTGTTCGAAAGTTGTTAGTTTGGCACAAGCTATAGTAGTATTGTTACAAAGATGAAGTGGTCGGGTTGGACAGTTCTTTTTATGTAGTTAAACAGTGTCATTCCCTCCTCAAACCATACCACTATCATTGCCACTGCTATATCCCTGTCACCGCCCTTCTCATCTCTGCAAATTCTCTTATGCTCCAAGCCATTGCATTCGAATAACAATTGTGTTGCATTTGTAAGACTTCTTATGGTTCCTTTGTAACCCGACCAACATCAACCAATTCCCCAAATTAAAAAGTCGATTCCTTATCCCATAAATGATATAAACTCAAAACTAGCACAATGCAAAGGATTTATTCTCATAATACACCAAACTCTTTGAAGAAAAGAAAGAATAAAATAAAAAATAAATGAAAAAACTTTTTTTAGTTCAAAGACAATAAGATATATTGAAAGAGGGCTTTAAGTTTTTAGGCAAGAAATGGATGTATAAGAATTACTAACCTAACCCACTCCCCTTCGTGCTCCATTTGCAATAAAAACCCTACAAAATATGCAAAACCTGTGGGGTAAATGACCGAAGAAGGATGTACGTGCAGTATGAGAATAAAACCTGTTGAAAATCCTACCAAAAAACCTGTTAAGAATCTTGCCGATAAACAGAGATGCCAAAAAAAGACCACATATCTTTCAGGCATTTTGTCAAACATTTCACCTACTCCCACATTTTGCAGGCATATCTACCAGAGCACTTGCAACAAAAACATTTGCCGAAAGCCCCTTCTTCACAATGCTTCGACAAATGTCCACACCCTATTTCAAAGCTCCATTTTTTTGCAGTGGCTGTTAGCATGCTAGCAAAGGTGAATTGATTAGATTGGGGACCTATTGGCTGCATTTGGTGAAACAGCACCAATGCTCCATGAGGATACCAATGTCTTTTGTTCGCTACAGGTCACCGGAACGAAGACGTTTCCCAACAATCGACTCTTCACAATAGGATGTCTCTGATGTAATTATAACAAATTCACCCAGGATTTGTAATTAGCCTCATAGATTAAGGCGCGCCGCACCAAAATTCTAATGGAGTATGTTACTTTCCCCTTGGTATGAAGACATATACAACTACCTACAAGATGGTACCTTTCCACCTGACATTACTCATTCCCAAAAATGGACCCTCATTCAACACATAGCCTGTTATACCCTCCTTGGTGGCACTCTCTATCGTCAAGGCTACGATGGGACCTTGTTAAGGTGTCTAAATTTGGAAGACTCTATCCAAGCTATCAAAGAGGTGCACAAAGGCATTTGTGGCGCTCATACCATTGGCATGGTTCTTGCCAAGAAACTTCTATGAGTTTTGGGGGATATGAGTTTGGGGCTCCACTATAAAAGCCATGTTACTTTGTTTCCTTGACAAAGCATTTACAAAATACATTAGATGTCCAATGCACGAAGGGTAAAGCAAGAGTGAAAAGTAAACCATAACAATTCACCAAGGAGCAACATCCCACCAAACGCATAGAAATAACATTGGGTACCAATGGCCAAGTAAATGCTATAGCAGTATAAAAAACATATTCATGAAACCAAGTATAAGTCAAGCTAAAATAAAGACACGTGACATTTTAGACAGTATCAAGTTCCACTAAAGTCTAATCCATGTTATCATGTCCCACAGCAATACCATGCAAGATACCAAATCCCACATCATTTCCCCCTAGGTTATCAGGTCCCACTGAGCAAGATCCTGTTTCAAATTAGTCATGCCCACTTGAGCCACAGTTCTTGTTCCACTATCAACCTGTGCATTACTGTTTTCTGGCAGCTGACTAAGTGTCCCATTTTTAAACCTTGCACTTGATCAAGCAGCTGCTCCTTTCTAATCCTTCCACCTTTCTCAACATAGTCCAGAAGTCTTACCAAAATACCATTCAAGTTGTTCTCAATAAATTGCTCAAACCTGAAGGACCCACTCCCACATATTGGAGCAATTTATTGCGAATTACTTGAATTGTATTTTGGTAAGATTCCAGGACTATGTTTCTTAGACTTGAAAGGATATTGTGATCCTTTCTGTGGTCCAAGTATGGTGGCACGTGGGGACTCCCTACGGTCCCATGGGCTGTTTGCATTATGCCAAAACAGAATGGAGGATTGGATCCAAGGGGCATTGTTACTCCTGGCTTCATTTTGGCAGCCAAATGGGTAGTTCGGCATTTGGTGGTTTCTTCAGCTTGGCAGGATCTCATGAGACACTGGATACTATTAGACAACCATGTGAATAAAATCAGAGGTCCGTTTGGGCAGTGCTGACTAAATGAAGTTCCGAATTCGAGGATCCTTTGTCCTTAGAAGCATTTGGGGTGCTTGGAGGAGAATCGTTGGGTTGCTGAATTGGAGAGTATCTTACTATCTAGTGCTCATACTGGATGGGACTTGGTTCATAGACCAATTTGGTTCTAGACACTTCAGGATGTGCCTATTGCTATTCTACTGTGTTTCCAAGCATGCAGATTCAGCAAAAAAGGACTATTCTTGTGGAAGGATTTATGGGAAGCTAGTGCACATACATGGAGGACTGGAGATCATTACTCAAGAGTTTCCCTTATCACCTCCTGATAGGTTGTCTATCAAAAAAATTCAAAGCCTCATTCCACAAGATGGCCTGTTTAAGATGAACCTATAGATGAGAGGTCCCATTTGGATGTATCTTTGGACACCCTATTTCTCAATATGACACATCTAGGTTTTATCAGATGTTTCATCAGAGATATACCGTGGCACCTGTTCTAAATGCTAGATGGATGACCACAGTTGTTGAAGCATTGTGGATACATAGACTTCATAGTTTGTGGAGGATACAGGTATCTTATAAGCTCAGAGTGTTTGCATGGCTTGTGATTTATCAGGGGCTGCCCACAAAGGCTTGTTTATTTAACAGTGCTCTCACAAACAGCTTGTGTCCTTACTGTTCTAAACTGGAAACAGTTAAACACCTTTTGTGGGACTGTTCTTTCGCGAAATCATGTTGGAAGTCTGTGCATTCCAATTTACAACCAGTTTTTCAGCATCACCTCTTTGCCAGGCAGCAGTGTTCGGAGATTCTAACACTCTTGTTCGTGGCCCTTTTCAGAGTATTTGGAAGTATGCGTGTATCAACTATGTTTATCATATGGAAAATCAGATGTGCAACTATGTATTCAAGGACGAAGTAAGTATGTTGGAAGATTTAGTTAAAAACCTTTTGTGGGACTGATCTTTCATGAGATAATGTTGGAAGTCTGTTCATTCCAGTTTACAACCAGTTTTTCAGGGTCACCTCTATTAGCGAGCAGCATTGTTGGGAGATTCTAATCCTCTTGTCCGTGGACCTTTTAAGAGTATTTGGAATAGCATGTGTGTATCAACTATGTTTATCATATGGAAACTCAGATGTGCAACTATGTATTCAAGGATGAAGCAAGCATGTTGGCAGATTTATGGCATGCTTGGAAGAGTGAAGTGTTAACGCAACTGTTGGCCAAAGCGCATCTTCTCCTCAGAATCTAAAAAAATTGAAGCTAAAGACTACTCAGATTTTGTTGCTCTTCTGGTTGCCTTAAGATCAAAATTGAAGTTTTCCTTACTGTACATATCTTAGTTCTTTTGTACAGGCCATGATGTAATTATTTTTGTTAATATATTAAGCATCTATTCAATAAAAATAAATGAATTGCTCCAATCCAGGGTCAACAACACCACCGTATCCAATAGCCGGCAGTTGCAACCCAGCCAAAGAAGCCTATAAGGAGCTAGCACTACGGACCGATTCAATGCCTTTGCCACTATTGGAGTCAGCCACATCCTTAGCCTTCTCAAAGTGTTGTAATGAAGCTTGCAGAATGTTCAACAAATCCTCATTGTTTTCTGCCATATCTTCGTCTCCAACCTCTTCAGACTCAAAGACACCCACCAAATTTGCAGCTGAATCAATAGCCTGATTAGAATGTGTCCTTCGTCAAGTCCCATTCTGCCTTCGTGATTTTAACCTCAGCTGAACAAGTGAAGAGTATGCCAGTCCTAGAAAGGGCTATGTCGTGGGCACCCTTCAGTGTCCAAAAGAAAATTCAAGGTTATTTTCATCATACCAGTCCTCAAGAATGTTTCCATCTAGTCCAGTGGTACCTTGAGCTATAAAAAAGATTTGCACATGTGCAATGTGCACAATAACTTCTCTTGAGAAGTTAACAAGCACCCTGCTCTTAAATTGAAAGACCTCAAGGTTCCTTTGTTTCCAGATAACACATAAGATTGCAATAGAGAACACAAGCCACAATTGATTAAAAAATATATGTACTTTTTTTTCAAAATACACATACCCAAAGGGAATATTAATCCATGTAATATCACATGCAAACACTTTAGACCAAGCCTCGAGACAATTTCTCCATACAGCAGCAGCAAATGGACACAAAAAGAAAACATGCTCAATAGATTCTTAACTACCACATAAAGTACCATATGGTTTATTGAGACCAGATTTAACAAAAACATCACCAACAGCAAACTTAATATGTGGCAAAAACCATCTAAAACAAGATTTTTTGGGTCCAAGACAGGATGACCAAATAACATTGAATCTATACTTCCATTTAAGAAATGGATCACATACGCACCACTTTTTGTTTAGGCCCAACTAAATGTTATTGGTGAACAAGAATTTATCCCAAAATTCATCATCTTCCATCATCAGGCCGGTAGATTAGTAACTTAGTTGTTGATTGCTTTTGTCAACATTGTGTAGGTTTTAACATGGGTCAGGGGAATATTATGTTTGAATCTCAGCTTAGTGCAATTAGCCAATACCCACAAGAGTGAAGATCCTTAAACATTTTGATCCCCTTGGTGAACCAAAAGACAGCAGGACAACCTCGTGTCAAACCAAGGGGGATATTGTAATGCTTAACCATCTCTCATGCTTTCCACAAGGATTGGAAGATAGGAGAGAATGCAATGCTAACTAAGAAGGAGCCAGTCAAAAGGTCTAAAATAACTTATAAGCAGTCCCTCCCATTGTGGTTTACCTTTTGAGAATCGCCTTAAGATATTATTTCTCATAAGCAACTTCCAAGGTTCATTCCCACTTAGGGCCCTAACAATCCACTTGACTGCAAGATTTTTTGCCCCAATCCACCAAACATCTTGGGCTTACAGCAAATTTCCCACGCCACAGCTTGCCTTTTTCTGTAACCTTTACAATTAGACCAGAGAAATTCCCTTAGCATTCTGTGAAGTTTATCAAACTGGTAATTATCAAACATCTAGCAGGAAGAATAGTAAATACTAAAGGAAGATAAAACCTTCTGACAGACCTGTATGCAGGTGCCCATATCATTTAAAGATTTTATTAATCTGTACCAGAATTTATTCCCACATTTCTTTGGAGGGGGTGAGTGCAAATGGAATCCAAAGATCTCCAACCAAGTGTGCAAGACCATGCCAAGTCCACCCTAAGGAGTTGATACAATCAAGAGGAGGCTCTTCCCAACCAATCACAAGAGATTTCTGAAGGGCAACTTTAGAACCTAAGGCAGAGCAATATATGTCGGACCTAGATACAACCTGCTGAAAGTTCTCTTTGAGGGCAGGAAAAAGGGTTGTGTCGTCACTCGTCAGTAAATAAGACATCAGTCAGTTCTTCATTATTAGGGAGAGTGATGCCTTTCACAGGTGGTCTTAAAGAAGAATCTCTTAGTAGATAGTGCAGAGCTTCAGCTGCTATCACAAATAGTGAAGGGGAAAGCGGGCACCCTTGTCTAATGGATCTTCATAGCTCCAAAGATGCAGTCAGTTCCCCATTTATTTCCACCATAGCAGAGGCATCTTTAAAGAGAACATTAACCATTCTACAATATTTGTCTTGGAACCCAAAAGCCTAAGCATAATTTCAATAAATAGCCAGTCAATTCTGGCATAAGCCTTTTCAAAGTTAAGCAGGACCATACAAACTTTCTGGTTAGACACCCAGGCTTAGTGCATACCCTCCCAACTAGTAATAAAATTATCAAGAATACATCTGCCTTCGACAAATCCAATCTGAATAACAGAGATAATATTTGTGAAGAGGACTGCAAGTCTTTGTGCAATCATCTTAGCAAGAATTTTGCATGAAAAACATTAAGAAGGGTAATGGGCCTCCAATTTTTCAATTGAGTGGGTCACGTTCTTCTGGGATTAATTTACTAACACAATGATTAATGCTAGAACCAAGAGAGTCCACCTACAGAACCTCCTTGTATACCTTTAAGCAATCCCCAGCAACTCAATCCTTCTTTGCCTTATAGGTCTCAGCAGGATACCCATCAATAGCAAAGAGGACTTCATCAATTGAGAACTCGCTGTCGAGAGAAGCATCTTCGTTTGCTGACACTTTCCTAGGGATGATTCTAGCAGAAATGTTTCTATTATGTTCAATTTGATTACTTGATCCAGCTTAAGTGAAGAGGTTCATATAGCTAGTCCGGCTGAGCACATCCTCTAGTTAAATTTCAGCAATGAAAATCAATATTGTTGATCATATTACATCTTATGAACTAAGCACATTTGCTTATTTAGGTTCAACAACTTACTACCGTCTTAATGTATCTTACCAATCAATATAGTCTTAACAGTCCATCCTTCGTTAATTATCCTAGTCCATATGCATCTGGATCCCTAAGGTTTTACGATCTTGGGATATATTATGAGACAAGTATAGCCGTGCTTGACTATCCAATAAACTTCAACAACTAGCCTTTCCAGCCATACAAAGCGTTTCGATCAATAAGGTACAATCAAGAACCTATAGGTCATATGGCATCTTATGGTTGTAACCTAAGTAGCCGATACATTTTGGATACAGGTACGGGTACGGAGTATCCGATCCGCAGATACGACAAAAAAAAAATGGCCCCAGATACTGCAGTACAAAAAATATATAAAAATTAAAAAATATATAAATTTCAGCCTACTAAATAGGAATTAAGTTATCAACCACATATTATGCATATGAAAGACAAGATAAAAGACAAGATAAGTAGATAACTTAGAAGTTATAAGCTAAATAAGTAAATAAGCACAACAAACAAGTCATAATTTGTTAAAACGTAGAAACTTAAAAGCTTAAAAGTTAAATACTTAAATTAAACACAATGTGAATGTCATGATATATTAAATTCAATTTATTACACCAAATTCCAATGATCAAAGTTCAAACTATCTTTCAGATTCCAATGATCAAAGTTCAAACTATCTTTCAAATTCCACTCAAATGGGAAGTCTATTTTTAAAAATTACTTAACTGCTTGAGAATATACCTTTCGATTGTAAGCCATTTATATATTACAACTTGCCTGACTTAATTACCGATTATTTATGCATAGTTTAAGTTATTGCATAAATGCAAAGCATAGGCCCATTTTCTTTATAAATTTTAATTTACTTTTCCAAAGCTAATATAACCTATGCATATAATTTACACATACCCTATGTTTTCTATTACGTTCTAATTTCCTATAGATATTCCACGTTTATGTATTTTTAGCATGTTATTAGATATTAGTAATTACGTCATTTGGTGTATTTCAAATCAGAATACTGACATGCCACAGTAATCTAACAGTCCAAATTAATTGTTTTGTTAATGAAATGATGATTTATTACCATCCACATCTCATGCCCTTCATAACAACATCGATCCCTACCCATGTTTTCCACGTCTGGCCCTAAACAACAACAACGAATGCATCAAACACGTTCCCAGCCATGCCACCATTTCCGCTCGATAGACTGCCAAAAAAACAAAAAAAAAAGTCGTTTTTGGTGGGGATACATGGGTGGGAGCGGGCAGGGTACGTCTGGTACCCCCCGACCATATCCGCAAGGTACCAGCTGTACCCTGCCCGCTCCCACCCACGTATCCCCACCGTACCCGGTACATTTCGTACCGGTTTCAGGCCCCCCTGCCGTATCGGTATCCTAGGTTGTAACCATAGCCGTCCAAAGTTGGGTTTAAGAAGATACAGCAGTCCTTACAGACTTTAAATTCTCTTATAATTGGTTGGTACTACCAATTTATATTGACTATAAGACAGTCTACTTATACAGACTCGGTATATATGGCTGAAATGAAAATACATTTTAAAGTGTACGAAATCTCACATACTCCAACATACCATCTGTTCTATCATAATGTCACATATAAGGATATTTTTGGCCCAAAACAAAATAGATATTTTAAACAACATGAGGCCTATAAGCCAGTGTTACACGGGGATGCGTTCCCCCCGAAAACTAGGTGTCTAGGACATCCCTGACATCCTGGGGATGGCAGGATGGGGGGAACAATCCTAAGTTTCTGAAAGGGCGGGAACGGAGGGGGATGTCTCCGGGACGTCCCTGAATATCAGAGGAAGTTTCAAGGACATCCACCTTTTTAGGGGACGCCAAGACATTGGATTTTTTTCCTGAAAAAAAAATTAATTTCTGTTATTTTCTCTTTAAAAACTGTTTGCCACTCATCTTTATTCAGAAAAAAAAAATTATGCATAAATCTAATTAAAATTCATTTGGAAGTTCCAGTAACTTAAAAAGTTTGTATGTATATTTCTATATGAAGAGAAAGGCATAAATCAAAATGTTTACCAGTTAACCATAACACAACTGTATTGTATTACAAAGACATTAAAAATCAAGAGTGATATATGAATACAGAAATTTTCGAGCACAAATGCACATGGTGGACTGTCACAGACTGCTATTCAAAAAAAATTTACAATTATCTGTATATTTTTAATTTTATACATTATTTTAATAGTTGCCACCCACCCCCCCTCCCCATCCCGGAATTTTGGAAATTTTTTGTTGTCCCAAAAACTCCAAGCCCGCATCCCGCCATCCCAGAGTCTTAGGTAACACTGCTATAAACCCATGACTGAAATTAAGTGAGAGAATTAATAATACATGCAACTACTTTCATGGAAGAGCTTCAAGACTTGTTCCCATTACACCCAGATTTTATGTGTCTTCACACAATTAAACACTTTCAGTTGTACAATTCTCAATAACCTTTACAATAAAATGACCTCTTCTCGCCTTTGCGATTTAAAGGTTACAGCTTATACTCGTAAATACAAAGAAGACTCATTTTACTCATATTTTATAAACCTTACTTGATATAAATGCATGCACAACTATATATATAATGAATCAATTCATATTTCCTTCTTCATGTTGGAAGGCGTGCACAAGGAAGAAATAAAGAGAAGGCAAATTACACACATTTTATATTGTGTGTCCATCTATTTATTATGAATGATGTAGTTACAAAGCAGTTGATATAGTTACAACCGATTATAGCCATCTTTTAGTTAAATAACTAATGACGTTCTTATTAATAAGCCTTATATTCTAATACCCCCTCTTAAGGCTTCCTCTACATACAACAATAAAAAAGAACATTCTAACAAAACTAGAACTACGAATATTCATAGGCTTTCACTTTGAAGTACTTTGACTAGGTAGGGCTCCATCAAGCTTCTTAGTGACCTTCATAAAGGTGTAGCTCCCGACTTGAATTCCCGAAATCCCGGATTCCACCTCCTCAAACTCCCGAATCACAGATATCCCAAATTATTGGACAACCATCCATATTGAGCCATCCACAAGCTCCATCAAAATGTCTCATTACCTCATGAGGGTATAATTCCCAAGATCCATAGTCACAAAAACTATCTGAGCAACCATCCATACCGAGCTTCATCTACCTTGTATCCTTTCCTACCTACAAAGTTTACAACATCTTTATATTGCGTATTCGTCCTTGTCCTCACTACCTTCTACATCTAGTGAGTCTTCAACCATGGCTATATTGGTTGTATTTGATATGCCTTTACCCTTGAGCACATCATTGGCTCAAACACGACAATCCCACAATGTGTGACCTCTTTTCTTACAATAATGAAATTCAATCTCCCGGTTATCTTTATCTGATCTTCTACGAGAGTTTTTGACTATGGAATAAATTGCACTTTCTTGTTGAGAATGACCTTTTGCATCTTCTGCAGTTCTCTTTTTTTCCGCTAGAAGAGCTACAAACATATCATCTAGAGATTGAGATTGAATTTAACTAAGGGTAAAAACTACATTGTTGTATTTTGAAGACATTGTTTAATAGGATAGCTTTGGCATCCTCGTCCTCTATCGCAGCTTTAACTTCTACTAGTTGTCTAAAGAGGGACCTCAGATTATTGATGTGGCTCAACATAGAGACTCCGTCCATTTTGAACCTATATAACTTAAGTTTTAAGGAAAATTTAGCATTAACTGCTTTTGCTCCAAATAATTTATTTAGAGCATCCCAAATTTCCTTGGATGATTTGTCTAGGTCTACATGATAAAGTTCAAAGTCGGAGAGAGCAAGGCCAATAATAGCTTTCACTCTATCATCTCTGCTCTACAAATCTAACAATGTAGATGCATCGGTGGGTGCTTTATCTTTCCTATTTACGATGCCCCACAAATTTTTATTCATAAGTTGCATTTGTATTTTCACTTTCCATGTATGAAAATGTCGGCCGAAATATTTTTCTACTGGAATTTCTATAAACTAAATATTGTTGCATATTTGTAAATAGAGAATAAAATACTAGTTTCTTTTCCCTATGACCAGTTTAATGTGCTCTTATACGACTGCAATTCGTGATTGGTTTTGTGGTTATTTTGTGCTCAAAAATCACGACTGTATTCTGAAAACATTCTGCCTTCCCACGACTTTTCCATGACTTTGGCTCTGTTACGGAAATGGGTGGAAATGATTGTGTTTAATGGCTCGCGGTCTAGTATTTTCCTTTGAAAGAAAGACATGATTGTGCCCTCCTTTGAAAATGCAATTGTGCCCTCGATATCTGACTGTGCCCTCCTTTGAAAAGCGTGATTGTGCCCTCGATTTCTGACTGTGCCCTCCTTTGAAAAGCGTGATTGTGCCCTCGATTTCTAACTATGCCCTCCTTTGAACAAAAAAGACACGATTGTGCGCTCCTTTGAAAAACGAGACTGTGCCCTCGATTTCTGACTGTGCCCTCCTTTGAAAAACACGATTGTGCCCTTGATTTCTAATTGTGCCCTCCTTTGAAAAACGCGACTATGCCCTTGATTTTTTACTGTGCTCTCCTTTGAAAAACACGATTGTGCCCTCGATTTCTGATTGTGCCCTCCTTTGAAAAACGTGATTGTATATTAACAACTTTGTTTGCTCTTGATTTGCGATTGTAAACTATGTTTTTCTCCTTGCACAACTATGATTTTTTGATTGATTTTTGTGTCCTCATAACTCATGATTTTTACGAAGTCTTTCTTGTTGTTTCGACCCGTTGTAGACTCTTTCATACGAACCTGAAACTCATGACTACCGGAATGCCTTCAAAAATCAAAATGGAAATCTTTTGAAAGTCTTTTGACTTCCTTCGATTCAGACTTTGTGCCCTAATGGGACTGATCTTCTTCCCTTCTCTCTTTCCTCGTTTGTCTTGCTCTAATACCAATGTTGGAAGACGTGTACAAGGAAGAAATAAAGCGGTGGTGGATTACACACATCTTAGATTGTGTGTCCATCTATTTATTATGAATGTAGTTACAAAGCAGTTGATATAGTTACAACCGGTTACAACCATTTTTTAGTTAAATAATTAATGGTGTTCTTATTAATAGGCCTTACATTCCAATACTTCACATATGCTGCTACAGAAATAACCACATTTAGAGAAATGTAAACATGGTTGGTCATGAGAGTCTTCAAGGAATTTCTTAGGAGGTACCATAAAATTTTGTATTCTTCACTAGAGCAATTATCCTTAAACCTGCACTATTTAAAACAATATAAAATAAATGGGCCAGCGTATAGCTGGCATACCCTTTTCTTCCCTGCAAGCTATCTGCAAAAATTAAAAACCCAACAAGTATCTAATAATGCCCATTAATCATATATCAAGACAAAAGAACATAAAAGTAGAGTTTTTATAAATTCCAACTATACCCACATAGAGCAAATCAACCAGAAGTAATCAACAAATATCATGTTTTGTCAATTTTCCAACAAAATAACTTCACAAGCAACAAGGAGATATCAATATAACATTAATTCGCAACCTCTCATACGTATGCCAACCCAGATGCATCAATGAATACATACCCACAACAACATCAAAATATATAAATGTGCATAGTTGAATACCCCTATATTACAAGTGTCTGCAGCTATAAATACCCACATAAACTCAACTCGAACATTTATAAATCAGGCAAACTTATTTAACCACCATAACTGTCTTCTGATATATATATGTATATATAGATAAATTCCCCTATATCCCATGGAAGGGGGGATCTATATCTATATAGAACTAGGGGTACTATAGATTAGATAGGCCCCCGAAAAAAAAACGCTTGGGGGTCAAGGTTATATATTGAATAGGTCACTGGGTCGAGGGCCAATTTGTTGATCTTGACCCCGGCTCTATATCTATACAGGCCACCATATAGATCTTTAGGATATTTTGATCTGATCGAGTGACCCATACCCCATGAAATATATGGATTAGGTTAGATCATACCTTGATGGATCTCCAGTCAGCTAGATTGCACGGAAACGCCCTAAACCCTCATACCAGCCTTGGTACGTACCAGGTATTGGTACTGGTATTGGTACTCTATGGGTACGTACCCAGGGTCTGTGGGTACGTACCCACAGCATACCCACATGGTTTTTTTAATTTTAAAAGTGCAAAAAAATAAATAAAACTTGAGGGCTTTAACTGGAATTGAATCTTGGAAAGTTCGTGTGAGATTCAATATTGCCAATAGGCTCCGAAGGGTCAAGAGAGATGAAAAGGACTTCATTTGGTTGACTTACTATTTGGGGGCTTTCTTGTTGCTTCTCATGGGTCCTTTATTCTTCAATCAATTTGGAAGGCTGGGAACAAGTGAAGCACTTGGTGTTTGGGCAGCCTATCTTCTCTTCATTTGACAATGGATGTCAAGCCTACAAATCGATTTCGTCGAATCAGAAATATAATGACATGATCCTTGCCTTGACAAGAGGTTGTTCTGCCCTCCTTTGGTTTGAGAAAGGAATTAAAATATTGCATGACTTGTACAGATTTGGGAAGTGGATGGAATGGACAGACCTTAAAGCTTTCTATAAGCTTCCTCAATCTCAATTCAAAATGTATAAAATGCTCAGAAATTCTTTCACAGCTCCCTCTACTGCACTAATTATGGAGGATGAGACATCTAACTCAAGCTTATGGAATTAATAATGAATTATCAAATCTATAATACAGTCTATGTTATTAACTATCATGTTTTGAACATTATGAATCAATACAAACTCAAGTCTCAATTCTCTAAGTATTGGAAATTTGTTTTCATGTTCTATGAATGATTTTAAGTTGTATGAGTATTAAATTTCAATAAGTATGCAAATGCTTCTTTAAATTTATAATTTTATTTATATATATAAATATATATATAAATATATATATAAAGCATACCCAAAAGCGTACTGTACCCAAGGTTTTTAAAAATTTGTCGTTTCAGCATACTGAACCTGTATCCGTACCAAAACAGTCTAGCCAGCCGGTGTACCCAAGCTTCTCTTCTTTGTTCCATTTTCGCTTCCCTCCAAGTGTGTAGCGAGTGAGAACCAAGTCTAGTAGTGAGTGATCACCTCTCAATGTCAGTTGGTAGTTCGGAGTTCGAACTGACCCTCCCCCTCTCTATAGATTTGTCATCTCTAGTATGTAGTCAGTAGTGAGTGAGACCCTATATCGAGAATGAGAGAGTAGATCATACCTCACCCTTGAACTATAGATATGGCAATCCGAGCCATATAGATGGTTCAGGCCCGTTCAGATTAGATATGGCCATCTAACCCCTTGGAACAACTCGCAAACTCAACCACTTTACCTACTTTATCACCCCCAATTGTTTTCCGTACCTCTATCGAAACGGAATGGTTTCATGTTCCTTCATCAATAGGTTATTCCCCTCTGTTCGCATCTCCCTTTCCAATTCCGGTCTCAATGGGTCTAGTCGGTAGGTCTATTATATACGTGATACGACTGCCCTATAGTTCTATCTGGGACCCCTTATCTAGACTATTCATTCTCATTCGCCCATATATATATATATATATAGAGAGAGAGAGAGAGAAGGGGGTGGGGCATTTGATGTTACCATATCGCTATAGATAGAGGGCACCCAGATATATCGAGTTTTATATACAGGGTCTTGCCCTTGCTAAATAAAATAAGGGAAGAGCATATGTAATGTACTCGCCCCCCTATCTATATATATGGGGCATTGCTACTTTGAGGTTGAGCACTCCTCGGCACTCCCTCAGGGGAGCGATAGTCTATATAGTTTCGAGTGGCACTCAATAGTCTAGCCCCCCCTCTAGATATATATATATATGGGGGCTATAGAGCAGGGGGTCGAGGACCCTATATATCTATCTAGCCACGGGGTCATTAATTAAGTTGAGGCCACACCCGGCCCCAAGGCCCTCCTCTAGGTATCTATCTATCTATATTCTCATCCAATAAAGTGAACAGTGTCACAAAATTTGACAACCACTCATGGGTGTGCCCAACCAAAGTCACAAATGAGCAAAGTAGCAACATTCATTTATGATGTGTATAACTATATAACCCTACTATTGTAGGAATGTAAAGTTAGAAACACCCATATCATTTCAAACACTCAAAACCATCCACCTGAGGCCATAGACATCCAAATCTATCAAGCCCTAACATTCTTTAGCAAACCATTTAAGCAAGGCTTAAGTATGCATCAAGCTTAGAGGGCAGAGAAGGGAAACTCTTAGCTTGGCGGCCCTAAGGAGTCCTTTCATTTGGGTTGAGTTAAACCTCCCAAACAACAATACCATGAAAACCCTTATCTGATTTCAAAGACCCTTAGTATTATTTGCAATCTCCTTTAGAACAACCCACATACAGAAGAAAGTGGGTGATTGAGTTGAGAAAAAATGCCATTAATGGAGCCTCCAAATCCCATCTTCTCCATTCAGCCATGAACTCCCGAACTGGGCAGCCACTCTCAATGATAATGAGAGGATGATTGCAAAAGAAGTCAACCATAAATTGGACTTCAAATATTGCCTCAACTCTAATTTAAAATGAATCGGTCTGAAACTTATAATGCCAAGGTAATCGCTGCCTCTACGTATAATATATTTTGCATTCCATATGTCAACTAATATTACTTCCTTAGTTTGTGTTACACTTACCATATATTTGCCATTATCTCTTTAGAGATAAATTTAAATCAGTTACCTTATCAATTTCTCGTATTTAATTCAACAATAATGATAATGCCATTCATAAGAGAAACATTTGAGGGGTTCAAGGAAAACTTTACGCTTGCCCTCCTTGAGGGTTAAAGACAATGATTTGCAAGTTCAAAACTTTGTACGAAATTAATTTGGTATCCTCTCTAAATGAATTATAGAAATTATACGAGTAATTAATTATACCCTAAAAGATAGTTGCTTCATTAGCTAAGATTTCATGGTGCAAATAATGTCAAGGACCTAGAGTTTTCTTAGTAATAATAACTCATAAAGCGGGATCCGGGATAATAAACTATAAGGACATCGCCATAATGAGTTCAAAGGGGGGCGTCCATAAACAATTGTCATGCAGCCACCGAATACATCTGAGACAAAAGAATCTCATAATTACCACAGGTCAACCATGCAAGGATTGATATTTAAGTGTTAGATTCATAAGGAGATTACTTACAAACATCTATAAGCTATCGTTATCCAATAAGGATATCATGGTAGGATGCTTCATTAGAATATCAAGTATTAGATAAGTAGTATTGAGATATCCATTATTATGCTAAGGAAAATTCTTGTAATGCTCAACACATACAACTATAAGGTTATTAGGTCTAACCCTATGTTACCATGATACGTCCCCCTGCTCACCGTACCCTGCCTAATACGTATCGGGTACGGGTACGGATCCCTCTTGGATACATACTGGTATGTCCCAGGTACGTTTCGACGTACCCAAGACATACCGGTACGTACC
This sequence comes from Taxus chinensis, assembly GCA_019776745.2. NCBI lineage: Eukaryota > Viridiplantae > Streptophyta > Pinopsida > Cupressales > Taxaceae > Taxus > Taxus chinensis. The sequence continues at coordinate 106,689,607 of CM034150.1, read as the reverse complement.
TGCAACGAACCCGAGGCCAAAAAACGTCTTTAAGGCATTAAAAAACGTTTTTTGCCTTAGTCAATGAAAAAAACGAACCCTAACACTTAAATGAATAAAATATTAAACCCTAAACACCTCAAAAAACTATAAAAAGCACTCACTCATTCATTTGAAATCACACAAACAATTCATTGTTGGTTTTAGCAAGTGCATGAGCAAAGAGCCAAAGAGGAATTGAAGAGGAGGCAAACATTGGAAGGAGGATTTGTCTGGAGGCAACCATTGCAAGGAGGAGATTGGGGGTAGCCATTACTTGCAAGAAGTTCAAGCTTGTTTAGAGGAAGTAATTGTTGAGATGAAGACATTGTTTTGTTGTTCATTCAAAAGAGTAGACGTCACGTTTGGAGGTAGCATTTGTTAGAATTCTATTATACAAGGATCTACGTTAGGAGGCAACATTGTTTTACTTGCTACCTTTGTCTACACGACAAGTATTTTTTATTTAATTCATCCTTTTATTTTATTTTTTTACGGTTTTTTAATTTATTTTGTTGCATTTTTTTTTTAAGTTTAGAGTTTAAACACATCCTAAATTTGTGTATGCTCTCACTTCACACCTTTATGGTGATCTTGGTGCTCAAAAACATATTAGGATGGCACAGTTTAGGGTTTTTTAATTTAATAATTAGCAAATATGGTTATTTTTAATTTTCAAATGCATTGTTCAATGTGAATAATTAATATTTTAGCATTTATCATTTGATTTATGTAAAGGCAAAATGCTTTTTTATTTTTTTAACTTCCTCAATCTGTGTATGCTCTCGCCTCGCGCCTTTGTGGTGATCTAGGTGATCACCACAAATTAGGATGACATAACTAATTTATTTATGTAAAGGCAAAATTTTTTTATTTTTTTAAAAATCCTAACTCTGTGTATTCTCTCACCTCGCACCTTTATGGTGATCTTGGCAATCAAAAACAGATTAGGATGACATCACTTAAATATTATTAAGTCATTGTTTTTTAATTTATTAAGAATTATTTATGACATATGTAAAGGCAAAATGTTTTAAACTTTTTTAACATCCTAACTTCGTGTATGCTCTCACCTCGTGCCGTTATGGTGATCTAGGTGATCAAAAACATATTAGGATGGCATCAAGTTCTACTTCAGTTGGAGTGCAAGGCCCAGAAGCTTCTGAAAACACATTAATTCTTATGAAACATGATCCTAACTCCCCTCTTTGGAGACATGTGACAGTGGTCGAATACCTTGTTGGTGGTGGGGGTCGAATTTGGATATATCATGGTTGTCATGCTCAATACAAATCCTCATATAGCCAACTGAAAATCCATATGACTGGGGTTGGAGGTGTGGGGATCAAGAAGTGCCCTAAAATATCAAAAGAGAAAATGGCAAAGTACCTGAGAGAGCAAGAGGAGGCTGATAGACAATGTGAAAGAAATAGATCTAAAACAATTCCATTGCAAAGAAAGTCTTCATTACGACCACCCACACCTAAATCTACAACTCATCCTTTCATCTAAACTCAAAGTCAACCACTTGAAACCCCTTTTGATGAAGAGAGTCGAGAGATCTCACGAAAAAGGCCAAAAGGAGCATTGGAAAGAGCATTTCATAATGACAAGAGGGATATTGTTGATGAGGTGGTTGCTCGATGCATTTATGCATGTGGACTGCCCTTCAATGTATTGAAGTCTCCGTATTGGCATCAGATGATGAAGGTTGTCAATGAAGCTCCAAAAGGGTGCAAATCCCAAAGTTATGAAAAGGTTCGACCCACACTCTTCGGAAAGGAAGTGGAACACATTCACACCTCTTTCCAACTAATCAAAGATTCATGGAAGGATTCAGGGGTTTCCATCATTTCAGATGGATGGAAAGATGCTAGGAATAGACCCCTCATAAATGTTGTTCCAGTATGCCCTAAAGAGGCAATGTTCCTAAAAGCCATTGACTGTGAAGGGCAAGTCAAAGATGCACAATTTATTGCTGACATTTTGATAGATGAATTGAGTCGGTGGGCCCCCAGAATGTTGTCCAAGTCATCACGAACAATGCTAAAAACTGTAAAGCAGTAGGATTGATTATAGAGAGTAGATATGAGCACATTTTTTGTACCCCTTGTAATGTCCACTCCCTTAATTTGATGCTCCAAACGATTGGGAAAATCTCGTCGATTGAGCAAATTTACACTGAGGCAAATGACATTAGATGTTTATCACAAACCATCATATGTCACAGGGCATATTCAGGCGATTCTCAAAGTTGGAGTTGTTGAAGGTTGCAGAAACAAGATTTGCCTCTCACACACTCATTTTGAGACGACTTGTGAAGGTGAAAGAGGCTTTAAGCAGTATGGTGATCAGCAATGTTTGGACAATGTGGAGGCAGTCAAATACAGAGAAAGTTTCAAAGATAAAATCTGGTCCTGATGATGATTGGTGGGCCAAGGTTGAGTACTTGCTCAATTTTACAGAGCTCATTCTCTCCATGATCAAATACGTAAATATTGATGTAGCATGCATGGAGAGATATATGATGGAATAGATTCTATGCTTGAATGTATCAAAGATGTCATACAAACAAAAGAGCAAGATCCATAAGAGACCTTCTACAATGAGGTCAAGAATGTGGTCATGAAGAGGTGGAATAAAATGACCACCCATTACATCTCCTTGCTTATGCACTAAACCCAAAGTATTATAGCTCTGAAATACTTGGGCTACCTAACAGGCAACCACCATTCTCTGACTCTGAAGTTGCAAATGGAACCAGGGGAGCATTCAAAAGACTTTTTCCTGATCCGTCTATAGCCAGTCTGGTCCAAAATGAAATGGGCATCTTTGTAGCTTCAAAAGGCAACATGGGAGCGATTGAGGCTCTTTTTGACAAGAGCACCTTGAGCCCAACCACATGGTGGTGTGTACATGGCCATGATGCTAAGTACTTACAACCTATTTCTATCAAAATTCTTTCATAGGTATGACACTTATAAATTTATAATCATTGAAAATTTTAAATTTTATTTAGTAGGATTATTTTTCGCACATTCTTAGTAAGTTACTAATTTGAATTTTCCAACGAACTTTTTTGTACTAGGTGGCTACTAATTGTTCCGCAGAGCGGAATTGGAGTACTTATACCTTTATCCACTCAGCTAAACGAAACAAGTTGGCATCTAAACAAACTGAGGATTTGGTCTTTGTGCATTCCAATTTGCACCTCTTGTCACACAAGTCTGAGGACTATGTTAGAGGTCCTCACAAACTTTGGGATCTTCTTCCAGAGACCACAAACTTGGATGCCTCCACAACCACTCTTGCCCAACTTTCAATATTTGATGGCGAAGATGACATTCAAGGGAGTTCGCAAGGAGTGGAAACTAGAGCTAATGAGAGTGGAGCTAGCACAAGTGGCATGCAAGAATTTGATTTTGAGGAAAATCTAGATGATATATTCTAGATTTGTTTGTATTCGTGTTGACATTATATTCCTCTATCATATGTATGGCAGCCACATGATCAATGAAATCTAAAATCTAAAGCATATTGTATGTTTTGAAAATTTGAACATTGATCCTAGTATATTTTTCAAGTTTTGTTTGTATTCGTGTTGACATGATATTCGTATATCATATGTATGGCAGCCACATGATCAATGAAAATGTAAAGTCTTAAGTATATTGAATGTTTTGAACATTGATCCTACTATAATTTTCAAGTTTTGTATTTCTTATGGACTAAAAATGAGTAAAATAAGTATATGTATATATGTATATGTGTATATATATATATATATATGTATATATATATATATATATATGTAAATATATATATATATATATATATGTATATGTACGGATGTATCCAAGACGTATCGTACCGAAGGGGTTTTTAAAATTGATGTATCCGCGTATCGAACCCATACCCGAACCCGTATCCGTATCCTGGCAACATAGGTCTAAACCAATTCCTTTGTGATTCAAATAATATGCTCAAAGAGATAATACTTGGGGCTTATGACAAATAGATTGAAACCATGTACGAGGTTCACTTGTTATTTTAATTTTAGCTTTGCAAGTTCCATAAAAGAATGAGGATTTCATTAATACATCCCTACGTTCAAGCCAATGAACATAGTTTACCAAAAGGGTGCAAACAGTAATGATTGACGTTTCAATAACAATTTTCACTTTCAAGTAATAATTTCCCTTCCGAGTAGCAATTATCCTTCCAATAATAATTTTCCTTTTCAAATGGTAAGCAAGACTAAAAATCCAAAAGTGGTTAACTCTCACGGAGTATAATAATCAAGTAATTTAGATATAATATAGTGTCCATACATCGTAAAGTCTCCTAAATTGGTGTCGTAACAAAATCACCTCCCTTCACTTAATCACCACACAAGGCAATACAAGGTTCAAGCTTTCAATCATCGTAATTCAACTAACTTGAGAGCAGGGCATTTAGGTACCATGCTAAACAAGGTTTCCAGCATTCGTTACTTGTGTTTATTGTTTGGACCATTGACACCTCACAGAGCCTACAACTGGTCTATTAAAGAAAGCTTTGATTTGCATCTCTCTATCATAATCTTTTTCCTGAGATGAATCATGGACTTTGATTTGAAACGCATCATTAATTTTATTCAATCAAACACTTGACACAGTTAATCCCAGAAATTTTCTCTCCAATTTCATGGACTGTGGGAACAAAAAAAGTCATATTCATTACTATATCTCGTGTCTTCGTGTTACTTGCTGATGGTCGAACCAACTTATTGATGGTTACCTAGACATCAAATGTAAGGACTCAATGTGGGATGTGACATTTTAGTATTTCGAAGCTCAGTAGTGTTACGAAGCTCCATCTAGGCTTGCGAAGATAGTTTTGTGAATATTGCTTTTGCATTTCTTTGGAATATGAGACTTGCAAAGCTCTCCTTTCTCGTACTACTAAAAATAACTTCACCTTATTACTACCTAACATATGCGATAGATCTCAAGAGTCATGGAGTAAGCAATGAACCCAGCTAGTTTAATGCATCACATTCAGACTCCAAAGAAGAGTACCTGTTAGGTGGAAACCAGCATACTATGGAGCCAAACACCGAAGAGATTTTGGAGTTGCAAAAGTGCTATAAATATGAGACAACCCCCCTCAAAGGTCTCTTCCAATGGAAAATAGAAGACTGTCAAGTGTTCCAGCCAGACTGCAATAGTATTGAAATTATGGAGATAAAAGGAGGCGTGTACAGAGATGACCAAAAGAAAAAGTCAATGACATCAAGTCCTCCTTGACTATCGACATCACAGTCAGCTTACCCTCTTGAGTTCACAATTGAAGGTCAAGGAAACATGGCTTAACAAGCAACTAGCCCATCAATTTGAATGAAGAGTCAACGTGGAGTACAAAGAGCAGACTACGGTGAGCATGAATGCAGATTGTTTCTAAACCATGGTTTCATGTAAATAAATGCACCTAAGTTGGCCTAATGGTGGAGAATTGGTTCTCTTGAAAGGGAGGTCGCAAGTTTGAATCCTATAGAAGGTGGGTTATGTATGGCTCGTTTTGAAGCACAGTTGTACTCCTATAGTATACACGAGGCACCTAACTGTGCTTCAAAATGAAAACATCTGACATCATGGACATTAAAAAGGCCTTTCCCTTTTTCCATTTTTCCTAGATTGACACAATCATGGCACAGTGGTTGACTATGGTCATGAGGAGGCAAAGGAAGCATTTATGTGATCAGAATTGATGACGCATTAATTTCAAACCAAGGACACTTACATTAAAGTGGCGGAGGAAGTACAAGCATGATAAGTATATGAGGCACAAGAAATTAAAGCCAGGGGTAGATGTATAAGAATGCAACATTCAACAAGAGATTAGCCATGGAATTTGAAGTTTTCTAACTAGTACCATTTAAAATCCACAAAGCAATGGATTACGGAGCAATGCAACTGGAGAACTCGGGTGGTACGATATGTAATGATGTAGTGAATCTGGAGCTAACATACAATTATACGCTTTGGTCTGAGACACTGAGCATGATCAATTCAGGAATCGATGAAAATAAAGTTGAAAGGGGCACAAGTTACGATGGGTCAAAAATATAAGGTGAGAACATTAAAATTATAAAAGTAAAGGTACTTTAATAAAAATGACCCAAGAATATTTAAAATATGACCTTATTAAAATTGAAGGTAGGAGTCAATTAAGAAACAAGACCCATCGTGGAAGCATAGTTACCAAGTCTGGAAATCTGGATCCATTTGAGAGGGTAAAAAATCCGAAAATCCAGAACTCTTGAAAAAGTTTGGAAGAATTTGATGCCTAATATATACATATTATTTATGAGCATAATTTATAAATATGCAAAAAATGACCAATACAGAGAAAAACATTAACAAGGTAATATAAAATGTTAATATATTTAGTATTAAATGATTCATCAGGGTGTTGGGAGTCTTCTTAACGCAAAAACAGCAAAAAAATGGAAAAAAACAGGGCCCACCCACACCAAATTTATCCGGACCAGCTGAAAAATCCAAATCCAACTGGATTTTGTGCAGATCCGGCCGGATTTGGTAGCTATGCTTCGTGTAAGGAAAGACATAAAAGATGAATAAAAAAATAACAGTCAATATCTTGATAAACATGATGAAATAAATTAAAAATAAGAAAAGGGAAATCAGAGGTTTCAAAGCTTGCTCAAGCTGGAATGTATGATTTCCCCTATCATATGACTCTATAATCCAAAGCTCTCTACTTTTTACCTCCAGACTTTTGAATGGCAGGACATAGGCAACGCACAATTGCTGTTACAGCCTGCTCAACTCTCTTAGACACTCTATGCTGCCGGTTCTACACCCTTGAAGTCTAACAACGAGTACACTATTTTTTGGCAGTCCTACATAAGGACACACAACATTAAGAGGAATAGGACATACTGCATCAGTTGGAAATCTAACTGCATTCGGCATTTCACCAAGTCATACGACAGCCAGCAGACCCTTGGTCTTCATCGAACAGTTCCTGAATTGTTCAACTCTTGTTGCATTCATTGGAAAAAAAATTATAAAGTTTCTTTGTGGTACAAAGGCGGGAATTGTTTGAAATTTTAAAAAAATTAAATCTTTTAAAGCAATTTTTGACAGAGCCTTATTACAAAGTGTCTTTAAAATCATTTCACAACAGTGAAATCTGAAAAACAACTAACTGTCTGAAGGTACACCCAACTAGCTACACATCGTCAACACGAGACCTGTTTTGATTCAATCTATGTAAGTGTACAAATGTGTAGTGTTACACATACTATACACAAAAATTATCGTTGAACTCTATCATCAAACTATAATGTACATATGCAAACAATTATGGTAACTGCTCTCTTAAAATTAAAAAAAAAATGAAGTACAGAATTCGCCAAATAACGGCAGAAAATTTCGATATTCGGCAAATTTAAACAAAATACAAAAAAATGTAGGAATTCGGGGGTGAAAATCAAGGCGATATTCGAGTTTTTATTCGATTTTAATAAAAACCCTGAAAAATTAGCAGATTCGGCAATTTAAATTTTAAAAAAAATATTGAAAAGTTTTCATTCTTCACGGATTTGACGGATTAGGGTTTTTCGTTTTCTATATAATGTGCTTCGGGTTTTCATTATAACTACAAAGCAATGAAGCATCTGCAAAGCCTTGCTGAGTTTGTAAACGCCGCCGCCCTCACTGGAATCTGTCTGAAACGTCGCCGACATCATTGGAATCCGTTTGAAACATTGTCGAAACTTAAAGCTCTATTAAGTTGTGAACTACGAATTTGTGAAATTGTGAACTATGAGCGGTTATTGATGCCGACCTTCGAACGACTAAGTTTGTGGAGTTGTATTGACACCAACATTGCAGAGCCAGCACAGCTCACTAAGGCCACCGTATTTCATTACAATCTACTCTACCACTGGCACAGCTTACAGGTTAGCGACGCAAATTTGGCTTCAGCCATTAGTTATACGGTATTTATACTAGCAATTGCACATGAGTTGCAAATTACGCCGGAGAAAATCTAAATATTTATATATTTATTTTGGCATAGGAGAAAATAATGTTGCAAGAAAAAATATGCTCATAAAACATTTCCGAAATTTGACACTTTCTAGCAAAGACAACTTCAAAGGTGGATGCCTACTGGCAAATTAAAATACATTAGGTTAGGAGCTATTAGGAATTATGCATTACAATTAGGTATAAAGTATTATTAATATTAGACATTAGGATGTATGTATTACGATTAGGTATAACGTATTATTAATATAGACATTAGGAATTATGCATTATGGATTAGGAGTTATTTAACAATGTTTAAAAATTTATTAAGTTTAGGTTGTTAGCATTTTAATTTATTAAGTTTAGTATTTACTAAATATATTCCTAAGTTAATAGGATTACAATTTTTATGGTGTTTGGTGTTTTATTATTATTTTTTTAGGTTCTAGAAAATTTAATTCTTTAGGTTTTATTTATTTATTTATTACTATTTTTAAAGTTATAATGTTATTATTTAATATTAAATTATTAATATTTTGAAATTTAGATTAAAAAATTTATTAATTTCAGATTTATTAATAGTTAGAACTTATTTAATAATTAGATTGATAAAATTAGAAATTTAAAACAATAGTTTCTTATTTAATACCTATTAATTAATTTTATGTTTTTAATATATTTTGAGTTTAAAATATAAACTAGCAAACACACGTCAAATACATTTATATGAACAATGCCAATTGATATTAATTTCGATGTTCTTATCTTAAATTTTAGAAGGCTTTTACCAATTTAATTAGATTATTAATTTTTTTGGATATTTACTTAGTATTAAAGTTATATTAACTTGGTACTAAAATTATATAGGTATTATAATTGCATCTTCTCTAAAACATGTAGGTTCATATACAAAATTCAATGGCACCCCCAAAATCGAAAGTTGAGGGATGGAAATATGTAACATGTGACGGCAATAATATCAAATGTGATTTGTGTGGTCATTCATTTGTTGGGAGTATCACAAGAGTAACGGGCCTCGGCTGGTGCAAGAGGGGGTGTTAGTGCATGCCCAAATGTAACTACAAAGATGTTGCATTGGGGAAAAACCAAGCCTCTTCATCTGCAAGAAAGCAAAAAATCAGCACAAAAGCAGAAAATTCAAGGAGAAATATCTAGGTTCACCACAAATTATATGTCTTCTACTTCAAACATTCCCTCGTTTGGTGGTGCAACAAGGGAACCAGAGAGTGGAACTTTGAACAACCTTTGGAAACCAATGGAGAAACAACATGTGGAGGATGCATTGGCTGATTTGTTTTATTAAGTGTAATTCCATTCAATGTTGCCAAAAATCCGCATTTTAAGAATGCAATTCAAAAAATTGTAGAGTTTGGCAAAGGGTGTGTGCCTCCTATTTCAAAGGATCTCAGAGCAATTGTTTTGAAGAAATTAGAAGAAAGGGTGACCGAAAAAATAACAACTGTCAAAGCCTCTTGAAGTGTAACAGGCTACACAATATTGAGTGGTGAATGGTCAGACATGTCAGATAATTGATTAATGTTTTGGTGGCTTGCACGTTGGGTATAGTGTTCTTGAAGATAGTTGATGCCATGAACCATAAAAAAACCTCTCAGTATATTTTCAAAATCTTAGAGGAAACCATTCGTGAAGTGTGTAGAGAGAATGAAGTTCAAATTGTAACTGATAGTGCTGCAAATTGTGTGGGCACTGGAGAAGTTGGTTATGGATAAGTACCTGCATATATTTTGGTGTTCGTGTGCAACACATTGCCTTGATTTGTTGCTTCATGACTTGGCTAAATTTCCCTAGGTGCACGAAGTAATTCTTAGAGGGAGAGCAATTGCAAATTTCATCAAAAACCGCCACCTCACATTGAACAATTATAGATAGCATACATGCAGAGACTTGTTGAGGCCTTGTGAAACAAGATTTACCTCATTTTATGTCATTTTGGAAAGAGAAGGTTGTAAGAGAAAACAACACTAAGATCAGTCATTTGTTCAACTGAATGGGAAAATTCAGTTCTTTCTAAAATGTGCAAAATGAAAATAACATAGAGCAAATAATTCTAAACAGAAATTTTTTGGTAAAGTGTGACAAAGGTTTTAAAATTGTGTGAACCAATTGTTGAAGTGCTTCGTATGGTTGATGGTGATAAAGCTTATCTTGGTATGCTTTATGAAAGCATGGACTTGCTACAAGGAAACTCGTTCAAAAGACCATTCAATCGTGTGGAAGCATACTATATTGAGATATGGCAAACAATTAGATTCAATGTGGACACTAATTCACACCCCCTTGTATTTGTTATTGGGACCCCAGAAGATTCTTCCATATAGATAGACAAAGTGACAATGAAATTATGAGTGGCCTTCATGAAGCCATAGAGAGGTTTAACCCATTTCGGAAGACATGTCTAATGCCCCATTTACGGTGAGATTACTGAATTATGGGATCTTGTCACACAAACTTTTTATCGAAAATAAATTTAAGATCTCTAAATAAACCCTCAATTTTGAGTAATTTGCGGATAAATCCCTTTTTAACTTGAAATTTTATAGAAATAATTAAAGTGGTACCAACGCCCATAGATGAACCGGTTTTAGTCTAAAGGCATATTGCATTGCGAAGTACAAAACAAAATATATTGGGTAAAAACCCTAGCCGAAATTATGCATGCAAAATCCAAATTGTAACCCTAGATTTTTATGTCCAGTTGGCATTTACCGAACAACCTTAGGGGTAGACCTTGTTCTTGTATAATTGACCATAAGAATGAATTGATTCGCTGCAAATGGTGTCGAAATTGGCTGAAGAATGCATGTTCGAGCTGCCTACACAATGTTCAAAAGTTTGAAACGATAGATGCTAAAACTCTAGTACGACAAGTAACACACTATAGCAATCTTATTTGGAGGTTAATATCACTACAGTTACAGTGTAGACAAACTAATTTAGGGCTGAAAATGATGATCATCGACAATGGAGGGATGTCTGGTTGTTGCCCTTATTGGTATGGCTGGTCAAAAACCCTAGATACGAACCTTGAAAGGAGTTGAAAATCTATAAGTGTATCTAATGATTCTCCCAATGTTGAATTCTAATGGTACCCTGATTTGAAAGCACAATTGTAGTCCCCGAATGGAACCACCTAGCAGCCAAGTACGGAGGGTTTTCACACTCCAGATGCCTTGATTCATAGAGAGTGGTGGAGTCACTCTTGAGATGTTGAAAGTTGTGAGCTCAAACTCACAATGTAAACATAAATTATTCAGAGGTAATTCTCAAATGAGTCCAGGGACCCCATTTTTATAATTTCACATTCAGCTTTTTTGAAAAGCATTGATAAAGCAATGTCCACTTCTTTTACTTTAATTTCAAGTTGTTCCAATAAGCGGAATTATTATTTGTTAATAATAAAACATAAGTTGATTTTTTATAAATATATTTAAAGTTACTTTTTGGAAAGCTTATGTCTAAATTATTAAATTATTTCTCTTGCACCACCACTTTAACCTATGAGAAATGGAGAATAGGCTAAGGGTTTTCGCAAGTGGATTATATTTGACAAGGGGACATGACAACATCGCAGATGACAATGACAATAACTTGCTTTCACAAGATGAATTCAATGGTGAATCTACAGATGGTGATAAAATTGAACCATCTCAACCAAGTGCTCTTCATGATTTTGAGCTTTTTTGATGTTAGTAACGTAGGGAGAAATCTTAAAGTTTGAAAACAGTCTTAGAACTTAGATGCTTTAGAATCTAGATTGACTATTTGAAAACAGAAACCCTCTTTACAATTATGATTTCACATGTGTAACGTTCTATCTTCATCAACTTCTCATGATGCATATGTTTCATTTTGGACATCTTTTTTCGAAGCTTTTAAGGCTATTCAATAATATTAATATATTTTGACATAATTGTACATTTATTATTTATTTTGTAAATAAAATAATAAAAAATGCACATTTATATGATTTAAATTTATTGATGATTCTTTTTTTCCGAATTTTATCGGCCTTGTTTCGAATTTCATCCTTGCCCAACGCGGACACAAACCTAGTGACTGAGAAAAAAACTAATAGGAGTGGTTTCTTTCATACAACATTAATAAGTTCTCCACAAAGTAGACTTATATTACATTTTGAGTAACTTGCTAGGGTAAAACCTAGAGTCTATTTTTATATGATTGTTCTATTAAATCCTCATCAATGTACAAGATATTTAAGATAAAAGGCCACAGTGTTTGCACAGAGTTGTATAGTGGACACATGGTCCAATAAGAATTGTGAATGAAACAATTTGAAAACCTAGAGATATATGTATAATAAGATAACATCTCGGTCCTATAACAAAAGCAATATTGGAAGTGGTAGCCTTTATAAATAGAAATTGGCCTCACTGAGGAAAAAGCTCCCCTTACGACAATAGATGTTATAGCTTTTTTAACTTTATATGAAACAAGTTGATATTAAATGCCTAACAAAAGCACAACTAATGAATCCTTTGAGATGAAGTGATCGCCATCAACCACATATCAACATCAAAACAACTACCTACACTAGTGAGGCACTTCCCAGAATTATGTCAACAAGTTGACCATTACCATTAACCATTTGGTATTGATAGAGGTGGCTAGTAGGCTACCTACCTACTAGAAGCATCCCAAATACTGAATTTATAAATATACATAAATTGCCCTCATTTTTTAATTTGCTACTGAATACAATAATCACCTAAGTATTGTGATGTATCTGGGCAGAAGAAGAGTGACTTCTATTGATGAGGTATGGCTCTGCTTCTATAAGGTTTTTAGGGAATTTTTACATATTGATGTCGGCTTCGTGAATGGTTGACGAGACCCCCTATTCTAGTGCAATGACATGCATTTCATATCATATTTTGAGCATTCATAGTTTCCTTTATAAGACATTAACATGCACTAAAATGCAAAATCATGTGGTAACATACAACTATGACCTAGCATGGCCTAGAATATGGATCTGGTCCCCAAAGTAGACCTTTAGCACAAGTTTTTAGGTGTTTTCCACAGCAGTAATTAAATTTGATGTAGCAAACACTTTAAGCTTTGGCAGGATCTGAATCTGATGCAGGCACAACTTTTAACTAATGAAAAATGTTAATGTAGTCAAGTTGAAATTCATATCTTGATCAATATTGCAGTGTCCTAGACTAGCACGGTTCCATCGTAATATGGATATGTTATGCACCAAGAGCTCTCCAAAAGACTCAAGGTGTCAATCCTTATGTTCTTACACTCGTGGTGGGATTGGCACCTCAAGTCTTTTGGATACCTCTACGCACATATCAGATCCATATATTAAGACCAATCTGTGCTAGTCATAAAGTTTCCAATGTGAATATCCATAAAAACATAAGCAATCAATGATCCCAACATATCGTTCCATCCATCCACCGAACCACACCCAAAAGTCCAAGTTAATGTGGGGTGTAGAATGATTATGAATTTTGCTTGCATTCTATCATCTGTCTTCCAGTTTGAGAGGTGGAACTGAAATGGTTTCTTTGCAGCAAACTGATGATAAACGCCCATAGTTTTTAACTCATTGTCCATAGCTTAGTGTATGGCAATTGGATATGTGATTGTTTGCATACACAATTATACATGAGGCGATATTATGGCATGCATAATTTCTTCATTATAAGGCTAAGCCATAATTTCTTCAAACTCGCTGTGGATATGGAATGACCATAATTAAGTCCATGTAGGTAGCAGACACCCGGTATATACTTGGGATATGAATTTTTGTTAGACCAACAAGGACCTAAGCCTTTTTTATGATCTGATCAGGCTTTACCTATATTTTCCATACGTCCTAGTAGTGGGAAAGTCAAGGTAAAATAAGGGATTAGGCATACTTATAAGCACAAACCCAACATTTTCTACCCTTTTGATACAAGGCTCAAAGGCACCATCCTCTTGTGCTCATAGTTACATGGTGACACTGACAGGGTAGAATCGGATGAATTATGTACCTATTGAGAGAAGATAGTGATGGCCATTTCGACTTGTCCATCAAAATAAGCTCTCCCAATAGGAGGTTCAGATGACTATAGCTTTACCAAAAAGACACTCATTTTTACAAGCAAATGCTAATGTTAAACCGACAGTGCTAAATTTGTGTTTTCATATACTTTAGGCATGAGAAGGCAACCCATGACAATGGAACTATTAATTATAAGTTTAAAGCCAGAAAAGTTGTGCTTCTCCATAACCTGGCAATGCTGAAAGACTAAAGTTTAGGCTATTGTATTGAAACAAATAATATTGTTTCTTCATTTCAATGGTTGCATAATGGTGCTTCCCTGTAACACTGCCAATAAACCCAGTGGTGGGCTTTAGAAATGCGCATATATTTTATATTGAACTTTTAAAAACTATATATTCAAAGTAAAGATCAATTTTGTCGTTTGTACGAGAATGGATCATTAGATTCACATCCTTTACATTTTTAGCAGCTCCATGGAGGCTGAATGTGGCCATACCTTTTATGTTGTAATTAATTTAGCTATACACATCAATGAGAGAAATAGATCTTCAGGTTTCATAATATACAGCTATAACAAGGAGGTCATAGTCTTTACCTGCACCAGTTGAATGAGAATTCAAAAATTTACTGCTCAGCATTTTCCGTCGCTGTTCAGGAGTATCATTCCCAAAAGCAGAATCCTGTAAAGAACTGTATAACAATCCTATATTCATGGCACTGTGAACCTCGTCGTAGTCTTTTCTTGTTCTTAGGGCATCCTCAATAACTTCCACTCCAAAATGAGGTTCTACAAGGTTCAACAGATATGAACACCCAAGCGCATCTGAATCCTTCATAACTGACTTCTCCATCACCGTCTTCGCAATACTTGCAATAAAAATATCCTTTGGAACAGTGTTATTACTGGCAAGCCAATACAGAATGGCAGCTGCTGCACGCGCATTTAGAGCAGAACATTCCTTTGCAAAGATAGGAAAGCTAATATCTGGCATTCCAGTTAGGTCAACTGAACATGTCCTGTTTAGTTCTAGAAGCCACGGAAGTTGCAAAGCAGCAAAAGACATAAAACGTTTATTCTCATGTAGAAGTGTGTCCCAATCAAACCGCCCATTGCAATTAAACCTTTCTGTGCAATTGGAAAGAGCATCTTTCAAAATCTTAAAAAATGCTTCCTCATGTTGAGCTACTTGAATGATGTCAGTGTATCCTCTTTCCATGTTTTCCATTAAATCTATGATCTGTTCCTTATTTGTCGTGGGAAAGGAGGCAATCAATGCCTCTTGATCAGATAATGTTGGGACTTTCTTCCCAAGGGCCTTTCCTAAGTCTTCACATTGTTTTGCTAAGTCAATCTCTTTCCAAGCATGAAGTAGCTCACCAACTGATTCATCATCACAGTGGCTTAGAGCAAAACCAAGAAGTTCTTTGCGAGATTGCAAATCCATTTTGTCAAGTTCAGGTCCTCTTCCTAGAGCAGCACATAAGTCCCAAATTGGCCCATGGTCTTTCCTCACCAGAGCAAGACAAAGTTCCACAGCTAACTGAAGATCTCCTGTTGCTCCAGCTTCTCTTGCAATTGCTGCTTCTACTACCGCAATATCATCTGGGGAAGTCAATCCTAGAAGCCTTGCAACCTCAATGACATCTTCCACTTTCAGATAGGCTCCTGTTTGACTCGTAATAGCCATTTTAACTATCTCCATTGTGTCTCTAATCTGCCTAAATTGCATAGGTAATAGAGTAACACCTAACCTGGGAAGTTTAACAGTAATAGCATCCATTATGTCAGCTTCAGCCTTGACTTGTTTACTATTTGGCAAAAGGTCTAAACAATCCTTAGCTTTCCAGATCTGTAGACAGTAATACCACCATGTATATAAGCACATAAGTGTGGAGAACAATAAATACATTCTGGCATAGAAATTTGTTTTTTGACCAAGACCTCAAACTTTAGGAAAAAAATGATTCAAAACAAAATACCGTCATTCAAAACCCCAAGTGAAATAGAGCCTGGTCGGGAAAACAACAAAAATACTTATAGCATAGCCCATGATACAGCAGAAAAATAAACAAAGGCACCATTTAAATCAGGCAAGGATGAATAAAATGTCCAAATTACAAACAATGTTACCTGCATATAGTCATATGATGTATATATAACCTTGAGACTAAACATTCAATAGCTTATTCGTAAATTAATTCAATATCTAACTCCGTAGTTATTCCAGATTCCCCCATATGTGTAATGTCCCCTTTTCCCAATCAAAGACCTTTGGCCCATTTTGTCAACCCGACGGCCAAAGGAAAAATATAAGGGTGACTTAAGTTACAATAAGTTATTACAAAGTGCAAAAGAAAATATTAATAAAGCACTTGTATTAATTTATTTGACTTAATAATAAATTTGTGATCTCTAAATAGGTGCATTGGGTCTAATATTATGTTGTATCCTTTCTAGGGAAAGTAGAAAGAGACCCATGCTATGTTTGTCATCCCTAGGCAAGAGAATGCGACTTGGACAAAGGAAAGTTAGTTTAGAAAGGATAAAAGTTATCACTCTTCCCAAGAAAAGTGCGACTGGGCATAGGAGGCCAAATAGACCTTAGGGAAAATAATAAAACATTATTTAATGTTTATTTATTCAAGGAGGAAGTGCGCCTAGGTTTGGGTATACTTTTAGGGTATTTTGGCACTCTTTTTTCATTGGAAGATGAAAAGGTCATTTTGTAATATTTTTCCTATAAAAAGGAGAGGGGCGGCTTGGGTAGAGCACCATAAAATCATTTTATCAATTTTGAATCTGATCTTAAGCCAGGTGCTTTTGTATTAAAGTATTCTAAGGACGAAAACCCTTAGTATATTGCCTTTAGAGGACGAAAACCCTCAAAAATCAACTACAATTTACTCATAATCCAACTATAAGTAATCTTAGGTTTCATAATATGCAATAAATTCCCTCAATCCTCACAAAGGGCACAACAAAATGCACCGAAATGTATATCAAAATTCCATTGGGTGTTATTTTTATTAATTTCTCTATTAGAACCTAGTTGGATTTTTTAGATCTGCATTGAGGAAATCGCCATAACATACGAAAATCTGTATTTACTGTTTTATTTAAATTAAAATTTCATTTGGAGCATAAGGGAGACCCTTGGGGGATCTTTCAATATGCCAAAATGGCAAAAACTATGCAATAGATTAAATACCTTACATACCTTAAACACAAGAGATGATTCAAAAATCAACTACAATTTACTCATAATCCAACTATAAGTAATCTTAGGTTTCATAATATGCAATAAATTCCCTCAATCCTCACAGAGGGCACAAAATGCACCGAAATGTATATCAAAATTCAAACAGTGTTTAAGAATCCTATACAAGTATGAAAAGTGTGTGTGCGCAGGTGCGCGCATGTTTGTGGGCAAGTGTGTGTGTGTGTGTGTGTCTGTTTATATGTGTGCATTTGGGTGCGTGGGTGTGTGCATGGGTGCATGTATGCGTGTGTGCATGTTATGTACCTAAGGATATGATATTATAAAGTATATGGATTGATAGAAATGCCAACATGTGGTACACATCCCTTTAGTTTTAGGGTTATAATACATTGGGTCAAATAAGTAACTTCTAGAATTAGTTATATTGGGTGCGATTAGATGTTACCCTTAGTACGCCAACTCGGCGAGCACTCACCAAGTTTTGGCACAAGTGAATATTCACTCATTTAACTCGCCACTCGGGCTTGCCGAGTATTGGCGAATATTTGCCGCAAATATTTACCAATACTCGACAAGTCCAAGCCAAACACTTGCCTAACGCGGGACAGGCGCAGAAAATGTCTAACACATGGATAAAAATGTTGAAATTTGTCTTTTTAAAACAACACACTCCCCCACTTCTAATCACACCCATTCAGCATCCTTTGCTTGAGTTGAAGAGATTTTATAGCAAATTCGAAGAGTAAATTTGAAGTTTTTCATTTCGAGGTAAGTTTTTTTCCCTTCTTTTCAAGAATGTAAATTACTAAATTTGTTCTATATTTTTATATATTGTATCTAAATATAATTTGCAATTTTGAAAGCATTTAATTCAATTCTGAATGATTTTAATTGTTATTAACTTATTTATGTTTGTTTATCATCGTTAATGAATGAAATTGCCAAAATGTATTGTTGTAAATGTTATTTTTAATTTTTGGGGGAATTTATTCTTGTTCGTAGGATTTACAATTACAATTTTGAAATTACAGTTCCATAGGGTTATACAGCGGATGTTTTAATTTTAAAATGGTTTTATAATGTTGTTTTTAATTAAATTCACAATTTTTTACTTTTTAAACAATTTTATAAAGTTGTTTTTAATTAAGTTTGTGGTTTTTTAACTTTGTAAACGTACATTGTGTTGCAGATTAGAGCTTAGCAATAGCATCTGGGTTAGCATCACTAGCAGAAACCATTCCCGCTAATGCTCGTACCATTGCTTGGAAGTATGGTGTACGTGGAGCAATTCAAGGAACCGTGGTTTAATATTTATATGGGAAAACGTTTTATGGAGGCATCTATCGCCTGAAGTATCGTCTTGCATGTATCGTTTGCCAAAACATTGTGGTATGCCCCAATGTTATAAAACAGGCAAAACAAGAAATGAAGGCAAAGTTAGCAGGGCTGGAGGAGAAGAAACTAAAGAGGGAAAAGGTGCCTGCAGCCATAACAGAAGCCATTAGACCTGGAATGGCAGAGGATTTGGAGGACGATGCGGCAACGATTTTGGTTTTTACTCGTGGTCCACCCATACGAAGTAGAAGAGGCACATTTGCTTCAAGTTCAAACAAAGGAGTAAATAGTTTCTTTGCACCAAGAAACATATATGGGGCACGAACTTCACTGCAAGGTACAAGCTAAAACAAAGATAAGCACGAGGAAGCAGATAAAGCATGTGTGAATTTTTGGTACTACAACCACCTTCCCTTCAATGTGATGAAGAGCCCATACTTGGACTACTTGGTGACAACATTGACAGTTGTAGAGAAAGGGTACAAGGCACCCTCTCCAAAAGACTTGAGTGGAAAATTGTTCAAAGATGCAGCTGCAGATGCAACGACAATCCCAAAAGATCAAAAGAAGAAATCACAGAAATACGGATGCACCATTCTCTCATACAGGTGGGCAAATAGAAGGAACCACACCCTCATCAATTTTTTAGCGCTTCAAATGGTGAGATGGTATTTTTGAAGTCAATTAATGTCTCTACCATAATACAAAATACAGAAAAATTGATTCTTATGTTGGAGGAGGTTGTCTAGATGTGGGTATCCAGAATGTTGTGCAAGTTGTCACAAACAATGCAGCAACAAATGTGGCGGTTGGGAGACTACTATACAGTATTGGCATCCATCACTCTTTTGGACCCCTTGTGCGGCCCATTGCCTTGACCTTCTTTTAGAGGATACAAGCAAAATTGATTGGGTGAGGCCAATTACAGAAGATGCAAGAAATATAACCAAGTACATATATAATCACCCTTGGGTTCTCAACTTGATGAGAGAACACACGAAGGGGAAAGAGCTTGCGAACTGGTGTCACAAAGTTTGCAACTAACTTCTTAACGTTGCAAGGTATTTCTAGTTTGTTGTCATTGAATCAAATTTTTGTGACTCAAGCATGGCTAGACTCACAATATTCAAAGAAAGTCGATGGAGAGAGGATTGCAAAGACAGTTTTTGATGATGTCTTTGCAAAGAGAGCTATAGAGATCATCAAGGTAACTTCAAACTTCAATTTAAATTTCAAGTCGATTCCTTTATTTTAATTCATTAAATGGATTGTTATTTATTTATTTACTTTATTTATACGTTTGTAACTTTAAAGTTTAATTTGTGTATAGGTGTCAAAGTCGTTAGTGAGGGTTTTGCGCTTGGTTGATGGGGAGCAAAACCTAATGGGGTACATTTATGAGGCCATGGATAGGGCCAAAGAGGCCATCCAAAACTATTATAGGGGGAATATCACTAGATTTGCTCCCTTTTGGGAGATAATTGATCGGAGGTGGAACAATCAATTCCACCAACCTATTCATGCAGTGGGGTACTACCTCAACCCCAAGTTTTTCTTTTCCAATGGCTTCATAGATGTGAACGGGGAGGTTATAAAAGGCCTTTCAACATGCATTGAGAGGATAATACCATAGTTTGAGATGAGGGACCTCATTATTTTAAAGTTGTAGAATTATAAGCATGTTAGGGGGAGGCTTTTTTCTTCGACGTTAGCTATCCGAGGTAGAACCATACAGCCACCAGGTGACAAAAATTAAAATGTTTACTAAGTTAGTTATATGCTACAAGTTATAAATTTAATTTTATTAATTACTTATAAACTTTTGATCATCTCGTTTGTAGGTTCTTGGTGGTAGAATTGGGGATGAAAAACTCCACATCTTCAAAAGTTAGCCCTCATAATTTTATCTCAACCTTGTAGTGCTTCTAGATGTGAGCGCAACTAAAGTTTGTTTGAGGCCATTCACACGAAGAAGCGCAACAAGTTGACTCAAAAAAGCCTCAATGACTTGATTTTTGTGCAATACAATCTTCGACTTCGCACAAGAAAGGTGGAGGCCACATCGCAGGGGATTATTGATTTGGATGAGATCGATCCATACAACGACTAGACTAGGCAAAAGGACGACATTGTTGCTTTCAAGGAGGGAGCTATGGAGGGAGAAACACAAGCAAGAGATATTGAATTGGATGACATCTTTGGAGGTGATGTTGAACATGCAGCAGAGGAGCCACCGTCGTCTACTACCAAGTTGGAGCCGCAGTCGCAACCTTCTAGGAGGAGCAAGGAGACGCAACTGAGTGTGGGGACTAGTAGAGGCAATAGACCCTCTCCCCAATATTTCTCTAGAACGGGGAAGAGGAAAATGTAAATTATTGTAAATTGTAACTTGCATAGGTATGCAATTTATAATGATAATTGTCAATGACAATCATCATAAATTCATAACACTTATCAGTTGGTTGATGTATTCGCATGATGATGCGATTTTGTACTTTATTTGTATCCAAATCTAATAGAAAACACTTCCCCAACAATTTACAAACTCATTTGATACATTTTGTAGCTATATTTTGCATAAAATTTATGTTTTTTAAATAAATTTCCGTATTTTTGAGTTGTTGAATATTCTCGGATATTCGATGAGTTTTTGCCGAGTCAAATATTTTTGGGTTTGCCAAATACGAGTATGCAAACTATGATGTTACCCACCCAATAAGAGTAATGTATGCCTATATAAAGGAGATTAGTATTATTATGATGGATGTCATGTGAAGGGTATTCTATTTGGTAGAAGGATATTGGAGGTGTCCCCCTCAAAGTGGCATTCCCATATTGGGAAATCTTGTGGAGTTATTCCATAAGTAATATTTTATGGTGCTCCCCTTCCCTAAGGGTATTATTCTCTATTATTTTGAATATTAGGGCTTCTTGGCCACCAACATCTCTTGTGTACATATTCATTATATTTTGTATATTGTTTGAATTATTCAATTATTTTAAGGGAATATCTTACCAAGTGACATCAGTGCTTAGATTTGGGTAGAAATTAGGGTGAAACCCTAATGTTAGAAATTCATCTATATCTCGCAAATCATTGCAAATTTTTACTTAAGTTGGAGAAATTTTCAAGGAAGCTATAATCCAAATTTCAGCCTTCTATGAGTCATTTTGAGGGAGTTATTGCAATTTTAGGTTTTTTCACAAATTCACTCTGCAAGCCCGATTTTCATAATTTTATTTATTTGCTATCATTTATGGAAAGCTCACAGAAATTTAGTGGGGATTTGTTCCCTATGTTTTTCAATTTAAAGTTGACTTCAACTAGAAATTGTCAGGTCAAAGTTTGGTCAAAGGGGATTATACTTGTGTTCTTGAAACCCTAATGTTTGGGTTGGGGATCATGGGGATGCAATCTTTCTATGGAAAGGGTGAAATTGACGCTTGATAATGAAGGCTCCAATTTAAGAAGAGATTTTTCAACATAAGTGTTGTGGAGATTGTCATTTTGGCTTAGTGGTCCAACATGGAGTTGGCTTTGTATGTTGAAAAATGAGAGCCCTGATTGGTCTACAAAGGAATTGGAACAAGTTTTCTTGGCTAGATGGGACATGAGAAAAAGAGGAAGAAAATAATGATGATGTTGAGGAATAGGATGCAAAAGAAGAGCAACATAATGATGACAATAAAGAGGCTACAAATGATGCAGAAGGAAAGGTAGAGGATCAGGATGAAAAAGTAAAGGATAAGGGTTTAGATAAATTAGCTCTGATGAAGGAAGCTTCGGTATTTCAGTTTCAAGGATGAATTCAAAGGAAAAACGCCAGTGTGTCCATAAATCACAGTAGCATATGTAACTTCATAAACAAGGTTGTAGCTCAACATCCTCAAGTTCATGCAAAGAATATCAAGGAAGCACTAGTAGATGGTAAAACGATCCATATTTTTGAAGAATTGAAACTGTAAATGGACAAATATGTTTTACACTCGGATTTTTATGATTTGGATAGGATGGATTGGATGTTTTGGTTAGACACTTTGGGAACGATCAATATTAATGTACAAATGAAGTTTATGAAGATTTGTTACAAAAAAAGAAGGCCACCTTGCAAGATATCACACTTAGCGAGGAACAAAGAAAGCTCAAGGCAAAGCATGTGGATGATTTTGAAGATGGTGAAGAAGAGCATAAGAATGACTCAAAAGAAGAACAAGAATAATATGAAGAAAACAAAGAAAAAACAACTCATCTACTCAAGATATGAAGGCATTAGAAACCGAAAAGGTGGAAGAAGCAAAGAAAGTAAAATACGAGGTTGAGGCTATTAAGGTTGTGGCAAATAGACACCCACATCATCATGTAAGGGAACAATCATGGAGGCATGTCAGGGCACATCAGAGGAGCAACCAATATGGCTAGACAAAGAATCAGAGGAATAATCACTACAGCTATACCTGGAGTCGATGGAACCACAATTATGGAACATAGCATCATAGGAATAATCAGCATGGCTATTCATGGAAGCCAAGGAGAAACAACCATGGTCATGTGGATGGAATCATAATAGTGCAGCAAATTTTGGAACCAAGTTTAGAGAGATGTCACCCGCCAAGATCACATATGGGTGGTTGGATGATCAAGCATGGCGACAAGTGTGCAATGATTTGAAACACACTCATTACTTGGTTTCTTCGCATGTTTCGGGGACGATACGTGTCAAGGAGGGATGACATAATATGTACCTATGGAAATGATAATATAATCTATATAGGTTGATGGAGATGCTGACATGTGGCACGCATACCTTTAGTTAGTTATATGGTTATAATAATTGGCTCAAATAGGTAACTTGTGGAATTAGTTATATCGGCTTACGTTAGGATTACCCACCCAATGAGTAATGTATGACTATATAAAGGAGATAAATATCAGTATGATGGATGTCAGGTATATGAAGAGTCTTCTATTTGGTCGAAGGATATTGCAGATTTCCCCCTCAAAGTGACATTCCCATGTTGGGAGATTTTGTGGAGTTATTCCCTAAGTAGTATTGTATGGTGTTTCCCTACCCTAAGGGTATTATTCTATAATTCTAAATATATTATATATTAAAGCTTCTTGACCCACCAATATCTCGTGTTGTGTGGATAGTCATGTATTCTGCGTATTTTCTGAATGATTATATGTGAAGATGTTACCAACATGTTAAATTACAAAAACTAGATTTGCTATTTTGATTTCCTTTGTATATACAACATTAGTTAATAATTTAATAGCTAGAAGGAAAAAACTCAAATTTTGCCTCTGACGTGATGATTCTAGTGCATTATTACCAATAGTTGCTATTTTTGGGAGGCCCGCACACCTGAATCTATTTGATATTGTTTTCTCTCAACTCCACCTCAATAGTATATCAAAGGCATCAAAAAGTAAAATTCTAAACATATTGGATCTAAAATTAAAGTCTTCATTCCAAACATCTTGATCAATACAATCAGCTTAATCCCAAGTGCCAAAAAAGAATAAAAAATCAGCAGTGTTTCTCCCTGAAATGCAT
The DNA here is from genome assembly GCA_019776745.2 of Taxus chinensis. Taxonomy (NCBI): domain Eukaryota; kingdom Viridiplantae; phylum Streptophyta; class Pinopsida; order Cupressales; family Taxaceae; genus Taxus; species Taxus chinensis. Next base: position 106,665,372 of record CM034150.1, on the reverse strand, counting down.
CGTTATTAGAGACTGCAGATGAGCAATCTTTACTTTTGGGAATAAGCAATGGCATTCACAAGAGAAGATATTGGATAATACCAACATGCAAAAAAGGCAATACATGATGACTTGCTAATTTAAAGTAGACAATCCCTATATTACTAAAGCATGCAAAGAAATTTGTCTGTACTCACTAATCTAAAGTAAACAATATGCATATTACTACACTATGCTATAGATGCATGGTCCAAAAGCATACTTCAGAGGAATCCAAAGTTGAGGCTGAGAAGAAATATTCACGTGCTGCTTGAATGACAAGTGTCTCTTCTTTCTCCGCTGCTAAAGATGAACTTGGTATCCCCTTTAAATAATTTCTTGCCAAAGAAAACTTTCCAGCTTTTAGTAACCCTCTACAAAACTCCATCATCATATATTCAGTGTCTAGGAAAGGGAATGCTTTTTCCTGAAAATACTGCATATCACGCCACATCATGACCCAATCACTGTCTGTTCTCCCCTGTTGACGCCGCCCAAACTTGGAAAGAAGTAAACGAAGTAGCTGTTTGACTCCCTTTTCATCTTCATGAGCTCCAAGAAAATACTTAATTGGTCTTGCAACCTGAACAATACACTAAAGCATTAGAATCTTAATCTGCATGTTATGTCCAGCACAAAAGCTAGGTTTTTCATTGGTATTCAGTCCTAAATACAAACCTTTATGCCTAACGCAGGCAAACAATCAAACAAGTGAATGAGCAATGTATGTCAGGAAAACATTAAAAAGATGGAAAAAAAACAGCAGTATAGGCATTAGATGCAAAATAAGTATAATAGCAAACACACAGCAGTTAAATAATTGACGCTATTCATAAGTATCAGCCTCGTAGTGTACCACTTCCTACTGAATGCATATACTATGCATGACACTAACTACAAATTTATGTATGATTTACAAATGTCCATCTATCAAAACCTTTATAAATATGTTTCAAGCGTAGAATTTCACTCAAACTATGTAAGACGATGAATATGTGATAGCACATTTAGCATGATAATTAAATGTAATTGCGATCCAGCTGATGATTCAAATTCCACAAGATTTCAACATATCCAACTTGCATGGGATATTGGTTTGACTATAAGCAAAATATCATAAAGAATCGTCACATTTTCTGAAAATAGGACAAACTGATCATAGGCCAATTTCTAAAATGTGCTTAAGCAATTTACTTTTCCCTCAGTTTGCTTTGAGGCAGACAGTCAACCACTTGTTTTTTATATGGAGCGATTTTGTCTCCGCAATCATTAACCAGCAGCAAGACAAATTGTATACCAGAACACAAAGATGCATGGAAAAAGCTAAAATAATCATTTGCTAATTTCTTCACAAGGGGATGTCAAAAAATTTGTCTATCCAAGGATGAAATTTGGCAGCACATAAACCATAGTTACCAGATCCTGCTGGATATGGCTCAAATCAAGTTGGATCAGGATTTTTTATTAGTTTAAAAGTTTTCTTTTTTACACATTAAATTTCATTTTCCAGCAAACCCATGTTCCAGCTGCCTTACTGCTGAACCAAACACTTGAACATTAACGTGTCTATATTAATCATTTTTACAAATATATACACCTTTTTTTTTAATTGGACTTTCGAAATTTTTTCTACAATTCCATATTTTCAGATTTTTTCCCCTCCCAAATGAATCCGGATTTCCATAATTTGGTAACATGAACTCACCCCCACCTATAGTGCCCCACCAGGCAGCACCTTAAACTAGTCATTTTAATTCTAGTTTGCTATTGACAGTCAGAATATTAAGATAAATATTCTGACTGTCTAGGATCCATGTTTTATTATCAGATGGATGTAGTGTGGAGAGTTTTCATTTGACAAATGCTATAGATGCTATTTAACTCCTTCTGATGAAAATAGTCATTTTTTAACTATTTAATCATCAATACATTTTATAACTTTAAATGAAGCACCAGTACTTGTTTTACTTATCATTTTTATGCATGTATGAAGATAACTAGAGTGTAAGAGTAATCTGGAGTCAATTGCATAAAATTGTTAATATATGAAGATGTTATGCTTCTAAGATATATCAAGATTAGAATACGTTTTTGTCTGAACCAGCCAAGCTCCAAATTATATTTAACTCCTTAGGGGTGAATGAGTTGACAGGTTGATTGGGCACAAGACATGGCAGAATGTGACAAGTAAACACAAGAATGTTCCACACTCAAATTCAAATTAGCATGATACTGCATTGAAGGTGAAATTACACCCTTCTTGGCCAACAGTGACTTTTGAGGAAGTTAAAAACAATTCACGGCTACCTTTTGAATTAAAGAGTTGCATAAATTTTCAATTTGCAGAAAGAGGATGAATTCAGAACCTAACTTTAGCACCAAGGATTCAATAATCAACGTGAATCTTGGCCAAAATATTGAAAATGAGATGCTTTGCATCTTGCCCATTGGAGAAATCAACCTTTGAAGAGAAACATTAAGACTAATGGGAAAATTTCCATCATAAATTGAGAAAAATTAAATCCTTTTAACGGTTGGAAGGATGGGGACTTGCCATTTTTGGAAATTGTAAGGATATGTAGAGCAAAATCCCTACCATTCCCCCATCATCAACACAAGCAACACTTCAAAGAGTTTGAAGAAAAAAATAGGGTCTGGTGTTAGGGAAAATTTTAGACTTCGACCAGTAAAACCCTGAGCTTGTGGGCAAGTGTGTTGACTGGCTAAGGGCTTGGGGTTGATTATTGCTCAATTTGGCCATGTTAAAGTAAAACATTTTTCTAATTTTATTTGTGTTTGTTATAATTCCTATAGGGTTCCATGAGATTTTGTCACCACATTCAAATTCATGTTCGAATTCATGGGGGATAAAATTCGTAAGAAATTCGTAGCTAAAAAAATCAGAGATAAAATTCATGATGAACTTCGACCAAGTGAAATGCACTTATAATATAAATTGATATATATCATAATCATACATTAAAAAAATGATATTTTAAATTAAAATATCAAAAGATTATAACTAAATAAATAAATAATTTACAAAATAATACAAAATTAACTATATTTTATTAAATTATTAATTTTTAAAACAGAAGAAAAAATTTTAAAATTATGAACTATATGGTTTATAGAAAAAAAGCTAAAACGAAAATAAAATTGAATTGAAATAACTATAAAACAAAAACTAGGAAAAATTAAAAACTAAAAAAAACTATAAGAATAAATTACCATGCGTTATATTTTACTCGAAGTTTGGAAGTGCTGGAGAGTCTGTCAATAGAATGCCGAAAAGGAATCTGCTGAGCATGTCCATCATGCACATCCCTGTCAAGCAGGTCCGTGACACAACCTGCAGGGTTTTCTTCCGCGATTTACTTCTTCCACAAAGACTGCAGTCACAATTTCTCCTTCCACTCTTGTCTCTCAATTTCTCCTTGCTCAGTGGCTCACTGCTTGGGCAGCCACAAATTTATTACTTTTTTTTTCACTTTTTCCAACCCTAATCACAAATTTTTGGGCGTATTTAAGACAATGTTTTAAGTGTTTTTACTTTTTGAAGTCATCATTCCATTTGGCCAATTTAAATCGAGAATCTGAAAGAATTTATTGGGACTGTTTAGTATTCGTCAATTTTTTATTTTTTCTCTTAAATGCAGCGAATGTGATGATGGTTGTTTTGGTGATTTTGTAAGGGTGCTTTATCGTGGGTGTCCTACCCTCCTCTACATTCCACTGGAAGTGCTTACTTGCCTTCATTATTTCCTTCCACATTCATAGTGTATTTCTGAAATTCTTCTATTTGTAAAATATTTATAGTTTGGGGAAGGTTGAGAGATAAAATGCAAAGGAAGGAGTTTCAATGCAGAATTTATATTTATGGGCATATTTATCTACTGTATGCCATCAAAAACAACTAACTGATAAAGGAGGTTAATCTTAGTGCTTCCACTTATTTTCACTTTCTTGACTTGAGGAGAGGAGATTAATCCTCACAACCAGTTTGAGGGTGGCATTAACTTCTTGGTATATGAATGTCAACTTGAGGAGGGAGCTAAATCAATTCCCATTGTGATTTCTGAAAAATGCTGAGGAAGGAGTTTCAATGCAGAATTTATATGTATGGCAATATTTCTCTACTGTATATGTTCAAAAACAACTAACAACTGAGAAAGGTGTTTAATCTTAGTGCTTCCGCTTAGTTTTACTTTCTTGACCTGGGGAGAGGAGATTAATCCTCACAACCAATTTGAGGGTGGTATTAACTTCTTGCTATATGAATGCCAACTTGAGGAGGGGGCTAACTCAATTCCCACTGTGATTTCTGGAAAATAGTATTAAGAATCAAGTGTTATTCTATAATGTCCCCTTTCCTACGCCAAAGGCCTAAGGGCCAAGTCGAGTCCAAACCGTGGTCATACCCAAGGGGCTGTGGATGTTGGGAGCTATTGGGAAGGGGCCACATGGTTCTAATATCCGAATTTTGCCTTTGGGGGTCACTTTTGGACCATGGTGACTTAAAAAGGAAAAAGTAACTTTAGTTACTTTTATTTTATTGGCCCTTCCATGGAAAGAAATGTGTCTAGGGTTATTGGGGCTCTTTTGCCTTGGAGAAGTATATAAGGAGCCGGGGGAGAAAGGAAAAATACTTTTGCATATATTTTATTTTCCTTCACTTGTAACTGCTGTTTGCGAATCTACAGCTTGTGGAGTGAAATCCCACAGGGACCCTAGCTTTGGTGGTGAGAGATCCATCCCTAGCTAGTAGGGCATTCTTCGGTAGTGAGAGATCTACCCTAGCTGTCATTTTGGAGCTGCCTTTTGGGCTGTGTTACAGAGATATTATCAAAGGTTTTAGAGGAAGGATTTTGAGGGTTTTGGGGGCATTTGGGGAAGATAACCAAAGGGCTTTCAGATCAGATTTACGGCAGCCATTTGGGCAGGGCTTAACATCACTTTGAAGGCATCTTCATCAATTTCCAACCCTTTTCCAAGCTAGGCGACTTGCAGCCTTTATTTGGAGGGTTTCCAGTTGGCCCCTTTCAGATCTAAAGGTTGAAATATCATTTCCTATATTTGTTAATGTTATTTTCAAAGACTCATAATTTTTGCTCTTGTATTTGGTAGAGTTACGAATTTTAGAAGTTTTCCAGCTGTCTAGGGCATGCTGTAATTTTTTGTCAGCATTTTTATTTTTGTAAAATCCCAAAAACAATTTTCTAATGTCCTTTATAACAATATCAAGCTCTCTTTAAATTTTCAAGTAATTCGAGTGGATATTTTGGGAGATATTAAGTTTCTTTAGTTCGCTGCCCTAACTGTAAAAATCTGCAAAAATCAGTATTTTATTTGGCTGCAAATTTTCAATATTTTGTGCATTTTTAAGTGGTATCCCACAAGGGATATTTCAGTGGTATCAGAGCGATTGTTTCTTCAGCCTGTTGGGATTGAAAGATGGGGGACATAGACAGTGAGGATATAGGTGTAGATCTGATGAAACAATTGTTCACCAACATGGTAAAGCAGCAGGAGACTACCAATCTCTATTTGAGCCAGCTCACTGAGAGATTAGCACAGGACAAGTTTGATACTCATGCGGAAAGAGGAGAAAATAGCAATAGGGGACAACATGGTCAAAGAGGTGAGGGTGGACATTCAGGGCAGCGGTCCCCCCATTCTTCTACCAGGCCTTTGGGGTTTCACGAACCTTCTTTTTTGAAGGATCCAGAAGTTTCACAGGTACGGCAGCCAGGGGATATTGTAGATGAGGAGTCTTGTTGGGAAAGGTACCAGACCTTAAGTGATGGCTTTCGTGACAACATGTCATTCTAGGAATATTGCAAAATGAAGATTGGCAGCAGGTCTAGGAGAGATTACCAAGTACAGGTACCAGAGATGCAAAGGAGGTTGGGACAGATTTCTGTTCCACACTTCGACAGTTCTAAGAAGTGTACTGCACAGTCTTGGGTCCAGAAGTTGAAAACATACTTCGACTTGAATCCTATGCATGAGGAAGATGCAATTAAGTTTGCAATCCTACATCTAGAGGGAGACGCTCATGATTGGTGGCATCATGGGTTGATTACACAGGGACACATACATCACGACTTATGCAGAGTTCACAAAGAGGCTAGTGAGCAGATTTGATAGGAGGGACCTCGACAGGTATTTTAGAGAGTTGACTCATTTGAGGCAGACCGGTTCCTTGGATCAGTATATCGCAGATTTTCAGAGACTATCTGTCATGGTACCTGATGTTACAGAGATGAGGTTGATTTCCCCATTCATAGTAGGTTTGATAGATGCTCTCACTGGATTTGTGAAGTAATTTGAGCCTTCTTCTTTGCATGAGGCTATTAGGAGAGCTCGTGACTTGGAGTTATCCACTCCTAAGTCGAGGTTTCCACCTCGAGTGCAGCCTAAGGGTTTCCCTTCTAGAACCGATGGTTTGCAGCCGAAGGTACCTCCACCTAGGAAAGATACAGCCTGGAGACCATTCGGATCTAGAGAGTACAAAGAAGAATTGAGGCGAAAGAAACTATGTTTCAATTGCTGCACACCTTGGGTTCCAAGACATGATTGCAAGGGTAGAGGGAGGGCCCAATTCATAGAGGTCTTTGAGGAGAGTGATGGTGACGAGGAGTTGGACACACATGGATTAGAGGATGATGATGATGAGGCATTAGATAGTGCGGGTGTTGAGCAGGATAGCAAGACTTTTCCCCAGGAGACTATCGCCACTTTGTCTAGTACCCCGAGGTACAAGGCATTCAGAGTTAGGGGAGTTTTGTAGGGACAACGAGTAGTGGTACTCATTGATAGTGGGGCAACCCACAACTTTATTGATGCCTCATTGGTTAAGAGGTGAGGGTTACAGACAGAGGAATTTGAGGGCTTCAACGTGGTTGTAGCCAATGGAGATTCTATGAGATGCACATGATGGGTTCCCCAATTGAGCATCACGATGGGTAACTATACAGTTACCAATGATTTCTATATTGTTGGTATTGGAGAGACCAACATAGTGCTTGGAGTACAGTGGCTCCATTCCCTTGGTGAGTTTCGAACTAACTTCCAGACGATGGAGCTGAAGTTTAAGTCTGAAGGGAGGAATGTGATCTTGAGGGGCTTATCTTCAGAGGCACCCCGAGTTGTTACGGAAAAGAGGATCGAGAGGATCTATAGGCACAACGGGGTGGATTGGGCAGTACATTGTTTGGTTTCAACCAAGAAATCAGAGGATGGACAACAGGAGTATCATGTGGATATACAGGGCTTATTGGACAGACATAGGGCATTTTTTGGTGACATACCTCTAGGCATACCTCCAGATAGGTGATTTGAGCATGTGATTGAGCTCGAGAATGCTAGACCGGTGGTTACTTCTCCTTACCGTCACCCCAAACGGTTCAAGGATGAGATCGAGAAGACTATACAGGAGCTCATTGATATGGGGCATATTAGACCGAGTTCCAGCGCTTTCACTTCTTCGGTGGTATTGGTGAAGAAGGATGGGACCCTGCAGATGTGTATGGACTACCGTGCCTCAAATAAGAAGACAATAAAGAACAAGTATCCCGTACCACGCATTGATGAGTTTTTGGACGAGCTACATGGGGCTATCTATTTTTTGAAAATAGATTTGCGTTCTGGATATCATCAGATCAAAGTCAAGGCGCAGGATGTGCATAAGACAACTTTCAGATGCCATTACGGTCACTTTGAGTTCTTGGTGATGCCTTTTGGATTGTCTAATACTCCAGCTACATTCTAGTCTTGCATGAATCATGTGTTCAACTGCCACTTGCGGAAGTTTGTATTGGTTTTCTTCTAGGTTACCGGAAACGCCTATAAAGGCAGCGGGAGCGGGAGCGGCCAGGGGCTGCGGAAACACCCGGGTACGGCATAGGGCACAGGATGTGCATAAGACAACTTTCAGATGCCATTAGCCGGTCACTTTGAGTTCTTGGTGATGCCTTTCGGATTGTCTAATGCTTGGGAGCTACATTCTAGTCTTACATGAAGGTCATGTGTTCAACTGCCACTTGCGGAAGTTTGTATTGGTTTTCTTCTAGGTTATCGGAAACGCCTATAAAGGCAGCGGGAGCGGCACAGGGGCTGCGGAAACACCCGGGTACAGCACAGGCCGTACCAGGGCGTTTCCACAGCCCCTGGCCGCTCCTTGGCCGCTCCCACGTTGAAAAAAGTTTTTTTTTATTTTTTTTATGTTTTTAAAGCCACACAACAATAAAAAATTATAAATTCTTCTAGTCTAAAACCTAAAAGCTACCTCTAAACAATAAAACAAAAGAACACACAAACAAAACATAAAGCAAACAAACTCACATTGTGGCTCTCCAAAATTGCTTTGTGCTTGTCTAGGGTTTGAGGAGCTATTGCTAAGCTTGTAGGAGTGTGAGGAGCTATTGTAAGCTTGTAGGAGTGTGGGGAGTTGCAAAGGAGGATGTGGAGAAGCAAATTTGTGTGGGGAGTTGCAACAGTTTGTGAAGGATTACTAAGTGAAGGTAAGTTTTTTTTTAATTTCTAGCCTTGTTCCTCTATTTTTTTTAATTATTTAATCTTTCACACATTACATTTTTTTGCTTATGTTCATTTTTATTTTGCTCTTTCCATCCTAATTTTTTTTATTTTCATTGTTCAATCACACAATGCAATTGCATGCCATTGTTTTTTTTGCTTAATTTTTTTTTAAACCTTGTAGGTATTTCTACAATGGCAACAAGTTCTGCTTCTTCTGGGCAATCTTTGGCCAAAAACTTTGACCCAAATTCACCGTTATGGAGGCACGTAACAATAGTTCGACAACTTGCAGGTGGTGGTTGTTTTGAATGGAAATGCAATGAGTGTGATGGACTATTCAAAGGCTCTTACAGTAGGGTGAAAAGCCACTTATGTGCCATAACGGGTAATTGTATAAGAGTATGGAGGGGGATAATGCTGGGGTGCCAAAAGCAAATCTTTTAGCATATATCAAAGAGCAGGAGGATGCAGAGGCTAAAGTGGCTATGAGAGCGGGTCATCCATTGGCCAAAAGAGGAGGTTCATCTCGTTCAACAAGGCCTCCAGTTGCTCCATCACCTAGTGGATCCCCAATTGTGGCCATGCCACATCCATTTGTGGCTCCTATCTCCACAGATGAGAATGTTTCCCTTGCACGAAAGAAAAGTAAGACAAAAGGGCCATTGGAAAAGGCCTTTCAGAATGAGAACAGGGAGATTGCAGATGAATGCATTGCAAGGTGTGTATATGCTAATGGGCTTTCTTTTAATGTTGTGAGATCACCTTATTGGCATGAGATGGTGAAAGCCATCAATGAGGCACCAAAAGGGTATAAACCACCAGGATATGAGAAGATCCGCACCACCCGTTTGGATAGACAAAAAAAATACGTGGAAACCTCCTTGCAACCAATTAGGGACTCATGGACCAAAACTAGCCTGTCCATTGTTTCTGATGGATGGAAAGATGCAAGAAACCGCTCTTTAATCAATGTGATTGCAGTACGCCCTAAGGGGGCAATGTTTTTGAAAGCTTGTTGATTGTGAGGGGCAAGTGAAGGATGCCCAATTCATAGCCAACATTCTCTTTGAGTCCATTGAGGCAGTGGGGCCTGAAAATGTTGTCCAAGTGATAACGGACAACGCCAAAAATTGCAGAGCTGCGGGGATGCTAGTTGAGACACGGTATGGGCATATTTTTTGGACACCTTGTGCTGTGCATTCATTGAATTTAATGCTAAAGAAAATGGCAAACAAAATAGAGTGGATCCAGCAAGTGTATGCAGAAGTTGAAGAAATCCAAATGTTTGTCACCAACCACCACATGTCATAGGGCATTTTTAGATCATTCTTGCAGTTGGAGCTATTGAAGGTAAGGAAAAGCTTTATTTCTTTCTTTCTTTTTAATTTAAAATTTAATATAAGTTTTTTAGTATTCTTTTAGCTTTCAATTTTATAATTTAAATTTTATTTTTAAAACAGGTTCCTCGTTCTTATTAGGTTGTTGAGTCGGTTTGCATGGCACACAATCGTCTTGAGACGACTAGTGAAGGTGCGAGAGGCACTCATGAGGATGGTAACATCTAATCTTTGGTCTGTATGGAGGCAATCAAACACTCAAGGGGCTCAAAAAAGTGAAGAACCTGATTTTAGAGGACCCTTGGTGGGATAGAGTGGGTTATCTGTTGAGTTTTACAGAGCCCATTATGAGCATGATCTGGTTTACTGACACGGATCAACCATGTCTAGGAGAGATATATGACGGCATCGACTCAATGATTGAGAAGATAAAAGCCGTCATAAATGCAAAAGAACAAGATCCCGAGGAAATATTTTTCAAACAAGTGAAGTCAATCCTCATTGAGGGGTGGAACAAAATAATCACCCCATTACATCTACTAGCTTTTGCATTGACTCCTAGATTTTATAGCACAAAGATTCTTTCCTTGCCAGGGAGGGTAGTACCATACAGGGATGCGGAAGTCAATGAGGGATATATGGCGGCATTGGCTAGGCTCTTCCTTGATCCTGAGGCCCAAGACCAAGTTATGGTAGAGTTTGGCAATTTCATAGCAGATGACGGGTCATAGCCTTCTCGCTCTTCGGAGCAAATACAAGATGGATGCATATATGTGGTGGTACCTCCATGGTACTTCATCGGCTTACTTGCAACCTCTTGCAATCAAGGTCTTGGCACATGTAAGTTTTTAATTTTTTTATTCTCTTTTCTTTTAGTTTTTTAAAATTTAAGTTTGAGTGTTTAAATCTGAAGTTGAACTTTGCATTGACTTTGAAGTTTGGGTTGCCTTAATAGGTTGCAAGTTCATCTTCCTCTGAGCGCAACTGGAGTATGTATAATTTCATCCACTCACAGAAACGCAACAGGTTGGGGGCTAAAAGGGCTGAAGATTTGGTATACATAAATTCCAACTTGCGCCTTTTATCCCACAAGCAGCCAAAGTACAAGGAAGGGTCAACAAGACATTGGGACATTGATCCAAAGATAGTTGACTTGGATGCTTCCATTTCCCACCATGGAGCATATGATGATGAGAGTTCTGTGGCACCACTAGACCTACATGCACAAGGGGGTGCAACTGGCAGTGGCCCTAGTGCTAGTGGTTTGAGCCCATGTGGTTCTAATGAACCACATAATGATGATGATGTAGCTGGTTTTGATCCTCTTGATGAAGAGGAATATGATGAATATTGACAATGAAAGATAGTTTGAGCTTTGAATATTGATCTATGATTGAATTTAATATATCATGAGATTCATGACATTCACATTGTGTTTGATTTAAGTATTTTAAATTTTAATTTAACTTTTAAGCTTTTAAGTTTCTAAGTTTTATCGGTATCCTAGCTTGCTTGTTGTGGTTATTCACTTATTTAGCTTATAAGTTATAATTTGTCTTTTATCTTGTCTTTCATATGCATAATATGTGGTTAATAATTAAATTCCTATTTAGAAGGCTGAAATTTATATATTTTTTAATTTTTGCAGTATAGTTTTTGTACTGCCGTATCCGTGGTCAAAAAAATTTTGTTGTTTCCGCGTATCGGATACCCCGCTCCCGCTCCCGCGGTAGAGGAGTATTCAAAACGTTTCGGTAACTTGGGGTGGATGGGTTTCTTTGATGATATTTTAGTCTACATCGCAGGACTTGGGAGGACCATATCAAGCACTTGGGTGACCTGATATTGGGGATATTAGAAGCTAATTCGTTATATGGGAAAATCTCTAATTGTGAGTTCGGCATGACCGAACTTCTATACTTGGGATATGTGATTGGTGGGGGTATAGTGAAGGTGGATAGAGAGAAGATACAAGGAATTCTGGATTGGCCGCCACCTAGGACATTGACACATTTGACAAGATTTGTGGGGTTGTGCACATACTACCGGAGGTTCGTGAAGAATTTCTCTCAGCTGACTGCTCCATTGACCAATTTGACCAAGAAGGGGGCTTTTGCTTGGTCAGACGCAACACAATAGGTTTTTTATCACCTCAAGGAGGTGATGAGTTCGTGTCCTGTCCTCGCATTACCAAATTTCTCCCACCCATTCATTCTAGAGTGTGATGCATCAGGAGAGGGTGTTGGGGCAATTCTCATGCAGGATAGGCATCCCATCACCTATGAGAGTCGAAAATTGAAACCCGTGGAGAAAGGGTATTCAATTTACGACAAGGAGATGTTGGCCATTATGCATGCTTTGGCCAAATTCAGACAGTACCTTGTGGGCAACAAATTCGTGGTTTGTATGGATCACAACAATTTGAGGTTCTTCTTGGGACAAGAGGAGCTCAACGATTGCCAACAAAGATGGGTGAACAAAGTCCAAACATATGACTTTGACATAGAGTACACTAGAGGTAAGAATAATAGTGTTGTTGACGCTTTATCTAGGAGGCCTTACCTCACTTCTATGCTTAGTTCTATGTCTGAGATTTCAGCGGATTGAAAGGCTCATATACTTGTTGAGTATTCCAAAAATTAGTTTGCATGTGAGATCATGGATGGTATTATACAGGATGACCGATACAGAGTAGTGGATGATCCCATTTTCTACAAGGATAGGATTTTCCTTGTATTAAGGTCCAAAATGAAGGAGAAGATCCTTCGAGCAGTACATGATACACCACTAGCTGGACATCCTGGGTATTTCAAAACATACAGGTTTATCAGGGAGAGATTTGCATGGAAGGGGATGAAGGACGATGTCCTTAATCATGTCAGAGAGTGTATGGTTTGCCAGCAAACGAAATTCGAGCAGTCTTTTCCAGCAAGGTTACTTCAGCCTCTCCCCATTCCCGAACAAAAATGGGAAAGCATATCTATGGATTTTATCACAGGGCTTCCCCTGGTGCATGGGCATAGCTGCATTTATGTTGTAGTTGATCGGTTAACCAAGTATGCTCATTTCTTTTCCCTACCCAAGGGGCACGAGGCAGTGGATGTGGCCTAGATCTTCTGTACCGGTATTTTTAGGCTACATGGGTTGCCTAAAAATATTGTCAATGACAGGGACAAGATCTTCATGAGCACCTTTTGGCAAGAGATCTTCAGACTAGCAGGTACAGAGTTGACTCCTAGCACTAGCTACCACCCATAGACAGATGGGCAGACAGAGATAGTCAATAAGTGGATAGAGGGCTACTTGTGGAGTTATGTGTCAGGACATCAGCGGGCATGGATTAAATGGTTACACATGGGTGAGTATTGCTACAATACCACCTACCAGATGAGCATAGGTATGACTCATTTCCGAGCCTTGTATGGGTACGACGCTATGACATTTGTGGATTTGGTATTACTTGATAGCCGAGCCCCCAAAGCTCGAGATTGGTTACAGGAGAATGAGGATATTTTGAAGGCTCTCAGAGAGAACCTTCAGAAGGCACAGAATCAACAGAAGGTATATGCAGACCGGCACATGATAGAGAGGTCTTTTGAGGTTGGGGATCTAGTATTTCTACGTTTACAGCCATATAGGCAGTCCTCACTAAAGCAGAAGGGTGCAGAGAAATTGAAACCACGGTTTTATGGTCCGTACCGGGTAGTTCGTCAAGTTGGGGCAATTGCATATGAGCTAGAGCTACTAGAGCACAGTAAGATACATAATGTCTTCCATGTTTCATGCCTTAAGAAGGCACTTGGACAACCTATTGTACCATCTACAGAGTTACCGCCACTAGATGAGGAGAGGAAGTTGGTGTTGGAACCATAATCCATTATTGAAGCGAGACAGAGGGGGCTCAGGAGAAAAGTAATCACCGAGTATTTGGTGCGATGGAAGGGACTGCCACTTGAGGATGCTACTTGGGAGGGAGAGCAGATTTTGCAGCATCCTAATTTGCATTTGCTTGAGGACAAGCAAAATTTGGGAAGGGAGGACTGTAATGTCCCCTTTCCTACGCCAAAGGCCTATGGGCCAAGTCGAGTCCAATCCTTGGTCATACCCAAGGGGCTGTAGATGTTGGGAGCTATTGGGAAGGGGCCACATGGTACTAATATTCAAGTTTTGCGTTTGGGGATCACTTTTGGACTATGGCGACTTAAAAAGGAAAAAAGAAACTTTAGTTACTTTTATTTTATTGGCCCTTCCATAGAAAGAAATGTGTCTAGGGTTTATTGGGGCTCTTTTGCCTTGAAGAAGTATATAAGGAGCTGGGGGAGAAAGAAAAAGACACTTTTGCATACATTTTATTTTCCCTTCACGTGCAACTGTTGGTTGCGAATCTACAGCTTGTGGAGTGAAATCCCATAGGGACCCTAGCTTCGGTGGTGAGAGATCCATCCCTAGCTAGCAGGGCATTCTTCGGTAGTGAGAGATCTACCCTAGCTGTCATTTTGGAGCTGCCTTTTGGGCTGTGTTACAAAGATATTATCAAAGGTTTCAGAGGAAGGATTTTGAGGGTTTTGGGGGCATTTGGGGAAGATAACCAGAGGGCTTTTAGATCAGATTCACGGCAGCCGTTTGGGCAGGGCTTAGCATCACTTTGAAGGCATCTTCATCAATTTCCAACCCTTTTCCAAGCTAGGCGACTTGCAGCCTTTGTTTGGAGGTTTTCCAATTGGCCCCTTTCAGATCTAAAGGTTGAAATATCATTTCTTATAGTTGTTAATGTTATTTCCAAAGACTCATAATTTTTGCTCTTGTATTTGGTAAGTTACGAATTTTAGAAGTTTTCCAGCTGTCTAGGGCATGCTGTAATTTTCTAGCAGCATTTTAATTTCTGTAAAATTCCAACAACAGTTTTCTTATGTCTTTTATAATAATATCAAGCTCTCTTTAAATTTTCAAGTAATTCTGGTGGATATTTTGGGAGATATTAAGTTTCTTTAGTTCGCTGGCCTAACTGTAAAAATCTGCAAAAATCAGTATTTAAGGTGGCTGCAAATTTTCAATATTTTGTGCATTTTTAAGTGGTATCCCACGAGGGATATTTCATATTCTTCCATTCCCAATATATTGGCTGATTTGTGAAGTCTCTTGGAGCATTTTGGTGATCTAAAAAGCTACCTGTACATTCTACCTTTTTACCATTCAGAATACTCACCCACGTACAAAAGAAAACAGCATTCATCTAGAAGCATATGATGGCACAAAGAAGGTTTTATCTTTATTTTTCTTGGAGACTACTATTTTACAATGCAAATGAAATGGAAGCCCGTGCTGGCATCCAATAAGTTCAGCATTTACTCGTAAAATTGATGCGGATGTAATACTAGTTCTTCAGCAGCATGTGCTTTTATGCAATGAACATGTCACTTGCAGTCTAGACTGTAAATGTACTGGTGACAGTCCAATTCACATAAGCATTCCCCTTGAGGAAATTATCTATCAAAATAAACAAATACAGGTACTCTATAACACATCATTCTTGTGTTCCTACAGAACAATGGAACTATGATTTCCACGTGAATTATGTTGGAAGTGAATTAACATGAACATACAGCCATCGTTATTTTGTAGTTAATAAAAAAGTTTGAATATCTTCCAATAGCAGAGCTCAATCAAACAACAAAGGTAAAGATCAATATGGCTATTCAACTTCACAGTCTGAGATATCATATGCATTACTGGCTAGCATTCAAATTAGATGTTGGCAATCTTATTTTGAAATAAAACTTTTCATCAATCCAAAGATGCCATTTATAGTTAGCTAAGAAAAACGAGTACATACCTGATAATGTGTCAAAAGCTTTCCAACTTCAACATGGCCCTCAGCTAATCTCAATCTCTTCTCCAACTCTTCGTGAACTTCCATCCCTTTCTCTTCCCCATCATGGTTTCCACCAATGACTGAATGACTAGAATCCTCTTCATCTAAAAACAATGGACTCATGACGAGCTTTGAATTTGATGATAAACTACCAGAAGATTGTCCAAGCGCTCTTCCCATACTTTTTCCAAAGCCCTGTCTAGAACTAAAATCATCATAACCAATTGAGGAATGTTTGCCTCTCATCCCATTCATTACAAGTTTAGATAGCAAAGATGCCATTAGACCCCACTTATCAGTGTGTGTACAAGTATAGACACAGTGCAGGCCTACCTCTATCATTTCAGTTTCGTCCTTGAAAAACCATTTCACATTTGAACCTTTGCATACCTCCTCTATAATCACAGAGCAGATTTCCAGTTGATTATACTCTGCAATTTCTTTCAACCATCTAACTAAATATGTCTCTGAATGCACTGCAGAGGCCAACAAAGTCACTGGTTGATCATTTAAAGAATCTCCTTTCACAGTCGTATTCTCTGTGCCATGCTTCCGATGCATGAACGGAATAGCCAGCTCCTTTAATCTTTCTATTACTGTAGTTTCACAGACTCCACTGAGCATTAACTTGAATTTTTCATAGTTACTAAGTTGTTCCCAAGTACTAAGATTTAAATTAAGGTCCCCATCAGCATTTTCAATACCAGAAAATACAACATGATACAAATCAGAAACATCTTCAAAAAGGGATCTCAATTCCGGAACTCCTTTGTGCTGACCAATGTCCACCAAAGAAAGAGAATTCTCCAGTTGCCCGCTCACTTTGTCTATAGCCCTTGCTCGTTCTTTGTACCACTCAACTATTTCCATAGCAGATGGCCAGACCAGTCCACAATGTAATTTCACCATATTTTCTGTACTCATCCTAAGATCAATGTCATCGTGTTGTCCTTGTAAATGACTCTCAATGAAGGGAATCATTTCTTGATTCTCAACCCAATCCTCATTCCTACATGTCGCTATAATTTTTGGTGGAGATAATCCAGGCAGCAATTGACTATAATTGTGGACAGGAATAGTTTCAGGAAATGCATTTACAATATGCAAAATGAAGGGCGCTAAGGAATAGAGATGCCGCTTGAAAAGTAAGTTCAAAGCCCCAATTTTTCCAGTTTCTGCAAGTTTCACGGCTATTTTATCGAGAGGTGTTCTGCGGAATGTTGCATAGTCCTGCGAATAAAACCTGCACTAGACACTACAATCTATTTAACAATAAAAAAAATATAGTCACAAAATTTCTTTCCAAAAGCAACAAAAAACAAAGAAATGTTCAAAATGCATGAAATTTAGCTAGAAAATATCAGAGAAATTTTATGTCCTTCCATTATAACTCATAAGGAATGCCTTCGAAAAAAATCACCAATAACAAAACTTTGAAATAGTATCAAATAGACATTCCCTCATAAACAACCATCTCCATGTCGGTAAAGACTGGACAATTTAAACAACATTGCCAGCTATACTAGAGAATATAAAGATAAAATAACATTATTATTTGCCTGCTCAAACTTCACCCTAATTGGAGTTCTACAATGGAATCTATCTTTGGTAGGCTTATTTTTAACAATGAGAATTGAACAAATACTGTTTACTAGATATGCTGGCCATTTTCTGATTGCTACCATTCTAATTGCTGTCTTTTAGTTCATATAAATAGGGTTTAACATGACATTACGCTACACTCCTCTCCCGCGATTTTTTTTACTGTTGATGTCTGACAAAACCTCCATCTAAACAAGTAAATATATAACTGAAAACTGCTTGCACCATCTTCAAAGTAATTCTTTGTTTTGGGATTTTGAAGGGATGATAGACAGTGAAAAGGCAAGAGAAGAGGCTGTGGAAGGAACATGCTGTTATCGTTTTGTGAAAAGATAAGAATGCAATAGGGAAAATTTAGATTGCATATGGAAACATTAAGCTCAGTAGCATACATCCAAATGCACATGCTCACACAGAAGTCACTAGCGTTTTATAGACTTATTTATCACTCTCAGGAGATGATCCTGAGCATGCAAGTGCAGTTTCACTGAGAGAATGTGTATGGCAATGCTACTTGAGCAACCCCCTGTACTGATATAAGAAAATGCAGCTTCCAGTAATGAAGCAGATCTCATTCGAATGGATCTGTTGGTCGCCTTGGCAGTATTGTCACTTGTCGGTGATAAGCATCTTGGGAGTTGTTGCTTGTGTGGTGGGCCACATTTGTGTGGGGCATTTATTGCAACCACCATATATGAGAATGTTGGCTGGATGGAGCACACTTGTGCCCCTTGCCTCGATATAGATGTAGATGCAGATATTCATGTTGCAAAGCCTTCTACTGCTACTGACGATGGAGCCCCTTGAGCTTCCAACCATTTCTCTTGTGTGCCTTTTTAAATCAAAACATCATTTGGCATGGATGAGTTTCACATTCTATCCAGATTCAAAAGCATTTAGTTTATATAACACTCTTAACATCAGAATCTCATCATTGTTCTGCCCCTCAGAACCAAAAAGCTTCAGTTTATTCTTATTCAAAAGTTTTCCTAGATTTGAATATTTGAATATTTATTATGTTGACATTGTGAAGGTTCTTATGTTTGGAAATTACTGCAAATATTTGAAGTATGATATTGAAGCATCTGCACCCATATCCCAGCTTTCGTTATCTTGATTCAAAATTTGCTAGTGTTAACTTATTGTGAACATCTTCAACCGCTTAGGAAATTTGGTGAGTAGGGAATAAATTTAAGAAGAGCTAATTTATTATTTTGTTAATGTTAAAACTAGATCTAGGGAAGAGATTTAGAATGGGTTCAAGATTTTATAGTGAGTGTAGGTTATAAACTTATATTAGGAGTATTTATTATTACCAATAAATTGAGTAATCAAGAGAAACCTACATATGTTGAGAGCATTATATAAGTTTGATATATAATTATAAGTACAAGCCGGTTAAATTAGTAAATAGAGATAGATATATAAATTCTTAGCATGAGGTTTCAATCTATAATCAGGAACAATATGCTAACTACTGAGGTAGATTTAAAAAACATAGCATGAGGTTTCAATCAATAATTAAGAACATTATGCTAACTGCTGAACTAGATTTAAAACCAGGTTATTTTGTTAATGTTAAAATTAGACCTTGAGAAGATGTTTAGAATAAATTGGAGATATAATAGTGAGTGTAAGTTATTAACTTACATGTTAAAAATACTACCAATAAATTGAGTAATTAAGACAAACCTACATGTTAATACCAAGAGTCCAGATTTGTTTACATCTTGATCTTAGTAGCCGCATTCAGAAAAATTTAAGTAAAAACTAGACATTCGCAGAATACTAAATATGCCTAGTAAATTCGTTGAAATTCGTTTAAAATAGTTGAAATTCATTCTTTATTTCTTCATATTGAAAAAAGTATAATATTTCTTTTCGTAGAATTTAATTATGAATTTTATGGCTGACTTTTTGGCAACGAAGTTTACCCTCCATGAAATCGAATGCAGTTCAGGGATGGAGAATAAAACTAGATATTTCTCCCCAAAACTCTTCTACCATGGCATGAGATATAACTTAGGTTTACATCATTTACTAAATCGTTTACAATTTTAAAAAAAAAGGCACCTATTTAAAAGAAATCAGGCGATGTTTTTAAATCAAACATGAATTTATTCCCAATCGGGTTCCTTAGCAACAATTGGTGCAACTGGTAGTCCTATAACTCAATAAAATAATAATGTGGCTTCCAGTCCAATCTCTAATGCTTTTGCCTCCGGGATTAAAGACTAAAATATTCTAAAGAAAAAAGCAAGTTACCGAGTTCATCCTAAAAACCTATTTGAGGTCTCCACCCAAGTAAAACTGAAATTTCCGCACATTCTTCAGCTTGTAGGAAGTGATGGCTATATTTGATGCAGTATGAGAAGCATTAGGTCGAGAACATTATCCCCAGGGCAGCCCAAAAAATAAATTTTCCATTATCCCTATTCACTAATGGCAACTCCCTATCTTGTACAATGTAAACATTATGGATAAATTAGCCTGCCTTTATCCCAATAGGTATTTAGAGTCATGACCTAGTATACGACTTTGTGAATAGTGAACCCAATACTTTTAAGCTTTCACTAATGGAATTTTTGAAACAGGAGAGTAAGAGAGATGTGAATAAAAATAAGTTCATTCTAAGAGCATTGGATAAGGATGAAGTGTAATCTATTCTAGGAAAATGGAATGAGAACTAAGCAATGAAAAGGCCAGAAAATCCTTTAGATGAATAGAGCAAGGATAGGGTTATTTTTGGAAAAAGGTTTTCCATAGGAGTGTGTCTAAATACAGGAAAGGGAATCCTTTTCTCCAAGTGTCGAAAGATTATTATAACAGGAGTTTTTCCATATGCAAAATTCTCAAATCTAGCAGGACCAACACTTTTTGTCTAAACATTTGGGAGTGGCTCACATGATAGGTTTGGCAGTTGTGTGATTAATGGTATCAGAATAAAGTTTTATTATTTTTATTGTGAAAATATCTTTTTAGACTTAGATTTCTTGTCCCTAGATACTTGGACAGACAATTCATGTTTCCATAATGCTTAGATTTCACTTTGGTTCAGTTTAGACATATCAAAGTTGTGACGATGCCAACCTATGAAGCTATAACAACATATAAAAATTGGACTCAGAGCAAGAAAAAACTGGAAGAGCCATAAAAAGGACTGTGAAAGAACTTCTTAGAACTTCAGTTCAGATTATGGATATTATGAACAGGCATACAAGAAAAATAATAAAAAGATGATAGAACTACTTTTCAACATGAGCAATAGACCCTGTCCTCCTCATCACTCTTCACAAGATCCAAGATATCTTTTGACTTGGGTTGGAATAAAGGATGGTTGACCACTAGTGCCTAGAGATTGTTCATTGGGGATTCCACACCTAAATGGCAACATGAGCCTTGAAATTTGACACACAGGTATATACATGTCAGAGAATCATTACCAGTATGGGAAGATCTGAGAATTTGTGATGGGTTTTCAACTTTCCATCACTAAGAAACAGCATGGTACGACATAAACATCCACTCAAAAATAAGCAGTCTCAGTGACGAGGACATAAATCCATATGATGTCTGACTGACCTAAACATCAATATGGAGCAACTAGACAACCCGTTCTAACAGCCCACCAAGTTTCATCAAAATATATTTCTTGTTTGACCACCCAAACTGTGTTTGCACATCAGCCGAAGGAGAATGATGTGCTATAAAAGGAAGCTGACCTGCAACCAGAGGAAACTAGCTTACAAACAGTGGAGATGAATCTGCTACAAGGAGAAACTCTTTCCCAACCAAAAGAAACAGATATAGATACTGTTAATTAGACCAACAAAAATATTTTCCTGACATTTAGCTCCAGATTCAGGAAATTGTAGCAAAACGACGCCCACAAGTCAAGAAAATGACCAAATGAATCTGAAAATAATAGAAGTTGAAGAGAAGTGGAAAATAACATTAGCTACAGCCTTTTCATAGTCAGGAATATTGTTTGCTGGACACACTAGAGTAATTGAAGCTGCGATCTAGAGTTTTGCAGAGCAGAGGAGTGAATCCATGCTCAAATTTTTCAAATGGAATAAAGCTGTATGCTTTTCTGTGGTGTTTTCCTATCCAGAGAGGGTATTCACCACATAAATATTGATGGCATATATGCCTATACATATTCTTTTGTTTCCTTTCACATCTGCTTTCCATTTTCATACTACAACAATGATATATTTCGTCGAGGGTCATTTTAATACATGTTTTTTCTGCAATGTACATGTTAAAGTACAGTATTTCAATAGCATTTCACTGAATTAGTAACATAGATTTTGAAGAAGATGCATAGAGAACAGAAACCGCACTGTAGACACTCAAATATGGTAATTTGCACTTTGGCAGTCCTTTGATTTGACTATGCATTCTTGCTATGATAAATACAAACTTTTCCATTCCCACTTAGCACTTTCTAAGATCCATTGTTTAGCTTGTTTATCCTTGCACATTGACATGTCAACACATCCTGAGAATACATTGCACAAAATCTAGACTGTTTCGGTACGGGTACGATACGCTGAAACGGAAAAAAAAGTTAAAACCTCAGGTACAGTACGTTGAATATATATATATATATATATAATATTAAATTTCAATAGGTATGCAAATGCTTCTTTATATATATATATATATATATAAAGAAGCATTTGCATACCTATTGAAATTTAATATTCATACAATCTATGTCACCAAGTTCGTATTCGTGTTCATATTCGGTGAGGTTAAAATTCGAAACAAATTCGGCACCTTCGGGGGAAAAAAATTGTCAATACATATGCGTTATAAAATATTTCAAATTTTAAAACCTATTTAAATCTAATACAATATTTTAAATTAAATATTAAAAAATCTAATTAAATTCCTTAAGCCTACAACCTATCTCAGTAAAAAAAATTAAAAGAAATATAAGCCTTCTAACTTTATTAATATTTTAATAAATTTAAAATATTAAAAAAAACTAAAATTATACCAATTTTAAGCTTTATCAAAGTCTATAGTGAAAAATTAAAATTTAAAAGCATAAAAGCAAAAGGGAGCCACGGCAAGTAGACACATGATAAGTGAATAAAGACAAAAGTGAATGGAGACAAAAATCTTCCACCCCCAAATATACAGACTCATAAGAGACTAAATACTTATATTAAACCTTTGTGCTTCGAGTCTAAAAATTATATTATTGGCAGCGCACAAAATCAATAGAGAAACATCAATTTATGAGCTCTAAACTTCATTTGGCATATTTCTTGCTCTCGGTTAGGGTCATATAGTTTGGTCAAGAATTTATATCAACTCCTAACCCATTGTACAGTCTTGGACCGACATGTCCTCTCCAACTGAACTTTTAAATTGATATCATTTTCGTTGGGTCTCTAAGGCAATGCACTAGAGCACTCACTTCATACACTTGCAAAAGGAATCCAAAGCTCCCTAAATCTTGTAATTACACATCTAAAATCATTAGGGCAACAACCAAATTAGGTATGAAGCTACAAAATAGGTCAAGGAAACCGTATCTCTCATCTATAAGCACTCAAACATCCTATCTCCAAGTATTTTAGCAAGAGCCAAGTCAAAGTAAGCATGGTCAAAGGAAATTTCCAAATCTAATTGATCTATCTAGATATCACATGTTAGGTGGAGAATGACATGTGGTTTAAGGCCTCTTCAAAGTAGTGCCAATGTTGACGGTGCACGAGTGCCCACAACCCTTCTAATGTTTGTTTTGTAGGAATCTTCATCCATGGCTAGGGTTTGAGATGATGATCAGTCCATTTAGAGATCCTCGTTGCATGTGTGACAACCAAGGTTTGATAAAGACAAAAAATCCAGGAAGGTGAGCCAACCCAAAAAGTTAGGAAGAAGTTCATTCAAGAGCACAATAGGGTCCAAGACCATACATAAGGTCTAAATTTTGATACGGTCCTGACCCAGGTGGATTCACAGTTCTAGTTTCTTACAAAGGTCACTCAAGTTCAGATCTCTTAGTTTCATATGTTGCACAGTCCCAGATATCTCCAGAAATTCATCAGAAATAAGCTAAGTGCTTCTATACATCTTGTTTCATATTTCAATTACATTTTAGGTTGATTGGTGTATACTATATTAATTTCTATTTGATCTGAGTTGTAAATCTGAATTATTATTTCTATTGTAACATCTTTGTAAGATTTGTAATCAACTCTAATCTAATCTAAACCTAATTAAATTGACCTAAAATTTAATTAAGGGTTAAACATTTTGGTGAACCCACTTTTGATCAAACCCTTCACCTAATCTAGGATCTTCTTAGTTCCTTGTGTATTAGGCCTATTGATCTCTAAACCCTAGTTGATTTAGGGTTTTTATATGCGTACATGATTATTTTTCTAGGCTTGTGCTTTCTTTTGTTTATCATCATGCCTACTTTTTGAGCTCACTTTGCGATTGTTTTAGCCTTGGCTCAAAAACATTTCGTTGACTTTGATGCATTTACCGCAACCACAACGATTCCTCCCAAATTTACCCCCAAATTGTTTTGGAAATTTGTGCTCCATGAGTTATGTCCAAATTAAATTTGGTACCACCCCTTCAAATCAACATGCACTAATGATCGAGCAATTGCACCTATTACTATCCATACACATGTTGTTTTGTATTGTTGATGATCTGAGCACCACCCTTCCTAACAAAGGCCATGACAAATTTGCCCCTCATCTCATCATGTGGCAACTTCATAGTGACTCCCTATCATGACCAATTGATTCTACTCCTAAGGAATGTGTCACTCATGATGTTTCAATTCCTCTTCCCCCATTCTTTTTGATCCATACATGATCTATTTGCTAATGCTTCCTTTGTTATCATTTTTTTTATCATGTTCAAGCCCAAGGCTCTAATTATTACCCTGACTAACATGATCAAGGTCTCCTTGATGATGATGACCAACAATTTGATCAATTATTGTAAGAAAACCCTCCAATATCGATCTTCTACTCATACCCCAAGATCAACTCAAGAATGTTTACACCATGACATATCTTGTTCCCACATCCATGGTGCCTACCCCTTTGGGTGTACCTCATCTATCAATGCCAAATGTCTCTATGTCTATTCCTGCAACAACAATTGTTACTACACATCCCACATCTACTCCTCATGGTTTGCATGTATCTTCTTCTAGCACACAAGCTCTTGAATCCCTTGTTCATACTTTACAAGCACAAATCTTACAATTGCAACAAGGTGCATCCACTTCTTCTAATGTTATGGATTCCACACAGTTACTTCACAATCCCCTTACACCCAAAGTGGTTTCTTATCCATTACCTGTTAGTTTTGTTGCTCCTAAATTTCCTATCTATGATGGAAAAGGGGATCCCATTGAGCATCTTCACTCATTCCATGTTGCTTTCTTCGATTATGCTTCTAATGACATCTTTCTTACCAATATTTTCCCTTGAAGTCTTAAGGACTTCACATTACAGTGGTTTTATGCTCTCCCCACTCACTCTATGTGTGCATTTACTACTTTAGAAAAATTATTTTTGGCACAATTCTCTATCAATATTGAGGACAAAAATGCTTATGCACAATTGGCTCAAATACGACAAGGGCCTATTGAGCCTCTTAATGCCTATGTATTGCATTATAAGACCCTTCTCACCAAGATGAACAATATCTTAGCTGATAATGAATTGCAAGACCTATTCACACAAATCTTATTATCCCCTTTGTAAGATTCAATCATGTTTGATAAGTTTAGATCTTTTGACCATCTATGTCATACCTTGAAAGAGCGCGAGGCTAATTTGTTACATATGAACAAGCTCAAGTACATTACTATCTCTCCTCCCACATCTACTGTTAAATTTTCAAGAAAAACCACATTCAAAATAAAGCCTAATGATGTCAAATCTGCTTCTAAAGACATTGTTAATGCCATCTCGCAGCTTGTTAAGCTACAGTCGCAGCCCATGTCATCAATTTACTCACTTGTCAAGTCCTCCTCACATTGTCTTGAAACAATTGCTTGAGTGCAATCTCATATCTCTCCCTCCACCATTTGAGGTTGATATGAGTAGACCTCAAGGAAATAATTTCAATGCTAATGCCCATTGTGATTATCATCAATGTGTCAGGCACTCTACAAACAATTGCTTAAAGCTTCATCATGTTATTCAAGATCTTATCGATTCTCAAGCTATTGAATGGGATGAGCCTACTGAATCTTCAAATCCAATCAATGATAATTCTAAGCTAAAAATATTCAATGATCCACTTCCTAAGCATGACACTACAAAATATTCTTCAGATGTACATAATGTTTATCATGTGGTGCCTCCACCACCCTCTTATGATCACCCCTTGGATGCAATGATTGGAACAATTAATCATACACTATCTTCTACTCCAATCATCACTTTTGATGACTTTGATATATTTAAGATATATTGTCTATTCATATTTATATTAATCACAAATCCATATAGGGTGTTATGGTCGATCCACACACAATAAGGACAATGTTTGTTCTCTCATGTTGCTTCAATCTTTGGGCATTTCTATGCACAATATTGCACTTGATACAAATCCTCACTACCATTGCATTACTCTACCCATCATTGTTGGTCCTATTACTACATCAGTTTCATTCTTGGTTGCATCTACTCTTAGTTTAGTGCCTGTGGTTAGGTATCCCTTGGCTATGTACTCTTAGGGCCATTCCCTCAGTTATACATCAATGTGTTAAGTTCATCCATAATCAATAGGTTATCACCATTAGAGGTATTCCCTTTGAGGTTGCCCTCCTAGCATGCCTAGTTCTCCTTCTGCAGTTCCTCCTCCTAGTCCTTCTATAGATAGATCTTTGGTTGTGCACAATGTCTCTCAATGCCTCTCATGTTACTCCCTAGGCTAGTACTTTGCACTATACTCCCTAGGCCAATATTCCTACACTCTATTTCCAATTCTATGGATTCTCCTAGGCCCTTTGTTGCACACACTTCCTCTCCCAGTGTTGATCCTCTTAGGTCTCCTAATAGGCCTTTGGTTGCACACTCTACATCTCATGAATCTAGGCCTCATAAGATTGCAATCCTTTGCATTGTTTCTCAATATTCGCACTCCCCTAAGAATTCACATCAGTCCTCTAGTGCACATACTACCCCCATAACTTCTTGATATCCTCCTAGTGGTTGACACACTCATTCCTCTAGTCCACCATCATTGACACCATTCTGTGCATGTTAGTTACTACATCTACTAAGCCTTCTTTGGAACATGTTACTACAATAGTCCCACTAGCATTTGCATCACCACTGAGGCCCGAATCTCCATCTTTATGGTAGATTTCCTTCACCTCCTCAGGAGGTTCTCATTGGATATGTTTCTTGCTACTTGCCATCTTTTGTACATAACTATGCATTGCGATAATACAAAAACATTCAAATATTTGCAAAAATACAAAATCAGGACCTGTGCATCTTACTTGCATTGTTAGCACTTTACATTACACATAGTGTTTGTCACTTTGGTTTGATAGATAACATGTTTTATTTCTTTACACACATGTGTTCACTTGGTATATTGAGTTGGATGCAGGACACACAAATTGATACATGCTTATAGGAGCACTCATGTTTCCTTACATTCTCATCACTTGGGGGAAATCCCTCCACATTCTTAGGTGTTATTGTTCTATTATAGTTCATTTGCACTTCCTCATTTACACTCAATTATATACATTGTGTACTTGTTATTTTTCAGACTAACAAGACTAACACATGTGTCTTGTGTAGCGTTGACATCTATTGTTTCACATATTTCACTCATGTTGGTTACTACATCATATTATCATGTTTTGACACTCTTGTTTTCATGCATATACATGTTTGTTGTGTTGTGTGTTATACTTGCTTGTTTTCCTTGTTTGTGGCCTATGTGCCTTGATTGTCTTGTGACACCATGGGTGTCCCATGTTTGTGGCATCATGCCTATCTTGTTTGCAATTGATTTCTCTTGTTTGCAGGCCTACGAGCCTTGATTGTCTTGTGACACCATGGGTGTCCCATGTTTGCAGGCCTAAAAGCCTTTTGTATGCTTTTGTATGTCATTGTTTGCAATTGATGCACTTGATGTGTTCTTGTTTTTTTACATGTGTTGTTCTACTAGTTGCTTAGTTCTACTATTATTGTTTGTTACTAGCATTGTTTTTGTTATGTGCCATGGTTTCCACCATGTGTAAACACCTTTCCTTTTACAGGTATAGGTTCTCCAAGGTGGCCACCTCTTCAACACTCTACATAGCTTCTTAGACATCTCCTTCAACAGTACACACATATTTCTTTTGAGCCACATGCTCAAACATGGTTTTCACACATGCCTCAAAAGAGGGGCATCTATCTGGGTTTATTTTACATTTTTAGTAGACAAACAAAATTTTGGGGGCAGATACAGGTACAAACAGGGTACATGCACCCAAAAATGCAGTCATACATAGAATTTTGGCAAAATCAACACAGGGTCAAAACCATACACTTTGTCAGAACTGTAGGATATGGTCTTGACCCCCCACACGTTTTTGACCAAGGGGGGAATTTCAGCAAGTTTTTCAGCATTTTCATATTTTCACCTATATATACAGGTTTTCTAAAATTTTCACATCCAGAATACTCAGTTCAGATCAGTACAGGGGGCATGAAAGTTTTCATTCCTTCTTCACACCAACACTTAGCTTCAAGATCAATTTCAGGAATCTTGGGGGCATGGATCTCCTTCCTAGTTCAATGTTGTTAGCACATTTTCAACATATTTCAACATTTATTTCAGTTCATACTCAATTGTTCAACATATGGGGAGAGTTTGGGGGCACCTATTCTCTTTTGTATTGTATGTCCTTATTTGCAAAATCAGGTCTAGATCCATCTACAACAGTGTGATCTATGGGGTTATGGAAGGTAGTGAAGTAGCTAAGGGATTCATGGGTAGGATTTCCTCTCCTATTACACTTAAAGGGGAAGATATCAGAGTTGTTGAATAACTTTGGTACATGGTCTTCTTCCTTCGTAGGGGTGCATTTGTACCTCTTTCTTCTTCTCTCTCTTGCACATTTCCATGTTGGGTTGCATGCACCTAACACTGATTTCTCCTCAGCACTGATTGGGGACTGATCACCCCCAATCCTTCAGCAAAGTTCAAGCAATACAAATCTCCAAGTAAAAGAAAAGCATGAGAAAACATGTGTATTCTTTCCTTGTTTACATATTTTTCACTTCACATATATGCAAATGCAAATATTTTATGTTACATGTTTTATTTGAGTTATGGTCAATTATCTATCATGGACATTGACTACACTCTGTGTTGTAGGTTTCATCATGGAGCATGCCAACACCAAGCACAACAACACAACTGCAAAACAAACATTCAAGCAAAGGAAAAGTGTGTTTACACACTCAGGTACAATTTCCTTTAAGCATGTAATTTTCAATTTCATACTTAAAGGGGGGAAATGTAGACACTCAAATTTGGTAATTTACACTTTGGAAACCCTTGATTTGACTATGCACTCTTGTTATGATAAATACAACTTCTCCATTCCTACTTAACACTTTATGAGGTCCATTTTTAGCTTGTTTATCCTTGCACACTGACATGTCGACACATTCTAAGAATACAATGCACAAAATCAATAGAAAACATAATATTATTAGCTCCAAACTTCATGTGGCATTTTTCTACTCCAATCAAGACCATATAGTTTGGTCAGGAATTTATATCTGGTCTTGACCTCTTTGTATGGTCTTGACTACCGACATGTCTTCCAACTGCACTTTCAAATTGACATCCTTCATTGGGTCTTATACTTCATCTAGGTTGGCCTTTCTTAGATAAATCATCTATGAAACCCTATATAAGCAAGTAAACACTACCTCATTTGCTAACCTGGAACTCTCAAGGCAATGCACTAGAGCACTCACTTCATACACTTGCAAAAGGCATCCAAAGCTCCCTAAATCTCACACAATATCACATCTGAAGTCATTAGGGCAACACCCACATCAGGTCTGAAGCTACAAACCAGGTCAAGGCAACCATATCTCTCATCCACAAGCACTCAAACATCCTCTCTCCAAGTATTTTAGCAAGAGCCAAGTCAAAGCAAGCATGGTCAAAGCAA
The DNA here is from genome assembly GCA_019776745.2 of Taxus chinensis. Lineage (NCBI taxonomy): Eukaryota > Viridiplantae > Streptophyta > Pinopsida > Cupressales > Taxaceae > Taxus > Taxus chinensis. The sequence goes on along the minus strand of CM034150.1, from coordinate 106,635,806 downwards.
ATGCCAAATATGATTGATCTATCTAGATATCACGAGGCCTCTTCAGAGTAGTGCCAACGTCAGCAGTGCACAGGGGTGCCCACAACCCTTCTAATGTTTGTTTTGCAAGACTCTTCATCCATGGCTAGGGTTTGAGATGATGATCATCCATTCAAAGAGCCTCTTGTTGCATGTGTGACAACTAGGGTTTGACAATGATAGACAAATCTAGGATGGTGACAACCCAAAAGTTACAGAAGTTGATTCATAGAGCAGGTCTAAACTGTACAGTTTGGTCAACCATATATATGGTCTTGATAATTTGGTACGATTATGCCCCAAGTATGATTCACAATTACAATTCTAGTTGCAAAGGTTATTCAAGTTCAGATCTCCCAGTTTCACTATTGCACAAGTCCCAAATCTCTCCAGAAGTCATCTGTAATCAGCTAAGTGCCTTATATACATCTCATTTCATACTTTCAATTGCATGTTAGGTTGATTGGTGTATGTTAATTTTTTCTATCTGATCTAAGTTGCAAATCTGAGTTAGTATTTTTATTGTAACATCTTTGTAAGATTTGTAATCAGCTCTAACCTATTCTAAAACCTAATTAATATGACCCAAAATTTAATTAACGGTTAAACACGCACTACATTGTGCAATTATATAATGTATGGCATCAAAGGTACTTGACATGTAGAAGCTTGGGAGAAGTTCGTCTTTGATCCAACAAAAGAAAGACCAAGGTGAAAGAGAACTAGAGCCTTACAAAACAATGACTGAAGCAAGGAAGTGAAAGGCATGTTATTCTGCCATAAAAGTATATTAAGAATATATGAATGAGACAAGGTTCGCAAGGTTGGAAAGCGATACTATTGACTTAATTCAATCACAAGATAGCCTTACCAATTCCATCAATGAATTGGTAGCAGCCACACCCATGAAGCTTGGAATGCCTTTCCAACAATATGAGAAGCAAGCAAAAGAAGCACTTGAGAAGAGTTCTACATAGGATCCACCCTAACAAGGTTTTTGAGTCAGCTAACATCATATCCACTCTCCAAGGTAGAGGCAAAAGGGAAAATCCAGCCCTATGAGAAACAAGTTTTCATGGAGAAGATCAACAATTGGTTCTTGCAACTTTAAGTTCTACTTCAGTATACATGGTTCTAAGAATGAACAAAATATTCATTTGGCTGCTTGAAGATGTTTGTTCATGCTTTGATATGGTGACAACTATACAGATGGCTTCGGATTGAGCAAGAAATTTTGACAAAACAGGAACATTACAAGGAGTTAATCAAATCATTATAATATCTCATAATGTATTAGGGAGAACGGCTCATGGCATAATAATATTAATTGCAACAGCCAGGACAGTGTACAAGACTACATATCCGAATTTTGGAGACAACCTATCTCTTCAAAAGAACCAACGGTAGTGGTGAAGTATATTGGAGGACTTTCTAGTCATATCCTATGCAGGTCTTCAATGTCAAGAGTAAAGATGAGGCAGGCACGGAGGCTCTCTACATTGAGATAGACCAAAAGGAGCAACAAATGGATACTTCCAAAGTTGATAAAGAAGCTGCCGAGGGAAAGACAAAAAAACACTACTAATGTTCATCAAGGAAACAAGCATTTTGACCATTGCAAAGATGGTGAGCATTAAGATGAGAAGTGTAACAAATTACATCTCAAATTGCATCCAAAAAATCAGAAGCATTCAAAGAAGGGAAATCCTACAAGGTTGAGGGGGGAAACAACATGAAGCTCCGATGTGGATGAAAGAAAGAATATTAATGTCTACAAATGATGAAAATTACATAAATGGAATGTAAGGATACAACCATTAGCAATAGAAAGTGTTAGGGAGAGAGAATCCTAGAGTTGAACCAAAGAACTAAAGTACAAAAGACAAAATTGAGAAACATGCCACTACCACAAGTGGCAAAGAAACCAAAACAAATAGTAATGAGGGTCGAACAAAGCCCAAGAGCATATGCCAATGAAGACTAGAAGCAAATCTCATCAAAAGTCCTTGTTTGTGCCTGAAGTGGAGGAATCATTCGAGCCACTATCCATCACTGTGAGAGATCTGATAATGTTGTCCGGTGAGTATACAGGGTTAGAGGAGCTAGGTTGGGGGATCCTAGGAGGAAGCAAGACACTTCCTAAAGAATCTCCCTAACATCCAAGTCCGATGTAACTCCCGTAGTAGAAAAGAAGCTTGTAATATCAAGTTTCCTCTATGGTCTGGGGGCAGCTGGCCAGAAGTAGATCCATGTCGCCGAAGAGGGGCAAAGCCATGCCGACGAGGTGGGGTTGAGCCACAATGCTAAGAGATAGTAGGCTTGGAGATCTGAGTAGTCTAAGTAGTAATGATGTGTTCAGAGAAGCACCTCCTAACTGATATATTAGCTCTAATGTGTGATGTATTGGTGTCCAAAGGATAATTAGTGTTGTCAATCACCAAGTGGGCTAAAAGAAAGAGGTGATCAATGTGGGAGCTCTCGAGCCTCTAGGCTCCTCTTGTAGGGATCTGCACCAAAAGGTGACAGCCTCACAAAGATAAAGAGCCAGACACAACCGGTTTGTATATCTAGAGAAAGTAGCTAAAGAGTTGCCTAAGTCTCTGTAGAGATAGTGATATCTTCATAGGATCCCATAATAAATGGGGCATCTAAAAATTAAGGGATCCTTAGTCTCCACCTCCTAGAGGCAACACAGACAACAAATCCGTTCTTGATGGAAAATGTGATGGTCTGTTTCAACTCGTAACTGGCGGTAACAAACTCTCATTTGCCAAGGGGAAACCTCAAGCCATGAGACCAATGGCACCAGAGTTAGCGAGGGTGACGAATAATGTCGTCCACCACCTGTAAGAAATGATCGACGTAGAAACCAAGCTTGGGACTAAGCCGCTCATGGGAGGAGATTCAGGTGGTCTAGATATATTGTTTACAGATGTCCTCTCTAACAATCCCATTGATGATGTCCTTAGTAGGAAGGAGCCTCGAAGGAGCGTCCGAGGAATACATGAAAGGGGGTAGCCTGTCAATAGAGATGCCAATAGAAAGGAGCGACCTAGTCTCAAAGTACCAATGATGTCGACGTCTGATGGGGACTAATGAAGCAATCCTCTATGATGAGCAAAGTGCTAAGTAGGGATACCTCTCACGACCAAAAGTTGAGTCCCCCAAGGATGTGAGTCTGTGGATGTAGAAAGTAAGCCTGAAGATAGTCGCAAGGCATAGTGGGTCGGCAAAAAATTGAGCTTTAAAATATCCCTTGTGGGATACCACTTAAAAATGCATAAAATATTGAAAATATGCAGCCAAATAAAATATTGATTTTTGCAGATTTTTACAGTTAGGGCAGTGAACACTAGAAAATTAATATCTCCCAAAATATCCACCCAAATTACTTGAAAATTTAAAGAGAGCTTGCTAATAATATAAAGAATATATGAAAATTGTTTTTGGAATTTTTCAGATAATAAAATGCTGCCAGAAAATTACAGCGTGCCCTAGACAGCTAGAAAACTTCTAAAATTCATAACTCCCCGAATACAAGTGCAAAAATTATGAAACTTCACTCCATTATGAAGCTAGGGTTCCTGTGGGATTTCACTCCACAAGCTATAGATTTGCAAACAGCAGTTGCACATGAAAGAAGATAATTAGGTATGCACGAATGACTTTCCTTTTTCCCCCAACTTCTTACATAACTTCTTCCAAGGCAAAAGAGCCCCAATAAACCCTAGTCGCATTTTTCCCTTGGAAGGGCCAATAAAATAAAAGTAACTTAAGTTATTTTTCCCCTTTTAAGTCGTCATGGTCCAAAAGTGACCCCCTAACGCAAAATTAGAACATTAGTACCATGTGGCCCCTTCTTAACGACAAAACATAACATCTAGTCCCTCCAAAACACCTTTTTGCTTATGTCAATGAAGAATTATAACAAAATGAACTAGATAGTCATACCCAATAGCTCCTAACGTCCAAGGCCCCTTGGGTATGACCAAGGCTTGGACTCAAATTGGCCCTTAGGCCTTTGGCGTAAGAAAGGGGACATTACAAGCTTGGATGATGTTCTGAGGAACTGTCCACTTGCAACGGATCATGCACTGCAACATGAGAGTTTAGACCCTCTCAATATGAACTCAATCAATGGCCCTTAGTCTAGGTCCCCAAACCTCTAAACCATACAAAACTGTAGGTTTGATGATAGTATCAAACAAGCGTAACTTGGAAGGGATGTCTTGGGAGTGCATCTAGAAACACTAACGTTCCAAAACAAAAAAGAGAAGCATACCCCTTGCAAAGGCGTGGTTGAGCAGCAAACTTCGTATTAAAGTATGGACCAAAGAATAGGACCCCAAATAAGTGTAGGCTGATGTGATCTCAAGAAGTTCCCATTTATAAAAAACTAGAATCTAGGGAGAGCACTTAGAGATATTGAAGATCGTGAGCTTAGTTTTACTGAGGTTGACCACAAGTTGATGGAGTTCATAGAAGTTAGAAAGGGCATCAAGGTGTCATTGTAATCCCTCAACAAAGTGTGAAAGGACAACATCATTGGCAAAAAGGAGGATGGCTATAAGCACCTCCTGCAATAGACAACCATCACCCATGTGAGTATGTTGTTGAAGAAACTCATCAATCTATATGTTGAAAAGGGTCGGTGAGAGAGAACATCCTTGTTTGACCCTAATGGTACTCTTCACAAAGTCAGACAAACTGTGAGAGGTACGAAGCTGCACAATGATTGTCTCATAAAGCCTCCAAACTACGGTAATTAGAGAATCCGGGATGCTAAAATCTCTCAACTTCTCAAAAGTAGGTGTCTTGGAACCAATTCAAAGGCTTTCTTGAAGTCAACAAAAGAACAAAAGACTTTGGAAGACCTATGACGAGCTTCTTCAATGATAGTCGGCAGTAAAAAGATGTGGACAATAGTTTGGTAGTACCTTCTAAAGCATGCCCACCCCTGAGAGAATCCGGGATGCTAAAATCTCTCAACTTCTCAAAAGTAGGTGTCTTGGAACCAATTCAAAGGCTTTCTTGAAGTCAACAAAAGAACAAAAGACTTTGGAAGACCTATGACGAGCTTCTTCAATGACAGTCGGCAGTAAAAAGATGTGGACAATAGTTTGGTAGTACCTTCTAAAGCATGCCCACCCCTGAGCTCTAATATTATTCCTTTCCAAGTCTTTTGACAGTTGCATGTCTAACACTGTGGCATAAAGTTCGGAAAATGTATGCTCAATCATAATGGACTTGTTGTTGCCAAGGATGAAACTTATGAATAGGGTAGATGATGTGTTGGGACCATGACTAAGGGAAGCCTAAAGACACCAGTTGATTAAAAAGCATGGTAAGGGGAAAGGCAAGGGAATCTACACCATATTTGATTAACTCGGCTTTGAGACCTTCGCAATCAATTGCTTTGCTAGTGCGTAATCTCAAACTAGCTCTCTTGATAGAGGAAGTAGAGAAAACAGAGGAGGATGGTGGAGTGGGGGCAATGGCAGCAAGATGGGTTGGAACATCATAGAGGGAATTGGTATAGGAGACCATAGTTACACGGGCACGCGTCCCCCCCAAAATCTAGGAGTATGGAACGTCCCGGTCGTCTTGGGGACGGCGGGGACGAAGGGGAATGTTTCCCCCACGTTTCTGATTATGCAAAAATCAAAGGAAACGTCCCCGGGACCTTTGGTGAGAAGAAGAAACGTCCTGGGGACATTTGGGGTAAGGCGGGGACGGCTAGACGTCCTCAAAACGTTTCAGGGACTTCTGGTTTTTTTTTTAATTTTTTTTTTATAAATTTTTTTTTTAAAAAAAATATTTTATTGTTTTCTCTTATAAATGTTTACTCATTAACCATAACCCGATTGCATTTATCACAAAGACATTAAGAAACAAGAGTGATATATGAATACAAAAAAATTCGAGCACAAATGCACATGGACTATAACAACATGCTATGAAAACCAGCAGCATACATATCAATATTAAAAGTTATATGGACATATAACATTAGTATAGCTATATGTATGCTGCAAGTTTTTAATATGGACATCTGAATATGGATTGTATGCACATGGTGGACTAATATATAAATATGAATTGCTATTCATAAAAAATTTAAAATTTATCTGTATATTTTTAATATTTATAATTTTATATATTATTTTAATTGTCGTCCCCCCGCCACCCAAAATTTTGGAATTTTTTTGCCATCCTGGAAACTTCATCCCCGCGTCCCGGAGTCTTAGGTAACTATGTAGGAGACCCATGGTTCAAGTGAGATGTTACAAATGGTGGTTTTTCTCAAGAGAAGAGTACACCAAAAAAGGCTGAGGAGAGTTGTGGAGATCAGAAAGGAGTGAAATCCATCTACACGCAAGAAAATTTTGTTTCTTATGTTAGAAGACAACAGTACTCCCTCTGAAGAATGGGTATAGAGGAAGGGTAATGGGTTAAGAAAAACTAAAGCCTCTAATGAAGGGATTTACACTCATTATCATACCCTCGGTTCATGGGGCAAGTTTCTTGTTGGGTAGGGGATCTGGAGTAATGAATAGTGTGGGGATATGAATCAAGGGCAACATCCCAGAAGGTTTGACATAAAAAACTCATACATGGTATCAATGTTGGGAAGAGGGAGGGAGTAAAACCCAGAAATAAGAAGGGAGAGACGGGCAACATAATCAATGGTGTAATCATCATCACAATAGATTGTGGTGTGTTGAGTGTTGGGGGTGTGGTGGAAAGGGAAGTTGGAGAGAAAGAGTTAGAACCCATATGGAGGGTGAAGGCCAAGACGGCATGGTCAGCAAGGGGGAGTTGAGGCGAGATAAGGAAGCCAAAGATATGAGGGATGAGTGATCTGCTGGTGAGAACATAGTCCACGATGCTCGCACCACCGTTGTGGGGGAAACAAGTGAATCTATCAAATCCAAAGAAGTGAGGAAGCATGTTGAGAAAGTGGAGGCTTGTGATTCACCCAATCGAAGGTGTCTCCCATAGGTTGTAACTATAGCATTCATGTTTGCGGAATCTCTCTGTAAACCAAACTTCACTAGACCTAGCCCATGAAGGTATAATGCATCCTCAGTAAGGTCATGAATAGGCATATGGAGATTCCCTGTATGGGTATCAAAATCGCCCAAAAGAATGATACCACCAATAGTGCAGTATTGAGAGATCTTTGGATAGAGGTCAAGATACGGGTCCCCATCAACATGAAAAGTGAATGAAGATGTGGCAAGGGGGGAGTAGCAAACAGCTAGAAGACATTAAGAAAAAGTTTGATTTCTCTTAATCTAAAGCCATATGTATCTGAAGTGGACATCAGAAGCCACAAGAGAATCTCTAGACCTGACGTTGTCCCGAATGAGGCAAGCCACACCACCTAAACCACGAAGACCACCTGATTTGCATGTCTCACAATGAAAGGCCAAAACCCGCAAGTACCCTATGACTGGATAGAGAGCCCACTCAGGGATCTCAGGGATCTCAATGAAGAAGATGAGATCTCGAGAAGCAATAACATCCTAGAAGGTACCTAAGGAAAACCATAAAGTGTCATTGTAGTTCCAAGAAGCAATGGAGATGCCGTCACCACCCACCAAGACCCGAGATCGTCGTCATGTTGACTGTCCGGAGCGTGACCACCTAGGAGGGGGTGAATCGCAAACGATGGCCCTATAATCTCTAATAACAGCCCATTTGTTCTCTTTTCTAGCAGGTGCAACCTGAATACGAGCTTTCCGAAGCTCCTCTACTTGAAGTCATGTGAGATATGCGTCCACATAATTTTTTTGCAGGACAGAAAAGAGTTTCCTTTTTGCTTTTAGAGCTTGTAAATGTTCTTCTGCAGTTATTGGATAACAAGGGTCTTGTCCAACAATGTCCAGGCTTTGTTAAGGGTGATATCTTTCAAGTCTAAAGATTCACGCAAGAACATGTCGCTTACTGGTAAGGGATCCACCAGTTTAGGGAGGCTGCAAATACAAAGGTTGCATGCCTTAGTTTGGTGTGCTTTTTCTTCTTTGAACTTTGCTTCGATAGTCATTTCCACAACTGGAGGTGCCTTCTTCCCCTCAACCACTTGTACCCACGAATTTTGCTCTTCAACCTTATTTTGAATAAATTGTTGTTGGGCCGTCGTATCGTTTTTGAAGTGCTCGTGCTGAATGATTATCTCTGATTGCTTGTTCTGAATTTCTAAAACCACTGGACTGAGCTGCTGAAGGCATGGGGAATCAAAAGCAGTGGTTTGCATTTGTTCGATCTTAGTGATTCTTACTTGTAAATCGGTAATAATACCATCTTTCTCCTGCAGCTGTGCTTGGAACACTGACAAGAGGTCTCAGAGCTTAGAACCTAAAGCCTCAATTCCAGAAATTCTGCTGCATATGCTAGCATATTTGAATTTGGGGGCCAACACCTTGTGAAGGTGAGGAGTTTGAAATTCTTGCATCAGAGGGAATTCCATTCTGCTTACTGTACAGGACTGCAGGTAACAGGGGGATTCGTGCCCTAGTAAAACCTACTAGCAGCACTAGCAGCATTAAATTGAGACTATATGTCACATTTTTCTTTTAATGTTCATGCTTTGCCGTTATCCTGTGCCCTAGCGTGACTGGAATGAATCTGAGTCATTTTCCTTTCTTGCTTCCCTAGCACGACTGTATACAACACGTGCTGGTCTGTCCCGTGAACATTCTGGTCTGTCCAGTGAATACAGTGTCAAATTTGTGATTTTCATGGTCAAAACCCTACTGCAACTGCTGTTTGCATGTGTTCTGCAAACTGGTTTTCACATGCCCTTTCAGATATAACCACAATGCAAAAGGTAGTGGCGGTAGAAGATGAAGCGAAGATGTATGAGGAGCATGCAAGGCTTTTTCACATCAAGATCCAAAAGGAGACTGTACGTACCCAAAATTGTAAGGTACTGTACTGCCAAAACAACGTGACAAGTGCCCCAATGATGATACAAGTCTCCTCGCAAGGTGTTCGGGATCCAGAAAAGATCTCCAAGTATGCGTTAACATCCCGCATGCCCCGCTTCCTTTGTTTTTCCCTTTTCCCCTCTTTTCTTGGCCTTTTGCTCGTCAGTAACAAAACCGCCGCCCTGCATGGGCGGCGGTCTCGTGACCGCCGCCCTGCTCAGAGCGGTGGTCCTTTACACGTTTTCCAGAAAGCGTTTTTTTACCGACTCACGTAAAAATCAACGATTCACCAGCTTTTTTTGCCGACTTGGGCTTGCATTTATGTTTTTGATCCCCTGGAATAGTGTTTGGCCATTATTTATAGTTTTAGAGTTCAGTTTGGTTTTGATCTTTGGGTGAATGAAAAGCTATAAATAAATGGTTTGTGCACAAACAAATGATCTAGCCCCTCATTCACTTCTCATACTCTCATTTTCAATAGTTCAGTTTATTATTTTGCTTAGAAGCCATAGTTTCAATCCTTTGTATGTTTAGTTAGCATTGTTCAGCTGTTGGTAAGCCACATACCCATCTTGTGCAGGCAGTACTGTTATTTCACCCAATCCATTGGAGTAAAATAGCTTAGGAAGCCATTAAAGTTGCAGGTTTTGCTCCTCAAAACAGGATAGTTTCAGGTTCTAGATGCTTTATGTTGCATGACTCGCAATAAATCCCGCTAGGAATTGCATAAGCCAAGCTCTGTACTCTTGCACTATCCCTCTCCTACTCGCATTGTATTCAGTCTGTATTCTGAGCTACCTTTGTCCCAACATCTACTTCTGTTGATGCTAGCATTACACGCTTTTCTGGATTCACGTGAACACAAAGGAACGAGGAAATCACACTGATGGGACAAGATCATACACGCCATTGGATTCGCCACTGTTCTGCAGAATCCAGGTTCTAGCTTTCAAAGTTCTAAAATTAGAAATATATCAAATAGAGTAGATAATCACTTCTTTTCAGTTAAGTTTACTTTCGATATTGCCAGGGAAGCTGTGGGGATTGATAGTTTCTGAGAAACTATGATTCATTCCTCACTTCTGAGGTAGGATCGAGAGTCTGGCAAATAGATTAAGCAAGTTATTTCATTATTTAGAATAGATCTACAAATTGCACAGACAAATAACTACACTCGGTTATTTTTGTTTGTTTTAAGTTTTATATTAGTTGTCAAATTCTAGATACGTTTAAATAGCTGCTTTCTTGCATTCTTAAGGTTTCTCAGAAAATACAAAAATAGAAATTATATATATGTTCTAGGTTTATTCCACGTAGTTAAAATTTACTTTGTTGCAATTAGATTTACATTATCGTTTTGTATGACAATCACGGGACCCAGGGAGCCCAGGGAATACGCATTTGAGCCAATTGTGCCTCAACCCAATCTCGTCACGGCAATAGTTGACATAGATCAAAACCTTAGAATACAAATCTTCCAAACAACAGAAGATTTACGACAAATCAGCTCTCAGTTGAGGGGATTAAATATAGAGGACGACCAAGCACACACATTTTGGTCAAATCAACCGAACTACAGATTACCCTAGGCAAACATACATATGACTGTAGAAGGGTTCGAAAGAGAACAAACCTTTGGTTGTGATCCTTTGGTCCCACAGCCAGATGCAGGAGACACTCTTCTAGATATAGATACCAGCCTAAGAATCCAGGTTGCAAGAACACCTGTGAGGTACTTTGAGAAGATCACGCAGTTATTGATCCTAAATATAGAAGCTGAGAAAGCATATGATTATTGGATACTAGGGATTAGGACTTGATTTCGTACATGACCATAGCAGGACCGCAACAACCAAGAGTCTACGGTTGTGATCCACAAATCCCGCAACCTAACGAATCCATAAGTCAATCAGACATAGACACTGGCCTACGCACATTAGTATTCAGATCTACCCCACTTCCACCCACCATCGTCGAACAGTTATCCTTACTAAATATAGCGGCTAACAAAACTAGAGAGTTCTGGACTAGGCCAGAGAATCGTCCATAGAGTCGATTATATTCATTACCCACCATATGACCTTATCTGGAGACATACACGAAACTATCCCAGGTAATTTTCCACGTATTCCACAACCCATAGATCGAATCACGCTAGAGCTCGATAATGATTGGAGCCTTCGAGCAGTCATCCTTGCCGATCGATCTATCACACCAGTTCAAGTTAGAAGGGCCTTCTTTGCCTTAGATTCGCAAATTCCACTAGTGCGTATTGAAGAAATTAGATTGCCTAACTAGTTTGTCTGCATCCCATGCATATTCCATCCCCACCGGCTGTCTCAGCACGACCTTGGGAGGTCGGGTACGCGGAAGAGTTACCTATAGATTCCCACGCTCGCTTGTCGCTTTTCCGGCGTACAGAGACCATCAAGGTAAATGTACTTTTTGATCCAGGCTCTCAAACAAATCTGATTTCCGAAGAGTCGGTACAAATGCTTTGATTTAAATTACATAATCGTCCACAAAAATAACCATTGGGAGGGATTCATGAGGACTGTGATGTAGTGCCACTTAACATGTGACATGATGTTTTGAAGTTCATGCGTGTTGGTTACATAAGCAATCTTCATGAGAAGAATGAACAATTCCTGCTTGTTCAAAGATCACCAAACATTCTTCATCAATGCAAGTAGGTCTAGAAGTAACCAATGTTACCAATACCATTGGAAATAGAGCAGCACCAGGTTTCAACTTCATAATCCAAGAAAGTAAGAATAAGACCCAAAAGAGATGGTGTAGGAAATTTCTCATTTAATCAATACATAAGCTTGAGAGACCAAAGGCCTCCCAAAAAGGGGAGGTATGATCTGAAATGGATCAGCATAGTCATTTCAGAAGCCAAGATATCATTCCACTTAGCTTGCAGTAAGGAATGGAAAGAAACGGTGGTATCATCCCACCTAGCTTGTAGTAAGAGATGGAAAGAAACACTGGTGACTGGACCGCAAATAGCTAGTTGACTAGTAGTAGCTAAAGAATGTTCATACCCTCATGGTAACATGAGACCTTGAAATTTGATACACAAGAGTCTTAAATGTTAAGAATCACTCCCTGAAATTTGGGGAAAATTTAAGAAGTTTCGATGGGCTTTTGAATCATTAACAATGAGAAATGAAAAGCAACAGCACAAGCATCCACCTAATAATTGGAAATCCAAATGCAAAAGCTATAACTGAGTCCTCCACATGATGTCGAACTAACCTGTAAATCGATAAGAAGCAACTCCACAACCCATTTTTCCTACTCACCACAACTCGTTGAAAGATGTGCTCGTTTGACCACTCATACTGCATCTGCATGTAAAAATGAGAAAACCAACCTGAAACCAAAGGAAGTTAACCTGCAACCAGTAAGATCTTTTTCTCAATCCAAGGAAACTCAAGCTCGATGAGTGCAAACGTTTTCTTGGCATTCTGCTTTGAAATTTGAGAAGTTGGAGGAGCAAATGACACCCAAGGATCAAGGAAATGACCAAATGAATCTACAAGAACAAAGATGGAGAGAAGAAATTGATCTGTAATTTCCTCTACAAATTGTCTGCTTGGAAATTAAATGCAGATTTATTGTCACCCATGCAGCAGCTAATTGAATTTCTCAAATGGTACCAGTTTTAAAGTGTGTTGGAGTGATAGAATGTGCATTAGAATCAGTAAAATACTTGCAAACCGTATGCAACTTACATAGAAAGGAAACAAACCACATAACACAAAGGATTTTAACATGGAAACCCCACTGTAGGGAAAACCAGCTGCGAGTGGAAACTGCACATCTTCTTCCCTTCAAGTAATGAGGCCAATACAAAGAGCTCTAAGGAGCATACATCTTATACTCTCTGTTGTCTCCTCTATTCCTAATATTGTCATAGAGAGAATACAAGGAGCATAGAGTAATAGCAACTAACAGCAGTTGAATACTCTTGCTACTCATAAACACATTCACCAATTCATGGAACCACTCCTCCTTGATCATTGATCCGTGATCTGTGATCCCAATTCCTCACTCCCAGCACTCCTTATGCATTCTGGAGATGTCTCTATGATGACCAAAAATTTTTGAAACGTCCAGGATGAGATGACCAACCGTTTCACGTCGTTACCCTGACTGTTCAGCTCAGGTGAGCAAACCACTGCTTACAACAGACCGGCAGTTGCGAAAGCACCCTAGAGGGTTGCAAAACTGCCGCTTATTGCAGACTGGTAGATACGTAACCGCAACCTGCTTTAACCGGCAGTTTCGTAACAGCAAAAAAATGTGCGACTCTTGTATACGAATGCAAAATCAGATGCCCTTTTTTTAAGTGTATGACGTTTCGAGAGAAATCTACATATACATAATGCATTCATACTTGATTTTTGATGGAGTATACTCTGTTTCACCTTGATTAAAAAGACAGTGTTTTTGTCAGGAGTAATAATGCAGAACATTGCAGCTCATCAACTTTTTCTCTGTTTCGTTGATCATCACAGGCCCTTGGATTCTAGAGGAGATCTTGATGAATTTCATGAAGTCTTAAGGATCATAAATGGAAACACCAACAACATAGAATACAAACCTTGCCATAGTCAAGAGGATCATTAATTAGACACACTTACAGCAGTTGAGCTGAAAGCGAGGTTTTGCAAATTGAAGAAATGAATCCATGCTTCCAACAGGACAAGAATACATAACACATTTTTACATCGCATTTTTGAAAGGGAATAAAGTTGTATGCTTTTCCCACGGTATTTTTCTATCCCGGGCGGGATTTCACAGGATAATATTGTGTCATATGTATACCTCTATATCGTTTCATTTCCTTTGCATCTGATTTTCGTTTTCATACTGCAAAATGAAGTATTTCACTAAAGAGTACTTAAACACATGTTTTTCCGCAGTATGAATGTTGTATTTCAATAGCATGTTCAGTGAATTAGCTGCAGAAAACTTCAAATATTCTAGATAATTGCAAGAGCTCTAAATCATGCAATTACAGATCTCACATATGTTTGTAACATTGCAGTCATCAGAGCAGAACCAGAAGAGACCCTTCTTGATGGTCCTCTTCTCCTCTTAGGAAGATCAATACAAGAAAAGAGATTACAGATTTTAATAAAAATCTAATTAGAGGGTTTTGGACAGCTTATATGGCCACTAATGATGACTAGCCTTTTCTAGGAAAAATTGTATCAAGCATTGCCGAAAAAATGGTGATCCAGCCTATGATATCCACAAGCCAGGATTGCCAATTTATGGTTCAAAGATACAATCAGAAGCTTGGAGTGTATCATGTGTCACATCGAATGAATAATGCAGTGAAATCTTAATAACTGTCTCTTGCAAAAATTACAGGAGTCATCCTTCCTGCAATGCCAAATTCCAGACTGTCATCTAATTGAATCGCTCATTATTCCAACCAATATTTAAGCAGGCATTTATTATACCATGTGGTCAATTCAGGTTCCACCACGAGTGTGTGAGGTTATTAATTGCGAAGAGTAGATCCCCTCAATGTAATTCTACATAACTCAATATTGGCAAGCTACTTCCCAATATTGATCTTCATCAATCAATTACACCTAAGTAGCCAAAATGTTTTGGATACGGGAGTGGGTACGGAGTATACAATACGCGGAAACGGCAAAAAAAAAATTGACCCCGGATACGGAATAGGATACAGTAGTACAAAAACTATATAAAAATTTCAGCCTTGTAAATAGGAATTTAATTCATTAACCACATATTATGCATATGAAAGACAAGTTATAAGCTAAATAAGTGAATAACCACAAAAAACAAGCTACAATACCCCGATAAAACTTAGAAACTTAAAACTTAAAAGCTTAAAAGTTAAATTAAAATACTTAAATCGAACACAATGTGAATGTCATGAATCTCATGATATATTAAATTCAATCATAGATCAATATTCAAAGTTCATACTATCTTCCATTGTCAATATTCATCATATTCCTCATCATCAAGAGGATCAAGATCAGCTACATCATCATCATTATGTGGTGTAAATTAGAAGAATATTTAATTTTTTATGTTATTGGGCTTTTAAAACATGAAGAAAATAAAAAACAAATTAAAAAAAATGTGTTTAGGCTTGGGAGCGGCTTAGGAGTGGCACGGGAGCGGTGAGGGGACTGCGGAAACGCCCGGGTATGACCTGTGTCGTACCCAACCGTTTCCGCAGTCCACTCGCCCGCTCCCGTACCCACTCCCACTCCCGCGCCGCTCCCGTACCCGCTCCCGCTCCCGCACCGCTCCCGTACCCGCTCCCACAGCCCTGGGGTGCCATTTCGGCTACAAAGAATTACACGTTTTTTTGAGTCTCAAGTAAAGCAGCCTCAAAAGCCTTAAACACCCAAGGTAAACTGCAAAGATTATAAAATGCCGGCAACAATTGGAACAATGGACAAGGAGTCTATTGTTAATGGAGATAGTTAGAAAGGAAAGCAACCTCAAAAGCCTTATCAAACAGCCAAGATAAACTGCAAAGATTGTAAAACACCAGCAACAATTAATTAAGAGAACAAAGAAAAATGCCCAGCAATTGAGCCCTACCCAATTGATTTTGAGAGATTACAATGGGGAAACAAGGAACATGTAAATGCAAGATGGCTTATTTGACAGATGATATCGTCCCTTTGTTTGAAACTACCAAAGTGACGATTTTGAACATGGAAATTGGTGATCCAAAACTTGCTATCATTCTTTGCCATGTAATTCAACACAAAGATGGAAGATATGAAATTTCAGCTGTAAGCCATACTGGCTTCCGTCTTGAAGATAAATGACCTTGAAATAGAGATAGAAAGCTAAGAACCACGGTACATGTAGAATATTTGATGCAATGGAAAATCTGACACAAATAGGACATCTCTTGGGGGACCTTATGTGTTCCAGCATCTTTCATTGTTTACATTTGTCAGTGACCTGACAATTCAAGAGGAGAGAACTTGCAATAAGCCCAATAGATTACACTAAGACGACTCTTGACACAAGAACGAAAGGAACAAATTATGGTAATGTCTACAAGCGACCAATGCCAATCAATGGGATATGAAAATACGGCCAATTACAATAAAAATAAAAGCTCAAGGTAGTTTTTTAGCTCGCCGCCTCGCAAGACACCAATCTGATGTATGAGACCCTGTAATGTCCCTTTTTCAAAATTAATTAATTCTGAATACCTGCAGCCTATTTTTATTATTTTTCGTAGGCAAAGTGGAAATTAAAAGAGGAAAATAAAATAATTTAAGTGGTCCAAGGATATTGTTATATTTTACTTGGAAAACGAACAGTTGAACTATATTTTAATGCAAAAAGCAGAAATAGAATAAAATAATAATAGAAGGGATGAACTTTTATTATTAGGCGCCAAAGTTAGATTAATAATTAAATAAATAATGGGGCGCCAAGGTTAGAGAGAGCTACATGAATACCAAGGTCCTATTTTTAGGATGGAGGGGGGGGAACCTTTTTATAATGTTTATTCCTATTTTAACGATGGGGCGCCAACTTGGACAAGGAATAAAGTTGTTTTTTTAATTGTTTGAGGAGCATGCATGTATTCCCAAGGAGGCCCCACTTTGTAGAGGGATTGGAAGTTATAAAGGCATATTTAGGGTTTACTGTACACACTTCTTGGAAATTTATCAACTACTGCATTGTCTGCAAGTAGTTTTTGCTTCTACATCAGCAATAGAGGACGAAAACCCTCATTTGCATACAAATCTGAGGACGGAATCCCTCATATCTAAGCTTGGCAATTCCATTCAGGGGTTGCAGTGGTTATTTAGGGGACGCAGTTCATCCAGTTCAGCTAGGGCATCATATTCAGGGTTGTTTTAGCATCCAAAACAGCAAGTACAACTAGGACATCCCCCTCTCAAGACAAATTTCAGTATTGGCACCATATTTGGAAGCAGTTTTCAGTCAAGGCTGTTTGCATGTTCTTATATTTTGAGAAAAAATTGTATTCAGACATTCTACTGTTTTTATTAAAACTGATTTGAAATAAATAAATAAGGTCTGTATTTTCCTACATATTACAGTTGTGTTATTATTTTAAAATCAGATTGTTGCTGCTGTCATAAAAGTTATTTTTTTTCACTGCTGCCCTAGGGTTTTGACAAAAATATCCAGGTTCATCTAAAGTATTTTTCAGGGATATTACAGTGGTATCAGAGAAAATTTCTACCTAGCTTGTGGAAGGGAAATTAAAAAAAAATGAAAGGAAAAAAAAACAGCTTTGAATTTCATACAAGGTAGTGACAGAGAAGTTATGTACCAGCAAAGGGAGAAAAAGAAAGCTACAGAACAGTCAAAAGTATGGGTAACAGAGATCTAGAAGATGTATTTTTCGATAGGCTTGTGTAAGGACAGGAACGGTTAGCTGACATGATGGCTCACTTAGTCCACACCATGCAGGACACGAATGTGCAAAGGGCTCCAAACAGTGAGGGAAGCTCTTCAAGAGTGAACCATAACCAGCACACTCAGAGGCCAATCACCGGTTCTATTGCCAGACCCTTCCAACTTGATTTTCTTCACAGGGAGGAAGCAATTCTAGAGGTAGAAACTTAGCCATCTATAGCAGATGATATTGTTGCCAACTATGAGGAGTACAGGGTACTTCCAAGTGAGATTAAATGGGCCATATTACTGACCAATTTTATAAATATGAAGAAAAGTCATCTGTGATAAGTATTTCATCACAAAAACCTTGGATTTGCTCTTTGAACCATTCCGCATCGTGTTTGCAATAAGTACCCGAGTGACCTATGTAATAAGCATTTAGGGAAGTTGCCACACCCTACATTTGATGGTTCTAGTAAGAGTACAGCTTGTGCATAGATACAAAAGCTAGATACCTGTCATATCACTCAGGCCAATGATGGAGGAGGAAGCCATCAAATTTGCAATCCTTCATCTGGAAGGTATAGCACATGAGTGGTGGTACCATGGGCTAATCACACAGGAACACAATCACATCCATTCATATGGCGAGTACAGTGACAGGCTGATAGAGAGATTTGACAGAGTTGATCCAAAAATTCTTTTATGGGAATTAGTTCAACTCAAACAACTACATTCAATAAGTGACTATGTAGCTGAATTTCATAAGATTTATGTGATGGTACCTGATGTAACAGAGAGGAGATTGGTTGTTTTGTTCATGGAAAGTTTAACTGAATCTCTTAGGGGTTTAGTGAAAGCTTTCAGCCCTACCTCTCTACAAGGAGCCATCAAAAAGGCTTTGGATTTGGAGACTTCAGCTCCAAAAGGGAGATATCAGCCTATAGGACAACCTACAACACAACCAAAACCAACACCTTATGGGCAACAAAAAAATCCATTTTAGCAAGGTGGTTTTCATCAAAAGGAGCTACCTAAAACCAACAAGGAGATAGAAACAAGAAATGAACTGAGAAGGAAGAAATTATTTTTCAATTGGAGAGATCCTTGGGGACTGGGTCATAGATGTCTTCCCAAAGGACATGGTGCACTATATAGAGGTACATATCAGATGATGAAGGGGAAGAAGAGGAACCAGAAGTGGTCAAAGAAGATGAAGAATTGATGATTGAAAGTAAAGGAGAAGTAAAGACTCAAGATGGTACTCTTGGTACACTTTTTGGTGCTCCAAGGTATCATGCTTTCAGGGTTCGTGGAGTACTACATGGGCATAAGGTAACTATTTTGATTGCTATTGGGGCAACTCACAACTTTATTGATCAAGGTTTGGTAGCCTAAAGAGGTTTGAAAACATAGTATTTATAGGGTTTTAATGTTACTGTAGCAGATGGCTTTACTATTCCATGCACCAAGAGGGTGAAGGAATTGAAAATTACTCTTGGTAAGCATAAAGTTTGTGATGATTTCTACGTGGTCGGCATAGCCTTTGAGAAACCGGAATGTGGTTTTGGCAGTTCAGTGGTTACATTCACTTGGGGACTTCACCCAAAATTACCAAATGATGGAACTAAAATTCAAAACCGATGGAAAATATGTTGTACTTTATGGTATGGCCAATGGAGCACCGAAAACTATCACAACAAAGCTTAAACGGAGAGAGCTTTTCGTAAGGGGTAAGTAGCATGGGCAACCCATTGCCTGGTAAGTATTTCCACTTTTAGTACTGATGATAGATCTTATCATTTGGATATATAATATATTTTCCTACAGGCATGGTACAATATAACAGTGATTTAGTCATTATGGATTGCCATTGGATAGAAGATTCCAACACCTCATATAGCTGAAAATAGGTTCTAAACCTAACATGATTATTGCTTAATGCCATCCTAGAGTTTACAAAAATGAGATTGATAAGACAATCAAAGGTCTTTTGAAGATGGGGCATATCCAGCCTAGTTCTAACCCTTTTGCTTCTTACATTGTTTTGATGAAGAAGGATGGAACAATGAGGATGTGCATTGATTACTGTGCTTTGAATAAGAAGATTATCAAAAATAAGTACCCAAGATCCAAGATAGACGAATTGATAGGTGAATTGCATGAAGCGGGGTATTTTTCCAAAATTGATTTGAGATCCGTTTAGCACCAAATCAAGGTAAGTGATGAAGATTTGCACAAAACAACTTTTCGTTGTCATTTTGGGCATTTTGAATTCTTGGTAATGCCTTTTGGTTTAACCAATTTTCCAGCTACTTTTCAGTCATGCATGAACCATGTTTTTAGTGAACACTTGAGGAAATTTGTTCTAGTATTATTTGATTTGTTTTGGGTGTACAATAAGACTTGGGAAGAGCACCTTAAACACTTGGATACATTGCTGGAAATTTTGGAATAGCAAGCTCTTCTTTGCAAAAAAATCCAAGTGCGAGTTTG
This sequence comes from Taxus chinensis, assembly GCA_019776745.2. Lineage (NCBI taxonomy): Eukaryota > Viridiplantae > Streptophyta > Pinopsida > Cupressales > Taxaceae > Taxus > Taxus chinensis. The sequence goes on along the minus strand of CM034150.1, from coordinate 106,615,953 downwards.
GAATGACTGAAATTTTATACATGTCATTAGTGCCGAAGGAGTACAAGTTGATCAAGAGAAAATTCAGGCAATATTGGATTGGCCTCCACCCACCACTTTGACACAGTTGAGGGGATTCTTTAGTCTTTGCAATTACTATATAGGAGGTTTGTGAGAAGGGTTTCACAAGTTGCTATCTCATTGACTGATTCGACAAAGAAGAGACCTTTCAACTAGTCCGAAACAACCCAAACAACCTTTGATAAACTCAAAGGGGCAATGTGTTCTTGCCCAGTATTGGTTGTTCCTGATTTTTCTATTCCTTTTGTGTTAGAATGTGATGCATCAAGGGAAGGAGTAGGGGTTCCATTTTGATGCAAAAGGTGCATCACATAGCCTTTGAGTGACAAAAACTTAGTGAAGTAGAGTGTGGGTTCTCTATTTATGACGAAGAGATGTTGGCCATCATGCATGCATTGGCTAAATTTCGGCAATATTTGGTATGTGGCAGGTTTGTGGTCAAAACTAATCACAACAATTTGAAGTTCTTTCTTGGCCAGAAGGACTTGAATGACAGGCAACAAAAATGGGTAAGTAAGCTCCAAGCTTATAATTTTGACATAGAGTACGTAAAAGGGAAGAATAACATTGTAGCAGATGTTTTATCTAGAAAACCTTTTCTAAGCTCTATATATGAAATCTCTGCTGATTGGAAAGTTTTAATAATAACGGAGTATGTAAAGAATGGTTACACTAATGAGATCCTTGAGGGCAAAATACAGGATAACAAGTACAGGGTGGTTGATGATCTTATCCTCTATAAGAATAGAATCTATTTGGTACCTAAATCCAAGGTAAAAAGCAGATTTTAAGGGTTGTCCATGATATACCCTTGGCTGGTCACCTAAGGTACTTCAAGACCTACAAGCAGATCAGGGACAAATTCTTTTGGAAAGGACTCAAGGAAGAGGTCCTCCAATACATTAGAGAGTGTATTGTGTGCCAACAAAACAAGGCAAAGCATGTTTTTCCAGCGGGTTTGTTGCAACCCTTACCTATTCTGAACCAAAAATGGGAAAGTATATCAATGGATTTCATCACAAGTCTTCCCACTGTTTAGGGTAAGAATTGTATTTTTGCAGTGGTTGATAGACTCACTAAATATGCTCACTTCTTTGTTGTTAGTTTCGAGTTTAAGACTCCATAAATTGTTGATTTATTTTTCAAAGAGGTTTTTAGGCTACACAGATTGCCTAAAAATATTATGAGTAATAGGGATAGCAGGTTCCTTAGTTTGTTTAGGCAGGAGCTCTTCCGCTTGACAGGAAAGGAGTTAACTCCAAGTACCAACTATCATCCATAGACAGATGGGCAAACAGAGATTGTGAATACATGGAATGAGGAATATTTGCGGAATTATGTGGCAAGGCAGCAGTCAGCTTGCTTCAAATGGCTTTACATGGGAGAGCATTGCTACAATACCACTCATCACATGCCCATAGGTATGACACTCTTCAAAGCTTGGTATGGTTATGATGTTCTTTCCTTTGTGGATTTGGTATTTCCAAACAGTAGAGTGTCGGGGGCAAAAGACTTGATTGCACAAAGCCAAGATATATTGAGTATACTCAAAGAGAAGATCCAACATGAACAAAACCAGCAGAAATTTATGAGGACCAGCACCACATTGAGAGGTCTTTTGAGGTTGGTGACATAGTTTTCTTGAGGTTGCAGCCCTATAGACAGTCTTCTCTGAAGGAAAGTGGAGCTGAAAAGCTCAAACCTCGTTTCTATGGACCATATAGGATTAAGCAAAGGACAAGAGAGGTTGCCTATGAGCTGGAATTTTCCAGAGCAGAGTAAGATACATAATATTTTCCATGTCTCGTGTCAGAAAAGGCTTTGGGACAGCATGTTTTTCCTTCCATTGAATTGCTTACTTTGGATGATGAAAGCAAACTTGTTTTGGTTCCTGAAGTAATTTTGGATTTCATCGAAAATAAGTTGAGGAACAAGATTATCACAGAGTATCCGGTACGTCGAAAGGATTTACCTACAAATGATGCTACTTGAGAGGGTGCTGAAATTCTTAAGTATCCCATTTTGCAATTGCTTGAGGGAAAGCTAATTCTAGGAAGTGCGGACTGTAATGTTCCCTTTTTCAGAATTAATTAGTTTTGGATACCTGAAGCCTAGTTCTTATTGTTTTCCATAGGCTAAGGGGAAAATTAAAGAGGAAAATAAATTAATTTAAGTGGTCCAAATGTATTTTTATATTTTATTTAGAAAAAGGACACTTAAATTCTAATTTAATCCAAAAGGCAGAAATAGAATAAAATACTAATAAAGGGATGAACTTTTAATATTGGACGTCAGAGTTAGAATAATAATTAAATAAAGAATGGGGCGCCAAGGATAGAGTGGGTTGCATGAGTGTCAAGATCCTATTTTTAGGATTGAGGCGCCAAAGATAAAATGGGTTACATGAGCATCAAGATCCTATTTTTAAGATGGGGCGCCAACATAGGGAGAGAGGATAAAACATTTTTTTTTTATTTGTTTGTGGAGCATGCATGTAACTCTAAAAGGGGGGTGCCAATTTTTGAGAAGGCCTTAGAAGTTATAAAGGCAGATTTGGGGTTTATTATTGATTCATCTTGGAAATTTATCAACTACTTATTTGTCTGCAAGTAGCTTTCACTTCTGCATCAGCAATAGAGGACAAAATCCCTCATTGCATACATGTATGAGGATGGAATCCCTCGTATCTAAGCTTGGCAATTCCATCCAGGAGTTGCAATGGTCATTTAGGGTACATGTGTTCATCCAGTTCAGCTAGGGCATCATATTCAGGGTTGTTTTAGCATCTAGAACAGCAAGTACAACCACGACATCCCCCTCTAGAAACAAATTCAAGTACTGGAGCCATATTTGGAAGTTGTTTTCAATCGAGGCAGTTTGCATCATAGTTACCTAAGTCTCGAGGACAGAGGAACAGGGTTTCCGGGACAGTAAAAAAATTCCCAAATTTTGGGGACGGTAGGGGGACGGCTTTTAAAATAATACATAAAAAATGGCATTTAGGGATTGAAACTGTATTTAATGTATTTTAGGTACTTTCAAGATTATGGTTTGATGTTCTTGGTAAAAATAACATCTTTTTAAAAGTAAAAACATCATAAAACTTTTGAAAGATTTAAAAAAAATTGAGAACGTCCCCTCCAAGTCCCCGAAACGTTCAGGACGTCCAAGACGTCACAAAATTTAGGGGACGCGTCCCCGCATAACACTGGTTTGCATGTTCTTATCTTCTGTGAGAAAATTTGTATTCAGACATTCTAGTGTTTTTATTAAAGCTGATTTCAAATAAATAAATAAAATCTGTAATTTCCTACATATTACGGTTGCTGTTTTTATTTTTAAAAATCAGATTATTGCAGTTGTCATTGAAGTTAGTATTTCTATCCAGATTTATCTAAAGTTATTTGACAGGGATATTACAGACCCCCACTTGTGTCAGTCCACAAGGGGATTGTTTTTCCATTTACCTTATATCATAGTTCCACAAGTCTCAGGATGGCAGGATAGGAACAAAAAAAATTACCTGGGTCTTGGGGCAAGCAAAGTGATGGCTATTAAAATAATATTTATACCTTTAAAATATGGATAAATTAAAAAATATAAAAAATAACTTAAACAAACTACAATAAGCTGAAATTTAAAACATTAAACTACTAAATAAAACCATCAATCCAACAATCTGTCAGGTAATATCATAATTCAATCTCATTAATCCTAAATTAAGATTTTCATTACTCAAAATTACAGAGTACTACGTACATTGTCAAACTCTGAGCTGAGAAGAGTGCATGATACATCAACATGCTAAAGCCCAAAACAAAAAAGCATGGTCAGCAGCTCAGAAATCAGAGTCATCAATTAAGGCTCAAAACATTTTTTTGTTTTTGCTATTGTTTTATTTATTTTTCAACTGTGTTTTTGTAAAGTCTATAAGCACCCAATTATAGCACAGTGCAACATTCCATTCCAATGATGAGTGCAAGACCTCCAAGCTCCAAATGGCAAAAACATGTGTTATCTACCTTCTCAGCCACTTTTCAACTTCCGAGATTCTTTTGCTTTGCATTTTCCTTCACTCAATGGCTTGCTCGCATCCACCTCTCCTTCCATGTTCTTACATTTATTTTGCCTCAGCGGTTGCGAAACTGCAAGTCTACATGAACTGGTGGTTTTACAATGCCCATTCATGTAGACAATTTAAGGGTTGAGAATTGAATAAGAACCGTTCCAGGTGACTTTAGCTTGGTCGTGTCATCTCATTATTGGATGAAACTATTAGGGCAAGACCAACCTCTCGAACCCGGGAGAATCTCTCAGGTTATTCAACCTGATTGTGCCACTTTTAAGGAAAGTAACATTGATCAAGACCTGCATTATTTGGTCCCAAGATCCTCTTCCTGCCAGCATAATCTCATAATCTCTCAATTTGATGCTCTTAACGTACATTAGAAAGCTGCTGCAGAATATTGGCTGGCAAGATCCCAAACCCAAAGAAGACTCTTGCATCAGCCAACGCAACCTCAAGTTTTTCCACCCCATCAATATGATCATCGAAACACCCACTTCTTTCTCTTCCTCTGTTTGTCTCAGTCCGACCCTAGGAAGTTGAGTGCACAAGGAAAATATGTATTTTTCCTTATGTTCAGGGACATCCCTCAACAGGCTTGGGGCCATCATGGAGTCCCTAACGCCTATCTTTTAAGAGAGGACTTCTCGAGGATGTCCCCATTTTTTTGCACTTTTTCAGGACATCTCCCTCATCCCCAAGACATCCTAGATTGCCAAATACAAATATGCCTTGAATATTGTTCAACAAGATGTGCAACCCTACCCCCATTCAGATTTGAACCTATGCCGCCTCCATGGAGTACACATGCCTTCAACATAAGGTCCAGTTGAGTTGTACAAGTCAAGGATATGAAAGAACGATCACCAGAGGAACAGGGGATAAGTTCATTGCAGGAGGATAGCAGGAATAATAAAGCACAAATCCAGACATTATTCTAAGAAAATAGGACTAGAATATTAAAACAAAAAGCATGCAAAAACTAAAGACTTCTTTAGGAGGAAAAGGAAAATAAAGTCATCCAAAGGCCAATGGTTCTTATCTATAAGAGAGTGTCTAAATTTAGGACAGAGCTTCCTTTTCTATAATAAGTATGGTAAGACTTACTCTTGTAGAGTGTTTTCTTTATGGAAAATTCTGTGATTGGTTTGTTTCTGTGAGTTGGGGGACCAACACATACTAGTTACTATATTGAAAATTGGTTTGTCTCCATGGTAATGGGCCACTGGAGAGCGTTGGACGTTTTGTGTACTAGAGTTGTTAGAGCAGATTTCCATTGCTTTTATAGTGGATTCTGGAAAGTTCATTTATCAATTAGATTGTTTGTTTCTATACATTTAGATTTCAGACTATTCCTGTTTCCAGGATTTTTACAGTTCGAATTTGTTCATTTTAAACATATTGGATTTCATCAATCAGATTTTGATTTTTACATCCAGACACATGTTTACAAAAAATTAGAGTTTAATTTGGGTCTTTCACTTTGGTGTGACAGACATGTTAACCATTCAATCTGATGCAAAAAAATGCCTCATGTTCAGATGATGGACTCACTATATTGGTAGCATAATTTTTTTCTTGTATGTCATGAGAAAAATAAATACTCATAATGGAAGAAGATACTACCTACAATGGGTAAATATTCAAGCAAGAACTCCCAAAGATACAAGATGGTAACAAGCAGACATACGCTCTGATTATCAAAGAAAAAGAATAATGTAGCATGTCATGTGATATGCTCTAGTGGCCAAGCAAAAGACTGGCAATAACATCAAGCAAACATAAAGTGATGTTATGCTTAGTAACAAGAAGGATCAGTAAAACAAGGCTCCCTAGACTGCATCTTAGCCCCAATGAGATAAATGCAGGCCCTAAAACATCATTCTGCACTTCAGACCTTTCTAAATATTGCCCCCCAGGGCTGCAACTACTGATTTGAATATACAATTAAATATACGACTAGAGAGTAAGCTTACCTGCCCATGTTGACTCCAATAAATGTTTCAAGCCTGTCATTGTATTGCAGAAGTCGAAGTCTTGTTGTACAAGTCCTCCACATTGAACTTGCATTAGCATTCTGTTTTCCTTGGAATTTGTAATCTTCTGTCTCAAGAAGCCCATATGAAAGAATAGCATATACAGAATCTACACTTGAGCCTACTTTCTCAATGCACTCAGAAAGCACCCATCTTCGATCTTCAATACTAGACAAATATTTTTGGATTGCCTCTTTTCCATAATCAGAATGCAGCCATAGTGACTTAAACACTTCATCTTTATCAAGTCCTTGTTGAATAGCAAACTGATGCGCAGCTTCATATTTTCGACAATTTATTAGTGTTTTATATTTTTCAGATGCCGACTGTTCCAATAAAGATACCAATTTCCATCCTGAGCCTCTGCTTCCATGCTCAAGGTGAGTCGGGGATGATTTCTTCCTGCTAACTGGTAAATCCTCGGATCTTTTTTGTTCTACTGATTCAGATATTTCTGCTGATAGATTATCAGAAAATACAGTTTCTAATACAAAAGCATGCCCTTCCGATAGTCGATTTCTGACCAGTACTGGAAAAGAAAACAATGGGACATCTTCCAGAATATTGTTAAAACTAAAAATATCAACTACATTAACAGCACCATTTATTTTTGCCATCAGCAGTTTTCCCTTGGACCACCATGTAATATCTCTGACACAATCTAGACTTGCAACATTTCTGCCTTCATCTGATACTTGCACAAAGATTTCAGTGAGAGAAATTTCATCCTCGGAACATGGGCTCCCTTCTAGGGTTAAAACATGTAAACTTCCTGTCAAATCCAAGACAGCAAGATGCCTGCCACAAGATGAAATGATCACCTTTGGAGCAAAAAAGGGCCCTGAATGATTCTTTGGGAAAGAGAGTACTCCTCTAAGCTGTGAATGGAAGCAGATTAACTCTAAATCTGATGTTTTTGTAAAGCGCCAGACAGATAGACCATATAGACCTGAATGGTGAATGAATTGACAAACGTTATGAAGACAATATAGGATAGACGGGATTTCACAGCAAAAATACAAATTTAGAATACGTTCTTAAAGCATATCATTTCCATGATGGAATTCAGTTAGTAATAGATAAACAACACTGCTTAGCTCAGAAAATATGTATTCTTGCACATTTTGGGAAAGGACTCCAATCTGTAGAAACATTATGTTCCAGAACAAAGTCCATGAATGTTCACACAGATATGACCGTCTAGACAAATTAACATGAAAAACTGTCTGTTGCGAAACTTACCTTCATTGCCCTCATCTTTCTCATCCAATTTAGTAGGCCCTGCCAAAACAAGCATAGAAAGGTCTCGGTGGAAGCAAGAACATGATATACCGAATGGATGTTGCCTTCTTAGTTTCAACTGTTGGATTGAGTTGATGCTGGAAGGAGTAACTGCAATATTTTCACCATCAACTACAACGCGATGAAGAATACAATCTGCTGTTATAACCATGATATTATACCTGAAAAATTGTTATCAATTTAGATGAACAAACTCAAAAACTTCAAAATAGAGATTCGTGTTACTATTTCATAGTCAAATTCATACTTCTGAAGAACTCCATATGTCATCTTCAGTGACAAACATATTGGAAAATTGAACAAAAACTTTATATAATACCTATCAGATATATTCATGCTCTGATCCTCCGACACAAAAAATCCAATAATTGCTCCTGCTGCTTGTAACTGGCTTTTTGGAATCCTCTTCAGCTCCTCTCCATTTGGTTTTAGAAAGTATATAGTATCCAAACTATCAGATACTACAAGAATATTCCAACGGTCCGCCCAAACTCCATACAAGAAAGCCTTGGATTCAGGCAAAGCTGTGGTAGTTGAAATGTAACATATAATGCTGCTGTTAGGTGAAATTATAAATTCCAATTAGCAATAAAAAAGATACAATATTACATTTGCAAATGACCACACACCCTCCAACAAACAAGATAGATGCATTATTCTCTACTCTTTAACATTTTATTCATAAATGAAATTGTAGCTGATGTAGATCTGAATATTAGTATTGTCATGGTTATCAGCATGATTACATATTTTAGTTTGTAGTGACTATTGTTGGCGGTGATCGGGAGTTGACGGTTGTGTCAACTAACAACTCCAAGTCATTTGTCTTATAAAGTTTAAACAGAAGGATGCCAACTATCAACCATAACTTATTTGACTTATAAATAGAAGGATATACATCAGGGAAAGGGTGCATGTATCAGGTCCTCCTTGCATTATACAAATTGCATTGAGTCTTATCTTTTATGAATACAAATTGTTATTGTTCGGGTACTTTGCTCTAAATATGATATGGTATACGATTACTATAATGTGTGTGTTATTATTGATAAGTCTAGTATCTCAATAGACATTAATCATACTACATTTTAGCATTGTTGCCTTAAAAACATCGGGTCAAGTTAAAGTTAGTACAAAGAGAAGCGGGATGAGGCACCCCATTATCCTCTAAAATCTATATGTCAAACATAACCATGAAACATGACAAAAGATATTACAATGACATGAAGAGTTCACAAAGAAGACCAATGCGTACAAGCAATAATTCATGTTGTTGACTCTAAACAAAGGTGGGAGAGAGACATAATGTCAAGGACAGGACCACAAATTTGAATGATCCCTTTGAATGGTGGAGCAACAAGAAAAACAACAAAGGTTGTGCCAAGCAATAAATTCAAAAACTACGTCAAGGGAAGTACGAAGCGTGAATCCGAAGCACAAGGACCGAAGTGTTGAGCCGGAATTGATGGACCCTATACCACTTGCAATAAGGAGTAGGTAGAGATTGTCGTAGCCCCTCCCAAGTGAAGTAAGTGTGGACCTTGGCGACTAGTTTGACTACAGGGAATCACGTGAAAGTTTGGGGCAGCCCAAACAACAAGTTGGAGCATACAAAAAGGGACCTCATGACGTGTAAGATAGTCTATAGATTCCTGTAGAAGGAAGGATTGAGCGTAGGGACGTGTCTGATAGTGCTAAGAGAGAAGAGGAACGTCCAACAATGACCTTCTTAAGGAAAAGACTTGTATTCAAAAAATTATGCCAGAGAGCAAAAGTTGCCAAAGTTTACCGTTGATGGATAGGTGGATCGCATTCGACACTACAAATCATGCATCGCCATATGGACTACCAATAGGCATACAAATTAACATATATCATTAAGATGTTTCCCACCCACCCTTCGAGGAATGGCTGTTGACTGGTACATAGACGGACAAAGTTTGGAGAAAACAACATGGAAAACACTTATGAAAGCCTTCGAGAAGGAATTCAGACTCTTGAGCAATGACAATGAGATTGTTGCTGAAATCTATAATACTCGGCGGCATAAACACGAGAATGTTTGTGCCTATAATCGAAGACTCAAAGAACTATCGTGAAAACTTGAAAATGAACATGTTGATGACTTGAAGAAGTTATGGGTCATTGAAGGGTGGGTAGCCTCATTGTGGAGGACGATGAAGGTTGTTCCACTTTCATTGTACGAAGATTCAAACAGCTGATCCATGGACACTAAAAACAAGTAAAAGACGTCCTTGTGCTTGTAAGGACGTGAAGAAGATGCCCCTAACTCCAGCGATGAAAGTGAACCTAGATCACTGCGAGCTTTGACAAAGGATATACTCTAGATGATGAACGAACTAAAGGGTTGCACTAAGAATGAAAAGCCGTATACTATGGTCATTTTCAAGAACAATTCCCATAAGCTTCAGAAAATCCTCCAGCTGGTCACAAAAGTTTGCGTAAGGCAGTAGACTAACATATTTCTTTCAGTTCAAGACAAGTTGAACTCACAATTCATTCATAATTGCTTGAGGAATGTTCTAAAATGGTTTGCAAATCTGGCTGGAAAATCAGATTTAGACTAACGGCTTGGGTCCTTCCTAAGGCTCTTATTTGTTTGAGCTGCTTTCATGTCACATTCCGTTTTGCTTTGCAGGGAAACATTAAATAATACACTATGGTTGGCTAATTTATACAATAAAAAGTGAAATGATATGGCAATATTTTGTGACAGAAGAAGCTTAGAGGTCATATTATTGTTGTGCTTCGGCTATTTGCTCATTGAGTGTAACAGACTAACTACATGTTTGGTGTAATGAGGTGGAGGCAGTGACAGATATTCCACCCTTGCTGAAACAATGGAAACGAAGAGGGAGGGCATCATAGGAGAGAAGGTTGCAAATGGAGCACGGACAACTGAAAAATGACAAAGGTAAATAGAGAACCAACACACACACACACACACACGAGAACAGGCAGTGGCAGCATTCAAGTTGTTTAACTACTGAACCTTGCCTGTTAAACATATTCTATCTTGTTGACCAATATGTTTTATTGCTTGTTTTTAATGTGTGTCGCATTTTAGTTAGAGCGCAAACGATGATGCTACCCGTATTACACAATTGGCACAAGCCATTAAGATAATCCTAATAGCGCATGCCACCTCTTGGTGCAGATGCGAAAGTCGTGATGTCATAGCGACCCTATATGTTCTGGGTGTTGGGCGTCTTAGCTCGTGCCGACATGATCGAGGTATTATCAATTGTGCAAAAATCACCCAACGTAATTCTCCTTTTTGTGAAGGTAAATTTAATCCGTAGAGGCTTTTTATGGTTAATATCAAATTGTGAAAATAATTGAAATTCATGAGGCCATAATTCTACATTTTAAAAGTGGTTTGGTTTTGCTTAAAGGTAATTAAATTTAATTTATCTCCTAAGAGGAAGTCAACTCTAGTTGACAAGGAATAATGGATAGCTTGGATGTGAATTGAATTTAAATTCATTGGTTGGACTTTACAAAAATCCATGTGGGGGTGCTTTTTGTATTATTAACTTTTAAATAGAGTAAAAACTGGCAAAATCAAACAAATACCCATCTAAATCCAAATGGCAAGCATGAAGAGAAAATAAGAGTGAAGTCATGCATAAACCATTGATTATTTTTGGTTATGGGAGACATGCTAGAGTCACCAAAACTTAGAGCTCTGATTATCGTATTGCATACATTTTTGGAGCGCGTCATGAGAGCAAAGTGTGGGAAATTAATAGCAAATATAGTTTCATTCATGGAACAATTAAGAATGAAGAGGAGAAGGGAGAGTTGATTCCAAGTCTCTTGAATATACACAAATTCCATTTTTGTTTTTGGGTACTTTTGGGGCTGGATCTGAAAAGCGGAGAGCGAATTTTGGAGGTTTTGCTTGGCACTACAGGAGAAGAGGAAGGAGAAAGAACTGTTTGGAAGGCTGCACAGGATTAATTGCTGCTCTGAACCTTTTAAGTTGCATTTTATACAAGCATGGATATCCTTCTCTTCCCAAAATCATTGTTGCTATTTTATATTATTACAGGTAATGGATGGTTGTTTTGGGTATTGGGGGAATAATGCAAAAATCTGTCTTTTACATATGACAGTGTTTTAAGGATTTAATCTTGTTGTTAAAACTCATTTTGTCGGCGCTTGTATGAACTGTTGCTTTTTTCACCAAATTCCTGTAAATCAACTCATTTAAATCCAAGTATTTTACTTACTTCCAGGCCGTTAGGGAAACAATGTTCATCTTTTGGACTTACATCTACCATCCATAGGTTGCTATGTGTGCTTCCTTAAAAACAAATGAATTTTGCTTCCATTGTTGTTTATTCAAATTTCATGCTAATGATGAGATCTATTATGGGTTTAAAACTAAGGAAATTAACATTTTTTTCTGCTATTGGGTGGTTCTACCATGTGAAAAGTATTGTGTGAACGTTAACAGATTTGGGTTTCTTGGGTGGTTCTACCATGTGAAAAGTATTGTGTGAACGTTAACAGATTTGGGTTTCGGGATCCTTGTCAAAACTGAAACACCACTTGGAAAAGGGTAATAGGAATATGTTGGATTTTTCTATAGCTGTAACTATATGCAGTTAGTATTGTTATTTTACATATATATGAGCTAAGTCACAAGGTTCGAGTTCGACGAGGAAAAAGTTCGGTTCAAGTTCGCCCAAGGGATAAAGTTCAAAAAAAAATCGCCATTAAGTTCAAAATGAAATTTTAATGTAATATTTAATTTTTTATTTAATGTCAATCATATTAAAATATTTTAGAGTTTTTAATTTAATATTTTGAAATTTAAATTATCAAATATTATAGAGATTTAAATGTAATAGTTGATTTTTTATTCAATGTCAATTATTTTAAAATATTTTTGAGTTTTTTACTTTAATAGTTTCAAATTTATAAATATTAAATTAAAACTTTAGGATATTTTAAAAGTAAATGCTATAAAATAAAAGTTTAAATATCATATTATACCGAATATAATTTGAAATGGAAAAAAAATTAAAATAAATAAAGAAAAATCATCAAAACACAAAACAAAACATAAAATTAAACCTAAACTAATACATAGCATAAAACCCCTCGACGACTTCCTCCTCAGCGCCACAACTTCTCCTCTTCTCACGCAGGTTCACCAAAGCACCACAACCACGACCTTGGCTCTTCTCACATCCGAGCAGTCAGGTGCACAAATGCCCCCACGGTTGTTAGATCTCAGCTTCCATTCACACGCAGCCTTGTCCAGAAGACTATGTGCCCTTCACTCACTGTTGAATCGCGTTTTCAGTCATTGAAAAATCTTACGTAGTGCCCTACACTCACAGCCCTCTGCTCACAATTAAATCGTGTTTTTTTGGCAGCCGAACACCTCTAATATTCGCAAATTTTTTGGTGACATAAGAAGTTCAGCGAATTTTGAATTTCATGCTAGAAATTCGCCGAACCTTGTGACATGGTATATGAGCATATATATGTGTGTGTGCTTGCCATGTACATACAGATTTATATTAGCATATATATACGATTTTGTGACCCTGTATGGATGTAAATTGTGGCTGCAAGTTTTTAAAAAATACCTTAACACCCTGAAACAAGACAGTTGAATAGTTCAAACTGTGCATAATGGGGCTTTTGAGATATGGAATTCAATTTTAAAAACATTTTACTTGTATAATAAAACAGTGCTAAAACCTTAGGCCATGGATATGGTGATTTATGTAAGCTGTAACATCTTACTTGTGTAATAAAACAGTGTTAAAACTTTAACTTATGGATATGGTGATTTATGTGAACTGTAACATCTTACTTGTGTAATAAAACAGTGTTGAAACTTAAGCCATTGGAATGATAGGAATTGGGGTTGCTGAAAAGTAAATTGGAGCATGGTTTCAATACTCAGAACTGTAGGTGTTTATGATCAATCTAATAACAACATTAATATGGGGGGAGGTAATTGCCTACGATGATTTTATCAAATCTTTGTTCTAAAATCCTAGGGAAGAATCCAGCTTAAATCATAAAACATATAATTGCTGGACAGGGATTGGCTTATGTCTTGCAAGATGAATAATGGTGCAGTTGCTTATTGAAAAATGTGGTATTAATTTCTGTTCCTTTTGAATGTTAGTTTGTACATTTTATTACTTTGCAGATTTTTTTACTGATTATGCAGGTTGTATATGAGCCTGAAAGGCCTGGATGTTATGTTTGTTAGTGAACACTTGGATGTTGTATTTGTAAGTGAACAGGTATGGACATGGAGATTGCTTCATGAAGAGAGCTCCACTCTTCAAGAAGTCTTCTTCATGTCCATTACCACTGGTTTGTTTTTCATATGAAATGAAGTCATACATTGAGATTCTTGTGTGTGTGAACTGAGGACCCAACCTCATGAGTTAGTGCAAACCTCGAGGTACCAAGTTTTTGCATCTTAGAAAGCTCTGGCAAAAGTAATGTATTGATGGATGCATTGCTTGTTCATGTAATCCTAGATCTGTGTAGTCAGAAATCGGTAGAATGTTGGGTACACGAAATTATGTGATTGATTTGCATACAGTTGGGTAGATTTGGCACACACGGTTCTCTTAACTTTTCTTTGTTTTAGGTTGAATGTCTCTTTCTGCTTCCTTCATTGAAGGGCAGGGCCGCCATCCGGTTAGAAACGTGAAGGGGTATCCTTCGAAATCTGCGGTTGGAGGTAAAGCACTCCAATGATGCTCTCCCTCTTCTACAACTGCACTTCATGAAATGGACACACACGGAGACTTCTGTTGGTGTTAAATTACGGTATTATTGTCATTGGGTAGGCATGTTACCCTATTTATAGAAGCATAAGTTGTATATTAAAAAGATTTAGCGATACAATAAATTTTGAATTGTTGTAATATAAATACAGTGATTTTTATTGTTACTGCCCATAGATGTAGCTGTTTACTTTTTTCCAACAAGCTTAAAATATGTAATATTGCCCTTGCAAATTAACATAAAATAAAGTTGTGAAATCTGCACTGTTTAGGAACATCTTCGATTTATTATTATTCTGAAAATGTTGACACTTTGATAGTAAATTCAGTTTTACCTATGCTAGCATTTAGAATTGCTTATGATGCCTAGAATGAAATGATGAATCGAATGAGTTATCACGTAATGTTTTTACTACCGTGTGTGTGTGTGTGTGCGTGCGTGTGCGTGCGCTGCGCTGTGCGGTGCGCGCGCGTGCGTGCGCGCGCGGTGTTGTGTGTTTTGTGTGTGTGTGTGTGTGTGTTCGCTCATCTCCAATTGAATATAATTTGAGAATTTGAGTTCGTTATATTTTATGTTTGTGAACATTATATTCGCTCATCTCCAATTGAATATAATTTGAGAAATTGAGTTTGTTATATTTCATGTTTGTGAACATCCTGGTATTCAGATTTTTCTCTAGTTGGATCCTATCAAATCCAGGAAGATTATGCTGTTATATGGGACAATGGGACACCATAAAGTTTGGCATGTTATAATTTCATAGAAATGCGTCAATACCACATAAGAACAAGAACAAATAGGAGAACACAATCAGCTGGAATTTAATTATGTTACGTAAATTGAGTCTACAGAGGCTCCATAATATACACAGGAATATAAGGAAAATAATTATAAAATACAACTCCCCTACTATTAGATTATTCCACTTTTTAAATCAAGAAACATGACAAAATTGGTATCATTAATGGCACTACTAGTTCCAAGACATCACAACGAATAGAAACATTACACTAGCTCCCCAAGAACTGTTACTTTAATGTTAATACGTCATTAACAGTTACGTTTTTCACTGTTTAATCCTTCATCTGCAAGCATTTTCTTCTTGCAATAAGAGATACCAATTTTAATAAACAATATTTCACTACCCATGTGCACTTGGTTAAATGGCTCCTAAGTTAGCATAGAATTAAAAAATATGTAGTGGCAGTGAATCAATTACCAGTAAAGATTCCACATGCATCTGAGAAGTTGTTGTCTTTACTCAAAATTGTCACCTGATTCTGGAATAAGATTGCAATATATTCACAACTAGCAGAAATAACAATTGCTTTTCCCTTATTCTCAATAGTAGCTTCTTTCTGAGCCGACCAGCCAATTCTGAGTTGTTTCAGCCCTGTTCAAAAAAATAAGATTAAAGAAAGAAAAACATGACTTCAGCAGTGATTAAATCAAATTCAATAGATACTCCTCTAGCCTCTTGCAAATTAATCCCCAAGTGTGTTATCAATCAAATACAAAATCATGCATTTCCAGTCACAAAGGCTATAAATTCTTGTTTGAATGCAGAAGCTATCACAGACTATCCTACTGAATCCTACTAATATCTACATCACTGACATGCATAGTGTTACGAAAAAATAAATTAAAAGAATGGAAAGCAAGAAGAATTTTTAAAAATGGAATTGAAATTCTATAGATCATTTCTGGATGGATTCAACCGAGTTCAGCTTAGGAATACATCAAGAACTGAAATGAACCTTAACTTCGAGACAAACAATAATATCCTCGAGAGAAAAAAAAATCATATAAACATCTTTGTTGTAGAGACAGTTTGAGTTTATTTAGTAAGCCCTAAAACCATAGTAATGAGAATCGGACTCAGTAAAAACTCAGTATGCCAATTTTTTACTCAAACTCGGACTGGGCAACAAAACTCGGTCAAGACTCAGAAAATTTAAAAAATCATTAAATAATAGAGATTTGGGAGGGGGGAGGGGGGAATTAAAATGCATTCTATATAAAAGCAACTTAAAATACACTCAAAACTACTCGATTACAGCTAACATACTATACAAAAGAAGTAAGTAAATAATGTGATATTGAATGTTTGAAGTTGAACAATTGAACTTGAAACTTGAGAGCTGATATTAAATAAGACTTGCTTTTAGATATTTGGGAGACTCTGATGAGGTTGGCTAAACAGCTAAGAGGACAATTTACAACTTACCGCAATCGCTTCAACTGATGTTTCATTTTAAAATTCTTCAATATTAAGTTTTAAAGCTTTGTTTCCAAGGTAATTACTTTTTTATCATAGATGTCCAAAACACCCTTAAGAAATTTTCTTCCTTGGTGCAGGAATTCCTTAGATACAATTATTGCATGATAACCAGTTACTGTCCTTTACTTTTTAAGCTCTCTAGATTTTGCAGTCGAGATTACTCGGGCCTTTTTGTTCATTATCCTATGTAATTTCAAAATGCATTTGATCATATTTTCTTGGCTCTGACAAAGGAAGAACCAACCAGGTTGCAAAGTGAGCTCTCTCTTGGCTCTTATTAATTATATCTTCAAGAAGCTCGAGTGATCCATCTTTGTTAGATTGAACTGTAATGACCTGTCCTACTTCTGTTAATTTTCCTCCAATTCCTTTCTTTCTTCCTTTTCATCTATGCAAACTTTTTCTCTTTCTTAATTCTCTGTGGGAGTGGCGTATCTTTCTTCTTATCTCCAATATGATCCTTGTAATCTCACTATCTTTTCCGCCACCACCTACACCTTGAGATCCCTTTTAGGTCACTTCTTGTTGCCGAGCGACCTTTTCTTCCTTGAACTTTTTGAACTACCTGGTTCCAGTGTGGTCTTCCTAACATCCTCGGTCTTTCTTGCCACAACAGTGATTGGGAATGTAGATTAAGAAGGAATGTTTAGCTGCAGACTAGTGGTATGATGCAGCACGGCTTTGAGACTGCTTCAAACTGCAGACCATGTGTCATTTTGGTTGTCTTCGTCATTGGATTATAAGCAATTGCCTCCTCCTTCTTTATGGTGCCTTCTACATTGCATCTGAATGAACCCTTCGAGATATCTGTACATATCCTCTCTTTCCAGTACTTTAAGATAGAATACTCAGAAGAAGATTTGTACTAAGCCAAAAATCATTGTGAACGACACCATCAGCATCATAATAGATCTTGGTTTCCAATCCTGCAAATTTATATTACACAAGCTTTGCTTACAAACACATACAATGCTTGCCATTTGTAGTCGTCTGTTCTTTTTTGCGATTTAAAATTTTGGAAAATCAGCAGGCCTCTGTGAGTCCAGATGTGGAACTTGAGAGTCTAACAGGACTCGCCACACTAGCCTATAAACTCGCCAAGTCTGCCAAATTTTTCCCAAAAACTTGCCCTAGTGAACCTGGACCTGGATCCACAAGTCCTTGCAGAGACTCACCGAGTCTCACACCTAAAACACAAATTTGATTAACTATGGTTTCAAATCCCATATTTATTAAATATATCAAGACCTGAAATGAAACCTTAACTTAAATATGAACAATCATATCCTAAAATGAGACCTGAACTTTTATATAAACAATAATATCCTCAAGAAAAACTTTTAAATTAACAATAAAATTCTCAAGACAAACTTTTAAATAAACAATAAAAATCCTCAAGAAGAAATTTTTAATAATGTAGAATCATCTTTGTTGTAAAGACAGCTCGAGTTTATTTAGTAAGCCTTAAAATCCATATTTAATTAGCTACAGTTTCAAAAACCCATCTTTGTTGTAAAGACACTACAATTTATTCTGTAGAGACAGGTACTGGGAGGATCTATCTGCTCAATCCGATTCACTTTATCAGGTTTACAAGGGATGGGGATCGAAATGTTGTCCTATGACACAGCATCTAGTTTACAACCTGCCTCTGCATATGCCTCCTGTTCCCCCATTCTGGATATGTTTCTCTTTTGTACAACTGGCAGGCAACAAATGATTTATTGATTGGTTTGTGTTCCCTGCAGGGTACAAAAAACGGTTACGCTACATCTTTTAAAGCAGTGCTTTCAAATGCCAAACTTACTGATCCTCCATGACCTTGGGCACACAATTTTAGAGACCTCACACATCCTTGGATCCTGCAGATGCCAATCATAGATGGGAAATTGGATGTGTTTGGAACTTGTAGATAACCGCAGGTAGTTGGGATGGGAGAACTTTATGTTCAGGTGTCTTGTCTATTTTGAGATCAGAGGGAAACATCAGTGGTTATATAGAGACTCGGGAGTGTCCACTGCTGCCTTTTCCATTACCAAAACCAAAGGTGTTTGGCCCTTTACCTTTGAGAAGCAGTTAGTGTCAGATGCCAAGCTCCATAGGGAACTTCTAGCCTCTAGGACCACTGAATTGAATACTTATTTCAGCTATCATGGGTATCAAACACCCATTTATTACTGTAATTACTAGTACATTGGGTCAGCCACCCACCCCTAACCGCTTTAAGTTCCTGTAGACTGATCTAAAAGAGAAGATAATGGATAAACTCTTTGAAGATGAACTCTACTGGCAACTCAAAGAAGGGCCACAGGGGAAATGTTGATAAGAAGAGAAATTTTAAGAGTGTCAGCTCAAGGAGAACAGCCTCCTTGAATACAAAAATAAAACGTGCATGCCATAGTTTTAAGAGATAAGGAAGTTGAAATTCAATGACGTTACTTATGTGTGGCTTCCTAGAACCTAGACATTAGAAAGCTATCACAGCACTAAGAAAACTGTAATGTCCCCTTTTCAGAATTAATTTATTCTGGATACTTGAAGCATATTCTTTTTATTTCTCGTAGGCTAAGGGGAATTAATGAGGGAAACAAATTAATTTAAGTGATCCAAGGGTACTTTTATATTTTAATTGGAAAAAGGACACTTAAATTATATTTTAATAAGTGGGAGCCAAAGATAGAATAATAATAAAATAAAGAACTTCTATTATGGGGCGCCAAAGATAGAGGTGTTGCATGAGCATCATGCTTCTATTTTAGCATGGGGCACAAACATTGGAGATGCAATAAAGAATTATAAACGCAGCTTTGGGGGTTTCATTATGATCATCTTGGAAATTTATCAACTAATTCATTGTCTGCAAATAACTTTTGCTTCTGCATCAGTAATAGAGGATGAAAACCGTTGTATCTAAGCTTCGCAATTCCATCCAGGAGTTGTAGTGATCATTCTGAGTGCAAATATTCATCCAGTTCAGCTAGGGCATCATATGCAGGGCTGTTTTTAGCATCCAGAACAGCAAGTACAGCTAGGACATCCCCCTTTGGGAACAAATTACAGTGATGACACCACGTCTGGGGGCAGATTTTAGTCATATCAGTTTGCACGCTTTTATCTTATGTTCATCTTTTCATCTGGATCAACTGTTGTGAGAAAATAATTGTATTCAAACATTTTGGTATTTTCATTAAAGCTGATATGAAATAAATAAATAGAAGTCTGTTTTCTACATATAGGGGTTTGCTGTTTTTTTTTATTAAAAATCAGTTTATTGCTGCTGTCATAAACGATAAAAATTCATACTTTTGCCCTAGGGTTTGTGCAAATATCCAGAATTATTTTAAATTAATTGTCAGGTATATTACAAAAACATATATTTTGTCCAGTGATGAACAAAGATGAGACCGATTAAAATGCCAAATACATTGAATGTTAGATGGCAAAGGTGGAGGATCAACACCCAGCAGGCTTATTGCACTCACTTCCATTTCCAAAATGCAAATAGTATATTGTCACTATGAATTTTTATAGCCAACCTGCCCAGGATGGCTAAAAGGCAAGATGCCATCATGGTAATGGTGGATAAGTTAACCAAAATATGCCCACAATATTCCAGTAAGGAGAACGAGAATGTTGATGCCATGTGCGGAAGGCATCATCTAGCTGCTTTAAGTTCATATGGACTGATCTAAAAGAGAAGATACTGGATAAACTCCTTGACGATGAACTCTATTAGCAAATCAAAGGAGGACCACAACGGAAATGTTGATAAGAGAAGTTTTAAGGGTTTCAGCTCAAGGAGAACGGCCTCCTTGATTACAAAAATAGAACTTGTGTGGCAAAGTTTTAAGAGATGAGAAAGTTGATAATTCAATAACATTACTTATGCAGGTCTTCCTAGACATTAGAAATTATCACAGCACTAAGAAAACATATCTTTTGTACAGGGATGAATAAAAACATGTTCAGATAAAATGCCAAATACCTTGAACATTACAAGGTAAAGATGGGGCATCAGCACCCAGCAGATTTATTGCACCCACTTCCAATTCCTAAATGGAAATAGGATATTGTCGCCATGGATGATTATAACCAACCCACAATGGCTAAAAGGAAAGATGTCATCATGGTAATGGTGGATAAGTTAACAAAAGCTGTCCACATTATTCCAGTAGGGGGATATATAAAGCTTCAGATATAGTCACAATTCTGTCTTATGGAAAGACTGCATTGTGTACCCGAAAAATCATTTCAGATCAAGATCATATGCTCAAGGAATAGTTTGAAGCATTGGGTACCAAGTAGAATTTTAGTGTGACATGTTATCCCCAACAGATGGGCGGATGGAACAAGTGAATTGGATCATTGAGGATATACTACAAATTTATATAATGGACAAACCATCCAACAGGCAGGGTTATCTCCGCCTAGTGAAGTTTGCCTACAACAACATATATTACGCATCGTTGGGAATGAATCCCCTTGAAGCTTTGTATAGGCAGAAATGCAATACTCCATAAAATTGGGATTAACCTAAAAACAAGATTGTGATTAAACGAAAGTTGACCAGGGAAATGGAAGACCAGGTTGCATGATAAGATAGAACATAAGAATGGCACAAGGACAAAAAAGTTATGTGAATGCACATGGACCGCAACAAAAATTCAAAGTGAAGGACCATGCACATAGAGGGACAAGCAGCTCACTCAAGCTCAATAGTTGTAAGAAACTAGCGCCAATGGCAGATAGATTCATGCTGCCTGCAAACACCAAAGCAAATAATGTTTTACATGTTTCTTTGATCAAGAAGTGCATACATAATCCTAACTGAGCTCTTAATTGTTTTGTGACTCGGATGGAACTGGCCAGAGTGTCGGGAGTCATGTTCACGGACATTTAGACAAGGAGACCACATTGAGAAATTGAGTCATTGGGAGGTCAAGGTCTAGTGAAAACATTACAAACCTGATGAAGTGACACGGGAGAAGGAAGATGCACTAGGAGAGACATACCCATTTTTGTTTCCACGTTACCATAATCACACTTAACGCAACACTGTAAGCAGGAGGGAAATGTAATGTCCCAGTTTTTTATCCCTGGGATTAATGAATATATGTATCATCTGAGTCATGTAAGATTTGTAGCAATTGTGAAAAGTGACTTTTGCAAAAGGTAGATAAGGTTCTTTGTTTTTCTGGACATCATGTATTTGGCCCAGGCAGCTTACAACAAAAAAGTTTTAATGTAACTATCATACAATTATAATGAATGTAATGAAATAGAAATGGCAAAAATAGAAACCAAAGGCTCGAATAAGAATCAACAAGGGATTATGACATAGAGAGTTGGAGCATAGGATGTTCGACACTTGTCTTGCTTGCAAGCTGTCCTTTTGCATGGATCTAACTTAAAGGAATCCTGCCCTTATTTCTCACACCTTCCCCAAGACCGTGAAGCTGTATGAAAGCTAGTGGTTGAGCTTCATCATTTAGGTTAGCAGTACTAGTGCGTTAGTATTTCTAGGATTATAGCATCCAGTGAGGTCATGTAAATATCTAAGGGCTTGTAACTAAGGTTGTAGATAGCAGCTAGTTGGGCAAAACCGAGAGCCATCCGAGGATTGTGAAACAGGAACATCTCCAAGAGGTTTAAATTCCATGGTTAGTGTGCTGATGCAAAAACAAAACATAATATAAATGTCCTG
Source organism: Taxus chinensis (assembly GCA_019776745.2). Taxonomy (NCBI): domain Eukaryota; kingdom Viridiplantae; phylum Streptophyta; class Pinopsida; order Cupressales; family Taxaceae; genus Taxus; species Taxus chinensis. Next base: position 106,593,709 of record CM034150.1, on the reverse strand, counting down.
CCTATCCAAATGTACAACGAAACCAAAAAACCGCCTATATGGCTGATACAGCATAAACTTGGATAGTAAGAACCTGACATAATTGAAAATCATTAACAGAACCGCATACTATTTTGAAACCTAATTACCACATCGACAAATGAAGCATAGATGTGAGATTCCACAAGTCTCAGAATAACTCACCAAGACAGCCCAAAAAAGTCCTGCAGACTCAATTTGGGAGACTTGGCACTCAATATAAATCACATTAAAATGAAGGAGAAAACAATCCTAAAAGCTGCAAAATTGCCCCTCCCTTCCTCATTCTAACATCTAAATTTCTGTTTTAGATAAGCCATGAGGAAAACATAATTTGCAACATGAAGAACTGTTTTTTGGCACTTTTGGGTGATTTTGATTGAGTTTTTACTAATTTTGTTTGCCAACTATCGCCCTTTTTCTTTTTTTCTCCGAGTCCAAACCCAAAAAGGATCTGACAAGTCCAAGCTGGCTCTAAATCTCAATACTATGATATAAAGTAATAAATCAGATGGTTTCAAATAAATGTGAGAAAACACGGAGCAAAGGAGGGGTGGGGAGGCTGAGGGAAATGTATTTATTTCGTTCGTATGGCACAGGACCTGCATGCATTCATCATACTACTAGGCAAAATTATGTACTCAATTTCAATCAGAATTTGAAGAGAAAACTTACTTCTAATTGAAAACCATGGAAATCCACTCCTCCAATTATGCTTAATTTCTTCATCCTGTTTCCACAGATCCAAGCAAAGTCTAAGTTAAAAGAGAGCTGCCAAAACTTTGTTGGAAGAAGAATACACATTCCAGACCACAAAAGGACCGGTAGTTCAGTGGCACGGAGACACAGAACGCTAATGGGATGTCCTAGTTTCAAGTACTAGCTAGTCCGGCGAAAACAACAAACTCTATGTTCCTCCGAAAGTATTTCTATGCTAAGAAATCCGTGATGTGATAAAAGACTAGCATAATTACTTCAATTAAATGAATAAACTAAGCTAGGGCATCCAATAAATAAACTTCAATCAGCTGAATGAACTAAGCTAGGGCATCGAGCAAACAAACCCGTTGTATATCAGCGTCCACAAGTTGAGGAGGCTTCTGAGCATAATGCCGAATCTCGCAGAATATTTTTTGTTGTGCAGCTGCCATCTCTACACTCATACAGTCATACGACAGAGACTAGCTCATCTGAAAATTACCTAACAGTTTTAACACCAAACCCTCCCTGTAAACCCTATTCATCAAAATAAAGATAATAAGATGAAGATCGGAATCCACAATGCCTGTTTAATCCTCTCAAGCTGCCCGCTAACTCAAATCTTAAAAGCATTCAGATGACGTGTGAAGATCGAAATTAAATAAGTGCCTGTGATCAAAACTCAGAGGGTCTGATATTCCTTCCTTGATAAAGACTTTCTGAATACCGAATAATTGACCTCTGGCTTGCTGAACACAGCGCCAGACATCATGCCATTGTGCATTGATGTTTTTATGATGGAAAAAAGCATTTATGGGATCATACAAATCCTTTGCGTCTAGCTATAGACACCTAAAAATGGTTCCTATGCATTTTTAATTTTTAATTGAATTATGCATTTTATATTTTTTATTGAATTATGTATTCTTTATTTATAATTGAATTATGCAATTTTTATTTTTTATTGAATTAGGAGCCGCTTAATATCCTCCGTGAAGGCCCGTGTACAAAAAGCTCTCAATCGGGAGCTCCAACTAAAGTTTCGGAGGAATTTAACTCTACATGTGATCACCAACAAAAGGCTTTTATAGGGGCTAATATCACATGGAAAGCAAAGATCTTCATAGCTCAATTGAGAACAAATTCACATTGTCTTCGGTGTGAAACAAGAATATGGAAAAGACCTAAAGAGGCATGCGAAGAGAGAATTTGTGTCTTTTGCACGTTTGGTGCAGTGGAGCCAAAGAAATATTTCATGTTGGAGTGGAATGCTTACAATGACATTAGGGCCCAATTTGCTAGCACAGTGGCTACAACATCCTTTCAAGATATTTTCAGCAAGAATAAGGTTAAAAAAACAGGGGAGCTGATTATCAAACTCACCAACAGGAGATCTGATTGCCAAAAAGATCTTTAGCAAGATTCGTTGTCCCATATGATGTCTTTGGTAGCCTCATGGACGTTATTTAGTATTATTCTTCTTCTTAACCCCTTTTAATTATCGTCGTTCTTTACTTCTATTGTGTCAAAATTAGGTTTTCTAATTAAGATATTATATTGAAATGTCTATAATAATATAAAATAGTAAATACAAAAATACAATAATGACAAGCCCTGGTAAGGCCTTCAACACATGGAAATGAACTTTGGCCGAAAGTAATTTTTTGTTGAATCTGATGAAGCCTCCAAAAAAATTAATTAAAAGTAGCTTCTAGGAATATGGTTGTGTGAATAAGAGTAACTATAGATATGTGTTCCATCTAACAAAATGTATGTTGAAAACCAAAGAAAGTTGGCTCGGAAACTATTCTGAATTTTGAATCCTCCAAAAAATGTTGGCTCATAAACTATCCTAATTTTCAAAAATCGCATAAAGGTTGGCTCAATTACATATTTGGCAACAAAATTATTTTAGAAGAAAATGGAAGGGTTGCCACAAAAATGTTATAGCATGAAAAAACAACCACCCTCTACATCCGCTAGGAACAAACATAAAGTACATAGCATAATTGAACAACCAAGGAAGCATTAGCAATACTCAATACCCCTCGTAATCCTAGCTAGGGATTGAAGACATCGCAACTCAATATCTCCAAATGGTGTCAATATGGTAGGTGTGCATAAAAGCACAACAAAATCCTCTAGTGATATTTCCACAAATACCATGTGATGAACTCAACAACTGAAATGTGAAAAGGGAGTGTGAAAAATCACACACGTGCATGAAGGTAGATAAATCTAGAAACCCCCATGGCACTTTATAAATTAGTGTGAGTACAAATACAGATCTAAAAAACCCAATCAATATGATTTTACACTTAATAAAACGGGCCATTACGCTAAAAAAATCAAGGTTGATTCAGAATCATGATAAATATATGTTGCAACTACAAATATTGTGAAAAATTACACAATTTAAAAAAAACATGCAAATCCAAGTTATCAATCAAAAGTTATGGCATCGTAAAGGTCCAAAATATATGATCTGGTTAGCTAAACAAGAAAAAAACTGCTAATTCTATAAATTTAGTTCATTAAAATGTTGAAATTAACATTACCATTGTGTAGATCATGAAAAAACAGGCAAGATGAAAAATAAAATCATATTCACGTGCTTCATGGATCAAAAGTTATCAACCTCGAAAAAAATGTACTCCAAAAAAGGGTTCAATGGTGAAAGTGTAGCTCTTAGGGGATAAAAATGCCCAATATGCAATCATATGGTAGGTCAGGGGTTGAGCACAAGTTATATAAGCTAGATGGTGGTTGTATGGGTGACCAAGGGCGATTGTGACTATATAGCATGCAAAATGCACCAGCGATCTCGAGTATGCAAAATGCACCAAAATTGTGTTGAAACTTCAAACACACATCTTGGGTGCCTCGATGCTCCATTTTTTATGAACCAATACTTTCTATAAATATTTGAATGAGAGAAATCCAAAAAACATGTTTCTATAAATATTTGAACCATGTAATTGCATAAAAATATAAAAATATATAATGTATTCTCTATTTCTCCTTGTTTGCCCTGAAGACGAGATGGGGATTGCAAATATATCTCTAATACCATATAGGAATTGAGGAGAGCCAAGGAAAACTTGGCAATGCAAGTATACACACAAAAAACTCAAACTAGAGGAAGAGGTTCACCAACAAAAGCACACTACATTAAACTAAAAGAAAATATGCAATGTATATACGTCTATAAGAGACTACATCTCCACCAGCTTTAGAGATGACTCTGAGCTCCAATCTCACTTTCCACGAGGATGCGAAGGTTCCTTGTATATGAAAATAAAGAGGTGAGTGAGAGATTGTTATTGGTTGAGTGAAAGGTGGGATAGGATTACTCCCCAAGCTACACTTCACCCATGGGCTAACTACCACTTAAATGTGCATTTATCAATGTTATACACATGATAAATATCACCTTGGTAACAACACTACCTAAGGTGGACTTCACAACAAATGTGAATATGACACACACCAACAACTTGTGTAAATTATCCCCCACTCAACTGATCATAAGCTAACTAAGGTAACTCATTCATTTGAAAATGTGACTATTGCAAGTACAATAGATAGTATCATCGACCTCACATAAAATCTTCAATCCTTAGTCAAATTTATCTTAAGTTGGTTATCCCATCCAAGACTAAGATGGAACCTAGATAGATACATGAGGCAAATAGCTAGGAGTTTAATGATGTGTTTTGTATAGGATTGGTTTCAAAGGTGCAAAGCTAGAGAGCAAGCCATGTCTTAGCAGACTCATAGTGCGGGGATTGTACGAGATGCCTTTGGATTAAGTCAATAAATGTGTAAGAGGGTTGGAGTAAATGCCAAATAAGTATTATCTAGTTCCTTAGATCTAAGAATTAAGGCCTACAATTACCCCCATTTTAATCTAGTAATGAAATTGTTGGATTAAAATGAAAAGGACAAGTACATGCAAACCTCTCGGTGGGTATAGTGTACACAAGACTAAGAAAATGTGCCCTCTGCGCCATAAATGTGAAACCTGTGAATTGTTGTTGCATCCACAATACACCCCTAATTCCACAAGTGGAATCAAGGAACCCCCCGGCCTCTCTCGACGTAGTCTATTTTTACATCCAAAACTTTGTTATATCTTGCGCATAAATTCTTAATTGCAAGCACCTTGGCATGCCTTAATTATCTTTTCTCGTGTCACTTATTGCATTTTATCTTTTGTGCCTTTTCAAAAATATACCCATTTCAGTATGTGTATAAGACTTTCAAGACAGGTCACATGCACATTATTATGAGCCTCACATATAATTGCCTTGTGTAAAGTTGCTTTGTGAAAAGTTGTTTTGTGCCCACCATCATGCAATCTTATCACACAATGTTCCTTATTTACTTGTTGACTTGTCACAATGTTCATGTTCAGTCCTAGGCATTTGTGGCCTTCTCACATTCAAGTAAGATTCCACTCAATTCTATCATGCAACTATGCTAAGAGTCTCGCGACCCCCTCTATGCTTCACAACATTCCTACTGCCTAAGGACTACACAATCCCATTCTGAGACTAGTAACCTATCCTCTTCACATTGCACAAATGGTTAAAATCCCACGTAATTCAATCCTCCATGGCGCAATCATTTAATCTAGCATATCACCCATTCGGGTAATCAAAAACCTGACACTTAGATCCCCACAACTTTATGACTACGTAGGTAAGGAACACACATTTTATGAAGGATGAAATATTGGAAGTTTTTCTTCCAAGTATAACACGCTATTGTATATACGTGATTCATCCATGATAAAGATATCGGAGAGTCACAGGCACTTCTCATGCATGTAAGAGAGTTTACCCTACATGCAAACATTACACGTGTGTTATAAGTACTTTTTCCTTTTTTACTCTATTGCAGGCAATCCTAGTTAGCTCTCTTTTTATTTCATGTGTGCAAGATGGAAAACACGCAATCATGATACCTTTCAAACTACACAAGGCTAGATGAGCATGCAAAGACATAAAGGGATTGTACAAATCCATTGTGCATGGATTAGAAAGGGTGCTCCTAAGAAGAAGTCGTCACCGCGCAAAACCAAGTGTGCATCCAAGGTACAAGGCCACAAACTTATTGAGTCATGCAAACCTGAAGATGCACTGAATGAAAAAAATTCATGTTTTTCAGAAGATAATTTAAGTCGCTCTGAAATCACGGCATCGTAATCTTCGTTTGATTGTTAAAAGATTGTAGGATTTGGCCAGATGTATTGTGCCAAAACACGTTGTGTTAGAGACAAATAACATACTTAAATGAAGAATTTGACTTATGCAACCATGCACGCCTCCCTCTACTAAAATTTGTAAGTTTGTCAATCATATTGAGAATTATTATTGATCCTTAGCAACTTCTAATGAAGATCTTACTCCTTATAAAGAATATCCTAACATGTCAGGTGCTTCTAGAAGGTCAGCTTGGCCTTCAATCTGATTAAATTATGTGTCTACCATGTAATTAATTTGTCAAATATGGGTTAAGATAAAGTCTACTACCATAAATGGTTGTAACATTGTTCGTCACTTATGTTTTCATATAAATACATAGATCAAATGCTTTGTAAAGGTCATGGAATTCAAAATATAAATTTTTTTTCCTCGTTTGTACTTTTTTATAAACTTTGTTAGAAATAGTATAGAGTAGGACTTAATACTTGTAATTCGTGCATATAGTTTTTTTGTATATTATGAGTGATACTCATAGTCGAATATTCATGTTAATGGCTTTTATGCATTGATTAGTCTATGAATAAAGGTTAATTAGTTGTCCTTTGCTTATAACACCTATCAAACTGATTCTTATGATTTATTCCAAATCCATGATTTCTATTTTAGGCATGAACCAACAAATGCCCTTTGGAAATCAAACACCACCAACCACATTGAGTTATTCCCAATAAGATATTATGGCTAGCAAGACCTGGTGAGAGATAACATCGGGGAGATCCTCGTGTGTGTAACCCAATTTGTAAATCATACATTATCACAACGTGCCTCCTTTCAAGAGAGGTAGATCCCCACGTATTTACATTAAGCCCTGGGGTTCTTGTGCTCATGTGTCACACCTCTTTTCATAGATACCAACATCTATGGTGGTAGGACGAGTGTAAAACTTTTACATACCAACATTATCGACACTAAAAAGAGGGAAATCCCTTTGCCAAATTATAAAAATTTACCTTGGAAACTAGAAGAATCTTCACCAAATAAAAGTTTATTGAAGGTGACTTTAACTATTGAGCCTTCAAACACGTATGAAACACAAAATAAACAAAGGAAAATATATTTTAAGGTAAACTCTTTCAACAAGTAGTTCACCTCAAATTGCTACAACCTTTTTCAATCCATTTACCGTCTTATAAGTCTCAATCATAACACCATAGTTGGGGAACATCAATGACCCTCTTATCATCCAAGATGCTTACCACAACATGCCCTAAAACCCAAAGGAAATCTTTAAAAAATATGTGTATTGTGACACTCGAACCACTGAAGAACACATTTGAGCCTATAGGGATGGACTTAAGAGGATACAAAACTTTTCATGAAGACATAGCCTGTAGATGTTTCCCATTTGAGATGGATGAGTGATCGTATAGATGGTAACTAGGCCTCCCTAATGGCTTTATTACCTCATGGAATGACTTGGAAAACACATTCATTGATTGCTTCACCATTCTAGTCGATCTGGCCATCGTATATGATCAATTTGATATTTCACATAGAGAAGTTCATAAACCCATGTGCTACTTTAATGAGCGCTTTCAAAATTTGTATCGATGAGTGAAAGCTCCCTACAATCAATCTAAATACATGGATATTCAAACCTATATCAAAGCACTTAACCCCCTTAATTTCATGTTTTTTATTTCATGCCCCTGCCATGGTGATCACTCTAACCCTTGCATATAAGAAGGCCCTCATAATTTATCGATAAATAATGCCTCAAAATCTTGGTTGTATAAGACCCATGTCTTATTTAGGTAAACCTATCATGCAAAACCAAACACAAATCATAAACCAAGTGCTTGTGCATAATTATCACATGCTTAATCAAATTCCCAACACACAAATTCCAATGTGTGTATAATTTCCTACTCCCACAGCATCCATTCCTTCCCCCACGTCCCTACCACTTAATCAATTTACGTTGGAGGCTAACAACCAGCCTTTAGCTTTGCCTGTACCCAATCATCATGTCATGGTGGTCATTAATCAAATAACACAAACCCCTGTGTAAAACACTATGGGAAACTTCACATATCTAAATCCTACCACACACTCTTTTCAAAATCAACCTTCCACTTCTTGTTGGTGTGTGTCATATCCATGCTTGTTGTGAAGTCCATCTTAGGGAGTTTTTTTACGTAGGCGATATTTATTATGTGCACAACATTGGTAAATGCACATTTAAGTGGTAGTTATCCTCACATGTGTGAGAAGGGTGAGGTTTAATCTAGGGAATGATTGTGTCCGACCTTTCACTCAACCTCTTGCTTTTCCTATATAAGGAACCTTTGTGTCCTTGTGGAAAGTTAAATTGGAGCTTAGAGTCATCTCCAAAGTTGGTGGAGATGTAGTCTCTTATGGAGATTTGTTCTCGTGCAACCATTATTGGTTGCACATATATATGCATTATATATTTCCTTTCTAGTTTAATACAATGTGTTTTTGTTGGTGAATCTCTTCCTCTCGTCTGAGTGCTTTGTATGGATGCTTGCATTGCAGAGTTTACTTAGGCACTCCTTAATTTCTATACGGTATTAGAGCTAGATCTACAATCCCCATTTCATAATTTTCTTATATCTAGATTTTTTATTCATATTTATTTTCATTATTGGTTACATATTTGAATGAGAAGAGTATTTTGAAGAGATATCTACCTTTTTTCATTTTTTGAGTGTTTTTCATAGATCTTAAAATCCCTTTGGAGGCTTTTTGAGTTGTGAATTTCTACACCTTCATCAATTTTAAAATTGTCTTGCTTTATCCCAAAGCCCCTACGCATTTTTTGAGCCATTCCACGTTGTGGGTTTTAAAAATTACTCAATGGGTATTTTTTGTTTGAACAAAAAGTGCTTTTATAGGGCCATTTTTTGGTGTTTTAGTTTCGGGATAAATGTAAAAATTATGGGTATGGTCCAATATTTTCGTTGAATTCTACTAAAAAATCATTTTAAAAAAAATCTCAAAATCAAGCTTCTAATTCTACATCTGAATTTTCAACTCCAGTGGAAAACCTAAGAACTTACACCAATTTATCTAGAAATTGTCAAACGATGTAATCCACTTACAAAGATAAGGCATGTGATTAAACCAGATTCAACCATCAACCAACTACCCCATGAGAAATTTCAACTTCCAATGTCATAAACAACAATGGAATTCCAAGCCAAATAATAGGAATGTGCCTAGTCCTTTAGACATGTTACGTGAAATGTTAGTAGCTCTGGTAGTTCCCCAAATCCTGTCAATTTGGTAGAATTATCCTTATCATCCTAGTGCAAACTCCATAATACCCAAAACTGCACTAAAGTGGACTACCCACAATTCTACATGGCCTCTGGAAATTTCCAAAATGAGATTGACATTCTTGAGATAGTTCCCACACCTGAAGAAGGCACACAAAACAACAGGAACCACCCTAAGATTACTTTAGTCTTGGAAACTTATGAATTGCCCTGGGAGAGTGATAACAAACTTGATGATAGCTTAGAGGAAGTTTATGTTTATCAACAATACCAAAGAGGAAACAACTATATCCTCTATAGTATAACTTTTGGTCCTATGACTACCTCTACTTCTCCCAATTATTCTCAAGTGTCACTCGATATGTGTTCATCAAATGATCCCCACCACCTAAAGGGCTTAACAATGTATAACCATCAAAAGACAATACAAGCTTCCCATGACCCGCATAATAAAGCCTTGCCAAATATAACATTGTTGATAACTTGAGTAATACCAGAGCCAACATTCCTATGTTTAAACTCCTCCAAATCAACAATCAAAAGGATATCCTATTTAATTTCATAATTTCCCCACATGAGAAACCCATAGGCAAAACAATTGATGTGCATGTAGGTACATATAAATAAAATTTAGAATCCACCATTCTTACTAAAAGGTTAAAACTTAAATAAAAACATACACAATTATTTGGTTGATTTAGGAGTTTCTAGAAATGTCATGTTGTCTTCCATTTACCACTAGTTGGGACTGTCTCCTACAAAATCTAGATGGAAACTAGTGTAATTAGAAAAAATAGAGGTAAACGTGGTTGGAAAACTCTCATACATCCATATGTAGCTTTCTATAGACCCAAGATTCTAGAAATTTATCGATATTCAAGTGGTGGAAATCCCTAAGGCATATGGTATGCTTTTGAGTAGAGAGTGCGCACACACTCTCAATGGCTATATGGTGACAAAATTTCTACATGTGTGGTTACCTTGACATGGAGTTACAACTCCAAAAATGTTTGACCAAGAGCCTCGTATGAAATTCATGATCATTGAATACAATAATGTCAGTGAATTCTTATATACCGAGTGTGAAGTGAGAATTTATGCTATAAAAAAGAGGGAGCCACCAAAATTAGAAGTCTTGTTTCTAAACTATACATAATCTTACACATCACTTTGTTCCGCAAAATCACCAACTGAGGAATCACACCACCAATGCACAAGAGAATAAGAGTCATAAGACACAAACCCCTAGAACTTGAGACCCTTAGAACAAGAAATCAAAGATCAATAAATCCTTTAGGAAAAAGGTGCGGAGCACATGGAAAAGGAAAATCCTAGGAGGGTGTTGCATGCGGTGACAGAATATTGTTTGATCCTTGTCTATGTGATAAATTTTGATTGGGTTACCTTTCCTAATTAGTGCTAATTACATTTAAAAGAGCACGATGAGATCTATTGTGCAGTGTTCTTATACATCTACCAACATGCGGTGAAGAATGCAAAATGTGAGGGAACCAACATGAATGATGAGACAACACCCTATATCTAGTAACAAGTTATGACCCTTGTGATGTCTCAAGGGTAGATAAAGTATTCCATGTAAACAATATAGGAATTGAGGAAGGTCCAAGAGAAATCCACAATACAAACATCCACACAAAGAACTCATGAGAGAGGAAGAGATTCACCAACAAAATAACATCGTATTAAACTAAAAGAGAATATATAATGCATATGAGTGTACAACCAATAATAGTTATAATAGAAAAAAAAATCTCTAAGAGACTACATCTCTACCGTATTTGGAGATGAATCTAAGTTCTAATCTTACTTTCCATAAGGATTGTTTTCATACTAAATGGCTATCATGTAAAATTGAAAAATTTGATCGCGATAACCAATCCCACCATTTGAAAACATCTTTCCCGGTCATTGTGAACCCTTCCTCTAGCCATCCCATCAACTCACACAACCCCTTCGAGTATGTGTCATCCTCATTCTGGCTAAGAGGAATGTGCTAACATGGTTTTTAAGTGTGTTTCATGTGTAGGGGAATGGATCCAAGTTGATTTCATGGTGAGACTAAGATCTGAGGCGGAATAATGCTCTCTCAAGCACTAAATTGACTATTTTAAGCCATATTGTAGCATGAGGACATCCTCTAGAATTTGACTGAAAAGGATCAACACATTTGGGAGTTGTGAAAAAGAGAAACAAAGTGATCTAAGGTAGTTTAGGGGAAATTTATGGAGGTAATTGATGTTAGGAACAATTCAAGCAAAACCAGGTCATTTTAGGAACAAGGAATGAAGGCTTCAATGGAGAAAGCCACCTTGTTCTAAATATTTTGGGAGTTATAGGAGGAGTTGGAAGCTCATCAAATAGTCAATGGAAATATCTTGGAGTCCATTACATGGTGGATGCATTAATTTTGATCTTTGACCTCACCACCCTTTGTGGTAGTCTAGGTCATTGTTGTTGCTCCTTCATGCCGAAAGGGTGACTCGTGCCATAAATAAATTTTCAAGATGAATCAATTTTTGAAAGTGATTGGAATAACATCAGATGTTTGAAGTCAAAATCATATAAGGTTTCACCTCTGAACTCCAAATTTTACTCCCGTGGTGGAAAAGACAAGCTCTGTGTTCTAATTTTGCATTGGGATGATGACATCAACATAACTTAAAGTCTTGAGCACACTTTTTGACCATGTATGTCCTGTGTACCTTATCCCTTTGTGAAAGGGGACAATAGGGACACAAAAGTGTACCCCCTTATGCATGTGCTTGTTTCATCACTTAAGACTTGTGACTTGGGTTGTTAGGTAAGCACAACAAAATATTAGATCCCTTCCTCATGTTTTGGACCCCCTTGGCACAATTTTCAAGCCTAAGTGTCACTCTTCCCTTGTACCAAGGTGCAAGGGGATAATAGGGACACAAAAGTGTGCCCCCTATGATGGAGTTTTTTTCGTCACTTAAAAATCACAACTTGGAGTTTTTGGAGTGTTAGAAGTGCAAACTTGAACTTAAAGTTAAAATCAATCCCCCTCCTCATGAAAGTTACACCATTGACACATTTTTCAAGGTTGAGTGTCCCTTGTCCCTTATACCATAGTGCAAGGGTATACTGGGGACAAAAAAGTGCACTCCACCTCTCTTAGTTAGCCCCTAGACACATGCAGAACCACAGTTGAGCCTTGAGAGCTTGTTTTTTAGCCCCCTTCATCTCACTCTCATGAAACCCCTTGTTGACACTTGTCATGACCTTATGAAAAGAACATTTTGATGCACCTCATGTCCCCTTACTTTATTTATCCCCTATTTTTAGGGTGCAACTCCACTTCAACCCCCATTTGACCCCCATTGATCCTGGTTGGGTTAGATGTGAGTTAAAGTGCAAAAGAGTGAGTGAAATGTTTAAAATCCATACTTAGCCATTTTGGTTATTTTTAAAAATGTCATTTTCCCCTCCCAAGCTCACTCTCATTGCTATTATGTTGTTGGAATGTGCTTGAGAGCTCATATACTAAAAATGGTATCTCACAAAGCCCTTATCCATTTCCCATGAAATTTTAACAACAGTTCCTTCTCAAAAATGCCCTTTTGATGACCCTAACATTGCATACATTGGTGCTTTGAATAATTTTTAATGGCTAGATGAAGTTTCCAGTTATAAAAACACATATTTTAGATCTCTTGAGTTTTGGGGATTGAAATCCTCTAAAAACTAGGTCAAAACATCCTTGTGAAATAATAAAACTTTTGAGATCACTCTCGTTCTATTCCGACACCAGGAAGACCCACTTCTAAAAACAGTAAGTATTATCAAGCTTCACGGTCTATAAATAGTAAGTGTTGCAAACAGTTTATTTTCTGAGTTTTCATCACTCTTTTCACATCAAGAACACTCAAAAGTGTCAAATTGAACAACGTACTAAAAATAGACTTCCTAAATTAATACTTACTAAAAATAGTAAGTGTCGGGATATTGGTCAAGAAACAAGGATGCTAAGATACCCATGTTATTGAAGGGACATCTGGGAGTGATTGGGTTAGTTGTGGGACATTATGGCGACTTGAGGGACCCAAAATTTCATAGTATGCACTTTCAGTTGAGTATGGGAGCAATTTCTCTACTTGGCAATGATAAGGGTCATAGACATCTTGGCTTGCCACCAATCAAACTTGGGATGATAAGTGATGCGGACCATGAAAGGAAAGTGATATCAAACAAGATCTGTAAAGAAGAAGACCTTTTCAATGAGGAACAGGTGGACAAGAAGGTGTTTGGGTCTCCCGAGGTTGATTCCATCCAAGAAGGAGATATCTTTGTCACAAAGGTGAATTTTGAAGTTCAAGGGAGTCACGAGGAGGAAGTTGATGATATCCACATTCCAAATCTGACCTTATGTTAAATTCTCTTTCCAAGAGGAGGGACATCATGTGAATCACACCATGGCAATGAACAAGTCAGAATGAACCAGTGTGTGTAAAATATTTCCACTTGGACAACATGTGAATACAAGAGCATCATGAAGATTATGAGGGTGTTGAAACATCAATATCTCTATCGAGAGCCAAGGCATTGAGGCAATGGTCATGAGGAGCATGACAGGAGAGGATCACATGCCCTAATCAGAAAAGTAGTTGAGGAAGATTCCACCAGTTGTAGCATTCATCTCAGCAACAAAGGAGTTCATCGAGAGCAAGCTCTTCATCAAAAAAAGATTCTTTCTCTCTGAATTTATCAATTCTCTCTCTTCTTCTCTCTCCTCCTCTCTCTTACATTCTATTTCTTCATTGGGAATGTACTTTTTGGCTTTTTGTCCTATTCACTTAAGTGACTTCTAATTTTTCATTGTAAAAGTTCCTTTTCAAAAATAAGAAAAGGAATTAATTTCATTCCTAGGGAATGTGAAAGGTCACAAGTGGTGGGAGGATGAAAAGTCACATGGGGGGAGATGAAGAGACATCATTGAAAAGCTATAAATTGGGATGGCTTCTCCATTCCAAGGGGTTTGCATTTATTGGTTGTTAGTTGTTGGCCTTTGTTTCACTACTACTGCAAACAATAAGCTACATTCTTCTATCTCCTTGCCTATGTTCATCTACTCTCTCTACTTTCCAACTTTGCAAGCATTGTAATCTTATACAACCAAAAAGGAACTTTGCATCTTTGATTAATGCATCCATAGAACTTTGCATCTCTAATATATTAGTCTTTTTATTGCTTATACGGTTGATTTCTTCTTATTGAATGTGGACCTACTTTGGTTAATGTGTGTGAAATTTGTAAGTTTACTCCCAAAATTAACCCCGTCTCTCCATTTCCCCATATCCTCTTTATCTCTCTTCAAAGTAAATTCCTCCCTTATAGAGTGTGAAAGTAGTTTTTCATAGGTTTAGTGGAGTATTCTTGTGTGATCCCTGGTCTAACGACCACCCACAATTTTATTTAGTCCTTGCATTCAATAAATGGGAACCTCCCCATACCCAAGAAGGAGGGGCCTGACACTAGAGCATTGACAAAATTCACTAATTTTTGATGCAAAAAATTATTTCACTCACAATTTTTGGCAACTCTGATGGGGGAATGTTTTGCCTTGTGTACTTTATAACGATCTCTTAAATTCAAAAAATATATATATTAAAAAAACCCATAAAAATAAAAAAAAACTAAAAATTACCAAAAATACATATATGAGTGTTCAAGAGCCTTGTTGTAACCTCATTGAAAAATCTACATTTTTCTAGTGACATTCCTAACTAATACTTCTCAAGTAAAACTTGCAAAAAAGGGATACTCAAGCTAATCAAGCAAGTGTCGTTGTTGATCCCACATTCAAAGTGTTGGTATCCAAATTGATTCTTCCTTTGAAACCGAGCAACATCACAAGTTGACCAGGATGCTTAAAGACAAAAAAATCATAAAATGAGTCGTTTTATAAGCGGGGATGGATTTTAAATGACTCTTTATTACTCTGGCTTGGAAAGGAGTGAATAACACCATGATAAGGGTTCAACCTACCCTCACTATTTTAGGTTGTGCCTTCAACCAGGGTGAGAGGACCCATTTTGTACCCTGTGTTGGTGAAGACTATCAATGGATTACCAATATTTAACTCTCCCTTTGCGATATTTGAAGGAGACCTTGAGAAAACATGGTCAATGCAACATAATCTAACTCTCACGAGCTGTCACCCTAGAGAATGAATATGTTTCCTAGAGAAGGTCCAGGTTACTAAAGACAACAATAAAAATTGATTGCACCTATGTATTTTGGTAAAGGATAGGCAAACTCAACAAATTTCTTCAGCATTTATGGATATACAATGCAAGCAAGGGTGGTTAATGTAGGATTTATTACTTAATGTATAATTTGTTTTTGGGAAGTTAAGCAGGATAAAGTTGATTATACCAAATTATTGAGAACTTTTAACAAATGTTGGAAAATCTACAAAGCAAAATGACAAAAGGCTTCAAGTAGTCAGAATGAACCTTCAATTAGAAGATGTGCATCTATGAAAACCCAAAGACACATAGTTTCACACATTCTTCAAGGATTCAACACAAAATTTCATGTTAAAGACTTAATTAAACATTAGAGGTCCCTGATTCATCACACCTAAGATACACTCATAGACTAACAAACAATTTGTATCATCATAATGAAAGTAAAGTGAATTTAAATTTTTTATTGCACCATGAAATGAAATCTATCTTAAGATGTAAATGCAAATGACACAATACTATCACAAGGAAAATATCTTGTGTGATTCAAAGGAACTCCTAACATAAGATTGCAACATGAACACATATAACTACTTGAAAATATCTCAAAATGAAAGTAAACACAACTATGGTAAGATGGAGCATGTTTTGCCTGATAAACATCACTCCTTTCAAACTCAGGAGGATTGATTACCACATCTCTATGCTTATTTATTTTGGGCGTGTGGGAACCTACTCTCACCAAAACTGGTGCATGAGCAACCTCATGTTTCTTGTGTGCCCTTTCAAACCTTTTCAGATCAGGTGTTGCTCTTTGCCCTTCCTTATGTGGCTTAGATTGAGTAAGACCACTTGATATAGCTCCACTCATTAATTTCTCAGTACTACGAGGTTTTGGTGAAACACCTGAGAAAACCAAATGGGATGCTAAGCCCTTCCCCTTTGCTTGGATTGGCATTGCAAAAGTAATGAGGGAATTTTCCATAGATTTTAAGAGCATGTCTTCAGTCTTTTACCTAAGAACTGACATAGAGGTACCAGTCCCACTAGTGGCTGAAGTCCACTCATCTATGAGTTTAGGAGTGGGCCTTTTTGAGGAAAACTAAGGGGCCATTCCTCCCAAAGGATCCATTCTATCTACTCCTTCCCTCAAGGGTGGAATATCATCACTCAAGTTTCCCAAACTCCTGAAGTTGTTTAAGATTCTAGTATTCTGAATTGACAAGTCAATGTTCTTTTGATTTAACCAATTCACAGTCCTCCTCATTACACCAGTTATCCTTATATAAGAATCATTATATTTTGTCTCATTCCAATTTGGATGGAGTATAGGTTGTGCTTCCACATTCTGATCAACATAATATTTTCTTACTTTATGTGGATCATCCACAATTTCTTCTGGGATAATTGTAATTTTGAAGTCTATTATTTGTGAAAGGGTCATTATGGAGAAATCCCTTAATCTGACCTCTTCTTCATCCCTACAATTCATCCAATAATATTCAAAATGAGGCTCATGCTCAAAAGTATTTGCAATGTTGTTGAATACCCATCTGATGTCATAATTGGCCCTTGCCTCTAACTTCTGCATTTCATCTTCAATCAACTTGGATTTTATGATGGAAGGGCATGAATACCTTCTAATTCTAATGGGGAATTTTATATTTGTCTTATGTCTTCCGACAATCAATTTGTGCACAAGTGTTAGCTGCCTTGACAATTCACATAAAGCCAATTTATCATCTAAATACCTAGGCAATTTACAAGGTTTGCCCTCAAAACCACTAACCCTTATGTATGCAAAATTTTTAATTGAATGAAGTAACATCCATACTCCAAAATCAATTGTCTGACATGTTCGGAAATTCTATACTGTCCCCACTCTGGTTTGAAAAGACAAATGATTCGGGAAAAGAAAGCATTATTAACCAACCTCACATTCCCACTCCAATTGACCAGTTGCAGTTGAGGGAATATCTCATGCATTTGGCACTGCTTGAAATCTGCATGTGGTAATAAACCCAGAAAACATCTATGCCTTGCAACATTGTAAATTAAGTAGGTCATCATATAAAATTTCATCTCTGAAGTGTCACCCATCTCAATTTTCACTGCTAAGGTGACCATGTGACCATGGAGTGCTTCTGCAATGAAAGTAGCCCAAAAAATGCTCCCCTTTCTCTCTAAAATGATCCATATGTAAGTAACCATCCACTCCTTGAATTCATTTGCGGTTTCCAACTCGGTCATTCAACTTAATAACACAATGATATCTTCAACCTCCTCAACAAACTGTGCCCTAACTAGCCTTTTAGGGATTCTAGTTGTTGTCTTTTTCATGAGGAGCCACTTTGTATTTATGATCTTGGCATAATCCTTTTTCTTTGCTTCATAATTCCGTAAGGTTAATTTAACAACAATGGTGATTGGGTTGGTGATTACAGACAATTTTAACATTATTCTAATGGCTGTAGGTGTCAATGTCAAAACTGCATCCCCACTCCCATCTAATTCCCTCTTTTCGGGATCATAATTCATATCACAATGCCACACCAATTTTGGGCAATGAACTGATGGTGGGATAGCACCAACTAGAGAAATGCAGTTATCTTGAATTGCCTTTAGGGACTCTCTCTTATGGGGGCTATTCAGTCTCTGAAGAAAATCATTTAGATCAGCACTCATCAAGTTTGTGTCTGTAATTTTGTCTAAATTACTCGTGACCCCTGACACAACCGAGAATGAAGATGGCATGGTCTTCATCTTCAAAAACCCTAACTTTACATAAAACCATCTTGCCAATGAAAGAGAAACACAGAAGTTTCTAATTTCTTACCAATCAACCCGCAAGTTCCTGAGTAGTTTAAATCCAAATCGACAGCATTTTCAGTCCTCTGGTTCCCAATTCAAGCTCACAGTTAAAATCACGATAATTCTCAACGAAAAACACAAAAAGTAGTAACAAAAATCCAGCAAATTGATAATAGAAGATGAACGCATTTGTAGACTTTAAAATGTCCTTGATTTGCGTAGCAACATTGATGGCAGTAGAAATAAATGCATTGTATCATAACCGTTCATTCCGCCATTCTCAATTTTGAAAGTGAGCCATCCATGTGGAAAAGACTTTCGCTAACACGAGCTCAGGGGCACTTTTTATATTTTTGCAATGTTTTATAATTTACACACTTTTGGCTATTTTGACCCGCCCATCCACTTTTGGCTTTCAACACAGGCTCAACACGTTGTCACATTTGGGTGATAACAGAGTTGCGGGCCTTTTCTGCAGTTTTATTTCTTTTCCAATTCAAAACCAAAAGTGTCCAAGTGTTCCGACGACCTGCATCCCCACTTTTTGCATGAAAGGAGTCACGTGTCCTTTGCGGATCTCAGAAACCTTTTTACACTTTTCTCTTTATTGCGCAAAAATACAAATATGTATCACTTCTTCACATCCATTCAAATTGTGAGAAATGTACACCCTTGGATGCGAATTGAGAAATTACTTGCGCTACTTTATGATTGCAAATATTTGAAGAATATTTATCGGGTCATGAGGTTGATTTTGCATTTTGTGAATGTGATAGAAAGTTACAAGTTTACAAATTAGACCTGCCCTACCATAATCAATAGGGAATTGCCACATACCAACGGACGATGGGAGATAAAACTAAAATAAAAACATGACCAAGGAACATTTTACAATGGGCGATCCCTCCAATTTCAAATCTTAAAACATAATTAGTTCCCTGCAAGAAACTTCAAAATAATGCACAACCAGACATAATCCTCGACCAAAAAAGGAAAGACAAATCCATAAATAGAAGAACCAAAAGGCCAACTCGCACCCCTATAGGAAAATAGAAAAATATAACAGACAACGAAGGCAAAACTTAACCAAATAGGGGTGAGATTAATTCGAGCACCAACACCGGCTCCGACTCGGGGATGGACACTCCTTGGGAGTGCCTTAAGAACAAACCATGGTGTAAAGAAAAGTAGACCATGTGCCAAAATTCATTGGGATATGGAGTCAAAAACCATTGTACAAAATAAAGTGATAACAATTCACTCCATAGAAAACACACCGAGAAACCCAAGACAACTGGTCACCAAAGACTGAGACAAACAAAGACAAAAAACCAAAAAATGAACAAAAACAAATAGAAAAAATTATACACTGTATAATAATGCGTACCTCAATTTTAAGAGATCAATCAAGAAAGTGTTTCAAGTGTCTGCCATTAACGGGAAACTTTAGTAGTTCTCCATCTAGATCCTTTAGAAGGAAAGTATGTTCACTAATTCTGATGGCAATGAAGTAAGGACCCATCCATAATGCATCAAACTTTTCCATGTTTTCCCTTTTCCTCATGTGTGCCATCCCATAGTAAAACAAGATCTCCTAAACTGAAAACTCGAGGAGTTACCTTTTTCTCAAATAATTTTTTTCAAATTTTCCCTAAATTTCAAATGTCTCAGGTGGGACTCTCTTCTTTCTTCATCCAATTCAACAATGTTGATTTATCCTTGCATCATACGGGTTGACTTCTTGATCCTCAAGTTGTAGAATAATTTTTTAGAAATATATTTGCATGTGTAGGGGAAGGAGGGCTTTAGTTCCATATACAAATTCAAAAGGTAATTTTTCCATTAACTCTCTTATTAGTGATTCTATCAACCCAAAGAACAAACTTCAATTGTTCACCCCATTTTCATTTATTTATCTCCAATGTCCTCCTGATTATCTTCAACAAAATATTTATTTCTTGACTCAGCTTGTCCATTACCTTGGGTATTGTAATTACATGCATATGTGATACTTACTCCATACTCTTGACACATGGCCACCAAGGGTTTAGTTCAAAAACTCATAACATTTTCAGCAATTATTTTGGTAGGAAATCTAAACCTACAGATTATGTGATTTAAGATAAAATCCATAACATATATGGTGGGTTACTTTCTTAGAAGGGATTTCCTTAACCCATTTTCTGAAGTAATCAGTAACTACCAATATCCCTTTATGTCCTAAACTTGAAGAATATGAAATTTCCCCAACGAAGTCCATACCCCACTACTTAAAAGGGGCTTCAATTAATACTGGTTGTAAAGGGAGATCTCTTGAAGCTTTCAATATTCCTAAAAATTGTTGGCAACTTTTACATTTTCTTACTAACAAAGTTACATCTTTAAAAAGTGTGGGCCACCAATAACCTTCCCTAAAGGTCTTGTGGGAAGTTACTCTTCGAATGAAATACCCCCCCATAAACTCCTCCATGAAAATATGTAATTAATTTAGGGGATTCATCCTCATTAATGCATCTTAGGAAAATCCCTGAGAGATTCTTCCAACGCCTGTCCAGAATCAGTGATAATACGGATTTCTGGGAAGCTAACTTGAGCACCCTCTGGTGAAAGTTTGGTCAACGGGAAATGTCCAGGGCTATTCCATACTGTTTAAGATAATGGACCATGATGTCACTGTGTACACATGGCGGAAATTGATCAAGGGAGTTTTCATGTTGGCATTCATATCACCTTCTTAGACGAGCGTTTATCTCCATTACGTGTACGGGAACACTCAACTGTCATTATTCACGGAGGGGAGCCCTAAACCACCGTGTGGACTAACTTGGTGGTTTGAATCATCCGACGTGGTGGGCATACAAGACACCATTTTTTTACCACCACTCAACGATATTTTACTTGATATTTCCATTTATAACAAGATGTCCTTGACCATAGTATGGGGATTTATATGCTATGATTTCATTTGGAATGTCATTATATATGCTTGTAAAAAAAATTGTAGCCTCGTAACCAAAGAAAAAGCATTCTTATTCCATGGTAGTGTTCGAGGCTTAAACTCTTCCCCTTGGTCGAGCTTTACTAAAGAATATTTCCAATTAGCCTTTCATGTTCCTTCTTAAATCCCATATTATTACGGGATTGTGAAGCGTGCAATAGAGTTATGCCCACGTTAGAAGAAAAAGCGGTGTTGGAGGGGGCATTTGAAATGTGGTCCCTTGTAATCCGGAGTTGCAAACAAAACAAGAGCTTCTTCAAGCCTTAAACTTTACTCAAGTCCAATAAAATGTTGGACAGCTTCATCCCCTGCATGGATGATATGAATCCCCATTAAATTATGCATACTCAGCCAACGTGATAGGGATTAGTCCCATTTCAAAAAATTTAGACAATGAATCCCCTAATGGCAATTTATCTTTCCAGGAGGTAGGATTTGTATTTCTTTCTTACCTCATTGGGTCAAGGAACCATTGCCAATAGCCTCCACTGCTTTTAGGGATCACATCAAGTTATAGAATGGGGCGCTTCCACTTGATACAAGGGGGAGACAGGTCTATGTCAAACAGGATTTTGTTCTTTGAGACCCCATTTTTGAAGTGCCACTCAAATTAGGGCACTCGGAGTAATGAAATGAAGGATATTCTCTAGAAGATTCCAACGATCTTAACATTTGATCTTTTCCAAGTGTTGCAGTTGGTCATTTCTCTTTCTTGAAAGCTATTGAATGCATATCATGGATCTTCAAGACAGCTAGTGGAAATCATTTATATATCCTGAGAATGCTACTTCCATAGTCCGATTTTAAATGTAAACTCCAAATGTCATCAGGCCAAATCAGCATTCTGACATACACATAAGTATCCATGGAGTGTTGAAAGTGTTTTAATTCTCCATTTGATGTATTTCTAACTACTTGGTTATATCCTGGGAGATCACATCTAGAGTAGACAATAACTCATGTCCACGGATTGTACCATTTTTCAACATGTTATCGGATATTGATCAATTTGCAGGTTGATAATTATATTTAATTGGTTGACTTATGTCAAGAGTTCCTAAAATCCACACACAACATTATTACCTGCATCGGTTCTTTCTGAACCCGGGGACGTAGGATTTTCCGAACCCCGTGAACAATACTTGTGGGTTGTATGATGTTTCCATCCCTTATTACTTCTTTGCTACACAAGTTATTCTTGCACTTCTATGGAGGCATAAGAAGTGGAAATTTAATCAATGGTGGAGTTTAGATTACTTAAAATTGTTAAGAAAATCACGATCTTTGGCAACTTAGCTTCCAAGTGAAAAAAATACAACACTCGTTTTCAGATCAAACTCCTCCATGAAAATATGTAATTAGCTGAGGGGATTCATCTTCAATAATGCATCTGAAGAGAACCCCTTCAGGATTCTTCCATGCCAATCCATAATCAGTGATAGTATATTTCTGGGAAGCTAGGTTAAGCTGCCCTCTTTTGATTTTTACTCAAATGTCCCCAAGGATATTCCAAATGTTTAAGATAAAACATGATGTCCTTGTACCATGCCAAATTGATCAATCTTTCATGGACATTCATATCTCCTTCCTCAACTTCATTTATCTACATTACTTACAAGTTGTATCTCTGTCTATTATCTTGCTAACCCTAAACCCTTACAACTAACTTGGTGTCTTTGAATATCCATGTTATACATTGTAATTTGTTTTACCCATCGACACCTTTTACTTGAATTTCCATTTCTGACAAAATGTCCTTGACCATAGTATGAGGAACATAGGTTGTGATCTTGTAACTCAAGATATATGGTTTGAAATTTTTTGTTGCTCTTACCAAAGAGAAGGCCTGCTTTTCCATGATAGTATATTTCAATTCTGCTCCTTGAAGTTCTTTACTAATGAAAGCAATTGGCCTTTCATTTCCTTCTTTGTCCTTTTGTAATAGTACATATGCAATAGTGTTTTCAGAAGCAAAAGAAAACATTTGAAAAGCTTTCTTGTAATCAGGAGCTGCGAAAACAGGGGCATTCTTCAATGCTTCCTTAATTCTAGTAAAAGCTTGGACAACTTCTTCCTCCCATTTGATAATCTGATCCTTTTTTAGCATACTCGTGATGGGGATAATCATTTCAGCAAAGTTAGAAATAAATCTCTTGATGAAATTTATTTGTCCAAAAAATATTGAATTCCTTTTTTGGTTTTGGGTATAGGAACTTTGCCGATAGCTTCCACTCTTTCAGGATCAATCATGACCCCTTCTTTAGATACAATGTGTCCCAACAACTTCGCCTTTTGAACCCAAAAGTGGCATTTTTAAAGATTCAGTGAAATGCCATATTCTCTGCACCTTAACAACATTTTCTCTAGATGTTGCAAGTGATCACTCCTTTTCCTTAAGAACATTGTCACATCATCCTGGTATACAACAATGAAATCATTTATGTATCCTAAGAATTTCTACATCCATAGTATCGTTGAAATTTTGCTCCAACATTCATCAAGTAAAATGGCATTCTCACATACACATAAATACCCCATGGAGTGGTGAAAGTGGTTTTGATTCTTTCTGACGGTTTCACTACTACTTGGTTATATCCTGAGAATCCATCCAGAGTAGACAATAACTCAGAGCCAGTAACTAACTACAACATGTTATCCATATTAGGAATGGGATAATTATCTTTGATTGATTCCTTATTCAAATTCCTAAAATCCACACACAACCTTATATCTCCATTCTTCTTTCGAACTGGTACTAGATTTTCCACCCATGAAGAATACCTTGTGGGTTGTATGATGCCTCCATCCCTTAAATTTTTTAATTCTTCTTACATTTTGAGGGAAAGAAGTGGATTGATTGGTATTTTATTTTTCCTGAATGGTTTGGCATTAGCTTCCAATGGTATCTCATGTTGGAAAAGGTCTTCCCTATATGCCTTTAATTCTGAATATGACCATGCCAAGCAGTCCTGGTACTTTTTCAACAGTTAGACATATGATTGCTTTTCTTCTTTACTCAAGTTACTACCTAGCCATATTTTTCTAGGTTTATTGTTTGTCCCTAGGTTGTGTTCCTCCACATCTCTCGAATCTGACATATTCCTACTAACAATGTGATCAACATTATCAAAGTTCAACTCTAATGCAACTAAACCTCTTGGAATAGTATTTGTCTTCAACTGAATAATATCCTTACCAAATAGGGTCTTTTTACCCTTATTAACACAAACCATTAGCTCCTAATCCAAATTCTAATTTGTGAATTTTCCTTTGTTTTGTAAAAACCTCTGAATTTTAGTATCATCTTCAAAAACTTTCCAATGTTTGGCATTATCAAGGACAAACGGTCTTGTCAATATTTCAATGTCATACTCATAATAAGGAGACACTATATAATTTTCAAACCTAGATCCCAATACTGTCAATCTGTTTGCTACAGTATTTTGCTTTCTTTCATGGTATACTATGTTGAAGGAATCAAACATTTCAATGAAATCCAAAACTGAATGCTTATATTGTTTCATTCTTTGTTGCATACATATTTCAAACTTGCTTGAATACCAGTTCCAAATCCCCTTTAATAATAATTTCCCTAATACCATACCTCCAAAAAATCCTTAAACCCAAAATTAGTGCCTCATATTCTGCAATTTGTTTGTGCATTTGAACTTGAGTTTAAAAGAAAAATTGAATTCTTCCTTATTTGGAGATATCAAGACAACACCAACACCATTCCAAAATGTTAGAACAAGTTCCATCAAACATCAAAGTCCAAGGGGAACCAGGTTTCTCAAAATATTTGCATTTTTCAATTTCATGCTCCTTAAAATCTGCATAACCAACAAAATTATCAACATATACATCCATATATAATACTTCATAAGAAGCATTGTTAGGATCTTCAATCAGATGTAACATCTTCTTGTTCACCATACAATTTTACAAGGTTTCCTTCTACTAGTATGGTTGCATATATCATATCCATTTGTACACTTCCCCCCACACTAGTATCACATTTAGTTGATAATAAAATTCCTCATTTGGCCAAACAATCCACAATAACCACATTCATAGTTAAGGATTTTCCTGGGTAAGCTGCCAAATGCACTATTAACCCTTTAACATATCCAATCACCGACACTTCCCTTGAATCCATAGATTTGCACTTTCTAAAGGCTATTGTTACTTTGATATTTAATTCATTCATTACCTCAAGAGGCATAACATTACATAAAGCTACTGAATCGAACATACAGTTGTGCACCAACCTATCATTGATGATTAAAGTAGTATAAAAATGATCAACGTCAAGCTGAGACTCAACAAGTGAAGTACCCAAGTATACTTCTGGTGATTCTCCCAATTCTTCTAGGGCTTGTGGTATTTCTATCTCTACAATGATAGGAGGAACATCCACACCATTCACATTATTACCTTGGGTTGTTATCTCTTCTTTAAATCCCAAATACTCAAATGCCCATTTTCTATGCTCAGGGATTCTGAGAAATTCAACAATAGGCATAATGAATTTGATTTGACTCAAAATCTGGGCTATATCACATGGAACATATTTGGGTAAGGTAGTGTTGGGTGGGAGATTTATGGTTCCTTCCAGTGGTATAAGAGTCTTTGTAATTTGGGCATGAGCTGGGGTACAAGTTTTATTTGGAACAATAGGGCCTTTGTTAAGTGTATCCTTCTTAAGGGGTTCCTTTGGGATATTAGTGAGAAGTGGAGTTTTTGGTTTAGCTTGAGGGCCTCCCCCTTTGACAACTCTACTTCTGGTATTATATTCCTTTTCCTAAGCAACTACTGCATTCATCAAAATTTTCCTATCTTCCTAAGAAGGGATTCCCCCATCATATTTCTTAATCATTAAAGATCTTAAATATTCAAAATCATGATTAGGTAAATCAAACTCTTACACCATATCAATCTCAACACCATCATCATGAGGGAGAGGTAGTACCTAGTGAATGCAATCCCAAAAACCTTGAATAGTTCTGACACTTATTAACTCAGTTGAAGTAGCCCTCTATTGTGAATTTTTAGGGCATTCCATCATACACACATCACCATAAGCTTCATCATCATTTTCTTCTTCAACCTCCTTACTTAAATCACATGGGGAGTGTGGCAGGAAACACTTATCACACCAATCAATAACATGGGCCTCTTCCACTATAGCAAATCTAGTAGTCAAAGGATCAGGGACCAATCTATTCTCTCTAAGTTGTGGTTGCTTATTACCTAATCCCATGGGCCCCCTTCCTCTGTCATCTAATCTATGATCACTCCTAGGATGATTTCCAAATCTATCCTAGATTTGTGGTTTATGATGACCCTGAGAACTTTGTCCTATTCCTTTTTCTACTCTGGCCAACTTTTAAGATATTTCTTTAACTACCCCAACCAAAGTCTTCACCACCTCCTCCAGATCGACTGCTTTGTTCGAATGAGGTCTATCAGGATTAATCAATTGACAACCTCTCTCTTAGGGGGTTTCCTAACTTCCTTAATATTACTTTTGATTTACAAGGCCATGGTGAAACCCTGCCTTCTAGGGTTCTTATCTCTTAAGTAGTAGGCAACCTTTTTGTCAAAAGTATTAGAATATTTGATTAAGCAAGACTCATCACTTGGCCTCAGAATTATGGGTAATCTATTCAAAGTCTTATTGAATCTGGTATTAAAATCTTGGACAAACTCATTGGGATTATTTTTTATATTCTCAAACTCAGACAAAAGGAACCTTGGGTCAGTCTTATCCCCATATTGTAATCTAAAAGCATTCTTCATCTCGGTCCATGAATCTATTGAATTGTCTGGTAGAGATTTATACCAATCACATGCATCCTCTTCGAGAGTATGAATGAATAATTTTATATACACGTCCTCATATTCAATTTCAAAATCTTCCATCATATTAACGAAGAGTCTCAAATGTTGATCCCTAGTGATGGCATTATTTCCCTAAAATTTAGGCAACCTATTTCTCACATCTTGGGGTACAACATTAGGATACCCAACCATTCCTCTAAAATTTATTGGTCCAAATGTATTGACAACAAAAGGAGGTCTAGGTGGAGGATGAGCCATGTTGTTTTGGGAAGGTGATCTTATAGGGGAATTAAAATGGTGTGGGACAAGGGATATTTGGGACACATGTGTATGATCTTCAAAGTAAATATCCTCTAGTGACTTGGTTTCACAAACCACCCTATCAGTTTTTAATGACAAAGAAAATAAATGAGGAACACTTATCCCAGATACAAGTGATGGCCCTCACTAGCTGGAGTAATTAAATTATACAAGGGCTACTTGACTCTGAATTATTTGAAGATATTGGACAATCCTCAACAATAGGTTGATCACTTTCCATAACTGGTACTTCTCTCTCACTTGACTCTTGATCCCCCAATGCTTTCCAGACTTGTCTTCCCTTTAGATTTGTTCTACCAAGCTCTGGAAACAATATTCTAGTAGGATCTTTATTAAAGAAAGACCTTCTTCCTTCCAGCTTTGCGAATATTAATGACAAAAATTACTTGACAAAGATTAAGACACTGGTAATTGCCAAGAATTTTAAACTAACACGGAGTCGCCACCAAGGATTTTCACCTTAGATATGCTAAAGCACTGTAAGTAATTTGTCAACTGTCTATCAACACTCAATTTCTACAAATCTCAATGGATCTGATCATCCTTTGTTGATATTTATTAGTATCCATATGATCTAGTGCAACATTTACTAAAACCAGAAAATATTGCACAACAAACTCCTGATCTCATACAATTCTCACAAATCTTAACAAAGGATGACGTTTAAGCAACATATTTGCATTCAAATCATATAAGAATCATTACCAGAGGTCAATGTACGTATATATTTGCACAAATAGTCCCTGACAATGGTGCCATATTGGTGTTGGTATCCAAATTGATTCTTCCTTTGAAACCGAGCAACATCACAAGTTGATCAGGATGCTTAGAGACAAACAAATCATAATATGAGTCATTTTGTAGCTGGGGATGGATTTTAAATGACTCTTTATTACTCTGGCTTGGAAAGGAGTGGATAACACCGTGCTAAGGGTTTGACCTACCCTCACTACTTTAGGTTGTGCCTTCAACTAGGGTGAGAGGACCCATTTTGTAACATGTGTTGGTGAAGAATATCAATGGATTAACAATATTTGACTCTCCCTTTGCAATATTTGAAGGAGACCTTGAGAAAACATGGTCAATGCAACATAATCTAACTCTCACGATCTTTCACCCTAGAGAATGAAGATGTATTCTAGACAAGGTCCAGGTTACTAACGATAATGATAAAAACTCATTGCACCTGCATATTTTGGTAAAGGATAGGAAAACTCAATGAATTTCTTCATTATTTATGGATATACAGTGCAAAAAGGGGTGGTTCATGTAGGATTCATTACTTAATGTATAATTTTTTGTTGGGAAGTTAAGCAGGATAAAGTTGATTATACCAAATTCTTGAGAACTTTTAACAAATGTTGGAACATCTACAAAGAAAAATGACAAAAGGCTTCAAGTAGTCAGAATGAACCTTTAACTAGAAGATGTGCATCTATGAAAGCCCAAAGACACACAGTTTCACACATTCTTCAAGGATTCAACACAAAAGATCATGTTAAAGACTTAATTAAACATTAGAAGTCCCTGATTCATCATGCCTAAGATACACTCATAGACTAACAAACAATTTGTATCATCATAATGAAAGTAGAGTGAATTTAAATTGTTTATTGCATCATGAAATGAAATCTCTCTTCATGATGTAATTGCAAATGCCACAATACTATCACAAGGAAAAGATCTTGTGTGATTCAGAGGAACTCCTAACATAAGATTGCAACAGGAACATAGGGATAACTACTTGAAGATATCTCAAAATGAAAGTAGACACAACTATGTTCATGATTAACATGATTTACTCAAGGTTCTTCAAATTGATCAGCAAGGGAAAAATTATTTACAATCTCAAATCTTGTTAATGGCTGGACACTTGCAACCAT
This sequence comes from Taxus chinensis, assembly GCA_019776745.2. Classification (NCBI taxonomy): domain Eukaryota; kingdom Viridiplantae; phylum Streptophyta; class Pinopsida; order Cupressales; family Taxaceae; genus Taxus; species Taxus chinensis. The sequence continues at coordinate 106,564,396 of CM034150.1, read as the reverse complement.
CTTGACATGATCAAATTTAAAGATACACAGGAAATAACAGGTTTCTCAGATAAGTTCCTTGGGAAAATGGCTTTTCTCAGCTTTCTCTCCTTCTCTTTTCTTTGAATAATTCTCAGAAAAATTAACCCCCCTTCTGGCATGATTATCCTTTTACTTTTATATCACCCCATTCACTTGCTAACCTTAAAAGTTTCCCCCCAAAAGCATGAATATTCCAAGGAATATTTCCTTTTACAAAACTTGTTCTAGAACATGACATTTAAAAGTTTTCCTTTAAACTACTAGATGTACAAAATGCAAGTCTTTTCAATCAGTTCCACTTGTGCTCGACTGGGATATCAGGTCATCATTTCTGGAAAATTACTTTAATCATTCTTTCCTGATATTGATTAGATAATCATTTCAAATAATCTCTGAACACTTCCAGATGACTCTGATATGACATATATCCACATTCACTTTTCAAGAATCCACCTTGGGCACCACACACTCTATTTTATGTCTTATTGGCTTAATTGCCACACATAGTTCCTATCGAATCACTTTGATTTACCATCTCTACTCATTCCTAACCTCTTCCAACTCTTAAATTCCTTTTTGTGCAAACTGAACAAAATCTCCCTCATCTCATGGGAAATATTTTACTAAATCAAAAACATGTCCCCTTTTTATTATAAAACTTGGCTCAACTTCATTATCATTATGTATTTCCCTTCTTGTTTTGAATACAAGGAATTTCATCAGAAAAATGGTGAAGGTACTTGTAGCACACAGTCTGAAGGAGATTTCCTTAGAGGATTTAAATAAAAAAAATTATTTGAGTGTTCCTAATCCTTTTTTAGGGCCCTGTTTGATGTAGAGTGTGTAGGTGACACCAGAGGACCCTTGACATATCAGAAAGTCTGATTAGCACTTCTTACAAGGCTAATCAAGATTAATCATGTATTTGTAGCCTTTCAGGTTATGTATTTTCATCTTTTCAAATGGGAACACTTGAAATCTCCCAAGATTTAAAGAGATACTGGGTCGAGAGAAGACCTCAGGTATCTAGGAAAACTAGTTTTCAATGTCCCTTTTTATGTGATGAGGGATTTGTATCAAAAGATATTCCTAAGGAATCATATGTGTATATGATAAATCCTCCATCGAAATTGTGCCTATTATTTCCCACAAAATAGATGAGTTTGAGCAGAGAATCAACTCCATGGAGAAAAAACAAGTAGAGATTGTGTCTTCGCAACTAATTTCAACACCAACGTCAATTTCAGGTAAGAGAAAGGGTGAAACATAACCTTTGATCATTATCTCAGATGGAGAAGAGGAATGATCATTATCTACTCTCATCATTCAAGGGCAAGAAATCTCCTCCACTCGGGAAACAGGGGCAGATTTGTAATTCGGTCATCATCCCTCTTAATGAATTATGCTCCTCATTGAGAGCATAAGTTTTTTGGGCCTCAACCCATTCCTTCTCTGAAAGAAAATCCACCTCTCACAAGGAAATGGGAGGCTAGGTCAAGCTCAAGACCTCACAATCTGCCTAGTCAACAACATGTAGTGCTTTCCCTTCCAATCACCCCAGGTGTCCCCTCTCAAACCACTCCTAGCACGTCAACCCTTCACAAGGGGGAAAGGAAAAATGACATTCTTCATAGGTGGTTTGGATATTTTGGATTGGGTGTCATCACAGCAGAAGAAAATTGAGCTTGAGAAAATCATGAGTCATCCTAGAATGACTCTGGAAGCATTGATGGACATGGGAATGTCCCAGGACCTGGCAGGGTCAGTCATTTTTGTTCAGACAGCACAAGGTTCAAGCGAGTTCATGCTGAGGAAAAATAAGCTTTTGAATAAGCTTCCCCTACTAGGAGGAAACTATGAAACAGGACTGAAAAATGTCTAAATGTTGCTTTCCTTTCATTGTCTCTACTTCTGGCATGTGTATATATTTCTTTATCATGGGAAGGGGCCCCTATAGAACCCCATTTTGTTCCTTATTCAAAATGAAAGAAGCACAACAATATCAATCATTTACATGCTTATCCAAATGTATGTAAAACTTTATCAAAGTAAATATGACACTACTACATTCTTCCACTTTACAATTGAAATAAGGGAACAATAAAATTCAGAAAAACAATTACATCCCATGTAATAGAAGTATTTATTTTAAAGAAGGAATATGAAAAGAGAATACAACTTAAGGAACAATGCCTAAGCATGTTCATCATCTTTTGTATCTACATTCTTTTCTTCCTCATCTTCCATTTTGTATCTTGTTCTTTTGGAAACCTTGCTACATATGCATCATACCTTTTGAACAACTCATTAACCTCATCCTCATCTGGTCCCATATGATGCTGGAAGATTAGTGTTTGCCTAGATATTTCATCAATGCAATGGCCCATTTTTTGTTTGTATTCTAGTGGTCTGGATTTTAACTCTATAATTCTATTCTCAATCCTTCTCATCGTTTTAATGATTTCATAGGAGAAATCATTCTTCTGAATATTATTTTCAAAGGAATTAAGAAAAAAGTCAATATTCAAATCCCCATAGCTCTTTTTGAATTTATCAGCTACCATATCCTCTAACTTCAAGTCAATGGCATCAAGAGTGTCATCAACCCAATTTCTCTTGATTTCAAGCTTTTCCTTGATCCCATTCAAGGTTTCCACTCTGATCTTTGATAACTCTTCAATGGCATGTTGGCTTTCTTTGACTACTACTGGAACAATGTTTTACTGCTCAACTAATTCATCACTGAGTTGGGTTATGTGGTCTAGTTTGGGAAGAATTCCCTCAAAATAGAAAATCTCATTGTCACATTGTTCAATTATCTCATCAATTTCATTGAGTCTGTTCTTGAGATCTTCATACTTTGATCTGGCTTCTGCAATTGCTTCCTTTCCCCTTTTGGTTAAATTTTCAATCCATGTGTCCACCACCTGGACCTTCTTGACAACTTTTTTTATTTTATCCATTCCCTCAGGGGTATCTATGGAGGCACTTGTCTGAGCTTGACTAGGTTTCCTAATCAACTACTACAAACTAGAGCTCAGGGCTCTAACTTGTTCTTTTAACTACCTCTTTGTCATTCTATCTTCGTCCACCTTTTGTAAAAGGTCATTCATTGCTTCAGATACCCCTTGTTTTAGTTGGTCCCTTGAGGGATTTCCTAAGGGAATGATTTGAACATTATAATCATTGGCTGTTATATCTTCTCTAGTCTTTCCTTCAAAGGGGATTGCTACTTCCAAAGTCTTGGCTTCTAATGAATCAGTGTGGGTTTTAGTGATAGTTCTAGCCCTTTTTGAGGCTCTTACTACCTTTGGAAAAGACAGAGCAGTAAGGTCAATAGCTTGAACATGGAGGACCTCCTTTTCCTCATTTGAAATCAATTCACCAATCCATCCTTTTTCCAAACTTTTTCCATCCTTTTCCTCTTGTGATTCTATGTTGGGGTTCCTCAGGGACAACCATCAATTGTTTGAATACCCCTTGTTCATCCTAAACTAGTGATTCTATCATGTTCTTCATTATTTATTTCAATAACCACCTTGCTATTCTCACCTTGTGTTAATAATTCCTTTCGAATGTTCTTTTCCTTGGTCTATAACCTGATGTTGATCATTATTTTCTTGGTTTGTTTCCGCATTTAGGGGATATTCCTTCCTTATTTCTTGAATTGATGCCATACTGGACCCAGCTTCTCCTCACACATTTTCTTGTACCACTAACTAGCTTGCAAGCTCTTCTTCCTCAAAATCTATTGAGTTGGCATCCTACCCTCCTCATGCTCTTGATGATGCACCTGGTAATGACATGGTAGGTTGTTCTTTTGAAGCCAACTTCAATTTTCCATATAGAGGTTGCATGTCCTTATCAACAATTTTTTTCCCACCAGTAGTTATGGTTTGTGCTACTTTTACTTTCTCTTCAAAAATATATTTCCCCTCTTGAGAAAGTTCATCAGCTTTAGTAACTTTAAAAGAAATAGAAATAATATCTTCTACGTTAACATCTCTGCATTAACATCTTCTCCACTAAGAAATTCTTGGTTTATCTGATTCTGAAACCACTTGTCTTATAGAAGGAGCTTCTATTGCTTGGATTTTTCTTTACTAATTAATGGATGAGTATTTCTATCTCTATTTCCTTACTTGTTTGGAGGTCATCTACTGGTGTCATCAATGGTTCACTCATAGATAATTTAAGTGCATCTAACATAGAAAATCCCTCACCAGTATCAACATCAATCACATCAGCTTGGGTCATACAATGTTCCAAACGAAGGCATACTTATATCCTTAGTAAGCAGGGTCTCAAATGTTTTCATACCTGGAGTTAAAAATTGGCTTCTTACTGAACTATCTGCAACATTTTCCTGGGTTACTTGATCTTGAGTGCCTTTCATTGTTGTTTCCTCCACAGATAGAGGTGGGAATAGAAGCTCTGATTGTTCCACTTGTGGAAGTGATGGAGCATGTTGTGCTTGATAAACATCACTCCTTTCAAACTCAGGAGGATCGATTACCACATCTCTATGCTTGTGATTTTTAGGCATGTGGGCACCTACTCTCACCAAAACTGGTACATGAGAAACCTTGTGTTTTTTGTATGCCCTTTAAAACCTTTTCAGATCAAGTGTTGATCTTTGCCCTTCCTTATCTGGCTTAGATTGAGTATGACCACTTGTTATAGCTCCACTCATTAGTTTCTCAATACTATGAGGTTTTGGTGAAACACCTGAGAAAACCACATGGGATGTTAAACCCTTCCCCTTTGCTTGGATTGGCATTGCAAAAGTAATGGGGGCATTTTCCATAGATTTTAAGAGCATGTCTTCAATATTTTTTCTAAGAACTGACATAGAGGTACTAGTCCCACTAGTGGCTAAATTCCACTCATCTATGAGTTCAAAAGTGGGCCTTTTTGAGGGAAAATGAGGGGCCTTTCCTCCCAAAGGATCCATTCTATCTGCTCCTTCCCTCAGGGGTGGAATATCATCACTCAAGTTTCCCAAACTCCTGAAGTTGTTTAAGATTTTGGTATTATGAATTGATAAGTCAATGTTCTTTTGAGTTAACCAATTCACAATCCTCCTCATTACATCAGTTATCCTTATATAAGAATCATCAGATTCTGTCTCATTCCAATCTAGGAGGGATTATAGGTTGTCCTTCCACCTTCTGATCAACATAATATTTTCTTACTATATGTGGATCATCCACAATTCATTCTGGGATAACTACAATTTTGAAGTCTATTATTTGTGAAAGGGTCATTCTAGAGAAATCCCTTAATCTGACCTCTTCTTCATCCCTACAATTCATCCAATAATATTCAAAATGAGGCTCATGCTCAAAATTATTTGCAATGTTGTTGAATACCCATCTGATGTCATAATTGGCCCTTGCCTCAAACTTTTCCGTGTCATACTTCTTCATTTCATCCTCAATCCACCTGGCCTTTATGATGGAAAGGCATGAATACCTTCCAATTCTAATGGGTAATTTGATATTTGTCTTATGTCTTCCAAAATCAATTTTTGCACAAGTGTTATCTTCCTTGCCAATTCACATAAAGCTAATTTATCATCTAAATACCTAGGTAATTTACAAGGTTTTCCCTCAAAACCACTAACCCTTATGTATGTGAACTTTTTATATTAATGAAGTAACATCCATACTCCAAAATCACTTGTTTGGCCTGTTCAAAAATTCTATATTGTCCCCACTCTAGTTTGAAAAGACAAATGATTAGGGAAAAGAAAACATCATTAACTAACCTCACATTCCAACTCCAATTGACCAGTTGTAGTCAAGGGAATATCTCATGCATTTGGCACTACTTAAAATCTACAAGTGGTAACAAACCCAAGAAATGTCTATGCCCTGCAACATTGTAAATTAAGTAGGTCATCAGGTATAATTCCAGCTCTGAATTGTCACCCATCTCAATTTTCATTGCTAAGGTGACCATGTGGCCATGGAGTGCTTCTTCAATGAAATTAGCCTAGAAAATGCTCCCCTTTCTCTCCAAAATGATCCATATGTAAGTAACCATCCACTCCTTAAATTATTTTGTGGTTTCCAACCCCACCATTCGACTTAATAACATAATGATATCTTCAACCTCCCTCAACAAACTGTGCCCTAACTAGCCTTTAGGGATTCTAGTTGTTGTCTTTTTCGTGATGAGCCACTTTGTTATTTATGATCTTGGCATAATCCTTTTACTTATCTTCTTAATATTGTTAGGCTAATTTGATACCAATGGTGATTGGGTTGGTGATTACAGACAATTTTAACATTATTCTAATGTCTGTAGGTGTCAATGTCAAAACTGCATCCCCACTCCCATCTAATACTTCCTTCTTTTCGAAATCATAATTCATAACACAATGTCACACCAATTCTGGGAAATGAACCAATGGTGGGATAACACTAGCAAGAGCAATGTGGCTATCCTGAATTTCCTTTAAGGACTCACTCTTATGAGGGCTATTCAGTCCTCTAAAGAAAATCATTTAGATCAACACTCATCAGTCATCGTGTCTGTAATTTTTTCTAAATCACTCGTGACCCCTGATGTAACTGAGAATGAAGATGGCATGGTCTTCATTTTCAAAAATTCTAGCTTTACTTTAAACCAACTTTCCAATGAAATAGAAACACATGAGTTTATAAGTTCTTACTAATAAACCCGTGAGTTCCTGAGTAATTCAAATCCAAATCGACAGCCTTTTCACATCCTGCTGGTTCCTAATTCAAGCTCCACAGTTAAAATCATGATAATTCTCAATGAAAATCACAAAAAGTAGCAACAAAAATCCATTAAATTGATAATAGAGGATGAAAGCATTTGTATACTTTAAAACATCCTTGATTTGCATAACAGCATTAATGGTGGTAAAAATAAATGAATTGTATCATAACCATTCATTCCATCATTCTCAACTTTTGAAAGTGATTTGTCCACATGGAAAAGATTTTCACCAACACAGGTTAGGGGCAAATTTTTTGCATTTTTTTCGCAATGTTTTATAACTTACAAAATTTTGGCTATATCTTGACATGCCCATCTAATTTTATCTTTCAACATGGGCTTGAAACATGGTTGCGTTCGGGTGATAGCAAAGCTGCGGGCCTTTTCTGTAATTTTATTTCTTTTCAAATTCTAAACAAAAAATTTATGAGTGATCTGACGACTTGCATCCCTGCGTTTTTGCATGAAAGGGGTCACATGTCCTTTACGGATCTCAGGAACCTTTTAACACTTTTACACTTTTCTCCTTAGTGCACAAAAATACAAATATACGTCGCTTCCCCACATCCATTCAAATTGTGACAATTGTACACCCTTGGATGCGAATTGAGAAATTGCTTGCGCTGCTTTATGACTGTTCATCGGGTCATGGGGCTGATTTTGCATTTTTTGGATGCGATAGAAAGTTACAAGTTTGCAAATTAGACCCGCCATACCGTAATCAATTGGGAACTTCCACATACCAATGGGCTATGGGAGAAAAAATGCAAATAAAAACACAACCAAGGAACATTAACAATGGGCGATCCCTCCAATTTTAGACAACGAACACAAAGCTTAACTAAATAGGGTTGAGATTAATTCGATCACCAACACAAAGAACAACAACAAGATGATTTCTGATTTCCTATTATCTAGGTAGCAAGACATGTTATGCTTAAATTCTTTTTTGAATTTGATCCTAACTTTCCTCTTGAGGATCCCATTGGAGAATCAATTACAAAACCATTAGACATCATCTCACTGGAAGAAGAAGAATAAATGTCTGTACTTGTGTCTTGAGGTTGAAACAAAAGTTTGCTAGCCTTGGCTCCTCTACTTCATGAATTACCAAAAAAGATCAAGAAACAACTTTCACAAGTTCCATGGAGATGGAAAACAACAACTAAATGAGCATATCATATATTTTATCACAACATGTCGTGTTCTTAAAGTGGTACATGAAGATGTTTTCGTTTGACTATTCATAGATTCATTGTAAGATGTTGTTGTGGAATGGTTTTACTACTTGCCACCTTGCTCCATTACTGAATGTGACGACATGAAAACTAGGTTTGAAGAAAGATTCGAGACTGCGGAAAATAGCCATGCCCTCCTTGTTTAATTAACTCAAATGAGGAAAGAATCCTAAGATCCCATGAGATAATTTGTGGCAAAATTTAACAAGTTGATTAACAAAATTCCTACTGGTGCTCATCCTACTACAAATAATCAGAAGAGGTTCTTCATAAATGCCCAGTTTCCTAAACTTGGGTTTATATTGTGGAGAGCTCAACTGAACACTTTGGATAATGCTCAAGAACTTACTATTATATTGGAAGATGACACTCACCATCTAAGGGAAGGTTAAGAACTACTCAACAAAGAGTAAAATTTAGAGCTCTAAAGATGAAGGTGTTAATCTGTTACTGCAAAAAATGGTCAATGATTTGACTACATTGAAGATGCAAATTACTCAACATGCCTCATATAAAAATAAAAAAAAGAATCAAATTACTTTAGAACCATAAAGGATTGCCTTGGAATATATTTTGGTTAATGTAGCATGCGGAACCTATGAAGATGAAGGAGAAGAAATTGTTGAATTAGAAATTGAAAGAGAAGAAGAAGATGAATATGCCAATATTGGGTATTTTGAATACTCATCCGATGAAGATCAAGAAGAGTGCATCATTGATATAAACAATTACTCTTGTGTAGTTTTCACCCACTCACAAACATAGAAAGAGGCCTCTTTTTCCACTTCCTAAACAAAGCACTTGAATCCTTAAATGGAAACTCTACAAAAAACAAAAATAAAAGGAGGATCGTCGTTGTCCACTTCCATGGGGTCAATCAAGAAGAAGCTTGAGACTACCTTAGCCAAGACTCCATTTACATCTTTGAGTAAGTCTCTTTTATCTCCTCCTGTCAAATTAATTTCTACTTTTGATGATTCTAAGAATACAAATCCTACTCATGTCAAGGTTGTCATTGTTCCCGATGTGCCAACCACATCTTCGTCTTTTGACATCATTGACCATGTTAAAATATCCGAAGTCCAAATTCATGAATTGGAATACCTGAGAACCCACCCTAAGTAATTTGATAAATTTGTCTATTTTATCAAAGGATGTAGTTCAAATTCATGTTCCAAAAATTTCATTACTAAAGAACCGCTTCCCTTTCTCAGTACCACTTCTTCTTAGAACCTTTTTGCCTCAACATCCTCCACTTATGGGAAAGTAGAACCTTTCTATCTTTTCTTGATGATTAATGGATATATGTAGACACCAAATTTTGGTACGCTTGTCCCTCATCCTGCGTTTGACCCCCTTTGTCATCATATTGCACATACATACCTCTCTTCCTATTTAAATTCATCTTACCCTCTTAAACATCATTTATCCTATCTAAACCCCATTTTCCACCTTAACCCCATATCAATCATATCTTTATTTTATCTTCCCTAATCCACCCCTAATCACATTTAATTATCCCTAAACCCATCCATTACCCATAATATCTTCCATAAACACCCCATTTATCATCCCTAGGTTTATATTTACCCTCATTTAATGCATTCTTATCCTCCAACCATATCTAACCACCCTATGTAATCCTAACCCACCTAAGTAGATCTGAAACCCTAATCTTACCTACTTTAGGTCCCTTTTACAACGAGTTGATAATCATCTCCACCACCAAAATCGATGGTCTATCGTAGCCATCAGGCTGACCCTAGGGGATCTTCGTCAACCCTATAAGTATACCTACATACCCATCCTTCTCTAGAGGATGCAATTTTGATAATTTGGTCCTTCTTGTGAGTTTTTCTTTGTTTCTTTCTCTTATTTGAAGATGCAACCATCAAATTAGATCTATTTTGGAGATATTACATGTCATCTTGGGAGATTTGAAGTCCTAATTACTTGGTTGGAGCCCTCATCCTTTTGCATTAGTCTTGTAGGTCATACCAGTTATCATTGGAGCTTTTCCCTTTAGTCAACCTTCATTGATCCTTTCCCAAAATAATTTTCCTGTCCTTTTAATCCCCTCAAACCCTAGATATGCTCCTTGGTAGTGATCGACTCTAGCCCATTCATTGTTGACCTGATCTTCATCTACCTTGTTTTGTCTTTCATCTCTTCTACTACCTATTTTTCAACCCCTATATTATTTCAAACATTCTTATATTTTTGTTCTGCAAACTTGGCACTTCAGATCTCATATTCATTATCACCAGTCGTCGTTGATCCAGTCTAGTCTCCATCGATCAAGTCTAAATGATCCCTATTTTCTATCTCATACTACATCTATCATATCTCCTACAACTCCTTTAGTGTCCAAATTCCTTTGTTTCTGTGATTGACCTATCCAAGAGCCCAAGCCTTGCCTTTTGACCCTAGCCACCGTCTATCCCACCTAGTCGTTTTTGACCCAATTTGCACTTTTCATTTTATAGATCAAATTTATAAATTTTATTGCATCCTTTCTATTTCCCTAGTATCTCCAACTTTAGATCCAATGATCCTCTACAACATCCCAGCATCAAATCTAGATATCTTTTTCCTACATATCTTCTTTCTTACTCAGCTACAGTTGCTGTCAACTGTACCTATCAGTCTTGGCTCTCCGTCGACTCAACTAGGTTTGATCTAATGTATTATCATTTATATTATCATATATTTATCTCAACTTATCTCTAGCATATCTTTGATATTTGTTTTCAGTTCAGTTATTTATCTATTATATCTTATTTATCCTTCATCATTTTTCTATCTTCTTATCAAAGTGGGTTGACATCCATCCCTATCGGAAGTTATCTCTTCTTGGGAATGAATTTTTCAGGAAACCTACCATCTTATGTACTACTCCTTTTTTCATGTTTAGTTTCTCTTTATTGTGTAGGTTATCTAGCTAGACTTGGAGAGGATCTTTTGTACCCATATCTTCATCATATCATCATGCATATCAAGAGGTATCCTTGAACCCTATCACAACCTGGAGTTTCTATATTTTCTTGTATTCCTTTCTTTTAATTTGAAATAGAAGCGGAAAATTTTTATCAACATTTTGGCACTGCCCATTGGGACCACTCTTCTCTCTTTGGTGATTCTCTTTCTCTTTCTACTAACCTTTTTCGGGTTGGATTTTTCTCTTTACTAATTATGGAGGTGCATGATTCTTTTCTTGTGTGCTTTGCAATCTTTCTTGCTTAGATCAAACAACATGTGTGCTTAGATTAAAAAAGAAAAAGAAAAAGAAATAGCATTATCTAGGTATTCCTCATTTTCCCCCCTATTATCACTTTTTGCATCACCTATATCCCTCCTTTATTTATGTGAAATCATTGAATATAACATTTCATTTTGGGATCTGAAAAATAACACCTTCATGCTTGATTTCTCACATAGTCTAAGTAGGAGGTAATTATTTGCATTCACACTTCTTCCACACATAACCAAACTCACAAATAAATAAACACATGTATGAAACATCTTTGACCAAGTGGAATCATTGGGATTTCATCACCCAATAAGGAAGTAACCATGGTTTCCAAGACATGTATGATTTTTTTTTATTATTGGTATATCGGCTAAACACATGACATCCTTATTGTTGTGGTGTGTGAAGTGAAGGGGGTAGGCCCCAAGACCAAGCCACGTACCAGTAATCATAACTGATCTGAGCCTCGTGTACCTTTAGGTATATCAAGGAATCTATACCTAAAACATCTCGAAACCATCCTTAGATTGGTCACTTCTTAGGATCCCTTTGAGCTTTTCTTTTTCTTTTTCACACCTTTTCTAATAAACAAGATAATTCACACTTTTCTGTTTGATTTTTATTGTCATATTCAAAATCAACAAAAGTTATTGTTTATTGTTTCATGCCAATTATCACCCATTCTTAGGCCAAAAAAATGGAATAATCAGCCTCATCCAACAACATTCCTAGTTCCAATGATCTTTCCCAACAAATCTTCTACACTTGCCATTGTTTCCTCTACACCTATGATTACCACACCATTGGTCTCCCAACACATTGTGTCTGTGATTACTACTTCATGATACCCATGTCATTCAAAATAATCCCCATCTTGAAACCAATCCTTTTCCTTTATTAGCATTATTATATTCCCTTTAGACCAGCTACACCCCATCTTCCACTTCCTTAGAAGCCTTTGGATCTCCTAACAATCCATCGTGGGTGCATGGAGTTTCAAGATCTACTTGACATGCCAATCCCATGTACTTTTCATGATTACATTATCTCAAAAATCCACCCATATTCCCATCAATGAACCTCCCCTTTAAACAACTCTATGCCTATCCTCCACATTCTGAATCCACCAAGGTCCTTACTTCTCAACTTTAAATTTTATTTCCAAGAGCCATGAATGAGCTTAACAATGGATAAAAATGAACATGTCCCTTATGAATATTCTAACGATGCTAACTTCAATCTCATGAATCCACTCAATTAGTAGTTCCTATTCCACCCAATTTTGCTTCGCATCAACACCATCCCCACTTCTTCCATCCCCATCACTTCTTCATCTACCATGGTCATCAATGCGTCCCTACTCAAACCCATCAAGAATCTAATCTACTTCTTCCACCACCCGAGCAACATGTCCAAGTTTTGGTGCCCATCTCTACATCTCAAGTCCATGCAAATGTTGTCATCTCACAACCCTACCCTTTGGAGTCAACTCAAACTCATCAACTGCCACTTTGTAGTGTCTTTCAACACTTCTTCCCTAATCAATACATCCAAACATCTCAACCACCCCATACATGCACATCCCAACTCACCCAATTACAATATGAATCTAATATACCCATCTCTCAACAACACATCGCAATCCTATCCATCTAGTTACATCCCAATCTTTCAACAACATCATATCTCCTTACCTATCTAATTAAAATATTTCAACTTTCTTCCCCCTTATCTTCAACAATATCAAACTCATACACAACCTAACCCATATAATTATTATAATCTATAACCCCACCAATCAATACCTCATCCTCACATATCCAATGGCCCTGTGCAAGCTTTCCTAAGTAGAATGGACAATCTCGAAGCTTGCTACTTTTGATACTAAAAGAAATTTCACTTATTAATGAATTTTGCAATGATCCTATCAATCCATTTGTTCCCATCAAACCATATCTTGCACATTGGGAACTCCCTAAATTTTCTAATTTCAATAGTAAGGAGGACCCTCAATAACAGCTTCGTAGAGCATTCAGGCACAGCATGTTATCTTATTTCCCATGATACAGGACCTCATGATTTCACACTTTCCCCATGTCATTGGCTGAGACCTGCTATTGGTTTGGTACAATGGACATTTCTCATCATTATCTATTCTCTTTCACCCAAATAATGCGCAACTCTTTTTAGATCACTTATCTATCTAATATCATGCATGTAAAATCACCATTACCGACCTCTACATCATTAAGACAATTTGACAATGAATCCATCGCATGGATTTCATCGTTAGGTGGCGTGGAATCATCAATCAATTATCCTTTTCTCTTCCCCAAACTGAACTCATCGAACTCTTTTCTAGATCATGTGCAAAGCATATCTCATCCACTCTTCAAATACAATCTTTGCAAAGCTTTGAAGAATCCTTCACCATGGCTCATAAACTGGAATTACGCGCTCTTGAGCAAGGCCATGTCAAGCTTTGGTCCAATAAGCTAAAAAATGATGTAACGCCTTGATTTTTGCAAGATATCATGGTAATCTCTTTTCATGATGTTGTAACTGCTGAATTGAAGATAATTATGTTAAGATATATATTTAATCTTAAAAGGAATGTGTTACTGATTTGGACCTTGTTTACTGTAAATTGTTTACTTAGGACGAAGGTTATTATAGCTTGTGTTTTACAAAATGAGACAACAAAATTGTTGTATGTTGATGAACTCTTGTTGCTGATTGACAGCACACCTTGAATCAATTCCATTGATCCAAGGTATGTTGTGGCCTTCTTGTGATCGCTTTGTCGATTTACTTCTAAAACGGAATGAAGTCTGAAACCAGACTGAAGGTTGATATAAATGTTGCAGCACCTGATTTCAGGTATAAATATCCGGTACATAGATGCCAATGGAAAAGGTTTGATTCCCGAACCACATACAAGTTATAACACTAGACAACGTAAGACAATAGGAGCCTGGATGCAAGTGACACAGGTATGTGTTGAACATAGGACGAAACGTCCTACATTGTGTTGAATGTGAACGTCAGTCAGAAAGACTTGTTGGAAACTATTAAGTAAATACTATGAGAATTAAACCCTAACCTACAACTAAGTTTTATCCTATAACCTAACTACTACCCTACATGGATTTTAAATTGCATGGGATGAAAATTGATGCAAATCCTAATAACTTATGAACTAGGTGAAAAACCTAGCTATGGACTATAAAATCCTAAACTATTACTAACCTATGGAAGGGGACTTATGGACCCATGTGGATGGAAAACGGATAAGAAGGGAAGGTTAGAAATTTATTAGGATAGTAAATGAAGTCCTTACAGTTTCAGCGCCAAGTTTGGCGGGAACAAGGAAAATTTGGAGGCATTCAACTAGCTAAGTAGCTAAGGAAGAATTGCAAGCAAAAATTTGAAAAAGAAATTCGCCAAACCCGAGTCGGCGGTGGCGTGAGAATTGAGGAAAAAGCAATGCATTCAATGTATTAATGATCTTGGTCTTAGTGACCAGCTCACCTTGGAAGGAGGGTAGAGGGAAAATTGTTGGTTATTGTATTCATTCAGGTTTTTAGTTGCTCTGCATTTCTTCTATGGTTCTGTCAAACCTGCTATTATTTTTGATAACTATTGCTATTATTTGGAGAAGCCACGACTATTTTTGAGCTTGTGGGAGTTAGTGGACTGTTGGAAAGCCTTACTGCTATCACCGTGGAGAAAAATAGCTCATGTGGACATGGTTTTCTTTGAGCCACAAGAAAAATTATCAGGCATGTTGAGCCCTTCTCCTTAAATCATTTTGCTCTTGTTTAAGCGTCTTATTAAAACAACTCTACTCTTATGATGAGTGTTTTAGTTAAATAAAGTTGTTGAATGTTTGAAGTGAATTTTTGGGTGGAATCGTTTTTTCTTTTTAATGAATACGGTTTGGGTTTTCTTGCAATGAGAGTAAAAGGAATGGGATTTGCCCTTGCTGTATGAGTTCTTATTTTGACAGTGTTGGGGTTCCTTTACAAAATGAGTAAAAAAAATGAAGCTATCCTTGCTGTATGAGTTTTGTTTGACAGTGGTTGGGCATTCGCTTCTATTACCCAATATGGGTTTGATTTGATGAATGTATTAGCTATACGAGCATTGTTTTGCTGAGTTCTGTGCGTGAAAAAGTTTTGGGAAAACAAAATCGTGATGATGCTGATGAACTGTTGTGTGAGTTATTTCTCCTAGTTGCTTTACATTGCATTGATTACGATTTACCTGGGACAAGGAATTAATTTCATCGTCTTACCCTTATTGGTTAAAAACATTTCAATAGTTTCTTGTGAAATGAAGACCGTGATTGGGTTTTCAGAGAAAATAAATTGTTTATGAACTGAACTTGAATATTTGAGGAGCGAGTAAAATGTATTGATAACTTTCTTGAATCCTTTGAAAAGTATATAGATATATAAGTAACATAGATGTTTATTCGAACTCCTTCAATGTAATCAGTTGGAACTGAACTTGAATAGATTCTTGTTCTTGTAAAAAAAAGGGGGGTTTCTCACTTATTATAGTGAAATGATGATAATATATTTGCTGTACTTTTACTCATTTCAGACTAAGCTGGGTATGACTATTTTTAGCAAATACGTATGTTTATATATATATCCAATTTGCAGTCTAAACTCTTTGTTGTTTCATTAAAACTGAACTGAAGTTGAATTCTTACTTTAAAAGTTTGAAAAATGATTCTTTTTACTATTACGATATGAATCTTGATTTCATAGCTAGCTATACATTCTTGCTTGTTCAGGCCTAGCTGAAATGCTTGTTTTCAGTGAAATGTTTTGGTTATAAAACTAGTTGTATATTCTTGCTTGTTTATATCTGGACGAGAAAGTCCGTTGAGTGAAATATATGGAGGAAATGATTTTATTAGAGATTCTTTTGGTACTAATGCTTACGGACTAGTTGCAATGAACTCTAGTCAACTTTCTGGAAAGGTAGTTAGTAGTTTTTGAATACTAAAATATACTATTAAGAATGAATCATACTATTGGATCAGGTCTGTTCTAAATAGTGGATATTTGGATAAGCAGTGAGAAGAGGTAATTGTTTCGCGCGGAATGTTTCAACTTTTGGGAATAGAGTTGCTTCTATCCTTTCATTCCTTTTAGAAACAGATAAGGGTTAGGGCTAGGAGGAATACCTATTGAATGTCGAGATGGTGTGCGCGTACCGTAGAGAGGGATCAGGTTGATTGCGAAGAACTCCTTTTTGTCTTGGAAGGACTACCTGCAAATAAGAATACAAGACCACAAGATTTTAATTAGACAATAAATGAGGGAACTACCTTGGGCCCAGGAAATATAAAACTTCCTTTCGAAGGTGGTCAGTTCCCCTGCTAATATGAATTAACACAAAAGATTGTAAAATGACAATTTAATTGCCTCGTTGAAACAAGTAGGGGGAAAGGCTGGTTTCTGGTTTTGAGTCAAGGTAACCGATACCGGTTGCTGCTAACCGATATCGGTAGGTTCTATGTTTTAGGGGCTTTTGGTGAGGGTCAGTTGTAGGGTGGTTGTGTTGTTTGTAAGGCTAGTAAATGAGTGGGATTAGGTAACAGGGTGATGAGAGGGTAGAAGAATGATAGTTAGATGTAATGTGTTGCTGGGTAGTAGATCTGGGAATAGATTTATGATGGATGTGATTCAAAAGTCTAAGAAATGTTATCAAAGAGAACATACAAGATTCTACTTACTGTTTATTGACGAGAATGCAGGTCCAAGAACTGTGATGACAAAGGCAGAACTCAGATAGGACATCCTGACGATCAGAAGATGAGATGTCTTCCCTCACGATGATCAGCTGAGTATCACTGGGATCTGGTTGTGCAGTTGCAGTCTTGGGCTTGATGTCCTTCTCTGCAAAATCGTCTTGTTTCTTCACTTGTCTTTGCTCGGCCAAGCAAATCTCGATCCTTTCAATGATTTCTCCTCCTTTTTGATCAAATGAAAATCCGATCCTTTGTTTTTGGTTGGAGGTGGTCATTTACAGGGAACCGATGGTGGTTACACAACCGACGGTGGTCGAGTAGGAATCGATGTCGGTCACGTCAAAGCGGGCTATTTTTGGTAAAATAGCCAGCTTTCCCTCCTTTTCTCCCGAGGGATTTGTTGCGGGCTTGGTCAAGTCATTATGAGGTTGGTTTTAGGTGCGGGTGAGGAGTAATTAGCCATGGGTGTGGATGTGGACCAAGTTATAGGTCTTAATTAGGTTAGTTTAGGGTTAAGTCTAGGTTATGATGAGGTGGCAGGTATGGCGATGTGGATTTATTAATTATAAGGTAATTAATAAATAATTATGTAAGGTTTAGGTGATGAGGTTAGGTTGCGAAATGAGATGCGGGGCACAGGGCGTCGTAAGACACAAATTTGGTGTCTACAGTAATATGATCCTTCTTCCTTTTATTCGGTTATTGATTTTATTTACTTCTCTTTGGGCTGTTATCATTGATTGATATCACGTCTGGATTAAATTATTTAGTATAGTTATGATGAAAGGAAAGAGAGTGTTGGATGGATAATTTGAAGTAATGATCATTTCTTCTTTTATACAGTTGAAATTCTATATTTGTTATGAAATAAATTTTGTACTGCCTAAGGCGTAATCATTTGCATTTAATTGTTGTTTACTTTCTTCTGATTTGAAAGAAGTATTATTCTGTTGTTGAATTTTGAGGATTGACACCAATGAGTTCATGGTGAATGACTACTTTTCTCTTCAGCGTTTGATTGTTTGAAATTAGACGAGTAGTATGAAAGGAAAGGAAAGTGGTTCTGTTGGAAGTCTTATTTAAAATCTATTTCATGAATCTTTTCTTTAACTATTGTAAGGAAATGGAATTGATAGCATTTACATTAGAACAACAATATATACATAGGTGTATTAGTTCTTACAAATGTTTTAATCTGGAACTGTTTGAAGGAAATTACTTCTTGTAGTAATTATTTGGGAAAAAGGGTAGTAATCCTTTTGTCTGATTGGGATGGTAATTAGATGATTGGGTTGTTAGGCTGTTCATCCTTATCAGCACTTAATTCTTGGATGGTGTTCATCTCATATTTTGTTTATGTTTCATAAAAGCAGGGTTCTTTTATTGAGACAGTTAATTAAGAGCACCTCATTTTAATGATAAGTGCTTAATATGCTCAGTTCAATGAACTGACCCGTGCAAGTAAATTTTACAGATGGTCCTTTGAGTAAACGAAGACATGGTTATTTTCTGATGCTTTTTATGAGTAGCTAAGGATGGATCGTATTTGATAGTTATTATTCCTCTACAAGGAAATGGGAAAAGAAGAAGTTACATACTTCTTTCCTTATGTGTTGTAATGTTGTTTGATATAAATGAAGCCCAGTTGTTTGGATTGTTAATTGTATAGATTGTAAATCTTATGGATGAATACAAGGAATAATGTGATATTTTAATGGCTGTATCATTTGAAACTGTTTGAGTAAAATTGAGAATATAATATTATTCATTGATTGGGAATTATTCAAATGATAGTGGATAGATTTAAAAGGATATAATATCTATTCTTTACTTGAATGCAAATTTTAAGTTGGAATGTGCAATTAGTTCATACTTGGGTTAATATGAATTTTAAATTGACATTAAAATGGGTTGAGATGAATATGAACTCTTAATTGAATGATATTCGGGATTGGTTTATAAGCTAAGGAATATCAAATAACAAAGGAGTAGTTGAACCTTGTATTCGGACTTCGTAAATATCCTCGAAATGTTTAAATTCAAAAAATATTAGATATGGGGAAACATATCTATTGTTAACAAACCTTAACTGAAGTAAGGTTAAGGAGGATAGCTGAATACCTTATTTTAAGAATAGACCTCGTGTAAATGATATCTAATAAGATGGAATTCTAAATTTAATTATAGTTGGGAGTAAAACTTGGTTAAGTTTAATAGGTTGAACTTACTACGTTAAGTTGTAGTGGACTATTAGTCCGAAGCTTAAAGAAAGGAACCAAGATGGAAATATGTGATCCTTCGATATGGAGGAGTAAACGTATATTAAGCTATAAGACAAATTGAGTCTCTCTTAGCTATATACAACTGTAACGAACAATGAGGTTAAAGGATCAACGTGGTTGTTGAAAATTGATCTTAAATATTTAAGATTAAATCTAATCACTCAAGCTGGATGTGTATTCTTTGATGAGAGGATTCCGTAGGACCTTGAAACACGTCAGCTGTAATATGGTGTCTTCATGAAGGTGGGGCCTTCATGATGACACAATGTTGTAGCTGACATGTTACAACGTCCTCCCGAATCAAATCATCAAGTTTAAATAAGCTGGGACTAAGTTTCTTAGACAAGGATAGGAATGTGATCACGTATATGGAGTGACTCCGGAGGACTAAAGGTAACTAGACACACGGAGTCACCTAAGGATGACATAGTATGTCTGCGTACCTTTAGTTACCATGAGTGCCTTCCTATACTCGACCATATTGCTAGTTGGGGTTAGAGCTTGACCTTAGACGGAAGGACTGACAAAGATCAGGAAAGACCATTCTAGATAATAGACGAAGTGAGGTGAAGGACGTATTCCATTGATGTGTATAACATCTAGGAATATGATCATGCAAAGCATGTGAAAATATTTGGCAAAAGTATCGCAAGTTGCTGGTTGCGTTGTCCTAATCACCTAGTTTAAGAAGTAGGATGTTAGATGAATATCAGTAACAGATATTCAGATAGGCCTCTTAAATGGATCACTTTGATAACCAGAAATGGTAAAAGAACCCTGTATACTTATTATACAGTGCATGGATTAACATGAAGGATTGGTAAGTCGCCGAGTCATGAAATGAGAGATCGCTGAAACTCTGAGCCATAAAATGGGAGATCAGTAGTTCTTCGAGTCATTCACAGCAACATAAGGTATCTGTTATATGATTGAATGGCATTGAATGTGTGTTCCATATTGTAAATATGCGAACAAAGAACATTGGTTTTAAAAAGAAATTGTGTGATCCAAATTACATTAATTGGACAGAGAACAATTATTAAAACTTGAACGTGTGTTTGAATTACATAATTCAGAATAGAGAACGTTGTATATAATTTTTGTTTTTTCCCCTTGTTCTAGTATCTTAAAATTGAGATGTTACAAATGAATTCATCAAGTCATCTACCTATAATAAAAAATCTAAGAATGCAATCAATGCCATTGTAGTTAAATCCTCTTCTACATTTGTATCCCATGCCGATCCTCCTCAAAGGGCTCCTCGACTGAATCCTAACTATACTCCCCTTGAATAATCTTATAGTTCCATCTTTGACAAACTTATTTTTGTGCATCTTATCCAACTTCACCCTATCTAACTCGTTGACAATTTGCGTCCTAAACCCACATGGTACCATGAAGACCATTACTGTAAACATCATCAAGTCCATGGTCACGACATAAAAAAGTGTCATACTTTCAAATACCTTGTACTATGACTCATTGATCATCGGAACCTTCAATTGGGAAATCCCAACGCTCCTCCCAACCAACCCCTAGATGTCTTCAAGCAACCCTTACCTAACCACCCACCAAACAATCAACTACATCCATATCTATCGTATTCCCATCTACTACATCCACATCTATTATACCCACATCTATCATGTCCTCATCCATCTCTTTATCTACGTGTACATCTATGACCACATCCCTATCTATCGTACCTTCATCAACTACATTTGCATCAATTAAACCCATATCAAATATACCCATATCCACCCCCAAATATATTACATCTAGATCTACCACATCCACATCTATCTCAATACCTATCTCTACACCCATCCCTATATCTACATCTACTTCCCTACCCTTATCTACAACCACATCTGCAACTACATCAGTTCCCACATCTACCCCAACATCTATTTCTACATCCATGCCTACTTCTACATCTACTTCTTTATCCACCTCTACGACCATATCCATATCTACATCGATATCCGAGTCCATGTCTACATCCACATCACCCCTGAAAACCTCTACAAAGAAAACACCCCCCTTGATTTACCCACAATTAGCCCAACCCCTATATCAACACTTCCAAAACCCACACAATCTACAACCCCTTCTCATCTTATTACTCTTGCTATCCAAAGACCATCTTCATCTCCCATCCTCACATATACAAAAAAATATACATCCAAATCATCTAACCCTACTCCTAAGGACTGCCCCCCCAGTTGAAATCATTATCATTGATACCAAGGGTAAAGCCTCACAATAAAAATCTAAAAACCTTGGTGCCCATATCCAAAAATCCCTAACTCATCCACATAAGAAACTAGAGCTCCCTCCCCCAAATCCCTATCAATCCAAGCCATCTAATGTATCATCATCTATCTTAGGACCTCGCCCATCCATTTTGGGACCAGTACCTTCATCCAAGTCTCCCTTCATCAATAAATTTGAATCAAAACCATCCATTCCTCCTTCCAATCCTAAATCATAATCTAAACCCCTTACCAAACCACAAAAAAGTAAGGCACTTATTTGTCCTTCATCCTCCTCCCCCAAATCTAATTAATCTGTGATCCACATAACCTCCTCTTGAAAAAACCCCGTTGGATCTTAAAATGAAATCCTTCAACGTCTCATCCAAACATCTACAATCACCCTTCCCCTATCAAATCCTTCAATTCAAATGGGCATAAACCTACACGGCTCAATTATAATGTGATTTGCTCTTATCATCGTACCCCTAGACATGACATTGAACACTATAGAGCCCTCCAAACCCTCACTGTTAACCTCGTAGAAGAGGATAACCTTATCATTGAAGAATATCTCCCTCTTCCATCTACTATCTCATCCACATCCAAACACAATCTTCCAATCAAATCTACACCTCCTAAGACCTCCATATCTGTTTCTCCATGCACACTTTTCTTCACCATCCAATCTCCAAACTCTACCTTTTCCAAAGAAGGTCCTCCTCTTTTCACCGATGTTGTTCGTATCACCACCCACTCTCACCCTCACAATACACATCAATCTACCCAACCTAAACCAAAATTTGTGATCGGTGCTCCATATGATGAGCCCACACCATCCCCCTCTTCATCTAAGGCTAAGGTATCCATCCTAGCCACTCCATGTACTCAAAATCATGTTATCATTGAATAAAGCATCATAAAATAGTTGCATCAGGCTCCTATCTCTTTATGAGCTCATCCAAATCTTCCTTAATCATTGACAAGATCTCATTGAATCCTTGCAGTGTATACCAATTATCAATGATGAGACTCAACCTTTCTTGACCCTCATCAAAGCTCTCATAGCTTCCGCCGCCATCACTTTTGATGACTCTAAAATTCCTGACATCTTACCTAAGATCATGATCTTCCCCTCTTCGTCATCGTCCACATCAATGATACCTTTATTTGATGCTAGATGATTGACAATGGTGCTAACAACAATATCATTTCATCCCATACCTTCAACCAACTTAAACTTCCCAATTCCATCATCGCTCAATCACATGTGGTTCTTCGAGCCTTCAATGACGTTGTTACCCCTATTTTGGGAATAATTATCCTTCCCATCCACGTCGGTGAAAAAATCCTCCATGATATTTTCTACAGTGTTGAGGGGGAGTTCTAGTATAATGTCTTGCTAGAACGCCCATGGATTCATGTCATGCATTATGTCCCATCAAATCTCTATTGTTGCCTTAAATATGAGCATGAAGGGAAAGTCCATACACTTCCCACTGATCTTCCTCCATTCAAAGTATGCCACATGACCTATCGACCAAATGACATGCGCATACCTAAACAAGATTAATCCTCTGAAGCATCCACCTTCATCTGTACTTGCATCCAAGATACCTAATGATGAATATTTTAACACCGCGATGCAACATCTTTCACTTGGGGAGTATCCACTCCTCACCCTTAATGCTCTTCCAACACCTAATCAACTTGGTAGACCCAAAAAAGCTCATATATATCAACCTAATGTCGGGGATACCATTTATTTTTGTCCATCTCATCTAAAAACCAACCTCATCTATGGTGGCATCGATTTCCCTTCTTCTCACATAGACAACCAACCTCACACTAACCGATATACCAATGGTTTTGACTTCCTCTACAACAAAGCATTTTCCTATACCTACCTTTATCACTATGCATGAAAGGGATGTGGTCTTGGAAGTTATGAACAAGGCATGCATGATCTTATCATCAACAAATCCCACAAGCCTCGTGAGAAGTTTGGATATGGTTTCAATGAACAATCTACTGACCCTCTCACACCTACTTCTTCATCTACACCCCCCATGTATATTGAATCATCACCCAATCCTTCTTCATTCGACGATCCCATGGACATGGACGACACCGTGTTTTTTTCTTATAGTTTTTTTAATCTCCACCATCACTTTGGGACCAATCAATTATCAGATTGAAGGTGAAATTATGTCCCTTCCTATCAAATTCCCCGACATGGTAGAGGAGGACTCCCCTACCATCAATATTCTTCAATGCAATGATGACGAATCCATTCTTTCCTATACGGGGGCATAATATTCTCATCTTCATAAGTCCTTACCTCCCGACACATCCACCCTCCTCAATGAATCTATATCGACATCAATATAGGGACTCCACAGGAGCCTTGCATCCTCAAAGTCGGCTAATCTCTTGATCCAAAAGAGATGAAAGCCTTCACCTCTTTCCTCTCCAAGTACAACCATTCCTTTGTGTGGTCATATGTCAACATTTCGGGCCTTGATCCCAACATCTTCATTCACAACATCGTTACCATCCCTAATGCCAAGCCATTTAAGCAGAAGCTATGCTACATGCATCCGAGCGTTTCCCTCCTTGTTAAAGAAGAGTTACAACACCTCTCCACAAACTTCATCCATCCCATCAACTATCGACAATGGGTTTCTAACATTGTACCCATTACCAAATCCTCTGGAAATCTCTACATCTATACTGACTTTCAAGATTTAAATCTTTCTTTCCCTAAAGATGACTTTCCTCTTCCTAACATCTATCAGCTCTTTGACCTCACCACTGGCCACGTGATGGTTTCTCTTATGGATAGTTTTTTGGATACAATCAAATCCTCATCATGTTAGAAGACCAACATAAGACATATTTCATCACTCCTTGGGGAACCTTATGCCAACATGTTATGCCCTTTGGTTTGAAAAACACAGGGGCCACCTATCAATGCAATATGATCTATATCTTTCATTAACTTATCCATAAAATCATAGAGGATTATGTCAATGACATCTTGGGTAAATCCAAACATTGATAGGATCATATTTCCATCCTTGAAATCCTCTTCATGATCATCTGATTCTTCCTTCGTCTTAATCCTGCCAAGTGTGTTTTTGGAGTTCTAACTTGAAAACTCCTTGGCTTCATTGTTTCTATCAAAAGCATTGAAGTTGACCCCATTAAGATCATAACTATCCTTGAGATTCCTCCTCCTAATCTCACACAACTTTGCAGTCTTCAAGGATGGCTTTAATCAGTTCATCGTTTCATCTCACATCTTTAAGACCATTTCTAACCTTTTCATCATCTCCTTTGCAAAAACACTCACTTGAAGTGGGATGCCAATTTCCAAAAAACCTTTGATGAGCTCAAGCATCATCTTCTATCACCGCTAGTGCTTAAACCTCAACGTGAGGGGGATTCATTCTATATTTATATCTTTACCACCGATCATGCTCTAGGTGTCATGTTGACACACCGAAATGAGAAAGGCAAGGAACATGTTGTCTATATATAAACCGCAATCTTCATGATTATGAAACCCGCTAGAATGAAGCTGAAAAGTTGTGTTGTGATCTCTTCTTCACCACCTCCAAACTTCGCCATTATCTTCTTAATCACAAAACCTATGTTTTCACTAGCTTCAACCCTCTCAAAAACATGCACTCCAAGTTTTATCAAAATGATCACATCACTCGATGTATCATGCTCATGATTGAGTTTGACCTAGAGTTCATCTCTAAAAAATCAATCAAGGGCCAGGCTATCATTGATTAGCTCGCTGAAGCCCCTCTTCTTGATAATAAACTTCCTCATGAACAATTTCTAAACAAATCCATCCACACCATCGATCGTGACTACTCTCCCCTTAAGATGACAGTGTTATTTGATAAATCTAAGTTTTAAAAAGGGGAAGGTGCTGACATCATCATTATTCATCCTTGGGAAACCCCTATCCCCATCACTTATAGACTCAACTTTGAGTGCACTAATAACATGGTTGAGTATGAAGCCCTCATCTTAGGTCTCCAAACTGCTATCATGTTTGATGTCCAAGTCATTGATATCTATGGTGATTCTTAGCTCATCATCAATCAAAATAAGGGAATCTATTAATGTAAAAATGAATTCCTTAAAAAATACAAAGAAATCTTTGACTTCCTCCTCGATGCCTTCAATCAGTACACCATCCAAACCATCCCTCGTTCATCTAATCACTTCAAAGACACTATGGTGTGTCTTACATCTCTCATCCCTTAGATAACCAAAGAATCCAAAATCTTTGTTGTTTTCCACTACATCGATCAACCATCTCATACTAACAAGATTCCTTGCATCAATCTCATCGACACTAATTAATCTGACATCTGGTATACCCAGATCTATAACTATCCATCCTAATCGAAAATTCCTTGCGACATATCTGAAAATAGTAGGAGATCATTTCTTCAATGTGTCAAATGCTATGTCATCATTGGTGACATCCTCTACAAATGTGGGTTTGACGACATCCCCATGAATCGATCTGCGTTATCCAAGTAGTCCATGACATTGTCTATGGTGGACACTTTAGCAGTTTGGCTGTCTCTAAATGTGTTCTTTGGATGGGCTACTACTGTCCCACCCTAAATCAAGAATGTTATGAGTACATTAAAAAGTGCATTAAATGCCAGCAATATTCCAATCTTATATGTATCCCTAGCTAGACCTTACAACTAGCTCATGATCTTTGGCGTTTCTCACAATGGGGACTCAACCTCATTGGTCTCATCAATCCATGATCCTCTTAGCGTCATCATTTTCTCCTTACTACTACCGAATACTTCACCAAATGGGTGGAAGCTATGCCAATCACATCTACCAAAGCTAACAAAATCTTTGACTTTGTCTATCAACATATCATCTGTCACTTTGGAATTCCTCACAAAATCATCATGGACAACAAAAAGTCCTTAAAAAATAAATACCTTTAAAAAATTTGTGACACTTTCAAAATCAAGCTTAGCCTCTCTTCTCCATATTATCCTCAATCTAAATGGCCAAGCCAAATCCACTAACAAGACTCTCTGCAAAATCCTTGGAAAAACTATTGATAAAGCAGGTTGAGATTGGCATCTTCATATCCCCTTCACTCTTTGGGCTTATCAGACTAGCATCTGTACCTCTACAGGTGCTACTCCCTTTTCTTTTGTCTATGGATCCAAATCCGTTCTTCCTCTTGAATTTCAAATCCCATCCTTGCGAGGACTATCATCAAGATCATTTGACACAACTCAAATTGTTAGACAAGGATTACTTAATCACTCTCCAACATCATCATGTCTATCAATAGCGCAAAAAATGTGCCTATATAAAATATCTTAAAAGAATGTAACTTTAACATTGATGACCTTGTCTTGAAAGAAAATCAGAACACCACTACCTTAGAAAGGAGCCAACGTGGAAAGTTTTCTACCAACTAGATTGGACCATATATTATCATGCATAAGTATGGGTCCAGGGCCTATCAATTGGCTTCCCTTAATGGTAAATCGGAAACAAAACCTCTGAACACCTTGCACTTGCGGCCTTTCTACTATTAACACACTTACCCATGTGATCCTAATCACATTTAAAAATCTCCTTTCCATCATTATCCTTTCCATCTATAATTTTAATGATTTGGAATCATGTGGTCTTCCGTCACTATCCTATCCATGACCTTGAATATGGGCACCCCAACTCTTCTCATAACATATTACTTATGGACAAGTTCCTCCTTCTAAGTGGGAACCCCACAATAATTACATCCATCACCTTCTTATATACCTATTAGAACCATGCTAAGGGTCCATACATGTAGCTTATACACCTTACCTTCCCATCCCCAAGTGGTTTACTTGGTGATCCTCAACTCTTTCATGAAAATTTAAGAAAAAATGAGTGCTCATATTAAAAGCTATGTTACAAAAAAAGCAGACTGCTCCCTTAAAGGACAATTGTTCATACAAAAAAAATTATATCGAAAGTATAAACTGATCCCTCAAAGGAAAACTATCATGCATTATATCCTACCATCCAAAAGTAAATATAAAATATCAGAATCCAAAGCAAAAAAACCCATCATAGTCCACTCCCTTGAAGGATGGCTACTTTCTTATATCATGGCAATAAAAGGCTTCCCGCATTGATTAGAATTTTCAAAACATCAAAAGCAAAAGAAAAATTCAAAATCAAGTATCCTAAGAAAGCTTCCCGCATCGATCAACTTTCCATCTATAGCAAACTTCCCACATTGACCAGTTTGTGCCATATTACATAGAGCTGGGGCATAGACCTAGGAAAACCACCTAAGGAGAACCTAATACCTACGTACAAGTTGCAACTTAACCCCTTGTCATGTTTATAGAGGTTGTATAAGCCCACCTCCCATGTTCTCCTCATGATCTTATATGTGACCAACTATTGTTAGTTATGTATTAACACTTGCCATATGGCTGCAAGTGCATTGCTTTGTTCGCATTCCCTTTCACGCTTTACCTCTAATCCAGTCCAAAAGCATATATCCTATGTGTGCTTCTTGTTATGCTACAAGTGGCATGCTTATATATGAGTCACCCTATCAAGGTTACGTTTTATCTATCCACGTCATATCCCATCATATCTCATTTACCATCTACGTATATCACATCACATCTAATCTACATTCATCACAAAACATCACATCATGTCTAATCTAACCATCATATCTTTCCCACATCTAATCTAAAATCTAAAACCACCATATCAATTTCATACATCTAGTATAAATTTGTCACATCATTACCATGCCTAATCTAATCAATACATTATATCGTAACATTTAAATCCATATAAACATATCTGTCATCTACATCTATCACATCTATTTTAATCTAAATCCTACCACATCATCATCTACGTCTAATCATATCTACCATTCATGCCCATACATCACATACATATCTAAATCCATGCATCACACCATCATCATCATCTACGACTAATCATATCTATCATCTACATTAATCACATTAATCCAATCTAGACATTTAATCCATACATAACAATAATAGCTAACTCATTACATCACTTCATCGCATCATTTATATCTAATCAACCATCTACATCCCACCCATCATATTTAAATAATTTCTAGTCATATCCATAATATATTCACATCTATCATAATCATATATAATCTAAATCCATCACACCAATTTAATATTTCATCCATACATCATAAAAATTATCTAAATCACATCTAGTTATATTTAAACCATATATCTATCACATCTTTCATAATCATATCTAATCTAAATCCATCACACCAATTTTATATTTCATCCATACATCATAACAACTATCTAAATCATGTCTAATCATATATAATCCACATATCTACCACATCATCATCTACATCTAATCATATCTACCATTCATGTCCATATTTAAATCCATACATCACATCATCTTAATATATCATATCAAATATCTAAATCAACATCTAATAATTTCAAATCTATAATCTAATCAAACATACCATAAACATATAAACCATCACATTCATTTGATATACTCATCACAACACCTGTAACTCATGACAAAATCATCATATATATATCATCGAAGTGTCTATACATCTATGATAGGCCTCTACTGGGTTCTATCTCAAAATCATCAAAATTTATACAAATGTTCACCCACTACTTAGTGAACACAAGATTTGAAGCTCTAAGTCCTTATGCAGGTCCCTGTCCTCCTCCCTACCCCCATCTGGAACACCATCGTGCCTCGACTGCGCTACGCTAACAATGCTCTCAAACGTAGCCCTTCGAGTTGATATCCTCTCTCCAGATAGGTATGACGTATAACGTGGCACATTAGGTAGTCTCATCGTAACAAGGCACTCATAGTAGCGTGCATCTTCGCCTAGGGCTTGGTACCGCTCCAGTGTCATAGTACTAGATAGCCATCTATCTAGCTCCCTGTGTAGCTCCCTAAGCTTCACTCTTTGTTGCCTCAGATGTAGTACCCAGATCTCCATATTTGGCCCGTAAGGACTCTCTTTGATGTTGATATTTGTCTCACTGCTGTATGGCCAGGTTCCTCTCCTAGTACATCCCCTCTAACCCTTGAAGTGATGTGTCTCACTCTTGTCGAACCACATCTAACTCCGCCTATAACTGAGACTCTCTCTATAGCCACACCTCCATCTCCACCCTATCCTCCTATAGGTGTTGCCGCCTCTACTCTTGTCGGCACCACCACCTCTCCTCATGTATGTGCTGCCTCCTCAGCCACTCGAGCTATTCACTCCTACATCATCTGCTCTACAAATTCCTCCCTAACTCTCACATCATCCTCATTCATATCCCATGACTCCCCCTCCTCCACTAACGGGTATGCCATCACATGACTAGGCAAGTCCTTCTCTGCCTTGTCTCGTCTGTATCTAATTGATGCCCCATAACCTGTGTAAACTTCCTCACTGCACCATACTGAACTGCCTCATAACCTATGTAAACTACACTGCCTCCACCATCTCCTACCTCCGCCCCTGCACCCATCTAACTCTTCTCATTCCTGTCAGCTGTATATTTTTTCCAGACCATAAAGGAAGCTTCTAGATGGCCTCCATCTCACATCATCTACCTCCAAGCCCCCTAACCTCTCCGCATGCCAATTCTCACCCCTCTCACCCTATCTCCACGAGTCTAGTCGTATCTCCATCTCAAAAATCTAATTGTCAGCTCTATATGATCCCTTGTGATCGAAGGAAGCCCTGATGAGCTCACCACAACTATGTGTTCGTAAGCCCAATAATGTAACAAGAAGCTCACATTCATGCCTGATAGACACATACATCCACAACTCATAGTAAGAAAACATTGTCTTGTGCTCCACAATATCTACTACCACTCCTACTAACGTTCATAGAAATTAGGATCCACCTAAATATGACAAGGTATTATAAGAAATAGTCATCATAACCAGACATGTCTACCGGTTCCCAAACGTCGTAGGTGTTTCATCATTTTCTTTATGTTTTTGAATGACGAAACAGATAAGGGTAAGGGCTAGGAGGAATACCTATTAAATTGGTTGGTTAATGGTTGTTGTGTGCATTCTAAATTCTTAACCCAATGTCGATTGCGAGAGATTCCTTTTTGGCTAGGAGGAATTACCTGTAATAGAAAACAAGACCACAAAAAAAAAGTTAAATGATATATAACAACGGACTGCCTAGCGTATGCTAGTTCCAGGAAGTGTGATACTTCCTAAATGGCTGTCAATCCACTGTTTAAAACAAATTGATACAAGAAATAAGTAGAGTCCTACTGTAGTTGGTATGATTTAGGTATCTCGTTCAAGTATAGTAAACAAATCTAATATAACAAGCTAGGCTATAGTCAGATATGAAGGGTTGGTAGGTGTCAGGGTATTGGAACTGGTCAAGGTTAGGTTCTGGGTTGTTTAGGTTATTTGGTAAAAGGTTGTTTGGTTCTCTTATTGGCACAAGGTGTGAAACATAGAGACCGAGGTCAGTTGGGTATAACCAATGATAGTTTAAGGGAGACCGATGATGGTTATGGGTAACCAGCGTCGATAGAGTGGGGTGACAGTAGTTCGCTGAAAACTTTATTGTAGAGTCTAGATGAGGTTAGATGAGGCTAAAGAAGGGGACGTCAAGGTTTGTGGGAATGCTGAGAACACTCAGAGAGGTAGAAGGGCTAGGATAGGTGATTTGATAAACAAGTGGGTGAGATTTTTGGGTTTGTCAGAAAGAAGGCTATGGAGGAATGAGAATATTAATAGAAGAATGATGATCGAAATGATAACAACTCTATGCACAGAATAGGAATGGAAATGATTAATGATAAAACACTTACCAATGTTGTAGGTCCAATGGTTAGGTGGTGGTGATGATCAGTTGATGGAATGGAGCTTGGTACAATAGTGATGCTTCCTAGAATGTTACCGTGAGTGACAAATGCTTTTGGATCTACCCTGGTGCTAGCTATGGATGTTTGGGTGCATGAAAAGATCTTGTTTCTACTTGCATGTAGCTCTCTTCTCTTCCTCTTTCTCTTAAAATGTGCCAACCCAAAAACAAGGTGCTTTAGGTGAATAAATGGTAACCGATGATGGTTCCTGGTTGACCGACGTCGGTTCAGGGGTGATTGGCACTGGTTAAGGTGAGATTCCCTAGGTTTACTAAAATTGGCAGATCTCACCTCTTTTAACTTAGGTTCGTTCCTTGATCTATGGATTTGGAACATAATTTACATTTTTTTGTGAGCGGGAAGGTGGTTAGAGGGATCGTAGGCATTGATTTTTTGGGTTAAACTAAGTCTTAGCTCATTAAGGTAAGTGGGACTAAGTCTTAGCTAGTTATGGAAACATGCCAAGAATAGGTCTAGGGTGAGATGGCTAGGATGAGGTATCTAGGTGAGGTGGTGGGGTAGAAATTAAGATAATTATATAATAAATATTGGGAAGATATATATTAATTTAATTTAATTAATTAAATTAATAGTGATG
The DNA here is from genome assembly GCA_019776745.2 of Taxus chinensis. Taxonomy (NCBI): domain Eukaryota; kingdom Viridiplantae; phylum Streptophyta; class Pinopsida; order Cupressales; family Taxaceae; genus Taxus; species Taxus chinensis. The sequence goes on along the minus strand of CM034150.1, from coordinate 106,532,264 downwards.
TGGGGTGGAAGGGGCCCTAGTTAGGTGAGTATGTTTGAGTTGGTTATTTGACGAGGGACCAAGGGGAGTGTGACCCAATTTTGGTGTCTACATTGTGCCCCTTTTTGTTGCATAACTTGTATTGATAAGCGATGCTGACAAAAATAAGATGTGGCTACCCCATGTGTGGGTGAAGGTGACCCCCCTCAAACTAGGAACTGATGAGGTAGAGGACATAATCAGTGAGTGGTTTGATAAAAGGTGGATGTGATGAAGGGGAAGGTGGACAACAGGGGTAATGTGATAAAGGTCTAATCAGGTAATCAAGGTAATGGGCTAGGGTGAAAGGTAGTGACAGTCAAACACACGCACACGTATAAACTGTGACATGGTACTAGGTTAAAGAGCATGCAAACTCTACATCGTCTAATGTCGATAGGTTTATCCAAACAAGGTTGAGGTGATTCCAGTATCCAAGGTATAGGATATGGTGCAGAAGCACATCATAGGTTAGGTGCAAGAACATTTAGGTATGTTCTGGTACATCAAAGGTTGGGTCATGATAAACGACACGACAATAGGGAAGGTAAGGTCATTAGGTCAAACAACACGGGTAACACTGTCACAAGGTATAACGAGCACATGAGTTCATAGGTCATTAACAATGTTTCAAGTCCAGGTAGCAAGGTCATAAAATGGGTAGGGCCAAGGTACGGGTAAAATAACAAGTTCCTAAACGAAATTAAGGACAGGTATAGGTAAGGTAGGCATGGAGGTAGGTTGCGATAAGGGTGGGTAAGGTCAAACGGTGGCGGGGAAGGGTAAATTTTGGTAGGAAAAAATGGGAAAGGTTATTTGACAGGAGTATGACATGTAACCAATTCCAGTCATACTAACCTGGTGATGGTCTAGGTAAACTGACCACAGTTTGTCACGGCACTTGATCTATGTTGGTTTAGGTACAATTGACCACGGTGTGCTAGGGCACAGGACCGATGTTGGTCTGGGTATAACCGACACCGGTCAGGTCGATGTGGGTTTATAAAAAAGGAAAAAGTTGACATATACAGATTCATTTGTATGCTTTTGACTTTGGAAAATGATAGAGTGATGAATGAGTTGTGTTTTGTCGTGAGAGAAGTATGCGGGACCGTACCTAGGTGAGGTGGAGAGATCCAGTTAGAGAGGAGAGCCAGGTAGACGGGTCCATGAGATCGGGTAGAGTGAGGTGATTAGTGGGGAGGAGTGAGGTATAAATTGGACATGGCAGAGGCAGGAGAAGGGTCAGGTGGACCACTAGCACATCGGCCAGACGTGCCACCGTGGAGGCGTTTCTGAGACGAGGTAAGGTCTAAGCCTTTCTATGTATTGTTGTTAAATGTAGAAGGGAATATGGGTCAGGGGGTGTGGGTAGGGTAGAGAATTTTAAATTTGGTGGTTAAAATGGGTGAGAGAAGGGGTGGGGAAAGGCATAAGGAGGTTGAATAGGGTTGGGGAGGGATTTGGGGGAAGTTTGGGTAGGTGTCTAGGAGAAATGGGAGATAAATGGGGGGAAGAAAATTGGGGGTTTGGGTTTGGGCGTAATAACATTGACCAACGCCGGTCAAGGTATGGCCAACGTTGGTCTTGTTACACCAACATCGGTCAGGGATGAGGGGAACTAGTGCCGATTATAATGGACCAGTGACGGTCATGAGTAACCGGTGCCGGTTTGGGAAAAAGGGCTAGAGGTCTAGGAAGGGTAAGGGGAAAGGTTAGGTAAGGTGGGTAAAATAGATAGCGGGTGGGGGGAAGGGAAGAAGGTAGGGGTTGAAGGTCAATGTTGGGTAAAATCTAGTTTTAATAATGTGCGTGATTGGTTAAATGTAGGTCAGGGACTAACTACAGATGAGAGATATTGTGCCTCCCTTGCTTATGGAGGTATGAGGGGGTACGATAACTGATGACTGACGCCATGTTGTAGAGGTTGGCCTGATCGTGGTCAGACACTACCGGCACGTAGTCTAGGAGCCAAGTTTGATGGTCTCTCTCATCAACAGATGGGACTCAACGACCAATACCTTGCATTTGCCGACGGGTGAGATCACAGTCACCCTGGAGGATGTGTATAGGATCCTATGACTATCGATAGTGGGGACGTAGGTGTATTCTATCCCCTCAGAGGCCTCTGAGGAGTTAAACTTGACCATGTTTGGTGAGGGGCTAGCGGAGATGAGGTTCCATAGTGCCAGTAAGAGCTATGGAGATATGTACTGGGCCCATTCAGAGGAGATGAGGTTGGTAGTGTTGCTAATGGAGGCAGTATGCTTCTTTACACTGCCGGATGCGAAGGGTGGGAGATTCCCATGATCATTGATGGGGGTTTTGCATGACATTGTGGAGGAAAGGACTAATTTTACATGGGCGCACACATTCCTGGTTCAGTTATACAAAGAGTTATGGGCTTATGGGTGGTTACAGAGATTTAGCCTGTGTTGTACTTTACTACTCCATTGCTAGGCATATGAGCACATTATGTGTGTGTGTGCCCTATTGGTATGCCCCAGGTTGATGCATTTGAGCCAGGTTTTGTTTAGGTGGGCTTTAGGTAATGGGTGCCTATGATTGGGGAGTGCCGAGCTGCTAGATCTACACACGATGTAGCTTATTATAGGCGATTGCTAGAGGGGTTGTCTGACGTGGACATAATTTAGAGGCCCTATGTGGGTTTTCTCTCATATGGGTGGATGGAAGAGGAGCTATAGGAGCTATAAATGCTCTGGTGGATAGAGGGGTGACGTGCATGAGAGCACGATATGATACATGTGGACAGGGGCAGACAATAGTTCAGGCTGCTTCAGGATATACCCCCTCCCTTCCCGCAGTATAGGAGAGATGACGTGGAGAGGCCTTTGCCTCTACCACAGCTGACAGTGCTGATCGGACAGGAGGATCAGGTGATAGACCGAAGGATAGATGATGCCAAAGTTACCAATAGATACTGGCAGTGGTGGGCCACACATTTACGAGTAGTACCATCGAGGCCCGGGCAGCTAGATTTAGCCACCATCATAGTTCATAGGGACGCCCTACAGGGGCAGGTGGCTACCCTAATTACACAGTTGGGGATGGTAGAAGGGCAGCTGACAGGTTCATGGGCACATGTTTTTATGTTGCAGGCATAAGTGGTCACTCTACAAGCCCAGGTAGCACAGGGACAGGGACCCGCACAGGGTGGAGATGGGGATGATGTACAGGTGGCCACCATACATGTGCATATTACAAGTTTGTAGGGCTAGTGGGACACTGCATAGGCCTAGGTTGTAGCCCTTTAGGCCCAAATATAGGTAGGAGTGGGACACGGTCCCTCAGGATAGTCACAGGCATAGGGACAAGGTCCCTCTTTATAAGTACCAGCGAGACAGGGTCCTGAGAGACAGGCACAAGGGCCAAGGCCATTGGCTCTACCACAGACATTACCGATAGGTAGGTTGAGGGATGCCTTACGCGAGGTCAGTTATTATCAGAATATTTTGATGGCCATAGGGATATATTTTCTATCATATGGGGAGTATAGGGCACAACATGCCTCGAGTGAGAGGACCAGGTCATGGACCCATAGTGTAGAGAGTACAGGGGGCCGACGAGCTCAGGGACAGGGTCAGGCGAGACTACCAGTACACAGAGGCCAGCTCCAGGTGAGGGACCATTAGAGGATAGATCAGGGCGAGGTGGAGAGAGGCTGGCAGGGAACCCCACTGGAGGAGAGACAGAGGAGATTGATGAGACATGGATGGATATCAGGTGGGATGATGATTAGTCATCATTGATGATCAATGTATCCATATTTTTGACATATTTTTGATATGTATACTGGTTTGCATGCCGGAGATGATGAGGATGTAGATGAGAGTTTTTTATTTTATTTTATCATATACCAGCCTGCGTGCCGAAGATGGTGAGGTTATATATGAGAGATTTGGAGAGATTGTGATTATTATTGGGGTATATGTTCACATGTATTTTTACATAGACTTTCTTATTTATAGATGATGGTATTTATAGTATGGATGGTGGACATGGTTTAATTTGCATTGCTATATATAGATAGGTGGAAATCAAGTGGATTAGGCCTGATAGAGTCAAGGTCGTGTAGGCATGGCAGAGTCAGGTCTGTTTAGGCATGTATGGAGTCAAGTCTATTTAGGCATGGATGGAGTCAGGTTAGTTCAGGTATAATGGAGTCAGGTTGGTTTAGGCATGGATCGAGTCAGGTTGACTTAGGCATGATTGAGTTAGGTTGATTTAGGCATGGTGGAGGTAGGTTGGTTTAGGTATGATTGAGTTTCTAATTTATTAATTTGTGTAATTAATGATGGTCTGGATCATGTTAAGATGATTTGTAGGAAAATGTATGATTATGGTAAAGAAATTGTAGACAAGATGAAATGAATGTATGAGTTATGATGGTAAAGATGTGTAAAAAGTGTTGCTTGTTTGGTTTAATTTCTAGTTATTGATATAGAAAGGAAACTAACTAGGGTAGAATGTGAATATGAAAGGGGAAGAGGGAATTGGTTAGGGTAGAGAGTGGCTGAGCTAACCTCTAAGGGCCCCATGCCCTTGGAGTGCTGCCTACATAGTCCCAATGAAAAGGGACCTTAGGCCGATGTAGTTCTCCCATAAGCTAGGGAAGATTGTGATGAAGGAAAGGAATAGATTGATAGGTGTTTACGCATGGGTGAATATAGGTCATAGGCATGATTGAGTTTAGGTTGTAGGCATGGTTGAGTTTAGGTCATAGGCATGGTTGAGTTTAGGTCGTAGGCATGGTCGAGTTTAGGTCGCAAGCATGGTTGAGTGATTTTTTATTTTTTATTTTTATTTTAAACATAGGTGTCGAGGATCTGATCATGTATAGGATAATCAATAAGTAACGAGGAAGGAAAATGGTAAGAGGCAGTAAAAGAGCCACTTAATTTGATAAGAACCCTAAGGAGTCAATCCATACCTAAGAGGGGTTTATGAACGTAAGACCCTAAAATCATTGCATAATGGACCATTCTAAGGGTGAAGAAAGTCACATAATCATGAAAATGTCGCGATTGTGGCAAGTCCCTTAAGTAATAAGGAAATTAGGCTAAAAAGGCAAGGAGGTAAGAATGGGCGGTTTAATGTAACTTAGTGTATGACAACATGTCTTTCGGAATAAGAAACCCAGGATAAAAAATAGGCAAGTCCATGACAAAAATTTCATCTTTTTCTTCATTTGTTTGTTTATATTAGACTGATCGATGTAGAAAGTCTATATGGGATGAGTATATTAACTCCTTGAGGTCTTCGTGAAGCTGATCGATGAGGGAAGCTTCTAGATATTAATTATACTTTGTAATGACCTTGTATAGTTGTCCTTCAAGGGAGCAATCTATTTACAGTGGTGGAATTAGAGTGAAGAGATGTCCCCTTTTGAGGGAGTCATATTTTGCTAGAAGTTTGACTCAAGGAGTTGTATCCCTTTTTGTTTTTTTAGACATTTAATTCATGGACAAGACTATAGAGAAAGATTAGGTTCTTGTTTAGAAGACAAGACCATAACACACAAAGATTAACTATGGAAGAGGTGGTTTCAAGTGATGGACAACCATGGGATTCTATCTTGAATAAGATGAAAAGTATCCATGAGAATCATGCTATGAGTAGAGCCGTGGTACTCATATTGAAGACAAGGCTAAAAGGTGACGGGTAATCACATGATTCTTGTTTAGTTATGGATCCTCAAAATGGGTAATATGGAAGGTGAAAAATGCTCAAGGGACAAACGATCAAATGATAGGAAGTGATATCAACAATAAAATGGTCTAAGATGCAAGGCATTAAGGGGCTCAGGTTCAGGTTTACCTTTGAGTGAAGACAAACTATAAACACATAATTCATAGGCATGGGTAACGATATAGGGTCGAAGCCAATTAGGAGCAAATTTTCCCCGTTTACCTTTCTCCTCTTTGGTTATATGTTGATTTTCCTTCAGGATGAGGTCACCGACTTGAAAGGTTCATTTGTGAACACGTTTGTCATAGGCACATTTGATACATTTTTGGTAGATTTAGAGATGGTCGAGAGCATTGAGACGATGTTCATCTAATAACTCAAGTTGCGTTAAACGATCTTGGCGAAAGTCATCATCGTTGAGAATGTCTTATAGTGAGATGCGGAGAGCTGAAATTTGGACTTCGAGAGGTAAGACAACCTCGGTACCATAGACCAAAGAAAAGGGGATGGCAGTAGTTGAAGTGCGAATACTAGTGCGGTAAGCCCAATAGGCATAAGGAATGTGCGTATGTCAATCCTTTCTAGTATCATTGACTACCTTCATAAGAATTTTGTTCAACATTTTATTGGTTGCTTCGGCTTGACCATTGGTTCGCGGGTAATAAGGTGATGAGAAACTTAGTTGGATGCCAAAAGCATCACATAGTTTACGTAGGGTTTTGTTTTTGAATTATTTTCCGTTATCAGTGATGAGGTGGTGAGGAACAAAAAAATGAAAAATGATGTGATGGTTGATGAATTCACATATTTTCTTAGCTTTTGTAGAAATGAGAGGAATGGCCTCTACCCATTTAGTGTAATATTCGGTAGCGGTTATGATCCATTGGTGGTGTTGTGAAGAATGGGGGTTGATCTCACCGATAAGATCCAAACCCCATTGAGAGAAAGTCCAAAGGTCTCATGCGATCTACAAGGCATGAATAGGTGTGTGATGAAGATTAACATGCTATTGGAATTCTATACAACATTTGACATAATCACAACAGTCGTGATTTAGGGTTGGCCAATAATAGCCTAGGTGAAGAATGTGCTTTGCGATGGCTAAACCACTAAAGTGACCTCCACAAACTCCATCGTGGACTTCCTTAATGGTGTAGGGAATTTCAGAACTCGTAAGGCATCATAAGAGAACACTGTCAAAACCACGCTTGTAAAGAAGACCACCCATGATGAAATAATGGGAGATACTTTTAAGAAAGGCTCATTGTCCATTACGAGTGAGATCAGTGGGTAAAATAGAAAGGGAAAGATAGTCTGTGTATTGCTTATACCATAGGTCACATGGGTTAGGGGTAATGGTTCCAATGGATTAGACCTCACGAGGTAAATAAGAGGGTGATTGTAACCTTTATATGGTGAAAAATATTTTAGAGTCACCGGACGAAGCAGGTATCTGAGAAGCCAATCCGGCCATGGTATCTGCAAATTTATTGGTAGAAAATGGGGTGGTTTGAAGCATATAAAGGTCAAAGGTGGTCAAAAGTATGTCTACATGCTGCTTATATTTTTGAAGAGTCTCATTACAACACTGGTATAAACCATTGACTTGGTTTATGACCAATTGAGAATCACCAAAGATATTAATTGTCTTAACATCTAAGGCATATGCAACATGGAGACCCAATACGAGTGCTTTGTATTACACAATGTTGTTTGTACAATCAAAATCGAGCTTGAAAGATAAAGACATAGGTTCACCCTCAAGGGGAATGGTGATAACACCAGCCCCACCCCCACGCGAACACTTGGAGCCATCAAAGAAGAGTGTCATTTGGTAAGCGGGTTTGTCCAGGGAAAGGGTAGCTATAGACTTGTCTGGGAAGTTGAAGTTAGATGATTGATCTCTGGAAATAGGCACGTTAGCTAATTGGCTGGTGATAGCTGTAGACACCAAAAATTGGTTACCCAATTTGGTGTCCCTCACATTTGTTTATCTTCTCGGGTAACCTGGGGCACGTTCATATCACCATGGCCCCCTTGGGGTATTATTCAATTTGTGATTTAAAACACCTATCCTAGGTTTAATTCACCCCATTATGTTTTACCCATGAGTAATTATATATTAACTATTCAATTACACCTTTTTACAGGTATCCTAACCACTTATCTACCCCATATCTATTCTATCCATATATCCCCCTATTTATCCTCCTCCTAAACCAAGCAGTGGGATATTTCCCATATTTGAGGTGACAGGATCACTCTCATCATTCCAGAAATCACTCCTTTTGGCCATTTCGGGAGTCTGTTCCCTGATCGGCGCCGACCGGTACTCGGTCGACGCTGATTTTTTGGAATGGCGCCGATTTCATCTCGGTCGGCACCGATTACAAATAGAGGCCCAGAACTCAGTTCTGGTTAGACAGTCAGACGGTGAGATAGACAGTGAATTAGATAAGGAGAACGAGAGATTTTTGAGCATCAAGTCTGAGCATCATCTATCAAGTGAGAGTGAATCCTATCCAAACCAATCCCTGAGAGGAGTACCGTTACTCTGCTCCTGCCACATCAACATTGTGAGTCTTCATCGATCTCTTGGTGACTCTGTTCTTGCATCCAGCACAGGTGGAGCCTTGGCAGTATCCTTACGACACTTGCAGATCTAGTAGAAGATCGATGATCTAGTCTCCACTGTCTGTTTCTCAATCTTCCTACAAATTTTCCCAAGTCGATGCCGATTTATATCAGTCGACGCCGACCTACATCAGTCGACGCCAATTTGAACCAGTCGACGCCGATTTTCCTAATCGACGTTGATCAGCCTGCAGACAGGTAGAAGAACTCAGGTAACAGTAATCCAGCATCATTTTTTTAAGTATTTCCTATTTCCTGCTACTTTCTATCTACTGTTTAGATTCTGTTTATTACCTTTGATCAGAAAATCTAGTCTTTTACGTACATCTTTTATCATGTATGCTTCTTTCCTTAATTGAAAACATGGACTGACATCCACCGAGGGAGCTTATCGCTTCCCAGACCCACTTTTCGGGCAGTCCACCCAAATATCTTTTAACGTGGTATTTTTCTATCAAGCATCTGTGTCTCACAGGTTTCTTGGATCTACTTTGTAGGATTGCTTGTGTGCGCCCGTCTTGTCTACATCGGCTTTCTTTTCCGTCTACATTTCCAGATCTTGTCTATCAGGTATCGATTTTATTTGAGTTTTTCAAGGCTTTTGTGTTTAGTTTGGTACATTAACTTAGACAGGTAACAAGCGTGAAATTATTGATCTACATTCTGGCACGCCCGGTGGGACCCAACCAAAGTCCCTTATTGGTAAGTTCATCTCTTTTCCAGTTTTGAGCTTTGTTCTTTTTCTTCACTGATTTTTATCAGTTGTTCTTAAGCATTTCCTTCCATTGTTTCAGTCTTGCTGCTTTCATTTCTGAATTTGCAAAGTTAGATCCTTTCTTTTTTTACAAATCTCAATTCCAATTTCTATTTCTAAAAATTAGTAAATCTTTCATTTGATTTCAAGATTGCATATTCGATCTATCTCTTTATGCAAAATTGTTATTTCCTTGAAATTTTTCTAGTTCCCTAAATAGAAATTTTCATTTTGCTATTATCTGGATATATCTTTCTGGATTGGTTTGTATGTTTGCTTAACCTTTCTTGCGGAGCACTTTGCTTGTTCATGGGATTGTTCGAGGGGAAGGGCTCAACAACGTGCTTTTTGAAGTCCACACACCTTGGAGAGCTAAATCTACAGGTATTTCTCTTTTACGGTGTTTTCTCCTTTTTTGGAACTAAGAAAAAAAAAGACTTTGTTTGTTTGTTTTCTATCACATTCGAACATTTCGATTTTGGTGCTTAAAAAGAATTTAATCACATTTGGGAAAGAATCTGTTTGACTTGTCTTCATCGAAATCAAACACTTCATTTTTAGTGCTTAAAAGGAACTCTTTCTTCATCATTTCTGTTGTGTGTTTTCCATCTAGTTTTAATTAGGTTGGAAAATTTATCAAAATCGGTAGTGACACTATTTGATTTTCATTTTTCACCCTTGCACACAAAGCCAAAATCACTAGGTATAAAGCATTTAAACAAGAATTCCTCCCCTAGCCTCGCCTACTTAGAAGTGATATCCAAGAGGAAGAGCCTACGCGGTACTCGGGCCGCGCTATAAATTCACGGAATTCCTGGTATATATTGGCAAAGCACCCGACTCCCTTATCGCAGCGGTGTGTGAAGTGTGGGGGTAGGCCCCTATATCAAGCCACGTACTGGTATTTTACTGAAGTGCCTTCGGGACTCCTCACCAAACATTCCCCAAACCATCCTTAGTTTGGCTATCTGAGTAGTTCCTGTTCTAAAAAGCCTTCCCTAACATTTTCTTTCTTAAAAGCATAAAAATTTAAAAGAGATAATCACCTACGCTGCTTGAATTGTCTGTGCATTAGTTAGGTCAATCTTCTTTTTTCTCGCTATATTTCTGTTTGTTTATGACGGTCATCACTCGATTACAATCTAGAAGAATGGCTCAAATGACCCCTTCTTCCTCCGAGATCACCACTACTGTGGATGTTTCGGCACCCCCCAGATCTTCCTCGGGACCGCTGTTAGTTGGTTCCCCATCTTGGTCATATAATCCTTTCTATCAGCCTAAAGCAATCCCTTCACGTCCAGCTTCCCCCAGTCCTTCAGAAATATCATCTGCTTCTGACATAGAGTATGTTCCTCGTGGGGACCCTGAATTTCAGGCACTCCTTGATCGCAATCCAGTAGCCCTTATGGACTATCTAGTACATAAGTCTATTCAAATATCTGATCAGGGACCACCAATCCAACAAGTTTACGATTATCCCTGTGAACCATCCTAGGCTTTTGTAGAACAGTTGGCCTCATTTTTCTCACCTCGAACCATGGAAGAGGGTGGTGCACCTGTACCTCCTTTTTCTCTTCCACCAACCATGACGACTAGTTCTCAAATAGTCTTGCCTATTTCGAGTGCCGCAGTTACCTCGGCTATCCCACAGCCTACTTCTGAGAAGTCTTCTGCCTTAGCTATAATGGGCTCATCTGCATGCACTCACAGATTGCTGTTAATTCTTCTATGTCATCTATTGTGTCTCAGGGTCAGTATCTCTTAGTGAATCAACCCCCTTTCACGAGTTAGTTGGTTCCTTCTTCCCATCCTCCACCTCATCTTTCTTCCAATGCTCCAGCGACAGTAACCTTTACCCATCCTCTAGCATCGGCACCCTTAATAACCAATCTGGCAATCAAAAGCCTCATTCAGACTTTGTTCCCCACCATGTCCAATCAAGTCAACACCCATGTTCCTCAATCCATTCCGATTCAATCAACAAGTGTAGGAGCCCATCAATCACAGGCTCCATCTTTCATTCAACCACCTTTTTCTCAACTGCCCGTCATCTCACAGCCTGTCTATACATAGGCTCCTTCACAGCAAATACCTCACCAGGCGTCACCCAGAACACCTGGTTATTCCTCTTACCATCCTGTTAACCAACAGATGAATCCCCCGTTAACACCACAACAAAATCCACCAATTGCTTCTTATATGGGACATACTAGCATACCTCCTCCTCAATCTGACGTGGTCCAAATTCTTTTCAAGAAAATCACAGACCTGGAGGCATCCACCAAAGGGGCTCGTCCCTCATACTCTTTTGAAGAAGTATGCAATGAACCGATTCATCCATCAGTGGCTTTTAAGCCTTATCCTCCCCAATGGGAACTTCCTAAATTTTCAAAATTTCATAGTCGGGAGGACCCTCAACAGCATCTGCGAGCATTCAAACACGCTTGCTACCTTATAGTCTAGGATCAGGAGCTTATGCTCCATACTTTCCCTATGTCTCTCGCAGGACCTGCTTTAGACTGGTATAATAACATTCCCCAACATTCCTTGTTTTCTTTCTCTCAATTGGCCCAGATGTTTGTTGAAAACTTTTCGATAAATATCACACATAAGATCTTGATTACAGATCTTTATAACATTCATCAATTTGATGATGAGTCTATTGCAGACTTTGTCACTCGTTGGAGAGGGATAATAAACCAATTGTCTTTCTCCCTTCCTCAATCTCAACAGATCAAGTTATTTACTCGATCCTGTGCTAATCATATTTCCTCTACCTTAAGGATCCAGACCTTTCACACATTCGAAGAAGCCTTTACGATGGCATGCAAACTTGAATCTCACGCCATCGAACAAGGGAAGTTAAAACTTCGTTCTAAAACTAAACCAGATTTTTCTCGGTTTACAAAATCAAACCCTTCCACTTCTAAAGACAAGAATCAGGGATCCACCAATGCTATCGTATTAAAAACACCACGAGCCGATAACATTTCTAATCAAACACCACGGAAAGACTCTTCATCTTCTCGAAAAGGACCCTCATCATCTCGATCTTTTACTTCATTGGGAGAATCATATGCCTCTATCTTGGAAAAAATGTTGGAAGTTCACATGATCAAACTTCCCCCTATTAGAAATTTTGATGAAAGCCAAGAACGTCCATTCTGGTATAGGGAAAATGACTTCTGTCATTATCATAGAACCAAAGGTCATGACATTGAACGATGTCAGACCTTCAAGAATCTTGTCCAGAAATTCATTGATAAAGGCGAGCTCATTTTGGATAACCCAAATGCTCCCCCAAATCAGGCGCTTGACGTGTTTAAACAACCTTTTCCCAATCATTCCCCAAACCATGATGCTTCAGGGTCTCAAAAACCAAACACTCATACTATCAGCTTCATTTCTACTGAAGAATCTTCTTCTAAACCTGAGCCATCTGCGAACACATCGATAGAATCAGAGCCTCCTGCCGCTCCGCTAATTGCTGGGATTCCGCCATCCTCAGACAGCCCGTCTTTGAGTATTCCCACATTGTTAGAGACAGATTCACCTCCCTCTGCCTCTTTATCTAATCTTCCGTCCCTGCCTGAGACAGTGTCATCCTCATCTGTCTCATCGTCGGACATTCTTTCGATGCTCGAGACATTTACATCCCTTCGAGTTTCCACTACATCTACATCTACTTCTGTTTCTCCCATTTTCACTGCAACTATGCCATTGGTAAACATACCTATAGTTGTACCAACTTCGACGGAAGCGTCTTCAATTTTAACTCTTCCCATCTCCTTTCCCACAGTAGTTACACCCACAATTACTGTACCAGAAGTATCTCCCTCACAAGGAACTGCTTCTTCATCATCCACTTCTTCCGTCATTGATACTATTTTACCTATTAAAGGGAAATCTAAAGAAATAGTAACGAAACCTACACTCTCGGTTCCTAAACTCAAACCGAGACAACTAAGATCTAATGATACATCATCCGTATCTCCCCATTTTCTTCCCCCAAAAAGGTTACAGTCACCTTATGCAGGTTGAAGTTGTCACTATCCCTGAAAAAGGAAAACCCATATTTCGAACCATCAAGACTCTTGGTGCTTTCCCTCAAAAATCCCTCTCTACACCTCATAAAAGATTGGAGTTATCCACTGAGAAGGCGTCTTCTTCTACAACACCATCAAAACCATCATCTTCTTCTACAAAAGTGGACTTACCTATTAGAAAGGTGTCATCTCTTTTATAAGGATCATCATCTTCATCCCCAAAAGATAAGGCACCTGTTGTTCCTCCGATCAGACATACTTTGGGAGCTTCTCCCTCATCTAAGTTGGCATTATCTAAATCATCATCTATTTCGATCAAGCAGCCTTCTTTATTGAAAACCACAACACTTGTTACATCTTCATCATCTTCCAAATCTATCCTAGGAGCTCCTCCACCACCAAAATCAATCCAGTATCACTCACTTCCATCTCAAGTGCCCAAGGCTACTCCTCCTGATGTCTGGAAAAGTAAGACGATCCCTAAAAATGACTGTTAAACTAGACATGCAGGTTCTTTTACCTCGGTAATCTGTTGAGGTAAAAGAGGCACCTTCGTCATCTCTGTCCTCATCTTTGTCTACCGGATTCTATACTGAAATTCTTTGTCAACTTATCCAAGCTTCATCCATATCCCTTCCCCCGATCAAACCCTATAATCCTAAAGGAGTAAAACCTTCCTGGTTCAACTCTGATTTGATTTGTGCTTACCATCGCACTCCGGGTCATGACACCGAGGGATGTAAATCTCTTCAATCTATCATTAATAACCTCTTGGAAGAAAGTGATCTTCTTTTGGAAGAGGAGGAGGAACAAGTATCTGCTGTTGTCCTAACTTCATCTGAGCCTCAACAGTCCATTCAGACCTCTAGTTCTATTAATTCCACTATGGATGATCTTCCACCTTCTCAAATCGACACAATTCATATCACCACTAGAACCTGACAATATGACAATCCATCATCATCCACAACATCTCGACCACGGGTTGTCATTTCTGTAGCCCCCGAAGGAGCTCTTCCTTCCTCATCAGCCTTGAGACCTCGGGTCTCTATTCATGCTTCGCCTCGGGCTCAAATTCCTGTGTCAGTTGAGGAGAGTGTTATGAAACAACTCACCCATGCTCCGGTCAAAATGTCTCTTTTTGACCTCATTCAATCTTCTCCGCAACATCGCCAGGCTCTAATTGATAATCTGCGTCACATCACTGTGAATTCAGATGAGCCCCAGCCTTTCGAGATGGTTGTTGGATTGAATAGACCATCAACTGCCATTTCTTTTGAGGATTCTGAAATACCTCCCCTTTCTGCCGAGGATTTAGAGGCTCCTCTTTTTATCACGGTTCAAATCAACAACACTACATTAAAACACACTATGATCGACAGTGGTGCTGCACTCAACGTCATTTCTTCCCACACATTTGAACAACTTAAATTACCTAAGAATGTAGTGTCACCACCACCTTTCACCCTTCGATCATTTAACGATCAGCTGGCAGTTACTTTAGGAACTGTGGTCTTGCCCATTCGGGTAGGTAAAAAATTGCTTCACGAGCTCTTTTACATTGTTGAGGGAAAATTCCACTACAATATGATCCTAGGATGCTCCTGGATTCATACAATGCATTGTGTCCCATCAACCCTCCATCGGTGCTTAAAATATCAGTATGAGGGAAAAATCTATACTCATCCAGGAGATCCTTTTCCTTCTGCACAATGCGACATGACCACAGGGTCTGCCCCTCTAAAGAAGGATGCTTGTTCTTCTGGCGAGGCGTCATCCTCTTCCTTACCTGTAACTAAATTACCAAATTTCCAAAATCTGGAAGAGACATTGCAGCGTTTCTCGCTAGGAGAACTTCCTCTCCTTTCTTTTGACGCCCATCTCAAGCCTAATGAGTATGGTAGACCAGACAAACAACCGGAATATCAGCCAGGTCTTGGTCGCATCGTCACCATTGGTCTACCCAATCAATAGACTAACTTCATTTACGGTGGTCTTGATACACCTCACTATCACCCAGATTCTCCCCCTAGGGCCAAACCCTATTCAGCAGGGTTTGATTGTCTACAGAATCCCACGTTTGCAAAAACTTATTTATATCGATGCGCGTGGAAGGGCTTTGGCCTGGGAAAATATGAACAAGGTGTGCATGACCTCGCATCCATTCCAACTCTTAAACCACATCAAAAATTTGGTTTAGGATTTAAACCCCTCTCAAAGGCCACCATCACCATTCTCGATGAGCCTCTTTTCATTGAGGAACCATCTTCTCCCGTCAGGTCAGAAACATCATTTGATGAGGATGACGCCATTTCCATTCCGTCTAACTTTTTTTTTAGTCAATACCATTTCCTTAGGACCACTGACCTACAAAACTAATGACAAATCCACTTCCATACCGTTAATCTTCCCTGAAATAGTTGGAGACGATTCTCCCACTATCAACACTATCCACTGTGTGGATGATGACTCTGTCCTCACCTATCTAGGGGCAAAGGATTCTTATCTTCCTAAAACCATCCCTTCTGACACGTCTACGCTTCTCAATGAAGCCACTGTCGATCTTAATATAGGGACTTCTAAAGACCCTCGCATCATTAAGGTCAGCCAATCTCTTAATCCACAGGAGTTAGGAGACTTCACCACTTTTCTTTCCAACCATCGTCAAGCCTTTGCTTGGTCATATGAGGATATGCCAGGACTCGATCCCGATATTGTGGTTCACAATATCGTTACTCTTCCCGACATCAAACCGGTTAAACAAAAATTGCGTAAAATGCACCCTCGAGTAGCCCTTCTTGTTAAAGAAGAGTTGCAGCGCTTGCTTTCGGCTAACTTCATCCAACCCATCGATTATCCACAATGGGTTTCAAACGTAGTACCAGTAACCAAAGCTACTGGGAAAATTTGAATTTGTACCGACTTCCGGGATCTTAATCTTGCTTGTCCAAAAGATGATTTTCCTCTACCTAATATCGACCAACTAGTGGATTTAACTGCGGGACACGAGATGCTTTCTCTTATGGATGGTTTCTCTGGGTATAATCAAATTCTCATCACACCAGAGGACCAACATAAGACTTCCTTCATAACTCCTTGGGGGACTTTTTGTTATCGTGTCATGCCTTTCGGTCTTAAGAATGCAGGAGCAACCTATCAGTGAGCAATGACCTACATCTTCCACGATCTCTTACACAAAACTATGGAAGATTACGTTGACGATCTCCTCGGTAAATCCAAACACCGTCAGGATCATCTTTTCATTCTTGCACCTCTCTTTGAGAGGCTTATTCACTTTTGTCTTCACCTAAATCCATCTAAGTGTGTGTTTGGCGTTCTCACTGGTAAACTCTTAGGCTTTATCATTTCTATTAGGGGTATTGAAGTAGACCCCACAAAAATAAAAGCTATCCTTGAGATGCCTCCCCCTTCTAACTTAAAGCAACTCCACAGTCTTCAAGGACACCTTCAATCAGTGCGTCGTTTTATCTCGCAACTGTCAGACCGTTGTCAACCTTTCCATCACCTCCTCCGTAAGAATGTTCATTTTGAATGGGATGAGCGTTTCCAAAAAGCCTTTGATGATCTCAAAGCTTATCTTCTTTCTCCACCTGTGCTTACACCTCCACGTGAGGGGGAGCCATTTTATCTTTATATCTCTGTGACTGACCATGCTCTGGGAGCCATGATCTTGCATCGGGATGCTTGTGGTAAAGAACAAGCCATCTATTACATCAGCCGTACTCTCCATGAGTATGAAACACGCTATTCTGAAGCTGAAAAGTTGTGTTGTGCTCTCTTCTTTGCAACTTCTAAGCTTCGTCACTACCTCCTCAATCATAAAACTTACATTGTCACAAGTGTCAATCCACTCAAGACAATGCATGTGAAGCCTTATCACAATGATCGTATCACTCGTTGGCTCATGCTTATGACAGAATTTGATCTCGAATTTATCCCGCAAAAATCTATCAAGGGTCAGGTCATTGCAGATCAATTAGCTGATGCTCCTCTTCCGGACACTCAAGACTCTCTCGCTCAATTCCCCGATGAGTATATCCAACAAATTGATTTTGGTCTTTCTCCATTTAAAGTAAAACTCTTCTTTGATGGATCTAAATGCCAGCAAGGGGGAGGTGCAGGTTTCATTATGATTCCTCCCTGGGGTACACCTATCCCAGTTGCACACAAACTTAACTTTGAGTGTACCAATAATATGGCTGAATATGAAGCTCTTGTTTTAGGTCTTCAAAATGCCATTAATCTGGGTGCCCACCATATCGACATCTTTGGTGACTCTGAACTCATCATTAATCAAGTCACTGGTGTCTATCAATGCAAAAATGATATCCTTCAAAAATATCACGATATCGTTCTCTTTCAACTTCAATCCTTTGATAAATTCACTATCCAAGCTATTCCCCACACTGCGAATCGATTCGCAGATACGATGGCTTCTTTAGCCTCACTTATTCCACCTTTTACCGAAGACTCGCGACTTTATGTGGCTGTGCAATGATTAGACCAACCATCTCATCTCAGGCAACTGACTTCAATCAATGCCGTTACAACCAATACACAAGACGAGTGGTATCAACACATTGTTGATTATCTATCCCATTCAGTGCTTCCTCCAGATCTTACTTCCAATGGTAGAAGATCTTTTATCCTACGCGCTAATCGCTATACTATTCTAGGTGGAATCCTCTACAAACGTGGTTTTGATGGTATTTTGCTTCGATGCCTTAAAACCCCTGAATCATCTAAGGCTATCCAGGAGGTCCATGACGGTATCTATGGTGGACATTTTAGTGGTTTGGCCGTAGCTAAACACATCTTACGCTTAGGCTATTATTGGCCTTCTCTTAATCGAGATTGTTGTGAATACACTAAGAAATGTGTCAAATGCCAACAACATTCCAATCTTACGCATATCCCTAGTCAAGCTTTGCAACCTGCGACAGATTTGTGGCCTTTTTCACAATGGGGTCTTGATCTCATCGGTCTTATCAATCCCCACTCTTCACAGTGTCATCATTCTATCATTACTACCACAGAATACTTTACTAAGTGGGTGGAAGCTATTCCCCTTTCCTCAACAAAAGCTAAACCGATTGTTGATTTTGTTTATCAACACATCATTTGTCGCTTTGGTATTCCACACAAACTCATCACAGACAATGGTAAATATTTCAAAAATGTCGATTTACAGAATCTCTGTGACGCTTTCAATATCAAACTCAGCTTTTCTTCTCCATACTATCCCCAAGCTAACGGCCAGGCCGAGGCTTCCAATAAAACTTTGCGTAACATCCTCGCAAAGGTAACTAGTCGAGCTGGTAGGGATTGGCATTTACATATCCCTTTTGCTCTCTGGGCTTATCAGACTAGCATTCGTACTCCTACTGGTGCTACTCCCTTCTCTCTCATCTATGGGTCTGAGGCTGTTCTTCCTTTGGAAGTCCAAATCCCATCTCTTCGTGTTTCTCTCAGAGAATTTGTCTCTGATGAGGACTATCGTCAAGAGCGTCTAGCGCAGCTTGAGTTGTTAGATGAGTGGCATCTCAATGCTCTTGAACATCATCAAGTCTATCTTGAGCGTGTCAAACATGCTTACAACAAACACTTGCAGCACCGTGACTTCAAAGTTGGTGATCTTGTTCTTAAAGAAAACCAAAATGTCACTACACTAGAACGGAGTCAGCGTGGTAAGTTTGCTCCTAATTGGATGGGTCCATACATGGTTACTCATAAATATGGATCTGGAGCTTACCTTCTATCTTCCATGGATGGTGTACCTGAAATGGAACCTATTAATGCCTTGCATATAAGGCCATTCTACTGTTAAAATCTATCTTACATGTTCTTAGTCGCAAAACAGATCTTTCATCCATCTATAACCAGTCATACCTTTTTGTAGTGATTTAGAACTATGTGGTTCTCCGCGTTATGTCTTTTTCTACCTTAAAATATGAGTACCGCGGCTCTACTCATGGCATTTTTCTTATGGATATGTTCCTCCTCATGGTAGGAACACCTTAATCACTTCTTCATTTGTCCCAAGTGTCTATCTTAATCAAATCTACTTAGGGCATGAGTACGCATTTGTATATGTTTTCTTTCCCTCTATCTGATCTATCTGGTCTAAACTCAGCTTCCTCCCAACAACGAAAAAAAAAAGAAAAGAAGAAGAAGATGCTATCCAAAATTCCTAAAAGATAGACTGATCCCTTGAAGGACAGCTATCCATGCATTATTAAGCAAATCAAAAGATATAGACCATACCCTTGAAGGATGGCTATCATTAAATTCAAGCTACAGACCGTTCCCTTGAAGGACGGCTGTTTCTCTCATGGAATTCCCAAGGCTTCTCGCATTGATCAGCCTTTTCAGTAACAAACTTTATCTTCGGCCAGTTTGTTCACTTTTTAGCATCACTGAAAGACTTCCCGTATCGATCAGTCTTTCCACATCTAGCAAACTTCCCGCCTTGATCAGTTTGCTTTTCTGTCAAAACAAACATCATGAAGCTGAGATATAAGACCTTTTGTCGATCATATGGAGAACCCTATTTTCCCAATATGAGCGTGTATTCTGTCCTTTGTAAATTCCGACAAGATACATACTTACTTCTCCTTCCATTTACCTTCTAGATCTGGTTTGCGACTAGCTAGTGTCAGGTTTATTTTAACCTCATATATGGCCTTGTATGCATGGTCTTTTAGTTTCCTATCAAAAGTCTCTATTTATGGTCGGTTAGGGGCCTAGCTTATCATTCTTTTTCTTATCTAGGTGTGTTTTCTTTATTTCCCTTTATCATTTCTTATTCATCCAGTTAAATTGACATTTAACATGTTAATTTAGTCAAAATATATCATCTATCTAATTTCATCTTATCTACTTTTTTTCCAAAAGAAAATATATCATAGCATGTATTATCAACACATGTGAGTCTATCTATCTATTTTTCATCAAAATTCAATTAAAACATCTTAAATATATCAAAATCTATCAATCACATCTATCCATCTATCATCTAAAAACATGTCCATCCAAGTTACACTTCATCTGTCTATATCTATTTCTCATCAAAATTAAATCCACATATTAATCACATCATCAACATCTATCTCTTCTATGAATATCAGATCACACCTATTTATCATTTATCGGAATATGTCTATATCCATCGCAATTACATTACATCTATCCATGTTTATCAAAATTAAAAGCATAAGTACAATCATTTGACAAAGAAAATGATGAATATCTATATATACATAAGTATCTGTACAACAAAGAATGGGTGGCTTTCAATCAAGCCATCTATATCATACATCAAAAATGCCTTCGAATCGAGGCTACATCAATACATCGATACAAAAATATATCAATCTCTAAATCGTAAAATCCGATAGGTGGAAGACACTATCTCCTCCACCCTCCTCTGGACCAGGCTGTCTCTCCTGGCCACCGCCTATCAAACTAGAAGTGCCTGCTGCTGGGGGCCTACCTCCACCTCACCCTCTCCCGGTGCTCCCTCCCTCTGATGCACCACTAGTTGTGGCTGTCGCAGATCTCCTCCTCGCACCGTAACGAGGCACCTCAGGGGCATGTTGTGCTAGGGCGTCCTCATAGTATCTCACCTCAGTGAGGAGAGACTGATATGTACTCAGGCTCACTGTACCAGGTGCTCATAGTGTCACTGCTGGTGCTGCTGGTGGCAGCCCTCCTATGGTCGTACCCTGTGTCCCAGACTCTGATGTGGTACCTGTATCACCATATTTGGCCCTGAGGGCCTCCCTATGTCGATGATAGTGATCCCTCTGCTAGATCGCTGTATCTCGCTCCTGGTGAGCTGTGTCCCTCTCCAATATCAGGGCATCCCTCTCCTCTGTTAGAGCTCTGATCTCCTCTAGGGCAACCTGATGTGTCTGCGTCAGTGTATAATGCTCTCCCTCCAGCCTCTCCAGCGCTGTGGCTATATCCTCCTCATCGGCATCTATGGATGCTGGCAAGTGTCGTGGAAGCTCTGTCGAATACCATGCCACATAGCCATCATCCACTCTGGCATCATCATCACTGTCTGCAGAAGGTGGGGCCTCCCTCAATGGATCTACCGGGATCAAAATCGGCAAATCTGTCTCTCTGCTGTCTCGTCTATATGGACTGTAGGTGGTCGGCACTGTCTGCACCAGGCCGAACTGTCTCAATACCCGTATAAATGGGACTCGCTCCCACATATCAGGCCTGCGGCCCCTAACCACCC
Organism: Taxus chinensis; assembly: GCA_019776745.2. Taxonomy (NCBI): domain Eukaryota; kingdom Viridiplantae; phylum Streptophyta; class Pinopsida; order Cupressales; family Taxaceae; genus Taxus; species Taxus chinensis. The sequence goes on along the minus strand of CM034150.1, from coordinate 106,510,834 downwards.
TGCTCCATCTCAACCCTACCAGATGAGCATCCTAACCAGCCCATGTCGGAAATACCCGATATGGTCTCCAGATGACCTGCTCTAGTGTCAGCATCCTGAAGCGCTCGGCATACCAATCTGTGGATCTCCCTGTATCTCCCGGGGCCATGTCGGCCCACCATCGCCAAAATCCATAATCAATAGCCCCCACTGCTGCTGGCATCCATGGAAGCCCAGATGGCCTGATCACTGCTATGTGCTCATATGCCCAGCAATGGAGCACAAAACTAACATCAATCCCTGTCCTCCTGCCAGTGGTATACATCCATAGCTCATAATATATCTGAGCTATCAGGGCGTCAGCAAATGTGAACACCTGTCTAAACTGCAAGATGTCACAAACACAATCTAGCAGTAATAATGGGAATCTCCCACCTCCTGAATCTGGTAAAGCAAAGTAGGAGATCGCCATCTGAATCAATACTATACGTCTGCTCCTGGCATCATCCTGTCTGTACTGTGAGGCTATCCTCACTGTCCCAGACACTATCTCTGACTCATCCACCCTGTCCCCATATAACCATCCTAGGGCCCTCTGCTGCTGCTCTCGTGGAGTGATCTCAATAGGGTCCCCGGTAATCGGCAGCCTCAGGATCCTGTATATATCCTCATGGGTGATAGTCATCTCACCCGTCCTGAACCAAAACGTGCAAGTCTGGCTATCCCATCGCCGTACTAGTGCTCGCATCAGCTCTACATCTCGCGGTACTCGTCGATAGTACCGAAAGCCCCCGAGCCCGGCTAACTCTAGGTGGCGCCAATCTGCATCAGTCACATCAGGGAGAATGGTCTCCAGAAGCTCAGGGATAGCATCCCGCATGTGTAACACCTCTCGTGCCTACATCCACGACATTAAGAACAATGTTAGCTTCCCATTTATCCAAATCAGAACATCAAAAACATATATTCTATCATCTTATTAGGATAATGGTAAAATCGGCGTTGATTTAACTAAATCAGTGTCGATCGAACCTAGTCGACGTCGATTTAAAGTAATCGGTGACAATCTAATATAATCGGCGTCGATTTACTAAATCGACGCTGACTGGGAGGACGAGTGTCAAAAACACTCTGACTCCTCATTTATTCCTTTTTTCTCTAAAAATTGAGAACCTAGTATGCTATTTTACGATAATATTATAGAAGAAAGTTCGGCTAGGTTCACTTACCCCTGGTCATGTCCTCTTCCGCTTCTGACTGCTCCCAGAAGCTTCCATGGTGCTCAAATCCAATTTTTGACTCTCTCTGAATCAATCGTCACGGTCTAAATAAATCGTTCACGTTTTCCGTTCACATATTTATATGCGCTTGGTATGGTCGGCGCCGATTTGTTTGGTCGACGCCGATTTTTATGGTCGGCACCGATTAGTCTGGATCGCCGCCGATTTGCACCTATTGTTGCCAATCGGTTGCACTGTAGCTTTTTGCCATCTCCTAAAGTCTTCTTGCCATAGTGTTGATGCTTGGCTTATTTATCTGGTCATTATTGTGCCCTGAATGTTGCCTTTTGGCACATACTTTCAATATTATCGTCCATTTCGAGCTTGTCCCCTGTACATGGGGTACTCACATTTTTGGCAGCTTAGAGTTCACGGGTCTGTAGGCACTCACGTCGTCTGCTTCGCAGACCGTTCGGTTGTCCCTACCAATGTATCTCTCTTTAGGTGCTAACTATTTTGCAGCCCTCCTTACACTCACGGGTCTGTAGGTACTAACGTCGTCTCCTACGGAGACCGTCTAGATTTCCCTACCAATGTGAGTTCCTTAGGTTGCTGCCTTAATGATTATTCTTGTGCATCATTAATGATCAGATCTACTCCAGACATCTAGCTGGGGCATCCTGTGTTTTCATCTACCTTTTTCAAACTTGGGATCATTTGTTCTATCACCCATCCCATCCCTAGTTTGAGGGGGATCACATCATCACTTTTTCCTCCTTTCTTCTACTCTCCTTGTTTTTGTCTTGCAACTTTGCTTATCGCAAGTTACTCGACAAAAAGGGGCAAAATGTAGACACCTAAAATTGGTTACCCAATTTGGTGTCCCTCACATTCGTTTATCTTCTCGGGTAACCTGGGGCACGTTCATATCACCATGGCCCCCTTGGGGTATTATTCAATTTGTGATTTAAACACCTATCCTAGGTTTAATTCACCCCATTATGTTTTACCCATGAGTAATTAAATATTAACTATTCAATTACACCATTTTACATGTATCCTAACCACTTATCTACCCCATATCTATTCTATCCATATATCCCCCCTATTTCTCCTCCTCCCAAACTGAGCAGTGGGATATTTCCCATATTTGAGGTGACAGGATCACTCTCATCATTCCAGAAATCACTCCTTTTGGCCATTTCGGGAGTCTGTTCCCTGATCGGGCGCCGACCGGTACTCGGTCGACGCCGATTTTTCAGAACGGCACCGATTTCATCTCGGTCAGCGCCGATTACAAATAGAGGCCCAGAACTCAGTTCTAGTTAGATAGTCAGAACGGTGAGATAGACAGTGAATTAGACAAGGAGAACGAGAGATTTTTGAGCATCAAGTCTAAGCATCATCTATCAAGTGAGAGTGAATCCTGTCCAAACCAATCCCTGAGAGGAGTACCGTTACTCTGCTCCTGCCACATCAACATCGTGAGTCTTCATCGATCTCTTGGTGACTCTGTTCTTACATCCAACACAGGTGGAGCCTTGGCAGTATCCTTACGACACTTACATATCCAGCGGAGATCGACGATCTAGTCTCCACTGTCTGTTTCTCAATCTTCCTGTAAATTTTCCCAAGTCGACGCCGATTTATATTAGTCGACGCCGACCTGCATCAGTCGACGCCGATTTGAATTAGTCGACACCGATTTGAATCAGTCGACATCGATTTTCCTAATCGATGCCGATCAGACTACAGACAGGTAGAAGAACTCAGGTAACAGTAATCCAGCATCATTTTTTTTAGAATTTCCTGTTTCCTGCTGCTTTCTATCCGCTGTTTAGATTTTGTTTATTACCTTTGATCAGAAAATCTAGTCCTTTACGTACATCTTTTATCATGTATGCTTCTTTCCTTAATTGAAAACGTGGACTGACATCCGCCGAGGGAGCTTATCGCTTCCCGGACCCACTTTTCGGGCAGTCCACCCAAATATCTTTTAACGTGGTCTTTTTCTGTCAAGCATCTGTGTCTCGCAGGTTTCTTGGATCTACTTTACAGGATTGCTTATGTGTACGCCCGTCTTGTCTACATCGGCTTTCTTTTCCGTCTACATTTCCGGATCTTGTCTATCAGGTATCGATTTTATTTGAGTTTTTCAAGGCTTTTGTGTTTAGTTTGGTACATTAACTTGGACAAGTAACAAGAGCGAAATTCTTGATCTACAATAGCCTGGCCCTTGATGGAATTTTGATGAATGAATTCAAGGTCGAGATCGGCCAGAAGCATAAGCCAGTGTGCATCACGTTGATGTTGATAGGGTTTGGCTTACATATAGTGTAATGGGTATGTATTAGTAATGACAAAGGTTTTGTGATTGAGTAGGTAATGGCAAAGTTTAGTGGCGATGAAAACTAAGGATAAGCAGAGTTTTTCGACGTGGGTATATCTAGTTTTATAGTCTAGAAGGGTATGACTTATGTAATAAACCACTTTCTCTCTTTGCTGCTCATCATGATGAGAGAGCATGACATCTAGAGAATGGTCAGTGGCGGAAATATATAGACAAAAGGGATGATCATCCTTAGGAGGAATGACCACTAGTGGTTGAAGGAGGTATTATTTTAAGTCTTTGAAGGCTTTGTGACATTCATCATCCCATTTAAAGGACATGTATTTCTTGAGCAGATGATGGAATGGTTGACAACGGTCAAAAAGTTGCGAGATAAAATGACGAATGGATTGTAACTTTCCTTGTAGGATTTGAAGTTGATGGAGATTAGTGGGTGGAGGCATTTCTAGAATAGCCTTGACTTTAGCAGGATCAACTTCTATGCCACACAAAGAAACAATGAAACCTAGGAGTTTTCCAAAAAGTACTGCAAAGACACACTTTTTTGGTTGAAGACACACACAATACTTGATGATACGGTCGAAGATGACTTTAAAGACAGACAAGTGTTTGGTTCAATGTTTAGATTTGGCCAGAAGAGCATCTGCGTAATCTTCTCGTATATGATGCATGATTTCATGGAAGATGTAAGTCATGGCTCGCTGATATGTAGCACCAACATTTTTGAGGCCAAAAGGCATGACTCAATAGCAAAAGATCCCCAAAGGGGTGATGAAGGTAGTTTTGTGTTGATCCACTAGAGCTAGGAATATTTGATTATAGCCCGAGAAACCATCCATGAGCAATAACATTTAATGGCCAGCGATGAGATGAACCAGTTAGTCAATGCTTGGTAGGGGGAAATCGTCTTTGGTACAGGAAAGGTTGAGGTCACAAAAGTCTATACAAATGTGGAGTTCCCCTGTCACCTTTGTGACAGGAACGATGTCAGAAATCCATTAGGGATAGTCAATGGGTAGAATGAAGGAAACTGAGAGAAGGCAATGAAACTCTTCTTTTACCAGAAGAGCAATGTGAGGATGCATTTTCCTTAGCTTTTGTTTGATGGGTTTGGCATAAGGAATGGTTACGATATTGTGAACCATGATTTTTGGGTCAATGCCGGGCATATCGGCATAGGACCAAGAAAATGCGTTGCCATGGTCCCAAAGGAAAGAGGTGAAGGCTTTATGTTTGGTAGCGTCTAAGGGTTGGCTAATCTTTAGAATGTGTGGGTCGTCCTGAGTGTTAATGTTGATTTCGATGGTTGATTCGTTCAACATGCTTTGCGTTTCGGAAGGTAACAACCGATGAATATAAGAATCTTCCACACTAAGGTAAGTGAGGATGGATTCATTGTCCTAACATTAAATGATGTTACTAGAAGACGTATTGTCATCGATCGTGTTAGGATACAAGAATGGGAGAGAAGAGGGAGCCTCACCATTGCATTGATAGGTTAGCGGTCCCAAGGAAATGGTGTTTACAAATTTTTTTTTAGGAGGAATAGATTTGGGATCTATGAACTCCGTGGGTGAAGATGGTAATGTGGGTGACTGAGATGGGGAAGATTTCTCATCTTGGATAAGGTCTACTCGAACCTTCTTGGAGGGTGGAACATCAAAACTAATGTCGCTACGGTCATTGTGTTTATGAGTGTACAAGAAATAACAGTATGACGGCCTTGTTTGTTAAATCCAAAGCCAAATATTTTCCATGCGCACCGGTGGAGGAAAGTGTGACCGAAGCAGTGGTTAGTGAGGGAGTGTAGGTCAGATAAAAATGGTTAGGCTTGGGATGGAGGTTTGGGTTTATAGGTGGTAATATCAAGTCCCCCATATGTTAGATTGGTGCAAAGGTGGGGAGGACCATAAGAAAAAATGTCATCGATGCGGATGTCATAGCTGGGATGTTGACATAGATTCCCATACTCTTTTGGAGTGAGGAAGGTGTCGATATTGTACAGGTAGTATTCTCCCAGAGTGAGGCGTTGAAAAACACTTTCTAAGGGATCGGTAGTTGGTAGATGGATAGAAGGGATAAATGGATAGCTAGATGATGGGGAAACAAGTGTGTCAGCAGTAGAGGCTACAACTACAGTGGGGATAGTGAGGTTAGATGCAGTAGAGGTAGTGGCAGTTTTGGTGGATGAGCTTGTAGGTGAAGGTGAAGTAGTGATAGTGGCAGATGCCTTGACTGGTATAAGCACATCATTAGGGCGATATAACATGTTACAGGTCTTGAAAAGTGATGGGTCAGCAAGGATGGTGTAATTATTCCCTTCGTGTTCAAATTTGAGGCATCGATGTAAATTCGAAGGGACACAACCCATGGCATGGATCCAAGGTCGGCCGAGCAGCAAGTTATACTGGAACTCCCCTTCTAGGACATAGAAAAGTTCTGGGATAGTGCGGGGACCCACGTGGACATGGAGAACAATAGTACCTAGGGTAGAGGTCATGACACCACTGAAGGAGCACAACATCATCGGGTTACCGTGCATGTAATTAATAGGTATCCACATTTGGTCGTATGCATTGGAGGAGATGATGTTAATGCTAGCGCCACCATCAATCATAACACATCATACACGTATATTATCGACAAAGACGGAGATAAAAAGAGTGGGGTTGGGGTCGTTAGACTAGAAGGGAGTGATCTCTTCATCTAAAAAACCTTGGGTGGCCACTTGGTGAGTAGGTGGAGGTGTAGAGGAAGGTGAAGACCTAGTGAGAGAGGCTATGTGGTGAGGGGTAATGATGGAGGCTACGGGTGTGGGGTCATTTGGTAAGACTTCAATAGATTGAAGGACCTCCATGAGGGCTTGACGATGTGACTCTGAGGTTTGGATGAGGTCATATAAAGACATTTTTAGGGGGGATTGGTGTAGTTGTTTTAACATTGTGCGATGTGTGACCCCATCAGAAATAGGATATGCAGGACCTTGAATGGTGACTTTGGGTATGGGTGCAGCTGGTATGTTGGGTACATGGTTGGTTGATGGGCCAATTGATTTTTCATTGCCCTTGTCTTTCTAAGCATGGGTGACAATGTTGATCATATTAATTTGAGGGAAGGTGGATGAAGAGGGTGTGTCATGGAAGGTATAATGGAATGAGGGAAAAAACCCTAGTGGGGGATACGATCCTTGTGAAATGAGTAGGGCGCATTGGAATTTTGGTGGTGGTTTGGCCAACTCTCTTATACGAACCATGTTGATCTCAAATCTTGGGGGTGGATCAAAGAGTTGTGGGGGTGGAGATTTTTGTCATTGAGTAGGTAATGGGAGAAGATCTGTGGAAATTGGTGAAGGTGAAATGGGGTCCTCATCAAGAAGATCGTCGTTATCAAAATTTTCTTCAAGAGGACACAATTAGACAAGAGAGGTTTTTAAAGCCTTACAGTTCTCTACATCATGTCCAAGCACATGACAGTAGGCACAAATTTTGGTTTCATCAAACCCTTTTTGTTTCGGTTTGAGTGGGTCATAAGGCCTAAGAGGTGGTAATGTGATGATGGAGGTTTCGAGGAGATTGGTTAAGATTTTGGTGTAGGATCTTCACAGTGGATCACAATGGGAGGTGAATGTGGTTTTGGGTACAAGTGTGGCTGATTGTGGGGGAAGAGTCTTTATAGGAGGGGGAGTAGGTTGGTCTGCTAGTTTGGTGTGTGGTGTGGTCTTAGGTGTTTGTGACATCTGCTTGGGTATGGGCATGGTAGAAGAGATGACGATGGAAGGTTTGGTTGGTTTAACTACCTTATTAGAGGGTAGAAAATTGGTTACGTCTTTTTGGAAAATGATTACACATGGGTACGAGATGTAGAGGGAAAATCCGATGGTGGAGGAGGGCGGGTTACCCACGAGGGTATCCGAGGTGTTGTGGAGGTAGGTGGTGTAGGTTGGGTAGGAGGCGTGAGTGAAAGAGAAGAAAGTGTCATGGGTAGTGAACAAGTTATGGACGGTAGTGGTGGTATGGGTGGTAAGAAGGTTACTAGTGAGGATGGAAGTTGTGTGGGCTGCTTGGGTATATTAGAGCTCTATGATGGGGAAATGGGATGGTGCATTCTTGGTTTACCGGTGGATGGGTGCTGCTTAGCTAGGGTCGAGGGGTGAGGTCCTAGGATGGACGAAAGGGGTGAAGGTGATAATGGCGTGATAGGTGAGGTTGTTGTATGAGGTCTAGGAGATTGGATCTTCTTTTTAGGGGTTGGGGTAAGTTTAGCGTTAGTTTTGGAAGATGTGGCTAAATCTAATTTGATGGGTGGGTGAGTAAGGCTAGCTGTCAGTATGACCCCTCAGGTAGGGATAGGTTTAGGTAAGGGAGATGATATAGGCGTGGGTAGGTGTTTGGGTGTAGATGTAGGTTGGGTTATGAGCAGGGGTGTGAGTTGGGCCATGGGTGATGATGTGGAAGGTGTTGTAATAGTTCGTGTTTGGTTTGGGTGCTCGAAACACTTTTGGATAGATAGTGGAGGTGTCAGTGAGTGACAACTGAATTTGTGTTGAAATAGGAAGTAGAAGGCATCCCCAAAGAAAGTCCCTATTGACATAATCCAGGCAATTGACCAAGCGTGAAAATGGTGTTGTTGTAAGGAGGAATGATGTGGATCCGGTGACAATCCCCATAAAATATGTTTGAGATACTAGGAAGTGGATAACCTTGGACTCTATGGGTAAGAGATCTGAAAGTAGATCAACGGGATATTGAAGGTGTGATGGTGAAGGGTCATCAGAAGACACTGGTAATTCTATAGAATCCTCCATGAGTAGAGGGGAGGATGGGCTAGACAAAGTATTCTCTCCTTGTGTAGGTGTAGGCAGTGGACTAGCATCTTCTATGAGCAGGAGAGGTGTCACTAAAAATTGCTTGGAAATTTGAGAGGTCAAAGATGACGTGCTAATTATAGGATCTTCCACGGGTGAAGAAGAAAATGAAGGGGGTGCCTCTATGGGTGGAGTAGATGAAATAGGATCTTGTGCAGGTAGAGGAGTTCAGGCTAAGATTTCATCTATGGAAGGCACATGAGGCAATTGGGGAGAAAATAGTATGTCATCAAAAATAGCGTGGACCTCGTGGAAATTGCTATCATTATTTGAGGTATCACTAGCTTGGTTGGAAGATGGGGCATGATTAGGGAACGTATTCTTGAAGATGTGTAGGTTTTGGTTAGTGGGTGCATTTGGGCTATCCAAAACTAGATCTCCATTGTATAACATTTCTTGGATGATATTCTTGAAGGTGATGTAGTTATTGTCGCTATGACCTTTGACATGATGATAGTTGTAGAAGTCATGTTCCTTATACCATGCAGGCATGGGTCGCTCAAAGTCAAAACCAGTATGTGGTTTTATAGGTGGAAGGGTAATGACACCAACCTTAACAAGATTTTCCAAAATAGAAGAGTAAGATTCTCCTATCGAAGTGTACTTTTGTTGTTCTCATCTAAACTGGAAAGCCTTGATGGGAGAGAGATTAGAAGGAGGTTTGGCTAGGTTTGATTGATGAGGGGGGGCAAGCTTGAGAATTACGACATTGGTAGATCCTTTGAGGTTTGAATAGTTTTTTTGGGGTTTCGAAGATGAAGAAGCATCATTTTATTTGAATGCGATGTTCTTATTACGAAGTTGAATTTTCTTCTCTTTAATAACATGAATTTCCAATTTACGTGCCATGGTGAATGCCTTGTCAAAAGTGTGAAAGGTATGCACCTACAAGGTTGGTGAGATGTGTCTTACACAGGCCTGAGTAAATAGCTCTATGAGTTCAGTTTGAGGTAAGTGAAATGTGAGCTGGTTAATTAGGTTACGCCAGCGAGTGAAAAAGTTAGTGATAGACTCATCGTCATACTGTCATGTGGATTAAAGATCAATCATGGTAACCTTCTTAACAATGTTGATGGAGAAGTGATCTAGGAAGGCTTGGGCTACTTGATTAAACGAGTAGATGGAGTTTTTGGTATCCCACTGTACCAATCCAATGCTGGTCCTGTCAAGGACATCGGGAAGGTCCGTAGAAGTAAAACGTCATCATAGGTGATCATGTAACACCCATGTTTAAAAGACCGCAAATGCTGTTGCAGGTCTTCTTTGCTATTAAAATGGTTGAATTTTGGCATTTCCTAATGTAGAGGGTATGAGAGAATGGGGATGGATGGATGAATGGGATCGTTATAGATTTCATCATAGGTGAGAGAATTGCTTGATTCAAAAACCGATTCTTCTAATGTCTGCATCCTTTCCATCATCAATTCGATAAGGTCACTGGTAGGTTGTGGTGGAAGGGTTCTTCCTGTGGCATAAGGGGGCTGGTATTGAACTTGTGACGTGGGAGGCATTCCATCGTACAATGATGCCGAATAGGGAGGTTGAGAATAGGGGACCAACATAGAGGGTATATATACAGAATGGGTAACATATGAGATATGGGGTTGTTGATAGTATGTGTATGTAGGTGGGATGGTCGTCGTGACTCTAGTAGTGATTAGGGGTAGTATTTGTGGGATGGAGAGGACAAGATTCTTTAATAGAATGGGGGTCACCGACATTAAGGGAGGTTGTGTTAAAATGGGTATTTGTGAGACAATGGGTGTGGATGGGGCTATGGCGTGGGTGGTCGATGAGGGGACAACATATATGACATGTGCGAGTGATACTACAGACGTAACAGTTATGACAGGTATGGGTCCTAGCTACGAAACTACTGGGGGAGAAGCAAGTGAGGGCAACACCGCATTATTAGGGGCTGATGTAGAAGCATGAATAAGGGCAGGAGAGATGGATACAAGCATGCCATATATCAACTAACCTGAGGAGTCTCAGGTAGAAGAGTGGGAAAGGTAAAACTGTAAGGTCGGGGGATTCTAATCAAGGAGTTGTGCAAATTCCTCGTCGCCTGGAGCAATGGTGGTTAGTAAGGTTGGATCCATGGGTGAGAGGATAGAGGGTGGTGAAGGAATAGGTAGGAGTGGTTGAAAAATCATGTGGAATATGAGGGCATTAGCTGGTTGCGAGTTAGCACCATGTGAACAAGTGCTGACCTGGTAAGATTGTATTCTGTAGATGCCACAGAAAGTAGCAAGATGAAAAAGAATGAGGCTGGGAGGGTGAATTTAGTTAGATCTGGAAAACCAAATATAGACACCGACAATGGTCAATTTGACCAGTGATGGTTGTAGGAAAATTGATGTCTGTCATAGAAATCGATGCCGGTTACTGCGGAAAATCCCCAGTTTCAGAAAATGAAACAAGGTTGATAGACAATACAAGGAGATTTTTTCTGTATGATGGTAATATCAATATAGCATAATAGAGTATCAATAAAATATGTTAGTGCCCAAAGGGGCAAAAATGAGAACAAAATGATGAATTAAGACTGTCCCAGGCCAAAGTACCCAGAAAGTCAAGAGGAGCCGACACCGGTTAGGTTTAACTGACGACGGTCGCTGGATCGACACCGATTATTGTGAAATTGAGACATAAATGAAGAAAACTAGGTTATGATTTAAATCAAGTGAAGAATCAAACTTAGAAATTTGAGAATGAGATGATGGGGCCTTGACACAATCAGACAAATTCAGAATACTCCAACTATGATGGGGGAGTGTGCAAGGAAAAAAAAAAAATGTGGAATCTTGTCCTCACACCTCAAAATGCAAAGCAAGAAGAACACTAAGAAAAATACGATCCTAAGAGTGATTTTTCTTTATGTGTGTTCAGCTTACCCTTTTTAGAATTGACTGTGTGTATTTAGAACAGAATTTTTTGGTTAGGAGGGCATCCTATGAAGAAGGAAATCTAGAAGGAGAGGTTTTAGGTATGTTACGGCAGGGGCGGGCCGTCCTCTGAGATGATGACTTGACAGAGGCAATAAGCTGGGGAGTACCTGCCAATCTGATCATGTGATCGTGGAAATGTGTTCCTAGGTAAGATGCTGTTTAAGAAAGATGTGTATATTTCAATTTTGTGCAAGTTTGGTAAGACAGAGAGAGAGAGAATGTGCTTTCTACAATTCTTTATGTCAACCATCAGCTGGGCATGACTTCCAACATGTAGGTTGCGCTCATTTTAATGTGAGCTAAATGCAACAAATTAGAATGTAATGCAACCAATTTTAAGCCCAAATCGAAAAGATTACATTCAATGAAACAAATGAGGAATAGGAAAGGGTATGCTCTTTCACTAAATGCAGAAAGCAAGAAAGAAGAATGATTCCTTTTTAAATGCACCAATAGAAATGTTTCTTTTAGAGCAATTAGAAAGAAGAGAAGATTACCAAAGAAAAATATTAATGTGTAAGATTTTTAAAGGGAAACAAACACACAAGTTTCACCTAGGAATGAAGAAAATGCAATAGAACCCCTGATGGGTCCCATTGGGCGTGCCAAAATGTTTCACCATTTTCTTTAATTTTTTGAATGATGAAACAGATAAGGGTAAGGGCTAGGAGGAATACCTGTTAAATGGGATGGTTGATGGTTGTTGTGCATGTTCTGACTTCTTGATCCAATGCTGATTGCGAGAGCTTCCTTTTGGCTAGAAGGAACTACCTGTAATAGAAAATAAGACCACAAAAGAAAAGCTAAATGATATAAGACAATGGATTGCCTAACATATGCTAGTTTTGGGAAGTGTGTTACTTCCTAGATGGCTGTCAATCCATTGTTTAAAACAAATTAATGTGAGAAATAAGTAGATTCCTACTGTAGTTGGTATGATTTAGGTATCTCATTCAAGTACAGTAAAAAAATCTAATATAACAGGCTAGGCTTTAGTCAGATATGAAGGGTTGGTAGGTGTCAGAGTACTTGAACTGGTCAGGGTCAGGTTCTGGGTTATTTAGGTTATTTGGTAAAAGGTTGTTTGGTTCTGTTATTGGCATAGGGTATGAAACACAGAGACCAAGGTTGGTTGGGTATAACTGATGATGGTTTAAGGGAGACTGACGATGGTTATGGGTAACCAACGTCAATGGAGTGGGGTGACAGTAGTTCACTGAAAACTTTATTGTAGAGTCTATGGGAGGTTAGATGAGGCTAAATAAGGGGATGTCGATGTTCGTGGGAATGCTGAGAACAATCAGAGAGGTGGAAGGGCTAGGATAGGTGATCTGATAAACGGGTGGGTGAATTTTTGGGTTTGTCAGAAAGAAGGCTATGGAGGAATGAGAATATTAATAGAAGAATGATGATAGAAATGATAATAACTCTATGCACATAATAGGAATGGAAATGATTAATGATAAAGCACTTACCAATGTTACAGGTCTAATGGTTGGGTGGTGGTGATGATCGGTTGATGGAATGTATCTTGGTGTAATAGTGACACTTCCTAGAATGTTACCATGAGTGCCAAATGCTTCTAGATCTACCCTGGTGCTGGCTATGGATGTCTGGGTACGTGAAAAGACCCTGTTCTACTTGTATGTAGCTCTCTTCTCATCCTCTTCCTCTGAGAATGTGCCAACCCAAAAATAAGGTTACTTAGGTGAATAAATGGTAACCAATGATGGTTCCTAGTTGACTGGCGTCGGTTCAGGAGCGACCGGTGTCAGTTAAGGCAAGATTCCCTAGGTTTACTAAAATTGGTAGATCTTGCCTCTTTTAACTCAGGTTTGTTCCTTAATGCGTAGATTTGGAACGGACGTTAATTTTTTTGTGAGTGAGAAGGTGGTTAGAGGGATTATAGGCATTGATTTTTATGGTTAAAATAAGTCTTAGCTCATTAAGGTAAGTGGGACTAAGTCTTAGTTGGTTATGGAAACATGCCAAGAATAGGTCTAGGGTGAGGTGGCTAGGATGAGGTATCTAGGTGAGGTGGTGGGGTATAAATTAAAATGATTAGATAATAAATATTGTGAGGATATATATTAATTTAATTTAATTAATTAAATTAATAGTGATGTGGGGTGGAAGGGGCCTTAGTTAGGTGAGTATGTTTGAGCTGGTTATTTGACGAGGGACCAAGGGGAGTGTGACCCAATTTTGGTCTCTACAACAGGGTATATCATGTCTCAATATAGAAGGCCCTTGATAGAAATGTAATCTGTAGGGCCTATGCTCCAAATAACCATGTCAATGCATCCATTCTCCCCTCTGCTGTAATAGGCACTACAAGTTCCCCCTGAATCGGTAATCTTAAAATATGATACACATTCTATAACGTGATCGTCATCTCTTCGGTCTGGAACTAGAATGTACTAGTCCTCAGATTCCATCTATCTATCAAGGTTATAATCAGCTATGTAGCCCTAGGTACCCTCTAATAATGGTAGAATATGCCTAATCCAACTTCCTCTAAATGATCCCACTTAGTATCTGTCACATCGGCTCTGATAGTCCCAACATGGTCTAGACTTTGTCTCTTAGATACGACATGTCTCCGGCCTAAAAATTCATCAAAAAAGCACCCAACAACATGCAATCATCCAAACTCGTCATTTTTATCTAAAAATAATCAACAACATCTACATCTTACCCAATCGATGTTAACCAGAATATGGTCAACGCCGACTTGCCTTCAGTCAAAGACGACCCATCTAGTCACCACCTACCCACCCAGTTGTCACTGACCGACCCTTGGTGCCCATCAAAATTCATTTTTTTTTAAATTAAAAAAATAAACTAAAAATGAAAAATTAAGCTAAGTTTTTGGACTTACCACTCTCTGAGACTTCTAACACTTCCTCCTCTGTTGTCTTCCATTTCACTCAAATATCAAACTAATATATCTCTCAGAGCTCTCGATTGTCAAAATTGTGGTGTGCAAATGAGCCTTATCGACCGTCTTCGTCACTTATATAGGCTTGCCAAACTAGTCACCGTCAGCCCACCCAGTCATCATCAACCCACCCAGTCAAAGTTGACGCAAGCATAGTCACCACCGACCCAACCCAGTTGCCGTTAACCCAACGCTACTTTTTCATCTTTTATCCCATCACCTCCAATATCCTTTTGAAATTATATTTTATTCCACTTCAAGCTTGTGTGTCACTCATAACACACTATTACTTTCTTTACATGACTTATTTTTCTATGTAATTGGCCCTTCTACCCATCTCATCACGCACCCTAAATCCTGTCGAACAGCCTGCTTTGTGGACATTTTGTTTTCCCTCTTGGGGCACTATATCTCATCTTAAAGCCCACCATTGTGGCCAATTTTTCATCTCTGTCCCACCAAGATGCATATTTTCTTAGTTCCTCATGTAGGAGGAATATTGCATCCCCTTTTCCCCCTAGCATTTTTGTTTGATTATTATCTTGACCATCCTCACATTTGTTTGTGCATATTTTTGATGTCTTCCTTTGACCCATTGGTCCCAAAACTTACAAATCCTCCTGAGAAGATTCCCATTGGATTCCCTCCATCCTCCAGTGATCTTTGCCAACTCATAGGTCCGTAGGATATTAAGGTCATCTCCATTAAGGCCCGTATATGTTCCCTACCAATGTGTTTCCAAGGTTCCTACCATCTTTATCTCATCCATCCAAGTGGATTCCCATTGGATTCCCTCCATATTAAAGTGGTTTTGGCTGACTCATGGGTCTGTAGGACATTAACATCATCTCTATTGAGGCCGTGCTATGTTCCCTATCAATGTTATTCCAAGATCACTGCCATCTTTATTTTTATTTTTATTTTTATCCTTTCCCTATCACAATGGTCTTATCACCATTCCTCTTGGGGCATCGTTCCTCATATTTTCTTATACTTTTCATCCGTTTCCTTTTTCCTTCATCTATCTCTTTCAAACTAATAATTGATTCTTCTTCATGTCATCAATCCCATGCTTTAGGGGGAGCACCTCAACCATCCTCTTCTACGACTTCTTGTTTTTGTCTCACAATTTTTTAACACAAATAATTTGACAAAAAGGGGAAAATTCAGACACCAAAATTTTGTATGTTTGTCCCTCATCTCATGTTCACCCACCTTTGTCATCATCTTGCACATACATACCTCTATTTGTATTTAAATTCCCCTTTCCCTCCTAAATCCCTTTTATTTCCTCTAATCCCCACTTTCGCTATCTTAATCACCATTTTAATCCTATCATTATTTTAGCTTCCCTAATCCACCTCTAATCACATTTAATTCTCCCTAAACCCATCTATTATTTTTGAACACTTCCCTAAACACTCCAATTATCATCCCTAGGCTCTCATTTACCCTTATTCAATCCCTTCCTATCCTCTAACCACCTTTTATCCTCCCTATGCAACCCTAACCCACTTGGAGAGTCCACAACCCTAATCTACCCCATTTAGGGCCTTTTGTATCGAGTTGAGCATCATCTCCACCAGCCAAATTGATGGCCATCTATTTTTTCCGACAACCCTAGCAGGTCATCGTTGACCCTATAAGTATACTTCCACCCCCTCTCTTTAGGATGTAATTTTGAGAATTCGGCCTTCTTGCCTGTGTGATTTGTTTCTTTCTCTTCTTAGAATCTGCAACCATCAAATTGGAGCTATCTTGAAGTTTTTACATATCATCCTTGGAGATTTGAAGCCTATTATTTACTTAGATCCACATAATTATTTCATCCCCCCACTTTGCATCAGTTTTGTAGGTATTCTCTTTGTCATGGAGGTCTGCCATCATTAATTCTACCCAAAAATCTCCTACCATCCATTTAGCCCTATCAATCCCAGATTCTACCTCAGTCGCCATCAAACTAGCCTAGTCACCATCAACCCTATTTTCTACATCCTACCTCATCTATCATCTATCTTCCAGCTTCTACAACTTTCAGGCCTCTCTATTTCTAAGATACAACTATCTGAAATCTTAGATATCATCTGTACTATCCCTAGTCACAATCAATCTAGCCCAGTCACTGTCAACTTGATATGTATCCCTCACATTCTCGTTAGATCTATCAATTTTCTTGCATCCTTTCTGTTTCCTCAACATCCCAATTTCAAATCCACGACATCTCCAACTTTTCTGAGCCTATTTCAATTTGTTTTCTATATATCTCTTGATCTACTCTGCCAGAGTCACTATCGAATGTCTCAGTCAGTCTCGGGTTGCCATCGACCCGACCAAGTTTGATTTTTCTTATCTCATCTTTATCATCATTTATATTATCAAATATTCATCTTAGTATCTCTATCATATCTCTGATCTCTATTTTATTTTGTTATCTGTGACATCCTATTTATCTATCATCTTTATCAATCATTTTATCAAAGTGGATTGACATCCATCCCTAGGAAGTTATCACATCTCAGGACTAACCTAGTTAGGCAACCCACCATCCTATATACTAATCACTTTTTATGTTTAGCTTCTCTTTTTTGTGCAGGTTATATAGCTCATGATGGAGAGGAACTTTTGCACATATATTTTTGTCTTCATCATCATTACATATAAAGAGGTAGCCTTAAACCCTCTCATAATTTGGATTTTCCTATTTTTTTGTATTCCTTTCCATTAACTTCAAAAGGAGTGGGAAAATTTGATCAATAATATAAATTAAATAACTACATTATTGACTCCAATGCCTTTGATAATGTCATACCCACAAAAGTTTCCAAGGATCTTGATCTCACTCTCATCTTTGATGTTGGCCATTATTTCTCCATCAAAACCAAAGAAGTACCTCTCCTTGGCCAGGTCAAAGATGCTCAAGTAGCATTTGCAAATTTTCTCACAAGAAAATTAGAATGAAAATACTTATGGTAGAAATCTCAGCTTTGTATGGTATGTTGTTGAGCCATATTGTTTGTCAGGATTTTAGTGGAGATATATATATGGATTGTTTGTATGACACCATAATTTTCAATGGTAAGATGAATAAGCTCCTTCATATAAGAAAAATGAAATATGCAGTTCAAAAACCAAATGAACCAAGGGAAGACATCCTATATCAAGATTCAAGGTATGAAAAAAAAATCATAGCTTCAAAGTAAGATATTGAGCTTTCCCATATTGATGGAGTAGTACAGTTAGGTGTGAAAGAAGCCAATTGAAGAAACAATATTATGACTTGATGTATTTAAAAGTAAATAATGTGTACTTCCCAAAGAGTATGAAGGAAGGTTCTCTACTTGGTGATGATGAAGGTAATGGAAATATTGACTTACAGACAAAGAAATCCCAAGGTGATGAATGGTGTAAACCATGAAGATAAAGGGATATCAAATAACTTCTTAGCAGGTGAGTCCCACGTTTTCAAATCATGTTCTCAAAATCCAACATGAAGATTTATTTGATTAGTATGATTGTGAATATGATGCTTTCTCCTTCTCATTAGGATATGAGGATGATTTTTCAATGAAGGAATGCTATAAATGATAAGGTGATCTGATCTCTAACAGGGTCAAACCTAATCAATAAGGAGGAATCTCCATCACGAAGATCAATTTCAAAGCTCAAGGTGGTCAAGATGAGTAAAATGATGATTTCCATATTTAATGCCCAAAATTCTACCCATTCTCCTTCCATGAAGATGAACAAATGTGCACATTCACACCACTAGCGAGAAGGAAGTCAAATTTGAGCCATTATGTGTGAAATGATAATTTTTTAGAGCAATTGAGAGAGATATGGAGTATCAAGAAGCTTGTTATGAGGTTTTAAAATATCAAAATAATCTGCTGAGAACAATCTCATAAATACCATGGTCATGCAAGTAGATAACAAATAAAGGTGAAATTCCCAATAAAAGACCATAATCCTTGGTGTGAAAATAGAAATAAGCTTGGTACGATCAAGACTCATTCTTGTAACAACAATAGAAAAATCAGAAATTGGAATAAATTTGAAAATAGATGAGTAGAAATATATATAATGTTAGAACAACAAAGACAATGAGACTATCTGAATAGAACCCTCAATTACAAGAACAATCATGTAAAATTTCCCAAGAAATTGAGAAAGCGAGTCATGTTTGATTGATTACCATTCAATGGGTTTGTAGAGAGCAAAAACATTTAGGTGTTAGTCCTGCATGGGTAAAATGTTTAGAGAAGAATCAAGTACTAGACTGAAATCAGGTTATCCCTTGCATGTACCCTAAGTGATTAGGAATGTTTTATCATGGTTTCCATTTCCATTGTGTGTTTCCATTTTTGATAGTGTGTTAGTGTCTTTTTTATCTTGGTTATGTTGGTAGCTTTACTAGTTTTTTAGTGTGTTGAATCTATGGCCCAATCATATTAGGCACTGGTTTGCTCTTCCACGAGATGCCCAAGGTTATTCATCACCCCTTATGGTCTAATGTCCCCAAGTTAGTGCCAACTATTGTCATGTTAAATTTATAACATGCAAAATTGAAAAATTTTGGTCATGACAAACAAGCCCACCATTTGAAAACCTCTTTCCCGGTCATTGTGAACCCTTCCTCTAGCCATCCCATCAAGTCACACAACCCCTCTGAGTCTTTTTCATCGTCATTTTGGTTGATAGGAATGTGATAATATGGTTTTAAAGTGTGTTTCATGTATATGGGAATGGATCCAAGTTGATTTCATAGTGAGACTAAGCTTCTGAGGTGGAATAGTGCTCTATGAAGTACTAAATTGGATATTTCTAGCCATATTGGAGCATGAGGACATCCTTAGGAAGATGAATGGAAAGGATCAACCCATATGTGAGTTTTGCATAAGAGAAATGAATTAATCCAAGGTAGTTTAGGGAAAATATGTGAAGGCAAATGATGTCGGGAATAATTTAAGAAAAATTGGTTTATTTTAGGCCCAAGGAATTAAGGATTCAACAAAGAAAGTCACCTTGTTTTGAAGATTATGGGAGTTATAGGAGGAGTTATAAGCTCATTAAATAGTAAATGTAGAGCTCTTGGAGTCCCCTACATGATGGATGCATTAATTTTGATATTTGATCTCACAACTTTCCATGGTAATTTGAGTCACTGATACTTCTGCTTCATGTCGAAAGGGTAATTGGTACCATAAATCAAGTTAAGAGATGAATCAATTCTTAAAATTAGTTGGAATGAACTCGGTGGATTCTTTGGAGTCAAAATCATATAAATTTTCACCTCTCAACTCTAAATTTACTCTCAGGATGGAAAAGGCAAGCTCCATATTCTAATTTTCAATTGGGATGATGACATCAACATCACTTAAAGGCTTGAACACACTTTTGGACCCTGTATGTCCCTTGTCCCTTGTCACTTGGTGCAAAGGGACATGAGGGACACAAACTTGCACTCCTCCTTTGCATGTTATTCTTTCGTCACTTAAGACTTGTGACTTGAGCTGTTAGGTGAGCATAATGTAAATTTAAACAAAGACCCCTTCCTCATGTTTTGGACCCCCTAGGCACATTTTTCAAGGCTAAGGGTCCCCTTTACTTTGTCCCAATGTGTAAAAGGGCACTAGTGGGACAAAAAGTTGCGCTCCCTCCTATCCACAATTTTTTTTTTTTTTTTCACTTGAATATCACAACTTGGAGTGTTGTGAAGTGTTAGAAGTGCAAACTCAATTTTCAACTCAAAATCAATCCCTCTCCTCATGAAATTGTATGCCATTGGAACATTTTTCAAGGTTTATTGTTCCCTTTTCCATTGTACTAAGGTGTAAGGGGATGATGAGGGATAAATAAAATGCACTTCCACCTCTCTTAATTATCACCGCGAGACACATGCAAAACCATTGTTGAGCTCTTGAGAGCTTGTTTTTCAACCCCTTTCATATTACTCTCATGAAACCCCTTACTGAAACTTATCCTCATGATCTACTAAAAAGTGAATTTGAGATTCCACTTTTGTCCCCTTTCCCCATCTTTCCCCTATTATTTAGCGTACAACTCCACTTCAATCACTATCCTGGCCCTTGTTAAACGTAGGTAGGGTTAAACATGAGTTAAGGTGTACAATGTGAGATAGAAAAGCTTCATATTTAATCAAGAAATTAGCCCATTTTTCGAGTTTTCAAATGCATTAATTTTTACCTCCCAAGCTCATTTTCTTTATCCGTTATGTTACTAGAATGTGCACTTGAGACCTCAAATATTAAATATGAAAAGTTGATATGTATCTCGTAAACCCATTATTCTATTTCCCATGAGATTTTAGCAATAGCAGTCACTTCTCAAAAACTACTCTCTCAAATAACCCTAACCTTACATCCATTGGTGGTATAAATATTTTTTAATGGCTAGATAAAGTTTCTAGTTATAAAAACTCATTTTTCAGATCTACGGAGTTCTGGTGATTGAAATCCTCTAAAAACTGGAGCAAAGTATCCTTGTGAAATAAAAAAAACTTTTGAGACCACTCTTGTTCTGTTCCAACACCGAGAAGACACACTTCTAAAAATAGTAAGTCTTACCAAGCTTCACAGTCTATAAATAGTAAGTGCTATAATAGTTCATTCTCTGAGTTTTCATTGTTCCTTGCATATCAAAAACTTTGAAAAGTGTCACATTAAGCAACTTGTAACTAAAAATAGATTTCCTAAATTAATACATAATATAGATAGTAAATGTCTTGATATTGGTCAAGAAACAGGGATGCTAAGCTACCCATGCTGATGAAGGGACATCCAGGAGTGATTGGGCCAATTGCGGGACATCATGGTGACTTGATAGACCCAACATTTCATAGTATGCACTTTCAGTTGAGTATGGGAGTAGTTTCTCTACTTGACAATGATAAGGGTCATAGACATATTGGGTTGCCACCAATAAAACTTGGGATGATAAGTGATTTGGACCATAAAAGGAAAGTGATATCAAATAAGGTTTGTAAAGAAGAAACTCCTTTTAATGAGGAACATGTGGATAAGAAGGTTTTTGGGTCTCTTGAGGTTGATCCATCCAAGAAGGAGATACCTTTGTCACAAAGGTGAATTTTGAAGTTCAAAGTGTTAGAGATCACAAACACTGAGAGAGGGGTGAATCAATGTAGATTAAAATTAATTTCCCAAGTTATACCAATTCACAATTTCTTAATTTGTGCAGTTACAATGTCATGTGCATTTTGTCAAACATATACCAAACAGTAATAAACTGAACACAAAATTTATAGTGGGAAGCCATTTTGGGAGAAAAACCCACTTGAAACCAAGGATTTATTAGGAACACCAATTCCAAAGCTTATAATGGTTTTGATTGAGCACCCACTCAACCTATGAATCACCCACTTCACAACTTCAAGTACCCACTTGAAGATTTACTGAGCACCCACTTAGTGAATTTTAGCAAGCACCAACTTGCAAGGAGCACCAACCCCTAATTTAATCAGCTACAACTGATCTTTTGTAGGAACCTACCCATAAGGAGGTTATAACCCCTTGAATATGATAAGATACTACTTAGACTTATTTTACATAGAATTTTTGATCATTTAGTTAGAAAAATTGCTTACACAATAGATTATGATCACTCTTTTGTATCTGTCTGTGTTCTCTCTGTCACTCTCTTCTTCTCATTTGAATCGACCCCTCTTGCTCAATCAATCTCCCGTACTGATGTTCTTCTCATATGATATATCTTTACCAGTTCATCTGTCTTCTCTCCTCTTTCCTCTCTCTTTTCTTTTTGTAGCTCTCTCAGCTTGAATGCCTCACTTTCTTATTTGAGAAACTCCTGTATTGGTATCAAATTTCCTTTATATAGTTAATCGACCCATTCTAATGCTTCCTCTAGCATGTCGTGTAATCTTCCTGCTTTGTCACTTGAAAATTTGGTCCATTAAATGAATATAACTAACTCCAAATTTTTCTCTTCCTATATTCAACTTGATTTCACCTTTTTCTACGCATTCACTAGAAAATATATATTAGCCGATACCTAAAAATAGATTTCTCATCTTTCTAGGATTTCCAATGTGATCAAGATGAGTGAGATGATTTCTTCTCTGATATTTAATTTTTCCTTGAAATTAGGAATCACATAGAGAACTACAACTGTAATTCCACAAATTTAATGGGCATTAAATGTTGACAACTGGAACTGAAGATTTCTTTGTTCTTCATAAATCTCAAGTTGTGTACTCAACCGCAATCACCAGATAATCAAATCACCATCAGTTTTGGAGAACACAATCTCACTTGTCCATGTTTAAATCAATTTTAATGTCCTCAAGCCTTGTCCAATTCATACTTGTTCAATCCATGGCTTTCCTTACCTTTTTTGAATTTTTCTTTGTATCGCGACACTTTTCTTTGATTAGTGGCATTTCTTCTTTCTTGGCATATTTTTAGTCATCCATGGTTTTTCTTTTACTTCACGGATTTAAAATTTTTACGTGGCTTTTATTTTTATCTGTTGCCTTCCCATGGCTTTGTTCCATGTTCGTGGCTATTTTATTTTATGTGCAGCTTCTATAGTTCTCCTTAGATTTTTCTCTTTTCTCGCAGTTTCCTCCAAACTTCCCTTACTTCCGTGGCTTTGCCTGCAGTTCATCCTTGCTTGCATGGCTCTTCCTTCACATTCGTAACTTCACCTTTCTCATCCATGGCTCCAACTTTGGCTTCTTTTTGCTTTGCGACTTCATTCCTTTACCCACGACCTTTGCTGAGCTTTCACGGCTTCATCTAGAATTCTGTGGCTTCTTGCATACTTTGGTGGCTACTTCAAGACTTTGGCAACTAACTCCTTATATCTGTAGCTTACACAAAAGCTGATTAAGTCCCTTAGAACTTATCCTTGACCATCCTGAAGCCTCTATGAGCTGACACTACCAATTAACCTTCATCTTTCTCACTTTCTCACTTTACCAATTAATCCTTTTTGCCATCAATGCCACTTGACATCAAATAATTTTTCCATCAATGCAACTTGACATCAATGACAACACGTATGATAATGAAAAATGTCCAACACAAGGGATTCATGAGGAGGAAGGTGATGATATACACATTCCAACTCTAACCTTGTGTTCAGTTCTCTTTCCAAGATGAGGGACATCATGTGAATCACACCATGACAAAGAAAAAGTCAGAATGAACTAGTGTGTGTAAAATATTACCACTTGGACAACATGTGAACACAAGAGCATCATGAAGCTTATGAGGGTGTTGAAACATCAAGATATCTATCAAAATCCAAGGAATTGAGGCAATTTTCATGAGGAGTGTGACACGACATGATCACATGCCCTAATAAGAAAAGTAGCTGAGGGAGATTTCACCCATTGTAACATTCATCTCAACAACAAAGGAGTTCATCAAGAGCAAGATCTTCATCAAAAAATATTCTTTGCTCCAAATTTATCACTTCTCTCTCCTCGTCCTTCCCTCTCTTACATTATATTTCTTCATTAGGAATGTACTTTTTGTCTTTTTATCCTATTCACTTAAGTGACTTCTAATTTTGCATTATAAAAGTTACATGGTGGGGAGATGAAGAGACATAATTAATAAGTTATAAATTGGGATGGTTTCTCCATTCCAAGGGGTTAGTAGTTCTTGGTTGTTATTTCTTGTTGGCCTTTGTTTCACTACTACTACAAGCAATAAGCTACATTATTCTATCTCTTTGTATATGATCTTATACTATCTCTACATTCCAAGTTTGCAAGCATTTTAATCTTGTAAAACCAAGAAGGAAATTTGTGTCTTTGATTAATGAATATATAAAACTTTGTGGCTCTGATTTATTAGTCTTACTATTACTTACATGGCTGACTTCTTCCTATTGAATGTGGACCTAATCTGACTAATGTGTGTGAAATATGTAAGTCTACTCACAACAGTAACACCATCTCTCCATTTCTCCATCTCCTCTTAACCTCTCTTAAAATAAAATTCCTCCGTTGTACATTGTATAAGAAGTTTGCTACAGGTTTAGTGGAGTATGCTTGTGTGATCCTCGACATAACGACCACCCACAATTTTATTTAGTCATTGTATTCAATAAATGGGAGCCTCCCCATACCCAAGAAGGAGGGGGATAACCCTAGAGTGCTGACAAAAATCATTAATTTTATCATGTGAAAAGTTATTTCACCAACAAGGACACAAATTTGTCTTATATAGGAAAATTAAAAGGTAAGTGAGATATTTTTATTGGTTGAGTGAAAGGTGGGATATGATGATTCTTAAAGTTACACCCCACCATTCTCACTCATGTGAGTATAACTATCTCTTAAATGTGCAATTATCAATTTTTTGCACATAATAAATCTCACCTTGGTAACAAAACTATTGTAGACACTCAAATTTAGCAATCTATCCTTTGACACTTCTAATCTTGACATTGCACACTTGTATGGACAAATGCACTCTCTTTAGTATTGCTTAACACACCCTAATAACACTTCATGCACTTGCTTATCTTTGCACACCTTTTTTTCATTAGTCTCTAAATTTTAATTGAATAAAATATATCTATAAACATCCACACTTAGGCCCATGAATTCAGAATATACTTTACTCCCTCATATCTAAAAACGTTGGTTTTGGTCTAGATGTAGAATTACATACTGACCCTATTGTACGATTCTGGACCGACATGTATTGTACTATTTCTTTTAATTTCATCACATTCTTACCAAAAAATATACCCACTTGGACAACCTTTCATGACATAATAACCTTTGAAAGCATATATAAGTAGGAAAATCATACCTCATTTAAGGACATGACACTTTATGAAATCCTCATGCAAAAACAAACACTAAAGGCACTCAAAGCTCCCTAAATAACACAATAAATCATGCAAATCCATTAATAAAACACCCTTTATTTGTCTAAAGTCTCCTCTCATGTCTAGGAGTCACCATATTCATCATACAAGCAAGCAAAGTGACGCTTCCCAAACATTTGAGAAAGTGTGAAACTCAAGCAAAGCATTGTCAAATCACGATTTTCAAGTTTTGATTGCACTATGGTAAATAACACATGTTAGCAGAATGACATGTAATTTGATCCCTATTCATAGTAGTGGCAATGTTGATGGTACATTGGGGTGCCCACAACCCATATAAATTTGTTTTGCAGGAACTCCTTCTTACACTATAAGGGTTTTTTTAGGTTTTGAGCAAGGTTTATAAAGCCACAATAAAGGTGAGTGAAGAAGAATGATTAAAAACGACATAAATTTCTAGGTAGGTGAATGACTCAGGAAGTTGCAAACCCATATTCTAAATAAGTCCAAGACCATACAGAAGGGTTAGGATCATACGAATGTTATAAACCAAGTTATACGGTTTTGACTGAGCTCAATTTTAGAATATAATTTCATTAACGAAACATTTCCAATTTCAGATCTTCCTGTTCTAGCATTTAGACCACCCAAACTCTTCTAGATCCACATATAATCATCTAAGTGCACTCTCTTCCTTTTGTTTTGGCATTTGTTAGATCAATAGTTAATTTGAAAAGTGTTATTCTGATTTGTGTAATGAATGTTGGAATTTAATTAAATCAAGATATCCATTGGTAACTTTATTCATCCTTTTATGTATGTTAATTAAAACATATAAAATGTAAAAAGGGTCAGATTCACTCCCAAAAAGTGAAATAATTTGGTGAACCTAACGTGATACATCATAATGACACTCTTGATACATCAACTATTTTTTTATGGGACTCCTTATTTTGATACATTTACTAGCACTATGTATATTCATGAGCAATATTGACCACACGTGCCTCTTAATCTTAACCAACAAAAAAAATTGCACTTATGAGGTCTTGAATACCTTAAGACTCACAACATTTGACATTACACCTCCAATCAATCCTGTAATCATATATCAAGGATATATTGTGCTCACAATAACCTTTGGGTTACATGTTATTACCACTAAAGTTTGGGTTGCTCTTGACCTCCAAACCTACCCCATTGGATTTTGATAGATCTTGGCTGTGACATATTTTTGATACTATTGACAAGCACAACACTTGGGTCATTTTCCCACTTACTACTCACATGGTCACTATTTGCAATGATTCTTTTCTTGACTATTAACCCAATATGACAAATTGGACTTACGCTATGCACTGATGTGGTCCCTCTTACACCGATGAGAAATTCATTATGGAAATTACTCACTTCTATGTGACATAATTGTTTATCAATAGAAACTTCCACAACTTTACTAATATGGCGGATCCAGGACTAGTTGGGTTTAATCCTGCCATCAATGATCTCCTTAAAATATTTGATTGCTCTCATGTTATTCCCCCCTCATTTCCCACGCAGTCTGTTTATCGGTTCAATTTGATTATTGAGGGAATGGTTCCACATCCAAACCTCATTTTCCACACACACACACACACTGGGTGAAACCTTGTTTCCCATATTTAGTTGCATACTCTTTCTCAAACACTAAAATATTTTCAAAACACACAAAACATCCAATTTTTTTTAAAAATACAAAATCATGACTTTTTTATAGCATACATTATTTGAACTTTACATTATACATGTTGTTTATTCCTCTAGTTTGATAGATAACATTTCTTCTTTACATACCTACATTCACGTGGTATATTGAGCATGTTATAGGGCATACACAAATTGATACATGATGACATGTGTTGGCCTACTCTTTACCAAAACTACTAACCTCTGGGAGAATCTACTTTCACATACTATCTCTAGGTATTATACTTCCATTATAGTTCATTTCTTTCCTCATTACGCTTGGTTACATATATATTATGTATTTGATATCTTTTAGACTAGCATGACTAACACACATGTATTATGTAACACTTACAATTATTACTTCACTAACTCTTTTATATCATATATTATGTGCTTTTCATCCCATTTAGATACACCTATTTTTCATACATGATTGTTAGTTGTGTATGTGTGTGCATGCATGTGTATGCTTGTTTGTTACGCTAATTGTGGCATAAGGGCCTTGATTATATTTCACAATCGTGGGTGTCCCATGTTTGTGGGATAATGCACTAAGGGCCTTGATTGTCTCACGACACTATGGGTGTCCCATGTTTACAAGCATTTCACCTTTTGTGTGACACTATTTGAAATAATTATATTTGTTTCTACATTGTATGTAGTTATTTTCTACTAATGCATGGTTTTATATTATTGTTATTACTATTTTGTTTCATTGAAATTGTTATGGTTATCATGCTTCTTGTTATTATTGCTCTTGTTTTCCACCATGGTTTCTACCATGCACATTCCCCTTGCAAATATAATTTCTTCTCGATGACCACCACATAATTTTTTTAGATGTTATACACATGTTATTATCTTCTTAGACATGGGTATACATATTTTATTTTGATTTGTGCACTCAAATTATGAATCGCACACACCTCAAAAGAGGGGGAAAACATCTGGGGTTTATTATACATTTCCAACAGACATGTATTTTTCTAGGCACATATATATGTAGAGGCAGAAAAAATGACTTAGAATTGGACTCAAATATAGAAATTCAACAAAAACTATATAGGTTCATAAATGTACATATTGGCGAGGACCGTATAAACAATTTTGACCCTACTATATGGTTTTTCCTAAGGGCCTTTTCTCCATATTTTTCATTATTAACACATGGTTTTCATATGGACTTTTACTTAGTTTGACTTGATTTGGTATAGATTGAAGGGACATGAAGTATCTCATTCTCTCTTTCTCCATGATACTCAATTTCACTTCCAGTTTCAAACACATTGGGGGAATGGGTCTCTTTTCTCCAATCAAATTTCAGCATGTAATCAATTCTACTTGGCTTCTACTCATTTGTGTAACACATGGGAAGAGTACGGGGACACTTATTATTTTTTCTATCGTGTGTATTAATTTAAATTTTTTGGCTTCTATCCATCTCCAATGGTATGGTCTATGGGGTTATGGAAGGTATCAAATAGGCTAAGTTATGTGTGGGTAAACTTTCCTATCCTCTTGCCCTCAAGGGGATAATATCAAAGTTGTTAAATGAATTTGATACTCTGCTCTTAAGCATTCATGTGTTGGGTTGGTACACATAATACATTGAACTCTCCTTGACATAATTGAGGACTAATCACCCCTAATTCTTCATCAAATTTAAGTGAATCCATAATCTCCAAGGCAAAAGAATGAGAGCACATTACCTTCGTAAAACAAACATGCATATTCCTTCCATATTTTACATATCTTTTAGATTTTTTGTTGTATATGTATTTACAGTACTTTCATTACATTTGAGTTAAAATTCAATTTTCTATCTTGGGCATTGAATACACTCTATGTTACACGTTTCATTTTGGAGCATGCCAACATCAACACAATGAGATACTACAAAACAAAGTTATTGGGAGAAAAGACAATGTGTGTCTACACACTCAGGTATATTTTCCTTCTAAATATGTAATTTTCAATTTCATACTTAAAGGAGGGAAAATTTTGACACTCAATTTTTTCTATCCTTTAACACTGCTGATCTTGACATTGAACACTTATATAGACAAATGCACTCTCTTTACTCTTGCTTAGCACACCCCGATAGCACTTCATGCACTTTATTATCTTTACAAACCTATTTGTCATCAGTATCTGAATTTTAACTACATAAAATACATCTAGAAACATCCATGGTTAGGCCCATGAAGTAAAAGTATACTTTTCTCCCTCATATCTAAAAATTTCAGTTTTGATCAGGATGTAGAACTCTATACTAACCATATTGTACAGTTTTGGACCGACATGTTTTGAACTAATTATTTAAATTGTATCACATTATTACTAACAAATATACAACCTTGGTTAGAATTATATGACATAATATCCTTTAAAAGCATATATAAGCAAGAAAATCATACCTCATTTAGGGAGTTTGCAATTTATGAACTCCTTATGTAAAAGTAAACACTAAATGCAATCAAAACTCACTAGACAACAAAATAACTCATGCACATCCTTTAGGACAACACCCTCTAGTGGTTTGAATTCTCCTCTCAGGTCTAGGAGTCTCCATATTCATCATACAAGAAAGAAAAACGACCCTTCCCAAGAATTTGAGCACGTGTGAAATTCAAGTGAAGCATTGCCAAATAACGGTTGTCAAGTTATGATTGTAGTATGATAGATATCACATGCTAGGAGAACAATGTGTAGTTTGATCCCTCTTCAGAGTAGTGGTGAAGTCAACAGTGCATAGGGGTGCCCGCAACCCAGATAAATTTGTTTTTTAGGAACTTCTTCTTACACTACAAGGAGACAAACCACTCAGAAAGTTGGAGACCTAGATTCTAAGCAGGTCCAAGTCTATACATAAGAGTATGGATTGTAGAAACAGTGTAGAATGGGTTGTATGGTTTTTATTAGATTAGTTTCAAGCTACAATGTCATAAATAAAGAATTTTTAGTTCTAGAGCTTCCTGTTCCACCACTCAGACCACCCACAATCTTCCAAATCCACACAAAATAAACAAAGTGTACTCTCTCCCTTTTGTTTTGACATTTGTTAGATCGATATTTACTTTGAAAAACATTATTATTATTTGTGTAATTAATGTTAGAATCTAATTAAATCAAGATATCCACATGTAACTTTATTCATCCTTTTTATGTATGTTAATTAACACATTTAAAACTTAAAAAGGGTGAGATTCACTCCCAAAAAAGTGAAATCAACTACCAAGGTGACTTCACAACAAGTTTCTATATGACACACACCAACACCCTCTAAATATTAACATAGGTGATGTGGTAAAAGAGAATAATTTTTATATGGATCTTGAAAACTGGCATGATGAGGTACCCATGTACAATGATAGAACAAAAGAACAATGGAGTTGTTGAAGTAAATGTTTGTTGAATATGATGAAACCTTCAAAAGAATGAATTTAAAGTAAATTCTAAGAATATATTTGTATAAACAAGGGTGACTATAGATGTGCTCCATATAAATGAAATGCATGGTGAAAACCAAAGAAGGTTGGCTTAGAATCTATTTTGAATTTTCTAACCACCAAAGAATGTTGGCTTAGAAACTATTCTAATTTGTGAAAACCACATAAGGGTTGGCTCAATTACATATCTGACATCAAAAATGATTTTGAAAACCCCATAAAAGCTGGCACAAAATGCTCTGGCATGAAAAAAAATTGGCCTTTGCATCCATTATGAATAAACATAAGGTACTTAACATACTTAAACAACTAAGGAAGCATTAGGAGTACAAAAACCCCCCAAAATGCTAACTAGGGAGTGTAGACACCTAAATTCAACCGCACAATTTTAATACTAAAATTGCACTAATTGTCTTCTTTACCATAATTTCATTATAATTAGTGATTTCTTGCTAATTAGCTAACATTCCCCTTCATCTCAGTCAATTAATGACACTTCATTAATTAATTAGTCTCATCCCTTCTCTCAGACACCAGTTGATTTTTTTTTGGAATATCTAGGGTAAAAAGAGGGTTTTAGAAGGTCCCACAACCTTATACAAAAATCCCTTTAGGCCAGATTTAGTAATATAGAACATAGCAAAAAATTACCCATGGAGATTCCAGAAAAGGATAACAAAAAAGACAGCAGAAGAGAAGAGGAGAACATTAGAAGAGATTTTTCAGCTCAGAGACAGTAGTTCTAGCTCTGGGGGATCCCAAATCCTCCGCAAGTTGTTCCGCTAGGGTGATGAGCTCCGAGCAATCTTTGATAATGGCGCTCTTGGTAGAATCAGTGAAGGCCTCCCAGGCCTTCAAGGGAGTGAAGGCATGCTGGAGATTTTTAAAAATAGATGACATCAAATCGACTCTACGTTCATCCCTCTGTGAGTCAGCAGACGCAGGCTCAGTAGGAGTTGAGTTCAAATTCGGAGAAGATTTCGTAGTGTTAGTAGGAGGTTCACTGTTGTCGAAGAGTGGATTGTTTCCAATAGTCTAAGAAGTGGGGTCATCCACAGAATGATTCGTATCCAAATGCTCCGAGTCTGGGGAGTTAGGATAGAGCTTGGCGAGGCCTAGAATGTCTTTGGTAAGACAAGTATCAGGGCTTGAGACCGGGGAGACAGCTTTAAAAATGGTGTCAGTGCCTTCCAGTAATAGGCACAAAAGGTGTGGGGGGAAAATAGGGGGAGCAGAAGGCTCAGAGACAACGAGGGGAGGGCTAAGAATGGCAACATCTGAGTCAGAGTCAGAGGAAAGGTGTAAATGACGGCAGCACTGAGAAGAGTGGAGGGAGTTGGAGGAGGGGTGGGGGGAAGGCGAGGGAGAATGAAGACGATGACCAGATTTTGAGGGGAAGTGAATTAAGTCAGCATGCGAAGAAGCTTCAGAAAAAAGCAAGTACAGTAAGCCCTGGTGGAGTATAGCCCCTTCCTCGTCACGAGCCAGCTGAATAGAGTGCTCGAAAGACTGATAGAGGAAAGCCGCTAGATTAATCTTTTTCCCCCAATGCAGATGAGAAAGGATGAAGAAGTGAGGGCAGTAGACCAGATGATATCGGCTATTAATGGTGAAATAACGCATTACAACTTCAGGGACTCTGTTCCATGGAGGAGGTAGGGAATCGAGAGTATATCCAGAGAGATATTTGACCAGCTTGTCCCCAGGAGCGATAAAATCCTGCATTTCAACATACAACGAGCACTTGAAATAGATGTCGCCTGTGGCAGGAAGACCCGTGGCATCAATGATAGCATTGGTGGAGATGGTAAAGCACGTGTTACCAATCTATACCTGCTCCTTCGACCAAGAAGCCATGAAAGCGTACGAGACCATGGCCAAGTAACCCATCTTTTTCTCCAAGAAGGTTATGATGCCATTTTCCAGTAAAATGTTCTAAACCTCCACATATTCTTTAACCAAGTCACATACAGCAGGCTCAAGCCACTTCAGTTGGCCACCCATTACTGAGAAATTTTTAAAAGTGCAGAAGAGAGAGCAATGGGGGTCCATTAAAAGCCCACCTAGGGTGTGGGAGCTGTTGGCCTCGCCATCATTGTCCTCCCGCTAGATCGTCATATGATTAAGGGGAGGAATTACTCCATGCATGCAGAAATCCTCCACATCATAACACATCACCTTCATCAAATGGTTCAGTGCCAAAGGACTTTTCATAATAAATCAAACATAAATGCCGCCACCTTTTAAGGGGGCCATAAAGGCATTGCTGAAACCCATATCAGTTCCCCCTTCCACCAGTCAGCATTGGTATAGATCATTCTGAGTAATTTCGAAGAGATCAGCTGGGAAGTTGTCTGTCCAGCTTTGTTGACTCTCAAGGAGAACTTCAATGCTAGCTAGATGGTCCGCTACTTTATTCCCCTCACGGAGGACATGATGCAACTAAATTTGCTAGAAATTTCTTTGTAGAATTCTGATATCAACTATGATATTTTGGATTGACCATTGACCCGAATCAGCTAACTACAAGAGATTGATGATGTTGAGGGAGTCACTTTCAACTTGGAGAGGATCGTCACCAAATTTGATAGCCAGCTCAAGGCCTTTGAGGATGGCCATGGCCTCTGCATGATGGTTGGTGCCATAATTAAGATTACGGAAGATGCAACAATGATAGAACCCAAGGAGCAACAAAGAATGGCTCCTCCACTTGATTTACCTGGATTTCCTTTTGAGGCCCTATCCGTATTAAGTTTTCTCCAGCCCAGTGGGGGGGGAAGCCATCGAACTAATCCCCAAGTAGAGGAAGTGCCTTTACTTATAGGATGAATAGCCAATAGCTGCTGCCACTCCCGAGAGTTACATATTTGGATTTTTTGCTGATATTTGGACCAAAGGTGAGAGTTGAGATTATCCTGGAATGTTAGAGCAATTTGAGTAGCCACCCGATTAGGTTCAAGACTCTGGTCTTTGAATATTCTTCTGTTCCTTTCTTTCCAGATGCCCCATTTGCCATGTGGGAGGAAAAGTTTCCAGGCCAGAACTAGAGTCGGGTGAGTGAAGGGGGAACTCCATTGAGAGAGGGTGGCCTGAATGGACTCAGGGAAGGTCCAGAACACACCCATCCTTGATAAGAACCAATGCCAGATAGCTTGCGAAAAGGGACAGTGGATCAAAACATGGGCCGAGGATTCCACCTCCTTAGTACAAAGCACACATCTAGTGGGAAGAGAGAAACCCCTCCTTTTCATATTTTCTCTAGAGAGGAAAGCATTCTTAGAAGAGATCCAGGAAAAAAAACCAATTTTGGGGATGATCTCCTTCGGCCAGAATTTGGTGAGCGGGGGACTAGAGTCACCACCATGCATTAAGAGATAAGTAGCCTTAACCGAGAAAGAGCCAAATGGGGATAGGGGCCAAATTAGCTCATCTTCATGTTGGGAGAAGGGGATATAGATGGATGAGAGCACAGTACTAAGTGAAGTCAGGAGCATGCTCTGCTATTCACTTATATCATCCCAAACTTGAATATTCCAGGAGGGAATGGAATTCACCACCTTCCAATAGCCTGAAACTAACCTTCCCTAATTATTAATGAGGCTTCTTTTCACAGGATCCGATGAAGGATTGCGATCAAGTGGCTCAACCCCAATCCACTGATCCCACCAGAAGTCAATAAGTCTACCATTTCCAAATCTCCATTTACTACCAGTCCAGATAATGGGGAGGGAGATAATAACAGAATTCCAAATGGCTGAACCTCGAATTGGATTTGAATTGAGGAAATCTTCATTATTAGCAAGGTACTTAGCTCTGAGAAGCTGAGCCCAATGGAGTTACCTTTGGCCACATTCTAGCCAAGCTTGGCCAAGAGGGCCACATTCATGTCAGCCATCCTTCTTAGTCCGAGCCCGCCCTGAGAAGTCGGCTTACACACTTCCTTCCATGAGATAAGATGGATCCTCTTCCTTTCTTCCGTCCCAAACCACAGGAAGTGCTTTTGGATTTTTTCCACCACCTCCTTCACCAAGTTGGGAACTTTGAGAAGGGACATGAAGTAAGTAGGAAGACTTTGGAGGGTGGCTTTAACCAGTTGGAGTTTTCTAGCCTGACTGAGTAGAGCCCCTTTCCAGGTAACGAGATTTTTTTGGTATCTTTCAATCACTGGATTCCAGAGATTTTTAGATTGCTTACCATGAAAGAGGGGGATGCCAATATAGGATGCGGGGAGGTCCATAATATTGCACCCAAAAATATCTGCAATCTTTCTCTGAGTCCAAGGAGCAGTGTTGATGAAGGAGATGCTGCTCTTGTTGAAGTTGATAATTTGTTGAGAAGCTGCTTGGTAAAGAGATAGGATATCCATGGTAGCCTGGGCTTCAATTACAGAGGCAACACTTAACAACAAAGTGTCATCAGCAAACTGGCTATGAGTGGCAGAAGGGAAACTGGAGGTGATTTTCAGACCTGAAATGATAGATTGAATTTTAGCTACCTCCAGTGCTCTGCTGAGGGAGTCCGCGATAAGAACAAAGAGGAAGGGTGATAGGGGGTCACCTTGCCTGATACCTCTGCTACTTTTGAAGAATCCTACCAGAATGCCATTGATAAGAATAGAGAAGCAAGGAGTCGTAATACAAGAGAAGACCCAACTACACCATCTTTTATCGAAACCATATTTTTCTAGGACCCTAATTAAAAAAGGCCAGCTGACTATGTCAAACGCTTTTTGCATATCAAGCTTTAGGATCATTCCAAGGGATTTCGAGTGATAGGCCAAGTGGATAAATTCATGAACCGTAATGGTACCACCTTGGATGAGCCACCCCTTAATAAATCCATTCTGGTTTTGCGAGATGAGAGCATTCATTAGGGGTTTAAGCCTGGAGGCCAACATCTTAGTGATAATCTTGTAAGTGGTGTTGCATAAGCTGATTGGCCTAAAGTTGGAGACATCTTTTAAAATATGCACTTTTGGGGAAAGGGAAATGAAGGTGGTATTCCATTCTTTTAGGAGATTGTTACTGATTTGGAACTCATTAACCGATTTGAAGAGATCCTACTTGATGGTCTCCCAGAACACTTGGAAGAAAGTAGCTGAAAAACCATCCGGGCCCGGAGCTTTGTCCCTTTTCATGGTGAAGACCACTTTGTGAATTTCCTCCTTAGCAAAAGGTTTGATCAGATTATTTTTCATATCACAAGACACAAGTGGTATATGTTGGAACATAGAGGCCATTGATTACTCTGAAGGAGGCTGATCAACCTGGAGGAGGCTAGAATAGAAGGAGATGAGTTCATTGGAGATATCAGCCTTAGATGTTAACAGGGTACCTGAGGACGACACCAAATCTCTGATCTTGTCTCTACTCTTATGCTTGGATGTAGTGATGTGGAAGAATTTGGTGTTACGATCCCCCTGCTCGAGCCAAAGGGCTTGAGAGTGTTGCCTCCAATAGGTCTCCTCTTCTTGAAACGTGTTGTGATAATCACTAAGGAGGGAGGTTTATTTTTGGTGAAGGTGATCCAATCTCCCCTCAATCTCCATTTGAGCAGAGACTTTAGCAAAATCCTAAGATAGCTTCTGTTTGTGGAGCTTGATGTTGCCGAAGACCATAGACTTCCATATTTTGAGCTGTTTTTTAATTTCTTTGAGCTTGCTAGAAAATTTAAACATGTCAGTGCCCTCAATTTTGATATTCCACCATTTGGAAACAAGAGGGTTCAGGTGATTATTCTCAAGCCAGGAAAGCTCAAACCTGAAGGGAGGATTCTTGGTATTCAAATTGTGATTTGCACTCAGCAGGAGAGGGTTGTGGTCAGAGGCAGCCCAGGGGAGGGCTTTGAGGTAGAAGTCAGGAAAGAGAGAGATCCAATCTAGAGAGTCCAGAGATATATCCAATCTGCTTTTAATATGGTTCCTACCCAATCTACGGTTTGACCACGTAAAGGAGGAACCATGAAGTTCCATGTCAAGAAGTGAATTCTTCTTGATGAAGTCAGCCAAAGCTTCCATGCTGGCGGTCATGGCAGGAACACCTCCTTATTTTTCTGAAGGAAAAAGGGGACAATTAAAATCCCCCATTATTAATATGGGGATTTTACCACAAGTGTTGATGAAGTTTGTGATATCTTTCCATAATTTCCCACATTAAGTCTCTAAGTTGGGGGTGTAAACATTGATGGCAATCCAAGTGGAGTCAGATCCAACCTCTTAGAAGAGCATGCATAGAAAGTTGGGATGCTTGAACAAACAATCCCCTTTGAAGCTTTTGGGATCCCATAAGATACAAATACCTCTCGAGTTCCCTGCTAAAGGTTGAAATTCAAAAGAAGCAACCAGCTAAATTTTTAGGAGTCGATCGTCTTTTTTTAGTTTAGTTTCCTGCAACATTATGATATCAGGAGAGTTATGGAATTTGATATCTTTGATGACTCTTTGATTTTGAAGAGAGTTGAGCCCTTTTATATTCCAAGAGATGATCTTCATTTCTTTGATTTGGATTTTCTCCCTACCATCATGGGGATTGTGCTATGGGTTCCTTGAGCGACATTAAGAGCAACTTCTTGCTTGAGTTTGATATTGCTCGAAATCCTTCCCCTTACTTTTTTAGTACCAATATCAGATTTCTTGTTGCTACTTCTTGTAAAGCAGGGGTTGATACTATCATCAGAAGAATGGGTCAAGGGAGAGATGGCAGAGTCTAAGGGAGGGGGAAAGAGGGGGGTCAGGGGGGAGATTAAAGGAAGGGAGTTCCGAGGAAAGGGGACTAGAAGTGGGAAGGGGGGGGATGGGGAGGGATATAGGAGAAGACAGGGGTGGAGGGGGGGAGGAGGAAACATCCAAGGAGAGGTGAACCTCCTCAGAGGAAGGGGGGGGGAGCCGAGGGAGACAAAGGGATGATGAGGGGCTGAAGAACCAGAGAGGGGGGAACAACTTCAAAAAAAGGGTCAGAGGAAGTGTTTATTTCTCCTTCTTCTAGGAGAGAAAAGGAATTAGAGGTGGGGATGATAGGGATCTCAACAGAGGACAGTTTAGGAATAAAGCTTCTCTTAGTTTTTGGGGAAAGGTTTTGGGTTTTGGATTTCAGCTGAGGTTTGGAGGGGCAACTAGAGGCCCGATGGCCAATGCTTTTGCAGAAGGAGCATGCTTGAGGAATATATTCATAGTCAATATTCTATTTCTAGTTCCCAAGATCCAATATTAGCTCTATCTCTTTTGGGAGGGGACAACTTACATCAGCATTAACAAAAAAACAAGCATGGATGGATCTAGTTTTAGCTTTATTTGCTTGATCAATAGCAATTAAAGATCCTATGGAGAGGGGAATACCTTCAATAACCGTTGGATGCCAGAACTCCAAGGGGAGCCCCGGGAGGTGAACCCATATTGGGGCTTGGGTCATGGATTCAGTGTGTGGGTTGAAACCTGGAGACCATTTCTTGAGGTAGAAGCCCTGTCTGCCAAAAAACCAAGGGCCACCGAGAAGAGCTCTCGCAAAATCCTCTTTCATGCTGAAGGAGAATAACATGAAACCGTTAGGCATTACCACTATTTCAAGCGCTCCACATGGTTACCATTTCAACCGTGCCCATTTTTTGATATCCTCCAAAGGGGGTCTAGGACCCATTAGTTTACCCACCAAGGAAAGATCACGAGAAGCAGTAGCAGCCACAGTGATGTGTGAGGGAATGCACAGTGAGAGGGACCCATATGACAGCGAAGGAGAGAGCTTTTTCAAACTAGGAGTGGAGGTGGAACCCTCCGTTATTTTATTCCAGGCATTGGGTGGCTTTGGAGAGAGGGCCCCTGACATGAGGGACCCCTGATCCAGACTAGAGGGGTCCGGCATCTGAGCTAACACCATAAAATCAGCAGGTGGCTGTAGGTGGTTTCAGCAGTGACCTATAAGCAGCTCTGACACAGAATACAATACTGACGCCAATTGAAATTGATTCATTAGTTAAAATCCCCTTTTACTTAATTAATGAAACATTATTAATTAATTGAACTTTCAATCTTCTATTTAATCAATAAACCTTCTTATTGGTTAAATACTCCTGTCAAACCCTCCAAATTCTACTAATTTTCCTATTAAATCATCTTCAAATGGCTTCTATAAGATGAACTTGGCCTATTAATTAATCCTATTTGATTAATTAAACCTTCCCAAAATTCCAATTTGCTAATATCTAATTAATCTCTTCTAATCATACTTATCTGTTTTTAATTCTACATTCACTTTATCCCACATTCACTAGGTTGCAAGCTTCTCCCAAAAATAAAAAGCTATATAAAAATCCTAGTACACCTTATCCAAACTGGCACCATGTCCTTGACAGACATTATACTTAAGAAGAGAATTTCGTGTTATTGGAAGGATTGTTAAATTTCTCCCATTTCTACTTGCTAAAAGATTAGTAAGAGAAAAATAAAAAATGAGAATTAAACCATACTTGATGAGATCTCTTCCTCTTTGCTTGAGAAATCCTTGATCGTGCATTGTCTACATTTGGATCAGTAAAGAAGTACCTATAATCCAAAGAACATCCAAACATCAAAGGGAGGTTTTCATTTAATGTTAGATTCATGTTTTATGCAAGTTAATTAACTTTCCTTTCATGCTTTATCATGTGGTATTACCTTGAATATAACTAAGTTAGGATCTACTTGGTGTTATCTTCTTTCAACTAGCTTAGTTTAAAGTTTTAGCATGCATACATATGGCATGCATGGTGGGACACTCCTTTGTCTCATGCGCATTCATTTAGTTTTAGTTTAAAGCTTCATTTTTCCATTTTACACGCAAGCTCTTTCAATTTTTTGAAATTCCTTTATTTTTAAACATGTGTAGACACAAAATCTATGCACTTGGGTACATTTCTAAGTCCTAAAGCATACTAATATATACATGATTCCTAAGCAAGAAAATTAGTGGTTCACAACTTATTTTGGGCCTTTTGTTTTCTCTCTTGCACTTTTATTGGCCTTACATACGTTACAACTCGATCGGTACTTGATTGATTTATATTTTATGGCCTTGAAAACTAGTGCCTAGTTCGGATAGAAGCGCCCAGGCGCTACTAACCCTCTCTATCCTTTTCTCACTCTTTTAGGTCTCTTTTACCTTTTGGTCACCTTTTACACTTTTGGATCTGGCCTTTCCAGTTTTCAATTACAAAATTAAAACAAGGGAATCATATATATACTTAGTTATTGAACTAAAATAAGAGCCCGAGACACTAAGAATTATCTACTATCACCTAATCTTGCATTCAAAGGCACACAGAT
The DNA here is from genome assembly GCA_019776745.2 of Taxus chinensis. Taxonomy (NCBI): domain Eukaryota; kingdom Viridiplantae; phylum Streptophyta; class Pinopsida; order Cupressales; family Taxaceae; genus Taxus; species Taxus chinensis. The sequence continues at coordinate 106,471,215 of CM034150.1, read as the reverse complement.
ACATTTCAAAGCATTCATCTAGTACATCCACATAAGGGACACGGGCCACATCACTCTACATACACAACATAAGAGTGGAAGTCTATTTTATATTCTATCTCAGACACATTTGCATACTTGGGGCATTCTAGATCTAGCCCACTATCATCAGTGTAACTTGCAAAAGGGAGACCTAGGTCATCATTACACACATTCACACAGAACTACATGGATTCTGAGATGTAGTGCAAAAATTGGTACATAAGATTCGCTCTTCAGGTGACCACCTGGAGTCAGTTTGAACTCCCCCATTATACATCTTCTTTTATTAGGTTTGATGTGGTTTATGGGCATGCACAACTAGTTATCTATTTTTTAGGTTACAGGTATGACTGATGACATTGGAGCAAAACCATAGTGACAAACATATATCAACAACGAAGCTCGTTCTTACACATAAATAGATGTAGAATTTGAGCATCTAGACTGGACACTAACACCCAAATTCAGTCACAAGTGCCCAGGGCGCTTCTGTCCTCCCGATGGGTGCTTCTGTCTTGCACATCTATAGAGTTATAAAACCTTCAAGTGAGTATCAAAGACACTCTTCCCATTTTGTTATCAACAATTCACTTGCCTCAGATCAACTCCCAGATGCACTCAAAAATTTGCTAAGTCACCCTCTATCTCCTTCTTGTCTTAGGGTTTCATATTATTGCATGTCTTATTGCTTATGTCATTTACTGTAGTTTTATCACTTAGGATATCATTACATTAAAATAATTAATTTGAAATATATACTTAATTCCAATTTAAATTAAATTATTTGGTGAACCCGCTCGCTCAAACCCTACCTTCCTACAAGGTATTATTTTTATGCCCACGCCACTTGTAGTGGTTGTTTTGGTCCCCTTGAACATCATTCAACTTCCCCTATATGTTTGTAAGTTATCTAAATTAATGGATGAATCCTCAAATCCCTTCCTTAACTCAAACAACATTCTTCTTGAAAAAATTGAAACTTCTTACAGTGAACAATTATATGACATGGACATAGTAACATGGATCAAGAAAAACTAGACAAGCTGACTAAATTTCCATCAAGCTTTATGCACCAACCCTATGCATATTTTGTATGTTCTAAATGCTTTAATTACTACTAAACATTCTCATTGATATGTTGCTTATATCCATCTCGTATGTTCCTCCTTGACTTCTATGTCCTCCAACACCACTCTCTGAACATTCCTATTTCTATTGCTCCAACTACCTCTCCTCTTCATTTCTCCTAATACTTCCCATACAAAACTTGTTTCCTCTTCTGGTACCCATGACATAGCTCTCCTTATACCATGATTTACAAATCCCAAATCTATCGACTGCTACAATAGGCTACTTTCACATTCATCTTCCATCTCTATATTCCTCACTACTCCTTCGTAGCTCCTTTGCACCCACAATTTCCTATCATGCACTACCTCCTAACTTCATTACACCAAAATTTTCCACCTTCAATGGCCATGGTGACCCTTAGGTGCATCTTTGATCTTTTCATGTGGTATGTCTTGTCTATACAGATGACCTTACATTACTGGTTAAATTATTTCCTACAAGTTTGCAAGATTATGCTATGTGTTGGTTTTATGATCTACTTGTTCATTCGGTAACATCCTTTACATAATTATACGATTATTTCCTTTCTCACTTTTCTATCAATATTGGCTCCAAGATATCTTATGAACAAATTCCTCAACTCAAAAAAGGATCAAACGAGTGTCTAGTTAACTATGTTTTACACTATAAGAACAATCTTGCTAAGATGACCAATGTACTAGCTGATTCTGAATTGTAAGATCTCTTTTTTCAAAGTTTCTTACCTCCACTTCAAGAGAGTTTTATCTTTGAGACTTCTCCCTCCTTTGATCAATTATGCCATACACTCAAATTGAGTGAAGAAAAACTCTTATCTATGGGAAAATTGAAATATTATGATGCTACTTCATCCTCATCCTCTAATAGGTTTCAAGCTAAATCTACCTTCAACGATCTCCTAATCCCACTAAAGTTAAGGAAACTATTAACGTTGTTTCTACACTGACAAGCTTCAATTGCAACCCATAAGGCATACTTTTACTAAACTACCTTACACCTCGATTTCTATTACCACAACTTATCGAAAGAAATCTTATTACTCTTATACCACCTCTCAATCTCAATCCTTCTCACCCATGTGGTCATAACTACGATGAAAATGCACGCTATGACTACCACCAATGCATTGGGAATTCTACTGATCGCTGTTTTAAGCTTAAACATCTCATTCAAGATCTTATTGACAATAATATGATTGACATCCCTGAGCCATATACTTCCTAACCGGTCAATGATAATCAAAATCTCAAAATATTTAATGACCCATTTCCCAAGCATGACAAACAAGTCTACTGATTCTTCTACAAACCATACATATCATGTTGTGCCTCCTCCTTCATCAGGGCCTCTTGAATTTCTTGTTGTTATTGCTGATGTACCACTGCCAGTTATCACATTCTCGGATCATGATTATCATGCTACATTTTCTTTTGATTCATTTCATATCAATGCTTATATTGGTACTTATACATGTCAACAATTCCTTGGTCTATCCATCAGACCTTACCAATGCATGCTCTGTGGCACTTCTTTTAGCTATCAAATGTCCCACCTCTCTAATCACATTTCTAGTTCCTAATTCTTATGGACATGTCATTATTACTATTATTGTTGGGTCTCTTACTGTGTTTACACCATTCCTTGTTACCTCTAAATCAAAGGTTGTGACATGATCTTAGGTCTTCCTTGGCTCCGCGCTACCCAAACCATCCCTTAGATGCATAACTTGTGTCTCAAGTTCATTAATAACAAACAAATTGACACCATAAAAGGTATTCCACCATGTACACCATTACCTCATCCCATTATTGCTGATATCTTTGCACCAATCATGGAATATAGGTCTTCCACACTCTCTCAAGTATAAAGCTACTTCTGCACCTAGCTCACCCATTCATACACTACCTACATCACAACCATTTCATCCTCATCAGTCCATTAGTCCACCTCGTCAGGCCTAAGTCCCCTACTCAGGAAACCCACTTCCCATAGGTTTTTTCCATCCCTTCACCACATCAGTCTCAGTCACGTGCACATAGTTATTCTCCTACATCGCTAATCTTAGATCATGGTCACATGCCTTTTTCTCCTCTGATATCGGGTAGGCTCCCTTCACCCTACATTATGGTTAGATAGTTTTCTATCTCTCACACACATGGGGGGCATCAAAATTTCTCCCCCATTCCATCACTATCATTTGTCTCTAGTTTCTACTACTACACTTCACGCTTCATGCTTCATGTCTAATCTTTCTAAGAATTCCTACATCTTTGGTACACACATTATACCGTCATAACCTGATGACACACTCTAGTTCCATGGTTCATACTTGACTGTTGAGGGTCCAAATTCTTAAATGAACCTCACATCATCTAATTTTTCTACTTCATGCACTTAGTGCTTCATGATACATTTCCTAGCATATACTCTTAATCACATACACCACCTTCATTTCCCGATGAAACACTCTTGTTCTATGGTTCATTCTTGACTGTTGAGGGAGAAATTCTAAATGAACCTGATCTCAATGATTCACATACATATTACTGGGGAAATACACAAAATCCTCCTCATCTTCACATCTTGACACATCGCAACACACATTATCACAAATTCATACAAAAAACTTTGCACATCTTCGTTACATTTACTATTGCTCGCTTATACTACTCACATGTTACACTTTGCTTCCCATGCTAGTTAGATACTTAGTATGTCATTATCTTTTTCTATACACACATGCACATTCACTTGGTATCTTGAGGTGAATGCAGGAATTTTACAGATCATTACATGATGCATGATTCTTGACACAAATCTTTACCAGTCCCACCGAGGCTCTTGGGGGCATCTACTTTTACTACTCTCATACTCTACACATCAGGAGGTTCTATTTTTACATTATTACTTCTTTATACTATCACTTACTTTTTTGTAATTTATACATGCTTTGAGATGCTATTTATATTTTTAACATACTAATGGGTTCTTCATGTATAGAATTTTTCTTGTAGGATCAATACAACCATGGTTATCTATCACTTCTTTGCTTTGTTATTACTATTTGTATTGTTTGCAAGCTATGCTTATGTCTTGTTTGATCATTATATGCTTTTGACCACTTTGGCCTTGACTGTTTTGTGACATTATGAGAGATGTCCCATGTATGAAACCCACTTTTTCGCGGTCCATCTTGTCTTCTTAGTTGTTTATTACATTGTTTTCTATTGCATGCTCACTTTTATACTAACACTTGTTACTAGCCTATCTTGTTTGCATGTGCCTTGGTTTCTACCATGCACATCCCTTACCCCCTACAGGTATCCACTTCAGATATGCATATTAGTATCAGGTATTCTTCTTTGGACCGCATTCTCCTACAATCGTCACATATACCCCAAAAAGGGGGGCATCTATTGGGTGAACAAATCACCCCTACAACAGCTCAGAGCTTTAGTACAACACAACATAGTACAAAATTTCATAGGAACATAGTTACAGATTAGCCTAGAATCAGACATGGTCCAAAACACAGAGCAGACACTAGTGCCAAATAGTCAGGACAGTATAGTGGTCGGCACTTGTGTCCCCCTAGGGTTAGTTTGTCTTGGGGGAAAAATAGTCAATTTCTCAGTTCAACACAGTCTCACAAAATTTTCAGATCAATTCTCTAGTAGTAGGAACTTTCCTCCAGTTACAAAATTTCATCTATCCAGTTACGTTTCAGTTACAATCAGGAACAAAACAATTAAGGAACAACAGGAACAAATCAGGGATGTACTATCTACATTGGTGCTTATTGAGGAAGCTTCATGGAAGGAGAGAAAATACTACACCTCTCTCCCCAACACTCTTCTCTTGGCATGAGATCACCCAAAAAAAAATCACTCTCAGGCATGAGATCACCCAAAAAACTCACTCTTTGGTGTGAGATCACCCAAAAAAATCTCTCTTGGTGTGTGATCACCTAGAAACCTCACCATCAACATCCAAATCCAACATTATCTCAAAGAAAGAAAACATAACCTTCTATATTTTACTCTCTTATACATCATATGGACACTTTCCTTTACTTTTACACACTTTTACTTACTTATACACATGTTACTATGATTTTTCATATACAAAACTTTGACTACTTTCTCACTCTTATTTTGCATGCCTGTCCTTAATACACAACAAGAAGGAGCTCACATCAGTAAACACATGCTCCAAAAACACACTACTATGCATACACTTCACCCCTAGGGTCTACTTCCCATTTCTAGTCTCCACACTTCACATTACGATCACTTCATGCTTCACTTGTCCACTCGGCACGCTATCGGAAACAATCTTCTCTATATGATTACAAGGTACACATTTTCTATCTACTTTATGTTATCGAGTATCCACTCAACAACATAAAGTAAGGGGAAATGTAGACAAAAAATCTATGCACTTGGGTATATTTCTAGGTCCTAAAGCATACTAATGTATACATGATTCCTAAGTATAAGAAAACTAGTGGTTGACAACTATCCTTTTGGCCTTTTTGCTTTATCTCTTTTCTTCTTTTTGGTCTTACACATCTTACGTCCTTGCCAAAACTTAACTTATTTATTTTTATGGCCTCTATTTCCCCGTTAGAAACTAGCACTCAAGCGCTCCTATCCCTCCTGGGTGCTCCTGAGCCATCTTATACCCTTTTCTCACTCTTTTGGGTCTCTTTTACTTCTTGGGCATCTTTTAGTACTTTGGTTGGCCTTCCAGTTGTCAATTACAAAATTCAAACAAGGGAATCATATATATATATATAATTAATTTCTCTCAAATAAGGGGCCAAGCACTAGCATTATCTACTATCACCTAAGCTTGCATCCAAAGGCACAAAGAGGATTACAAAGGCATGTCCATCTAGCACATCCATACAAAGGGACAATGGTTTCATCACTTCTGCATACACATCATAGGAGGGGAAGTCTATTTTATTTAATCTCACACATTTACATACTTGGAGCATTTTAGATCTATCACGATCATAGTGTAACTTGCATACAGGGAAACCTAGGGCATCATTACACACACATTCACACAAAACTACATGGAGTCTGAAATGTAGTGCAATGCTTGGTACTAAGTTCACTCTTCGGGTGACCATTGGGGTCAGTTTGACTCCACATTCTACATATTTTTTAATTAGATTTGATGTGGTTTATGGACATGTGCAGCTAGACTATCTATTTTGTCAGTTATAGGTACAATCGAAATTGGAGAAAAGATAATAATGACAAAAGGAAACTAGCAGTGAAGCTCCCTTGCATAGAAAAAGCACAAAACCTGGGCATTTGACAAGACACTAGTACCCATATTAGTCACTAGCACTCAGGACACTCTTGTCCTCCTATGGGTTCTCCTTTCCTACACATTTATGGGTCTCAGAACCTCTCAGTGATCCTTGACGACACTCTTCCAGTTTGTTCAAGCTATTCACCTCCCCAGATCATCTCAGGTTACACAAAATCAACTAAGTCACCTTCTCTCTCTCTCTCTCTTAGGGTTTCATATTATTTATTCTTGTTGCTTGTCCCATTTACTATATTTTATCATTGTACATCAGTTATTACAATAGTTACTCTGAAAATACGAGATTTTTTCTTTTTTTGGGTCATTTTTGACATTCTTTTGTGTAAGTATAGGTCTTCATGTACTAGTGTATCAGTCAACATGCTAGTGTATCAGTTGATACACTTGTGTATCTCTTCACATGCCTATGTTACACTATCTTTGTGGTTGTACATGTTTACCTAACAGTCAACGTGCTTGTATACCCATAACCGCGTTAGTGTTGCTAAATTTTTTTCTACTATTTTATGGTCAGTGTGATAGTGTTACATTACTTTTCTCTTGCACGTGCTAGCATACCAGTCCACTCACTTATATTGCTCTGTTTCACTGCTACACATGCTAGCGTACCCATGGATATGCTTGCGTTACATTGATTCCTAGATGCATATGCTAGCATCCTAGTTCACATGCCTACGTTCATTTTCATGTGTTAGTGTACTGGTGTACATGCTAACATACTATGTAAATTTTTGCTAAATTTCACTCAATTTTTCTCAAATTTCCTAAAAGTTTCAATTTTGATCTTCAATTTCCTTCCGTTTTATATATAGTTCTAACTCTAATCTGTAGGTTATTGGCTTTAAGTAGTGCTAACGCTTGATATCTTTGTTTAAAGTTCAATTTGTTTTATTTGATCAATGCCACGTTTGCTCTTCTCTTGCACTCTTGAGCGACCTTGAGAATAAAAAACAACTATGATCCTTAATATTTTTTTAACATTGTGGGTGTATGAAAAATTGCTAATCATTTTTATGTAGGAACGTTGCAAAAATTTTTGGAAACATTTCCCACACAAAATCAAACAAAAAAAACTACTAACAAAATTTACATACATGTTCCTTTCTTGAAAGACAAAATCACACTTTGCTACATTAGATTAAATGAATAAAATACATTATTTCTTATAGGTTTGGATAAGGGTAAAACCCATCCAATTTAATTGTTGGAAGTGCTTAGGCCTAATCCCTAAAAATAATTTTTGAGGAGTACCACAGGAACCCCAAAGTAGTTGGCACATTGAGGGAACCAGTCAACAAAACGGGAAGTGCCCCATCTCTTACTTGACTAGTAAAACCTATGAGGAATACAAAATATTGTCCGTGGTGACAACCCCATTCATATAGATTTTAGGGTATAGTCCGTATTTAGGGTTTATTCTTGTATGCGTACTTTTTCAGAAAAATATTGGTGATTGAACAATCTAAAATCCATATGAAGTTATTTGGAATTGGGGCCAACCTTACCTTATCTTATTTTTATGTATCAAACCTCACACATAACAAAATTTTCCCTGAGTTATAACCTTTTTTTTGACCAAGGTGAAACTTTTTCCAAGTTGCGCCACATAATTTTGGCATCACGAATCATAGTTCTTTCATAATTTTGGCTCCCTTTATCAAAAGAGAAATGTTATCCAAATTTCTTGTTCATAATGAAGTTAATGCACTACCTAATAAAGAAACTAGCAACTCAGAAATGATGGAGGGTTTATATTACCTCGGATGTGATATGGGTGCACAATAATTATTGGATCCTTTCTACTGTAAATCGGATGAAATCTATAAGTAAGACTAAAAATGATTTTGATTAGATGATTTGGGTGGGGGTTTCCTGACAATGCAAACCCAAGAAGTGCTAACATCCTCGGTGGATGTCAACCCCTGTTTGCTCAGAAAGAATAAAATAAAGCAAGTATTGTAGATAACATGAAGAAACAATAATAAGACTGAATCTAAAACTAATTAAGATGGATTTGATTGAAATAAATTCATAATAAGTGTTACCTGGTCTAGGTCGATGGTGATCCAGACTATGTAAGGGCAGGTCAATGGTGACCTGGGAGATTGGATCAAGAAAATGAGAAAAATATGCACACTGAGAAAGATCTGAATGTAATCTGGAAGCTGTAGAAGTATGAGGATGCTGGAATCAACCTACATAAGAGATATGAAGGAATAGAAACTGGGAAGACAAAAAAAACATGGATTAAAAAGAGGGATTGAAACTAGGACCCTAGTCGATGACGACTGGGGTGTAAACAGGTTGATTTTGTTGTGGCAAAGAGATTGGGTGAGAGTTTAGCAAACTGTAAGAGAGGATAAGCACATGTAGGGGATGAGGATGGCTATGAAATGGAAAGTAAGGGATACTGAGGCTGAGTTGATGACAACCTGTCAGGGTCGATGTCGACTGTGACAGAGATAGATAAAATTGAGGAAAGGTAAGTTTGATGAGCAACCTGTAAGTATAGATCTGCATAAAAAAGTTGATGATGAAGCTACGAGCTCTGTTGCTAATGTTCTAAACCCAAAAAAGGTTAAATATGAGAAATACCAAGATAATAGGATAAAGCTGATCAAAGCAATGTAAAATCATGATAATCTCACAAAATACCGATCATGATTGATGCATGCACATTGCAAAGAGGTCTGTAAGGGCTTCTGGACTGTTCAAGCACAAAGGATTGTTTGCAGGCTGCGAGGAAATATTATGATTCATATGCATTCAATGATGAATGGAAATAAAATGCTTTTCTTTATAGGGTCGATGATGATTGGGCTAGGTCACCACTGATCACAGAGAAATTTTCCTCAATGGGAGGGATTTTCTACCTTTGGCATGGTTTCTTGTCTTTTTGGAGTTGGCCGAATGCTTTAAAGCATTAGGTGGGAAGGGGTTGTTTAAGGATGAGGTGTAGATGAGTTGGTAGTAGAGATAGGTTGGAAAAAAGTGTAGGGAAAAGCATAGGTGCAAATTTAGAATAAAATCATTTCAAAATGGAAAGTTGGTTAGGGCATGATTAATTAATTAATTAATTGATGTTGATTAAATAGGACTTAAAGGTGATGTGAATTTAATGAATTAAGGGGGATAAATTAATTAAGAGGGCATTTGATTAAATAAGGGGGATGAATAGAATAAAATATGCACACACAGGTGACAAGGGTATAAATACCAAATTTAGGTGTCTATAAGAACAATCCGAAGTTATGCCAAAATTGTATCAACCATTTTGACACTTAAGCTTGTTTTCCCTAAACTTGATTAAGTGTTGAGATTGCGTTGTTACACTGTTTGATTTTTCCTAGTTTCCTTAAACAAATTTACAACATTAAAACCTAGGAAAATCTCCCATTTTCATCCATTACAATGCCCACATTTCATAGATTTTGCTTGAACACTTTCATCATACATTCAACTTTGGAAAATCTTCACCTTGCGGCCGTTACACTACTTGTTTTGAATTAGATTCCTTATAAATTTTACATAAGTATCCTAAATCTTTGCAAAACACATACCATCATGAAACTAATCACACTTTTAACACTTAAGAGGCATGCAACTAACCCCTTCCTACAAAACCATTTAGTCCATCTTCTGATGAGGAACAAAAACTTGTAGATCATAGTGTGGGTGAAGAAGATATACCCAATTACACCTTTGAAAATGATCCCGTTCATGTAGGTAACTTCTTATTTCAAAACAAGGAAAAAGTCTTACCACATTTGGTAGAACTAGGGGCCAAATTACCCTTTGATTTCAATTTTTCCTTCCTTACTAGCTTGATTCAGGGGAAGAGAGAACAAAGTATCCTCCTTCTATAACATCCAAGGATATATTAAACCATGAACATGTCTCTACATCATCTCAACCTAAGCATCACAATGAGGAAGTAGTAGCCTCTAAAAATAAGACTAGAATTTTTATACCCTTTATTCAAATTAATCGCTAAGCTCAAGTAAAGGGTGAAGAACCCCTACATGAAACCCAACTTAAACCACACAATGAAGACATCACCGTATAACAAAAATTACAAACTCTTAGTCACCAATTGACAAATCTAGATACACATGTCCATAAAGACACGTATAGAGCTACTCACATTGAGAAACCTAAAGTGCCATATGCTGAACACTTCATGAAAAAACATGACAGTAAGATATTGAAATCTAATTGTACACATGTACCTCCCACACCAATGTACAAACAAATTTTCAACTAAGAATGGAAGTCTATAAAAGACACACTTTTTGGTCTATAAGAAAACACTATGGGACGCAATAGGAAATATCAGTTCAAAGAACTGTGTCCTTATCCCTTTGATCGAGATATGTTACATACTCCCTTTCCATAAAAAATTGACTTCCCTAAATTTGAAAAATATAGGGGTAAAGGTGATCCGTATGATCACGTGAAAGACTTATTCATGGCATGCTAGGAAGTTAATTATAGTGATAAGTATCTTATTCACTTGTTTCCATGGAGTCTTGGGGGCCAAACACTTGAATGATTCCTCTATCTCCCCAAAGGTTCTATATTCACTTTTGTGTAGTGAGTTTAAAAGTTTATTCATCACTTTTCCTTTTATATGGAGAGTGATATTACCATGTTAGACCTTTGTAGCACCAAAAAAATAAATAACGAGAACTTCACCACCTTCTTACAATGATGGTGGGGGTTGACTAGTTGATTCCCTTGCTCCATTCCAAATAAACAACTTGTAAGTATATTTGTACCAAATCTGCACCCTGAAATAATGTTCCATCTGTGAATGCATTACATAGGTACATTTGAAGAAGTCATTGAAAATAATAGCTAAATAGAGAAATCTCTATTGTCCAAAGGGGTCTTGAAACCCTTTTAAAGAGATAACTACGAATCAAAACCTACTGAAAAATCAAAGTTATTTAACAGAAAGAAACATGTTATAGGTGATGGAATCATTGATTCTAAACATGTACAAGTAGTTCAAAACACACCACATTTAAAACTCCCGTGTGGGTATCTCAAACCAAAAGCAAAATAGAGGGAATATACTCTACTCATAGATTCCCCATCCTCAATCCTTAAACAACTTGACTCACCCAATATGGTCAAGTTTCCTACCACGAACCCTTTTGCAAATGATGCCCCTAAACCTTCATGATACAAAGACCTTGAGTATTACGAGTATCACCATGTCAAAGGTCATAACACAGATCGATGTATGAAACTAAAAAATGTCATTCAAGATCTCCAAGATTGAGGAGATATCAAACTTAATGTGCAAGAACCAAACAAAATGTCTAATAATCAGTTGGGGATCTACAAGGAACCTTTCCCAAAACATAAAAAACTAGAAAATAAGTTGAATTGAGGTCAACCCTCTAAAGGTAAAAGTGTCAACCAAGTTGTTGCCCAAAAATTGAATCCATTTGATTCTCTTACTGGCTATGTTCATCCTATCACCAACCATATACACACCATCAAAATAAAATCCCAAGAGTGCACCATTACAACATAACACACTTGTCTTATTGTTCTAGGACACCCTCTGTCTACTCCATTATATGGTCATTACGATCTCCTAGAACAAATTGAGAAGAAAACCCCCAAGATCTCTATCTTGGATCTTCTTAAGATATCTACTATTCATAAGGACATCCTCTATAATACCCTTCAAGAGTCAAGAGTTCCTATGGATATTGATGTTTCACACTTCTAAGCCTTTGTTGCATAAATCACCCCATCTGAGAAAATATTTTTAGCCAAAACGAGATTCCTATGGATAATCAAACACACAACTTACCCTTATATATAAAAGTGATCATTACACGTAAAAAGGTTAAAATGGTACTTTTGTACAATGGATTGGACCTTAATATATGCACTCTAAATCTTGTGAAACAATTGGGACATATAAATACTAAATTAGTGCCAAATATGATCACCATTAAGGCTTATGATAATAGAGAACGGCAATCAATAGGTACAATCACCTTACCCATGGAGGTTAGACCTATCACACATGAAATAAGATTCCATGTCTTTGATGTTCAACTTCCCTATAACATTCTCCTCGGTCACTCATGGATTCATGGCATGCAAGATTTTCCCTCCAGCTTCCATTACTGTATCAAATTACACCATCAAGGACACGAGCTTACAATTCTTATCGATCAATAACTTTTTTCCCATTGTTGAGCGTTAGCTGGTTATTACCAAGTAACTTACAAATGTCCCTCCATAGTGTTGGTTATTGAACTAAAATAAGAGGCCCTCACCTCTCGTGTCAACCTAGAAACACTTTAGCCTCATGCAAGTGATGCTTCCACCTCCATTTCCCCCTTTGTTATATGGGAATACAAGTTAAAAATACTTCATACCAGTTGCAAATAATATGACCTCCAACAATACCTCCTTGTATCAAACCTTCCACTGTCACCCAAGATATGTGGTAGGCCCAACTTTCAGCCATAAAGAACTCAATATCCCTACAATATCAAAAAATCCACCTCTAGTGGTCTCCTAAAAAATGAAAATTTGAGTAGTACGCTTCTTGTTAGTAATCCCCATAATATGTCATCCCTAACAAGATGATGTATGCTATTGAATACAAAGGGTATAGATGTGGTTTAAGTGAAAAAGGTGTGCATGAACCTCTTTTAGAACATGAAAATATGGATAGATATGGCACTGGTATTTGAAAATATGGAGCATAACCTCCCAACGTTGACGCCACCTCTTCTGAATGTGAGGATAGCTCTTCGGATTATGATAGAAAACTAGAGTCCCTTTGTAGTCTTTACGAAGATTTTACCTCCTAAAACCTATTTTATGACACTAATATTTTAACCTTATCCCCTCCATTCCTGAACTAGACCTCATACACCCATCCCTCACTGATTAGAACCAACAAAAACACATACCAATCGATCTATTTTAGAATGATGAGGTAATTGGATAGTTCATTGGTTTACATGATGACATTCCTATCAGAGATCATAAGAAAGGATCCTCTATCGACCTTGATTACTATAAATATTTCAAGGAGGCTGAGCTATATGGTAAAAAAAGAGAAAGAGGCCAAAATATAAAAAATCCTAACAAAAGTAAAAAAATCTAGGTCCTTTAGTGAAAAGCTCTTTGAGGAACTTGTAGACAAACAAAATGAAAAATAAAACATGGATAATATAAGTGATCATTCTATTGGTAAAAATATCATTCAGACACAAATACAGGAAGAAATCAATCTACCTCTTGACCCTACGTGTATGGAGGATGGTTAAAAATCACTAGTTGAATAGACTATTGATGTCAACATTGGCATAGAGGACAAACCTAAAATGTTAAATTGGGAGATTCTCTTTCCACACATGTACAAAAGACCTTTACTATTCTCCTCAGAGAGTTTTTGGATGTATTTTCTTGGTCCTATGTTGACATGGAGGGCTTGGATCCTTATTTGGTTATGCATAACCTCATTGTGCATTAATCTATAAAGGCAATTAAATAGAAATTACAAAAAATACATCCACATGTAGCTCTTTTGGTCAAAGAAGAACTAGAAGAGTTATTGGCAATGGGTTTTATCATACCTATCAATTATTTAGAATGGATCTCCAATGTTGTGCCAGATTTGAAGAAGTCATTGAAAATAAGGTATCTGAATTCAGACCGAATCCAGGGAGTTTAATAAAGCGTGTCCTAAAGATGAATTTCCTCTTCCCAACATTGACATTATTTTTGATTCAACCACATGCCATGAAATGCTATCCCTCATGGATGGATTTTCTAACTATAATCAAATCAAGATTATGGGAGAGGATCAACATAACGTGAATTTTACTACTTCTCGGGGAACATTTTGTCATTAGGTCATGAATTTTGGCCTCAAGAACACTAGTGCCACTTATTAACGTGTCATGACTGTCATATTCTCTGATATGTTGCATGATATTGTAGAGGACTTGGTGGATGATATCTTTAGCAAGTCCCAAACCCGAGAAGAGAACCCAAAAATCCTTCCTCATATCTTTGAGTGACTAAGGGATTATAAAGTCGCATCGAATCCGAATAAGTGTGTATTCATTTTCATCTCGAGAAATTTTTTGGGCTTCATCGTTTCAAAAAGAGGAATTAAAGTGGACCTCACAAAGGTCATTGCTATTAATGAGATTCCCACTCCCAATAACCTTAAACAACTATGTATATTACAAGGTAAGATTCATGTTATTTGTAGTTTCATCTCCCAACTTATAGACAAGTGTTATTCCTTCACCCATCTACTTAAAAATGATGTTGATTTCTGCTAGGGTCCTAATTATCAACAAGCCTTTACCCAACTGAAATAATATTTGGACAATCCATTTGTTCTATTACCACCTACTTTAGGTGAACCCATTTTGCTATACATATTAGCCACTCAATTTTCTATTGTCACTCTCTTAGAAAAATATGATTCCCAACACAAAGAAAGAGCCATCTATTACCTTAACATTACCTTGATATCCTATGACCTCAATTATTTGTAAATTGAAAAATCATGCTTGGTTGTTGTCTTCACTTTCCAAAATCTTTGCCACTATCTCCTGAATAATAAAACCAAGCTCATATCTAAAGTTTACCCACTCAAGTACCTATTATCAAAACTTACACTCACTGGGAGGATGACCAAATTGATCATTTTACTAAGTGAGTTTGACATTAAGTATGTCCATAAAAAATATGTAAAAGGACAAACACTTGCCGATAAACTGATAAAAGCACCCTTACCCGGAATGGAACCCCTCATTCTAGATCTTCCAGATGCTTCTATTGGTTCCTTAAACTTGCACTTGTGTCTCAGATGAACAAGAACTGAGTCATTGAGTCAACAATGGGACTATCTCCAAGTTGTGGTACCTAATGCTAAAAGAAGGCTGATTTATCTACTTACTTCTACTACTATTGTTATTCCTAATGCTAAAAGGAAGACTTAAGATAACAATGCCAAGGGACCAAGGATAGAAGGATAACATGGAAATGCAAAACTATACTAAGGAAGGTGATACCACCAGAAAAAGTGAGGTGAAAACTATCCATTTGAGTGAAAATGAAGGAGAAGACATAAAGGGAGGCCAGGCACAGGTGGCACAAACCACAATGCATTCACTATGTCAATTTCATAAAACACAATGAGAAAAGGAAGCTGCAAGGTAATTAAAATGACACAACAATCACACAACATAAAGGAAAGGAAAGGAAGAAGAATAAAAATAGGTTAAGGCAAAGAATAACCAAAAAGAAATGTTTTTATTACTTCAAGAAATATATAGTCAGTTACAATGGTGCATGAGGCTGATATCCACATGCAAGAGTCAGATCTAGAGGTCTGTAACTCAAAATACAAAGATGGAGAACCCTTAGCAAATTCTAGAAGATCCAAAATGTCCAGCCCTTCACAATGAGCTAAGCTCTTACATTTATAGATGAATCGATGAGAGAGAGAGAGGAGAGAAGGAGGGAAAACTTGTATTTTGAATCACAAGCACCAACAACAAGAATGATTGACTGCAAATCCATCTACAATCTATTGAATGCGCTTCTCCAACTCTGTATGGCATATAGAAGAAGTAAGGAGGGTAAATCAAATCTAATATGGGTGGTTAGAGCAATCAAATGTGTTCATTAATGGCCAGAAAGATGTTTTCCTATTTCTCACCTACCAGATCCCATGAAAATTTGAATTTAAATGATATAGAATATAGCCCATGTTAGCAGTTTTCAAATGAAACTGAGCACGTGTGTGTTAGAGGCCTACAACAAAATTTATGGCTGTCAGAAGTTTACAGGTCACTCTTACATGTAATGACTCGTGACACACGCTGGTTTACTAAAATGTTGACCAACTGTACAATTATTTTATTATTTTCTACCACGTGTCACCCACTAGTTTGTTGTAAGGATTTGGTGCTCAACTGACGTGCTATGATTGGTTGCGTATAACACACTCAATGTATGACAAATTCCATGTGGCACAAAAGGGCACAGAAGAAGGCACAAATTCATGCACACAGAAGGGTGAGGAGTGGAAGGAAAATAAAGGAAAGGTGCACACAAAGGTTTTGAGCGTGAGAGGAATTCTTGAGGGAGGGACGTATGTCAAGGGTGCAATCATTAGAAAGTAATGTGCAACAACAAGGAAAGGGGGGCACACAAGAAAGTAAATGAATTAGCTGATTATAGGAAGCAAGTTTAAGGTGGGTGCACAGGGTGCATGAACTGCTGGGAAGAGGGTGGATGTGCAAAGAGTGCACGCGAGGGAAAAATGGAACAAAGAGGAAAAGGAAAAGAAAAGGTGAAGGAAATGAGGAGCGTGCAAGGGTGCTTGAGGAATGTGTAACTAAGGGAGTATGTGAAAGGATCAATTAAAGTGAACACAACCTGTAATGTGGAACCTCAGATCCAAAATGGAAATATAGGTTATCAAAATAAATAGGGAGTTTATTTTGGATAACAGTTTTATGATTTTTAAGGCCATCTGCCTGCTAGATGATATAGATCAGTATCCTAGAGCATCCAGTGGGCATGGAGTCTGTTTGAAGGATTGCCCTTGAAGTCACTGTGGAGCATATTCTAAACTCTATTATGAATCCTACAAAATTGCTGAAAACTGCTGGAAGGTGATTAAAATCCTAGAAGCAAAAAAGAGCATGCACAAGAAGCATGCGGAAAGAAAGAACTATGTATGAACAAAACAATGTGCATACAATGCACTTGGAGGAATTGAAACTACTCTAATATATACAAAATGGTGTAGAAAACTTAATGGAAAATTTTGAGATAGATCCCATTGACTGGGATTGATAACACACCTCCATCAAGATGAGATAACTCAAAGGAGTTAGCTTTCTTGCAAGAACTAATAGTGTATGGGCCACTCTAAAGTACATCAAAATTTGAATGAAGCCCTAGTTTAGTTCTGTTAGCATCCCATTTTAAGACCAAGTATCCAACTTTGAAAGCTTGAGGCCTAGAATTTCTATCAAACTACCTCTTTGTTGATTGTTGATGCTATTCTAACTTGATCATGGAAGAGTTCCTTGATTCTTCAAGTTCAACTAGCTCTTGTATTTTGATTTGTCTCTGGTTCATGCCTTCAAATTATAGCTGTTGGGAAAGTGGTAATGCATTCAACTCAAGTATCAAAGGAAGGGTAGTCTCCTTGTTGTAGAAAATATTATAAGGCAAAGTTCAT
The DNA here is from genome assembly GCA_019776745.2 of Taxus chinensis. Taxonomy (NCBI): domain Eukaryota; kingdom Viridiplantae; phylum Streptophyta; class Pinopsida; order Cupressales; family Taxaceae; genus Taxus; species Taxus chinensis. The sequence goes on along the minus strand of CM034150.1, from coordinate 106,453,478 downwards.
ACTGCCTTATTAGTTGTGATTCTATCTTCCCAGAGCGTGTGCAAGAATTTTTTATACCACTGTCTTTAGATGATGTTCATTATTTGCTTCATGATTTTGATCAAGTTATTATTTGTAGACTCTATCAAGCCATTACCTTGAGTGTAATAATTACAGGAAGTCTTTAAGTATATACCAAGAATAAGATCCCAATAAGTGATTCTAGTACTAAGGAAGGCTTTTGCATTATCTGAAATGATTTTCTAAATAATGTAAAACCTTATTACAATACCCTCGAGAAAGTCGATGATGATTGACTCGGTTGATTCCTTGAGCACGACATCCTTTGTCCATATAGTGAAGTAGTCCGTAGTTGTAAGCACCCACTTATGCCTAATGCTTGAAGGTGGATTGATCATGCCTATGAAGTCAAAAGCCTATTATGTAAAAGGCCCACTTGGATTGGTTGGAGGGGAAGTGCTACCAATTTATTCTTTCCTACAAAGAAAGCACATTATTTAAATTTCACGACTCACCTGTGCACGTCAGTGAACAGGGTAGGCTAAAAGAGTCATGCCATTATAATCTTCATTGTTGTAGTTTTGACAGAGAAGTTTCCACCAGAGAATCCATCTTGAAATTCTACTAACACTTTTTCAACCTGCACACCGTCAATACATTTCAACAACACACCATCAAGATTCTTCTTAAAGAGAAGGCCATTTATCAAAACATATGGAATAGATTGCAATCTTAGATGTCTTCTCTTAGCTTTGTTTAAACTAGGAGGGTATGCACCCTCAGAAAGGAATGTGATCATATCCTTCATCCAACTGCATGAGCGAGGATCCACATTTTTCTTAACCTCTGTGCACAGGATATCTTCATCTAGGAATAATGAAGTCTCAGGTTCATTTTGCGCATCCTCAGCAAGCTGCTTGCAGAGCGTGATACCTCTTACCAACTTTGTGGTTTTGATAGTCACATCATACTCCATGATTTTGGTGATCCATCATGCTCTCTTCTCATTGATTTTGGCTGCCATGATGAAGTCTCTAACACAAGAGTGAGAAACTAACACTTTAACATGATTTGTGGTGAACATGCTCTTAAATTTCTTAAGCACGCACATGCTGGCATAGACCTATTTTTCTATGTGACTGTATTTCAGCTCATAATCCTTTAGTGTTTGAATGAAGAAAGCCATTGGTTACTCCAATACTTGTTCATTTTCTTATGTCAGAACAACATAAACACTTGCATTAGATCCATAAGCATAAAGGATGAAATCTTTTGAATAGTTAGGGTTGATGAGTGTTGGTGCGCAAGAAATTTCTTGCTTGATCTTGTTGAAACTTTACTTTCCTTCTGTTGTCCACTTGAAGGTTGCATCCTTCTTGAGTATGAGGATGATGAGCCTTACCATTCCTGCAAAGTTATGAATGAAGTGCCTTAAAAAGTTGATTTTTTCAAGAAAGGACTGTAAGGATTTCTCATGTACTGGTAGCGAAAGAGCTAGGATGCATGAAATGCGGTCAGGGTCAATTGCGATACCATCCTTTGAAACCACATGGCATAGTAGCTTACTTTGTGCCAATATGAAATTATAATTCTTGGGGTTAAGAGACACCCCAAAATTTTTGCATCTCTCGAAGAGTTTCTCTAGATGTGCCATGTGATCCACGGTCTGCTTCGAGAAGACAGTTATGTCATCTCGGTAAACCAAGATAAAATCATTGATGTATCCTTTAAAGCTGATGTCCACGATGCACTGAAATGTCACACCTACATTTGATAGAATAAAGAGCATCTTCTGATATGCATATGTCCCCCACTTAGTTGTAAACACCATTTTGAATTGATCCTCTTCCTTGACCAAGATCTGATTGAAGTGAGAGTACCTATCCAGCATAAAGAATCTCTGTGCACTAACTACAATCTACAAAATTTTTTCCATAAAAGGTGAAGGATAGTGATCCTTGAAAGATGCCTTATTCAAATCTTTGAAATCAACGCAGAGTCTGATTTCACCATTATTTTTACACACTGGAACAAGATTTGTGACCCAAGTAGAGTACTTGATCCAAAAAATTATCTTTGCCTCAATGAGTTTGGACAACTCTTTACTTATGAGGGGCTCTATTTTTGGATTAACTCACTGCTATATTTGTCTTATGGGCTTGATACTAGGATCAAGGTCAATGGAGTGTTGAGTAACACTTGGATCAAATCCCTTTAGGTATTCATACTCCCATGAAAAGATATTGTCACTGTATTTCTGACAGAGAGAAATGAAGGTTTGATTTTCATCATGCGTGCAAGATTTATCAAGTAGAAACTCCTTTTTGTGTGAAATAGTGACTGGGGAGTAGTCTTCTTGTGCTGTGCGCATATTCCTTTCTTCACCCTTGAACTTGTCCTTAGGGCTGAATAGTTTCTCTAAAGAAACCAACGCTTTAGGAAACTTGTTTCTTTTTCAGCTGGATCACTTGGTCACCATAGTTGTCATGTAAGTCAACTTGTATGCTTGAAGAGAACTCAAATTTGTTCTGAATTAACTGGATGATCTACGTGTCACTGTCAAATACTTGCAAGCTAGTGTTGTTGTCTGGAATAGATGGTCTGATTACCATCTTGACATGCTACACGTTTCCTTTGACAAAGTCTTTAGTAGGAGAGAGCTATAAACTGAGTACAACCATACGATCAACTTCTTTTTTCATTTTTCTTGGCACTACCTACAAGTTCAGAGCATCAAATCTCTCAAAGAGGTCCCAAAATCTATGTTTATAAGCTCTAAGAACCTTATTCTTTGTCGTGCATTTTTTGGTGACCTGGTGGATAACCAATTATGTGTCCCCAAAAATCTGCAACACATTAATTATTTTCTTCTTAGCAATAAGAAGACCATGCACCAATGCTTCATATTCTACTAAATTGTTGGAGCATGTGAAATGCAATCTATGTGCGAAGAATAATTTCTCATACTTATGAGAAATGAGAACAACACATGCACCCATGCCATTTATGCTTCTAAAGCCAGTAAAGAAAAGTTTCCATAGACCAAACTCTTCTTTATTTTTCTTGAGTGCACGAGGTAGTGTAGCTTCTTCTTCAAGGATGCTATATGTGCCAAGTACAGTCTCAAAAGCTTCGAGATCTTTAGTTTATGGATCAAATTTTTGATGCCTTTCCACCCACTCATCTAACACTAAGTCAGGTAGAGGAGGAGGAACAAGATGCTCTTCAGAAACTAGAATTTGATCTTCTTGGATTAGGCAATTAGCTTAGAGAGGAGATGGGTCATATGACTCAACATGATAGGAAAATATTGGCTCATCTTGTATGGTAAAATAGGTACCATACCTTGTTCTTAATAACATATGAAACCAATAAAAAGGAAAGTAATTTACCACTTTAGTAGTAAATTCCCTTGATAGGCATAGGGAAAACAAAGGAGGTAGGTCAATGATTGACACATCTTGAGTTATGGTGAGGATTGAACATGCATGGAGGATTAACTCAAGATTTTTGATGATTCCTAAGGTATTCAAAGTTGAGCCATTGAACTGTAGGACTCCTTTGGATAATGGGTTGTACTTTAGACCTAGGACATTGGCTATTTTCTTTGGCATGACAAAAGTACTAGCACCTGAGTCAATCATAAAATTATGGAAAAGGTGTTTTCCTATGATCAAGGACATATTAAAAGGTGGGGTTTTTAAAAATTCACTTACTTTCTTCTCCTCTACTTGACATATATTAATAGTAGCATGTGACTTTTGGACAACTGGATCAGTGTACGAAAGTTGGGCTAGAGCTTCATGCAACAGGTCGCGATGAGATTGAATGGTCACACATCCCACATTTTGATATTCACATTTTTTTTCTTCATTTGGTCCAAAATGTTGAATGGGATGCCCACTGATTTGTGTATTTAGGGAAAAATAGCCTCTACTCTTGGTCATTCAGGTATAGAGGCAGGGGCCTTAGCTTGCATAGAGGCTTGACCTACTAAAGGAGGGGCGTGCACTGCCTCAGAAGGAACATTGTGTGACACCTTGCTCTCAAGGAGTTATGCACCTTTACTGATTAATGCCTTAGATGCATATTTTTACTTTTGAGAATTAACTTGTGTGATAGGGGCCACAGGTTGTGCACTTGAGTCCAACATTCTCTTCTTATATCTTGTATTATCAACAACTTGAGCATGTGGTCTGTCAGGACTATCCGCAGCTTGATTGATTGCACATAAGTCTTCAATGCCAAAGAAAATTAGATTGGCTTCTGGAGGAGCTTTTGAGTTATCTTTATTTTTTGCTTCACTCGCGCTGGTAGAAGGCTCACAGTTAGAAGCATTTGGATCATATAGGCCTATGCGTGTAATGATATTGACTATGTGGCATGTTGCAAAGGAAACCTCATTCTGATTCTTGAGCCATGTTGTTCTGAACTGGAACATGTGCTTGAATTGTGCTAGGTGCTAGAAGATGTTGTGCTGGAGGAATAACTTGCAAGGGCAAGTGCACAACAACATGCCACTTGTCATTCTATGGGTTCTTCCCATATATCTAGTTTCCATACTGATTCTGCTAGGGCTGATTATTTTGGTTATGCACCTGATTATAACTATTTCTGAAGGATTATGCCTGTTGTTTTTATAAAGATATGACCTTATTAGAAAAGTTTCTAATCAGGTTCATCAATTATTCATCTTATTTCTGCTACGTAGGAGGGTAGGATGTGGATGCAATTGGTTACATGCTTTGCTCGGGAAAAGGAGCAATAAATGACCGAGGAACCTGAGACATTTTTGGGAATAAGGGAATATGCCGTCTAGGGGATAACTTTCCCACCTAGATGAGACTATTTTATGCCCTTATCACAATATTATAAGCAACAGGTAAGGTTCTACCTCCCATAGATTGAATCATGACTGATATTTCACTATTCAGAGCATTTATATAGTAAAAGAAAGCATGTTGGGTTGTAGGCCTTACAACTTGAGGGATTCTATCTCAAGTTTTCTAGAATTTGATATTAAAATTAGTCATTTGCTCATTGGGTACCCTTCTTGTTGTAGTTAGTTTCTCCACCAGTGATAAGTGATTTGACTTGTCTTCAAAATAGTTGCACAGAGCTGTACCCAACTCATCCCAAGTGGCAATAGATGTAGGTCTCAAAATTTGGTACCGCTAGAGAGCTTTGCTTTTGAATGAGATTACAAGTAGCATGACTGCTACATCATCATGCGTGATCAAGTATACAGAGCACACATTTGCCACATCCTGGATATGATCAACATGGGTAACTTGATTCTCACCAGTGAAGTATGGGATACTTTTGAGCATGGCTACTGGCATATCATATTGCACATTCATGTTGAGAGGGCTCTCACCAGTGAAGCTGGAAATTTTTTTTGGAGGAGGAGGCGACTTGAGCACCATGGTAGGGTGCACAAGTCTATTTTAAGGAGGAGTGGAATATGCGTGGTGCACTGGAGATGGGGATGCAAACATGGGTGTTCTGCTATGAACTCTCCTCAGAGATAGCTAGAGGTACTCAAAAGATGCTTCAGCTACTACAATTTTCCTTGTATGTGCTCTTCTCATGAAAGGCGCTCAGGACTGCTGAAAGCAAAATATCTAGAAATGTTGGGAGTCAACAGATGTGTTGGAACAAGCCTCCAAAGGCTAGAAATTGCTAAGTCACACACCAAAAATTACCAATGTAGAAATTTAAGCTTTCAATGTTGGTACCACTGAGTGTGCCAGAAAATGTTGATTCCTCAAACTTGCACCAGTGTTTTAGATCTGAAAGAACTGAGTCATTGAGTCAACAATGGGACTGTCTCCAAGTTATGGGACCTTATGTGCTTGAAAACAGACCTCCAGAGAAGGTTGATTCCTCTACTTACTTCTATCACTACTTTTATTCCTAATGCTAAAAGGAAAACCTAAGCTAACAATGCCAAGGGACCAAGGATAGAAGGATAACATGGAAATGGAAAACTATACTAAGGAAGGTGATAACACCAAAAAAAAGTGGGATGAACACTATCTATTTTGAGTGAAAATGAAAAGGAGAAGACATAAAGGGAGGCTAGGCACATGTAGCACAAACCAGAATGCATTCACTATGATCAGATTTCATGAGACACAACAAGAAATAGAGGTATAAGGGACTTAAAATGACACAACAAGCACACAACGCAAAGGAAAGGTAGGAAAGAATAATAAAAATAGGTTAGGACAGAGAATAGCCACAAAATAATGCCTTTATTACTTCCAAAAATTGTATAGTTGATTACAATGGTGTATAAGGCTAATATCCTCATACAAGAGCCCGATCTAGAGGTCTACAACTCAAAATGCAAAGATAAAGAATCCTTAGCAAATGACTAGAGGATCCAAAATGTCCAACCCTTTACAATGAGCCAAGCTCTTACATTTATAGATGAATTGATGAGAGAGGGAGAAGAGAGGAGGGAAAACTCATATTTTGAATCACAACCACCAAAAAAAGCAATGAATGCCTACAAATCTACCTGCAATTTGTAAAATGTGCTTCTCAAAGTCTGTATGGCATGTAGAAGAAGGAAGGAGGCGAGATCTCTATCAAATCGGGTGGTTGGAGTAATCAAATGTGTTCATTAATGGCCAGAAATATGTTTTCCTATTTCTCACCTACCAAATCCTGCTAAAATTTGAATTTGAATGATCTAGATTATAGCCCACGTCAGCATCTTTCAAATGAGACTAGGCGTGCATGTGTCAGAGGCCTGTAGAAAAATTTATGGTTGTCAGAATTCTATAGGTCACTCTGATATGTAATGACACATGATGCGCTGGTTGACTAAAACACTGGTCAACTGTATAATTATTTTGTCATTTTCTGCCAAGTGTTGCCCGCTGGTTTGTTGCAAGGATTTGATGCCTAGATCGTGTGCTATGATTGGTTGACATATAAGCACACTCAATGTCTGACATATGTCATATGGCACACAGAAGGGTACAAAAGAAGGTGCAAGGGCACATGCATGGAAGGGTGAGGACATGGAAGAAAAATAAAGGAAGGGCCACGTGCAAAGGTGATGCACGCAGGAGGAATATGAGAAACACTGAGGGAAAGAAATGTATGTCAAGGGTGCAAATCATTAAAAAGTAATGAAGAAAGGGGTGCACACGAGAAATTGAAGGACTTAGCTGATTGTATGAAGTAAGTCTAAGGTGGGCGCATAGGGTGCATGAATTGTTGGGAAGAAGGTGGATGTGTAGAGAGTGTGCGCGAGGGGAAAATGGAACAAAGAGGAAAAGGAAAAGTAAAAGAAAAGGTGAAGGAAAGGAGGAACGCACAAGGGCATGTGAGGAATCTATAACCAATGGAGTATACCAAAGGATCAATTGAAGTGCATGCAACCTGTAATATAGAACCTCAAAGCCAAAATGGAAATATAGGTTGTCCAAATAACTCGAGAGTTTATTTTGGATAATAACTTCCATTTTATATATTGAAGAATATTCTACTTGGAAAATATACTTTTATGGGTCTTTCATGTTTAATGTCTCAGGGGTAAGAGTTATTATCATCACCCCTATAGGTGACCTTATTCCACAAGCTTTAAGACTTGGCTTTCCATGTACAAATAACATTGTTGAGTATGAATCTCTCATTACATGTTTGAAATTCTTTATCAAATAGAACATCAAACAAGATGAGGTTATAGGAGAATCACAACTCATCATCAAATAAGTGAATGATGAATAAAAAGTCAAAGATGAGAAGTTTATACCATATAAAAACATGGTGGACATCTTGAAGAAGAACTTTGTTAAGATAATCTTCCAAAAAGTCCCTCAAGCACATAATAGGTTAGTAGATACTATGGCTACTATCAGATCATTACTGGATATTAGATATTTTTAGTTCCTCATCAACTATCTCAGATTTCCTACCTATAAAATACCATAATCATGTTTGGTATGTGAATTTATTGGTCCATTTTCCCCCTGGTACATCGATATCTATAGTTACTTACAAGATGGTACCATCCCACTTGACATCTCCTATTCCAAAAAGTGAACCCTTATCCAATGCATCACACATTACACCTTTCTGTGGGGAACTCTCTATCATCGAGGTTATGATGGGACTTTGTTGCCTTGTATTAATTCTAAAGAGGATATTTAATCTATCAAAGAGGTGCACGAAGGAATCTGTGGTACTCACATCAGTGACATGGTCCTCACAAAGAAAATTCTATGTGTTGGCTACTACTGGCCTTTCATGGGGAAGACATGTTGTCAATACATGAAGAAATGTGTCTTATGCCAAAATCATGGAAACTTGATCCATGCACCATCTCAGTCTTTACAACCTATCTCTACAACATGACCATTTCCCAAATGGGGGCTCAATCTCATATGAAAGCTTACACTCACCTCATTTGATGGCCATAAAAACATCATTACCACAACTGAGTACTTTATCAAATGGGAAGATGTTGTTCCTCTCATTGATGTTACATGTGTTGAGATCTCAAAATTTATCATGAATCACATCATTTTTCATTATGGAATCCCTTCTTCTATTATATCTAACAATGGAAAATCATTCAAGAGGAAGCAAGTGAAGGCCCTATGCTAATGTTTTAAAATTCATTAGAAGTGGTTTACTCCTTATTACCCTAAAGGTAATGGGAAATCTAAGGCTACAAATAAAACCTTTGTTTAAATTATGGAGAAAGTGGTCAATAAGAACATCTGTAACTAGCATCTCTAAATCCATCCTGCCTTATGGGCCTACTAAAATTCTATCTACACACCCACACATGCAACTCCTTATTCCCTTGTGTTCGACACTAAAACTATCATCCCCTTAGAGATCAAGCTTACCTCTTTGCGAATATCCTTGAAAGACTATCTAGATAAAAAGAGGACTATAAAGTGGACAGAATACCAGAGCTTGGATTGCTTGACGAAAAATTCCTCCATGCCCCACCTCAAAGTGTATCATAATCAAATTCACACTAGCTACAATGAGCACCTTATCTCATGTGAGTTTGAGGTTGAAGATCTTGTTCTCAAATAAAACCAGTTCAATACTACTAAAGAGTGTGAAAAGAGAGGAAAATTTGAGCCTAATTGGTTATGACCATACATTGTGGTTGTGAAATTTGGTTCAGGGGTCTATAAACTTGCATATCCTACTGGTGACGAGCTTTGAGATGCCATGAAAATCACGCATCTCAAATGTTTCTATACCTAATATTAGAGGCATTTTAAAAATAAAAAAATCACAAAAATAGTAAAGAGAAATAAATTCATTCAAATGTGAAAACCATGAAATTATGGCACTTTGGACAAGTCCTTTGGTGAAAATTGATTTCTGGCACCTTAGGAAGAATTTATCGTTCACAAGCACCTGACACTTGGGGCATGATTGATTCTTCTTTTATTTTTCCTTAGCATGTCTTAATCTTGTTGAACCTATCACTCTTGGCTTTGATATGACTTATCCTATTCTTGTATATATGTGCAAGATTTTCCCTTGTATATTCTCACCTTTCACTGGGGGGCATCTCGACACTCGGTTCTTCTTGCACATAGTTTTAGAAAATATAGAAAATTCCTAAACATTCAAAACATGTTAGAAAATCCAAAAACGGTAAAACTTCAAAAATTCTAAAAATTATAAATATCCAAAAATCCACAAAAAATGGTAAAAACCTCAAAATCCTAAATAGTCACAAAATATCAAAATTCAAAATCATTTGAAAATCTCAAAAGCATTCAATATTGGAAACTATACCACAAAACATCTAACTTCAATGCTTGATTGTTCTAGTGTATGACATGCAAATCATATTGTGATATTCTTTCATTAACAAAGCTTACTTGATTACTATGTTTGTCTTCCCAACATATATCATTGCTCAGGGAAATTTCATAGTGCACGGTTGTTTTTCATAGAACTTCTATGTCTTCCATCCAATCACTTGCATGTATCCTTGTTTGGGGCATCATTTTAACACTTTTCATATAACTCAAACATTTGGGTATCAAATTTGGATAACAAAAACATTGGTAGAATTGTCTTAAGCACTGCTTGTTTAAGTTTATTTGTTTGTGCTTGTTTGTTTACTTTCTCCTATTGCATTGCTTATGTATTTTTATTTGATTTAGTCCTTTAACATTGCACAAAAAATTAGTATTATGGTTTCTTATGTCATTTTACCCTTTTTTCGTATGCTTACATCAAATAAAAAGGTTCTTCTGATCTGGGATGGTGTGTATGCTACTCTACGATATTTCCTTTCACCCTCTATCATTTCCCATGTTCTACAAAACATTCCTTATCACTAACCTCTACTTCTTCTAACTTGCTAAAACATAGTTCTCATAATGACATGTTTCTTCACCGTTCCTCCCGCCCTTTTATAACCTACTTAGTGTAAAACAATGGCCAACTGAGCCAAGTTTAACTCCCTGCTGCCACGATGAGCCTTTTCTACCATCGTGGTAATTTCTCTTCTTCTTTTCGAGCATCAATTGACCTCTTCTATCACCCCATTGAAACTTGAGGGAGCATCATCCATCTTACTAATTCTTCTTCTACCCATACAAAATATAACTGTCTACTATATTTGAAGTGGTGTTGCTTGCACTACACCACATAAAAGAGGGGAAAATGTAGACACCTAAATTTAACAAGGCAATTTTAATACTAAAATTGCACTAATTGTCTTCTTTATCATCATTTCATTATAATTAGTGATTTCCTACTAATTAGCTAACATTCCCCTTTGTCTCGGTCATTTAACGACACTTCGTTAATTAACTAGCCTTGTCCCTTATCTTGGATACCAATTAATGTCATTTCATTAGTTAAAATCCCCTTTTACTTAACTAATGAACTATTATCAGTTAATTAAGCTTTCAATCTTCTATTCAATTAATAGACCCTCTTATTAGTTAATCCCCCTCTCAAACCCTTCAAATTCTACTAATTTCCCTCCTAAATCATCTCCAAATGGCTTCTATAAGCTTAACTTGGCCTATTAATTAATCCTAGTTGATTAATTAAACCTTCCCAAACTCCCATGAGTTGCTAATATCTAATTAATCTCTTCTAATCATACTTATCAATTTCTAATTCTAAATTCACTAGGTTGCAAGATTCTCCCAAAATGGAAAGGTATATAAGAAGCCTAATACACCTTGTCCAAACTGACACCATATCCTTGACACATATTATGCTTGAGAAGAGTGTTTCATGTTATTGGGAGGCTTGTTAAATCTTCCCCATTTATACTTGCTAAAAGAGTAGTAAGATAAGAATAAAAAATGGCAATTAAGCTATACTTAATGAGACATCTTCCTCTTTTCTTGAGAAATCCTTGATCGTGCATTGTCTACATTCGGCTCACTAAGGAAGTACCTACAGTCCAAAACACATCCAAATATCAAAGGGAGGTTTACATTTAATGTTAGATTCATGTTTTATGCAAGTTAATTAGCGTTCCTTTCATGATTTATCATGATGTATTAGCTTGAATTTAACTTAGGATGTACTTGGTGTGAGGTTATTTCAATTAGCTTAGCTTAAAGTTTTAACATGCATACAGGGAGTGATGACATCGTAACTCAATATCTCTAAACTATGTCAGTGTGGTAGGTGTAATAAAAAACACTACAAAATCTTCCAATAAGAGTGCCAAAATGCCACATGATGAACTCAACAAGTGAAATGTGAAAAGGTAGTGTGAATAACACACACACACACACATGAAAGTAGACAAATCTAAAAAAACCCATGACACTTTATAATTTAGTACAAGTACAAATACATAGAAAAAACCAACCAATATGATTTATTATTTATTAAATAGAACATTAAGTTTAAAAAAATCAAATCTAAGTCAAAATCAAAATAAATAGGTTCTACAACTGTAAAGAGTGGTAAAAAATACACACTTAAAAAACAACATACAAATATGAGTCACATGATCTTATCAACTAAATACATAGAGTCACTTAAAAAATACATGATCTTATCAACTAAATAGGAAAAAACTTCTTATTATTGAAATTTAAGTTATTAAAATGTAAAAATTGACATCACCATTGTGTAGATTATGAAAAAATAGGCAAGATGGAAAAATTCTTCTTCCCAGGTTCTATAGATAAAATTTACAAGCCCCAAAAGAAATGTACTCCAGAAAAGGGCTCAAAGGTGATAGTTTAGCCCTTGGGGGATAAAAACACCTATTAAGTGTTCATATGGCAAGCTAAATCCTAAGTGCAATTCGTAGGGGATATATGGTGGTCATATGGGTGACTAAGGGCTAACTGTGCGCAACATGTAAAATACACCAATGATGTCGAGCATGCAAAATATACCAAAATTGTGTTGAATCTTCAATGCTCACCATGGGTGACTCAATACTTTGTTTTTTGAACTAAATTTTTTTGGAAATTTCTTGAAGAGAGGAATCCAAAAACTATACTTTCAACCCATCATTTTTAGAAAAATGTAAAAAACCACTGTCTTCTCTGCTTCTCCTTGCTTGCCCTATAGATAAGAATTTTCAACAAATCATAAAAATCGCTAGATGCTCCATTTTTTTTAAATTGTATTTTTTGAATAGAATTCAGAAAAATACTTGATCATACCCAAAAAAATTACATTTTTTTAGAAACTAAAAAAACCAAAAAACCACCCTATAAAAGCAGTTTTGGCTAAAACAAAAATTACCCATTGGGTAATTTTGAAAAACCACAACGTGGATTGGCTCAAAAAATGCACATGGGCTTATGAAGAAGCATGATAACTCTAGAATTAATGAAGGTTTATAGATCCACATCTCAAAATACTCTAAAGGGAATTTGAGATCCACCAAAAACACTCAAAATTTGAAAAATGGTAGATATCTCTTCAAAATAATCTTCTTCATTATGATGTGTAACCAATAATGGAAATAACTATGAATAAAAATATAGATCAGAGAAAAATATGAGATGGATATTGTAGATCTAGTTCTAATACCATATAGGAATTTGTAGACACGAAATAATGTACTTAATATTATTACATCATGCCTCTAGTATGTAATTATATGCATGATTTCTAAGTAAGAAAACTAGACATTAACAACACTTGTTTTGCTTTAAAGTTACATTATTTTATCTTTTTACACTTCCATACTTGCTTTTACGGAACTAAAACTTTACTTTTGGACATTGCACAATATGTTACCCAACTTAGTATTTATTTATTTTTATCCTGGGAGCATTTCAGACACTAGCGCCCAATAGGGACAAGAGTTCTCAGGGGCTACTGTCCCCTTTGGGAACTTCTATCCTCTTTCACTCTTCTCTTATGTTTAAAATGCCACATTGGCCATTATATTTTCTAAATCTTATTTTATGACTTTGGGTCAAATTTTAGAGTTGTTAATGATGAAATTCAAGCAAAGGAATCCTATCTATACATGAATTACTATCTATTCTAAGGAGTAAGAGGAAAAATAGACAGATTGGGCTATTACTTTATATCTAATTCTTGGGAAAAGAGTAACACTCAAGGAATGCATTATTCATTGCATATGAAGGGAAAATTCTAAATTCCATCACACACATTTATCTTGGGGGAAAAGTAGTTGTAGCTCACTATCCTAGTGTGATTGACGCAAGAACAAATTATCTTCAAGGGAAATGATTTTATCACACACACGCAATAGAACTACAATGAGTTTGAAATATATTACAACACTCGATGAAAATAAAATTGGGGTGACTATTGATGTCAGTATAACTCAAGCACATGCATATTTTATTCCATATATTGCGTGTTTGAGATTTGTGTAGGTAGCTAGGGTTTGTTTTGTAGGTACAAGTGTGACAGGAAAACCCTACAACAAATTCATAGTGACACAAAGCAAATTGAAGGTGACATGATCAGACCCTGAAAGAATCAGATCTAAATCCACTGCCAGGACACTTGAGTGTAGTATAAACACTAATGCCTGTTAGGGTGGTCTTGTCCCCTTATAGGCACTACTGTTTAGAAATATGTGTAGATCTTTTTTCTCTATACAAAGCACATGTAGTCTAGATATAACCCGTTCCATCATATTTCGAGTCCAGATTCAATCCAAACAATAAGTTATCACCTAAGTCACTCTCATCTTCTTGTTGATTACACTTGTTTTCCATTGCATGTTGCATCTTGTATGTTTATGATATTATCTGATTGATCTTAGTCCTTTGATAAAGATTTAATTTTGTTAAATCATTTGGTGAACCCCATCCATGACCATGCATCAGATCCCTTTCATTTCTTCTTCCTCTCTTGATGTTATGGCTAATTCTTCTTCTTTCATTCCCAGTTGTTTCTATTCTCAAGCGGTCATCCAAACTAATCATATGCCAGTCATCACTCAGCACCCACCTCACTTCACGACCACCTTTATGAACCCCAATGTTAATGTTGTAACCACTCATCATACTAAGCAACCTTTAGGGCTTCCTACCTCTCTCCCCCTCCTATTACTACCTAAACCCATCAATCTGTTGATTCATCTAAATAATATGACATCCTTGAGTAATTAAAGAATACCCCAACTAAGATATCTCTGTTTGATATTTTACGTAAGGCCTCTGATTGTTGTCGTATACTTGAAACCACATTAGGATCTGTTTAAATATAAAGTGATGACCCTCTTATAGAATATTCCAATCTCATGGAATATTTTAAGCAAATAAGAAATTCTATTACATTTTTTGTTGAGGATATTCCACACACATCTTCTGTTAATTCTCCTCCTCTTATTATCATGGCTTAAGGTTCAAGGTTTTTATATTAGGCATGTGCTCATTGATAATGGTTATGCATTGAATATTTTTCATTTATCATTATTAGCCCAATTAGGCATCCCTCATAGTATAATTGAACAATCTACTCTTGCTATCCATGGATATGATACTACTACTCATGCATGCGTTGGTGTTCTCAACATAGAATTGCAAGTAGGACATCAAAATCTCATTACTCCCTTTTATGTTATGCATGCCCCATTACAATTTAATCTACTACTTGGTTGACCCTGGATCCATGCCATGCAAGCTATTATATATACACTCCATCATTGTGTTAAGTTTATATTTGATGGCTATGAGCATATTGTTATTGTTGATCATGAACAAATTAAAATATTTTTGCATGGATTTCGCTACTTCTATGGTTATTCCCCTAGCTCAACAATTTACTTGAAATTGTCTTGATACATATGATATTGGGGAATATAAAAATCCTAATCCTATTTCAATTCCTCCCATTTCTTGCTCTATTCATACCAGCACTACCAATCTCATATCTCCCACCATATCTTCTCCTACACCAAATCCCACATCTATTCCCAATACCTTAGAGAATTATGAATTTTTTTTTTAGTGTTGAGACTGATGATTCTGATGATAATGTTGATACCATTGAGCTTACTGATGAAACCTTATGTACTTTAAATTTCACTCATATGGGATTTGATTATTATTTGGTTCATAGTCATTACATTGTTACTGGCCCTGGTGAATATCAAATAAAATATCATACTACACAGGTTACTACTACTTCTACGATCCCTTATCATAATGTTATACATACCCTTGAGTCTATTCCTCCTTTTACGATTACTCCTATGCTTACTGATCATGGTCTTATTTCTATTCTTGTTTCTTCCCCTATGCCAATTCTTCCTTTTGATTGATTCACTTGCACATTATACATTAATCAAGAGTATTGGCAACATGTGCCTTTTGATCCTACTTGCCTTGAAAATATATGCGAATATGAGGCACTAACTCACTTAGGTCTCACCACTAATGGCATCATACCTTTTCTCAAATGACATGATAAGTATCAAGGTCACATCTTTCTCCTAGCATCTTATGGTATAAGGGTATTTTACATGTAGATGTGGGTTACACTTGATCCCCAACCATATCCACTTACACTTGGACATTCTTGGCTAGATTACATTAATGATATCATTAATATGCATAATTTTTTATTACTTATCCTATGGCCTCTAGGAGCATTGCTATTCATAATGATTCACCCCCTAATTACACTCATAATTTTTCATGATGGAATGCACATAAGTGCCCTGGTACACCTTTTACTAATGAGATACATGTCACGGGTATGTATGAATTACATCTCATGGGATAAATTAAAGATAAACCAAAATATTTTTCATATTATGTATCTAAACCAACTCTCTTTGGGTATGAATTCGATTTAGAATACTCTCTCGATGAAATCACTTAAATCACTATGAAATTCACACTTGGGAGGCATACCATTTCCTTTGCTACCCAATGACTGCTCCAAGTTTAAACTTGATTATTGAGGGTGCACTTAGATACATGAGCCTCACTTTGCACACATACACTAGGGGAAACCTTGCTCCTCTTCCCTAGTCATAGTATTTCATTATCTAATAATACAAAAACATTCAGATAGTTACAAAAATCCAAAAAACTTAGCTTAGATCTTGGTTGGATGTCTCTTTTCTTCCTTATACTATTCTATGCTATACTTTTCTTATCGTGTTAGATTGATTCATGGTATGTTTTATCCTTTTATGTATACACATGCACATTCACAAGGTACTTTGAGGTGAATGCAAGTCATCCATATGTTATCACACGATGCATGGTGCTTGGTAATCATCTCTCTACCAGTGCCACTGAGGTTCTTAGGGGCATATATCTTCCATAAATTTCTACATTTAGGTGCTATCATTGTAATATATACTACTTTTGTTCCTATTTTCAGCTATATACATTGTGAAATATCATCAATTATTCTAACATGCTAATGGGTGCTTCATTTGTAAAATTTGTCTTGCATGCTCACTTCCAACCATGCTTGTCTACTTTTCTTGTGTCTTGTGCTTTGTTTTCCATTGTTTGTAGGCTATGCCCTATGCTTGATTGCTTGTTTTCTTGTATGACCTTGATGGCCTTGATTGTCTTGTGACACCCCTAGTGGTCTCCCATGTATTCCACCAACTACTTTGTATCTTTTTACTATGATTATTGTGTGTTTGAATAGTTTCTATTAGATCATGTCATGCTAGTTTGTCATTAACACCTTTTTTCTAGATTTTTCCCGTTGTTTTTCTTGTTCCACGGCTGTTACCATACACATTCCCTATCCCCCTACAAGATTTCTTCTTCAAATGTGCACATCAAATTTCGATTCCCTCATTTGGGTTGTGCTTGACTAGAATCATCTCACACATCCCAAATTAGTGGAGGAAATCATTGATTGATTATTTCACCCTCTCTGCAGTTTAGAAGCTAGGAACAAAGTGATGCATAACAAAATTTGGCCAAATATGAGCTAAAAAATGGTTTAGAATTAGACTTGTGCCAAAAACATCCTAGGGGAAAAAGTGCATAGATTAAATAGAAATGGTGGGTGCTAGTGTCCCACCTGGGTGATTGTCTTGGGGAAAGAATAAGTACTTTACAAGTTGAATAGGTTTTCAGTGAAAGGTTTTTTCAGAATCCAATAGAAGATACTCAAATATAATTTACTACCCTGTACACAAGAATAAAATTAGTGTCATGTTTCATACTTTGAGAAAGGGAAATAATTACTCTTATTTATTGATTTACATCTTTTCTACTGATATCAAATAAGGAGTTTCACCTAGGGCATATACATGGACAATGATATGCCTGAAACAATGTCATCTGTGGTTAGTTTTTATTGTGTTTGTGACCATTTGTAGTGGAACTTATCCATGGAAAAACATCAATGGGTGGAGATAAAATATGGAATCTCTCCCAAAACTATTCCTCTTATGTGTTTTCATGTGAAATTGCTAGCCCAAAAATGTAAAATTTGATCCATGACAATCAAGCCAAAAGTGAAAATATGCTTCTAAACCTTCATGAACCCCCACCTAATCAGTCTGTCTTTCGTGTCATGATCATCTTGACCTTTAAAGTTATCCTAATATACTAAAAAAGCATTTACAAGTGTTCAAAGTGATGTGATAAGGTCAAATATTCCATTCAGCGAAGAACACCATAAGACTAGTTCTCCGACAGGCTTAGAAAGGCAATTTTTGTCTATTTCAAGGCATGTGTGCATCCTCCAAGAAGGTTCTAAAAATATCAACATATAGTGGTGTTATTGGAGATAATTGAATATGTTGTAAGTATTTAATGAAGGTTTAGGGAATATTTGGTAGTTTAGGGACATTTTGTGCAAAAGTGGGTTTTTAGATGTAAGGAATGAACAGTCAAATTATGAACCTGAAATTGTCTAGATGATTCTTGGAGCTCCATAAGGAGTTAGAATAGAAAAAAACATGAAATGGAAATAATAAGGAACTATCTACATGGTAGAAGAATCAAACTTTTTCCAATACCTAAGAGTTTCTCAAGGAAGTTTAACTTTTACAGGTGCACCTCATTGTCCTGATGAAAAAGGGGGATTTTTTTTGGAGTTGTAGGAAGAATAAAGATTTGAAACATATTCCATTGATCTTATAATGTCTCTTAGAGTCATATTAATTTAATATTTCACCTCCAAAGACCATTCCAAACTCCATGAGTGAAGTTTTCAAGTTCTCATTGGTAAAGAGTGTGCAGGTTCCATACTTAGCCAATTTTTTGACTGCCACATGTCAACACCTTGCTCCATGGTTCCATTTTTTGTCCCTCTTGTCCCTTTTTCCCAAGGGGATAAAGGGGAAAAAAATTATCACCCATGAGAAAGGTCTTTCTCGAGTCCCCCATGTGACCCTTTCTAGCTCAGTAGGGTGCTTATCTGGCTAATCCCATTTCCTCAGGCTTGCTCAGATTCCACCACTTGTCATCATCTCTCTCCAAGTACCCTTTTCTATCCATATTTTACCTTTTTCCCAAGGGGACAAATGGGAAAAAAATGAGCACCCATGAGCAAACCCCCTATGTGGTTTTTCATGTGACCTTTTTCAGCTCCTTGGGTACTTTTCAAACTTTTTCTTCCTCATGCACACTTGACCAGATAATGCCACTTGTCATGATATTTCTCCAAGTTCCCTTTTTTACCTATTATACCTTTGTCTAAGGTGATATAGGGGACAAAAATGAGGACCCACGAGAAAGCCTCCTCATCTAGTCCCCCATGTGATTTCTCTCACGCTATGGAGGTGTTTGATCAAATTTTTCATCTTCCTCACACTTCACCACATGCTTACACTTGTCATCATTTTTATCCTAGACACTATTTTCTATACCTTATGTCCCATTAAAAAATTAGACATGGTTTTTAACTCCACTTAAGCTTTCATTCAACCCAGGGAAAACCACAGTTAGCAGGGAAACACAAAAGTCAAAGATAACTTGTTTTTAAGTTACTTTCTTTGCACATGTCAACCTATTCACCATTATTGATGCTGTAATACCTACAAGAACATAAAAATATACTAGAAATTCTGCAAAAATTATTCCAAAATAGTCATAGCCTTAGAAACTGAGATTTATTCATATCTTTTCAACCAGAAACCAGATTCAACTAATATTTTTCACAAAATACTCTACTCCTAGGCACCTTTGAGAATATTGTTTCTGCATATCATATGATGCCCTATTTTATTTAAAATAAAAAGTATAAAAAACCACCTATAGAAGTTTATTTTTAAATTTTCAATAGTTTTAGCAGAAGAATCATTGTGAAAATTGGAGCACGGGATCCTGGTGCAAAGTCGAATCTAATGAAAGTGTTTTCGTTGCAAACCAGAACTAGTAAGTGCATTTACTAAAAATTGAAAGTTCTTTGTATAGTAACATACTAAAAATAGTAATCCTCCTAAAACAACAAGCTCACATTACTTATAACATATAGAAACAGTGAAAAACAAAAAACAAGGCAAAATATACAACTTTCCCAAAATAGTAGGTTCTGAAAAAGTAACTTGCTAAAAGTAGAAACTTTCTAAAAATAGTAAAGCATCATCAATGAAGGTATTCTAAGTGTGATAGGATCTTCAGAAGAAAAAAATTGAGCAAAAAAGATAACTTTCCTAAAAGAGTAGCTCCTAACTCCACCTGCCAAAAATAGAGAGTTTCGAATTCTAGTGTAGAAAGTTGTTGTTGGCTTCATTTTCACTTGTCTTGTTGATTTTTGAAATCATAAAGTTCAAATTATATGTTACAAAACCTATTTCATTTCTGGTCATAGAATATTCAGGTGTGTGTGCTAGTGATGTTAATCACATGGACCTAGAAGACCTGAAAAACAAGATGCTCGAAGGACTGAGAGAGCCTATTGAGGAAAAGATCTTCACAAGCGGGTTGTTTGCAGTAGGAGCCCATCCTTTTTTAGTACATAGTATAGAATTAGTACTAGCATGTGCGTAACACTATGAACTTAAATCCAAGATAGTAAGGGAATAAGAAAACTCAATACTTACAAGGCTCACCCCGAAAGGCATTTCACAATGTATGTAGATTCTAACTAGAAATATCATAGCCATAATTGCGAAAGATTTTGCATCTAGTGAGTGGTCAAAGACTAAATCATACCTGCAGGGTCTTACACTGGTATGATGGTTGAGGAAAGGATAGAAAAACCCTCTCGTATTCTAAAAACATTGTCAAGGAGTGAGTTCCATAAGGGTTACTTGGATGTAATCATCTTGTTGAGAAGGGTAATGGGTGAAGAAACAATAAAGGACTTTCAGGATTGGATGGAAAAATTCATCGTCATTGTCACTTAGAGAAACTGGGTAGTAGATTGGGGACAAATTATAAGTGACAATATTTATCATCAGTTGCTTTAGTTTCCAGTTACAAATAAATTCACAATGAACTCATATCCGCTGTATGCTCTAGCAAGCACGAGGCCATTCAAAGGCCTAACTCTTTCTCAGAATGTTTATTAGAAAGCAAAAAATTATGAAAGGTACCCTCAACTCAGTTTAAAAGAAAGAAACCACCAATTTTCTAGAGTGAATGATTCATTCATCATGTTCATCATCCGATTGCTTGAAGGTAACCCAGAGTTGAGAGTGTCTTCCCAAGAAACAACATTGATTTAAAGGTGTGGGTCATAATTCACTCAATTCTCCACCTTCTCCTATATCATAATTTCAAGATTTGACCTTACTCCTTGCAAGATCCTAATATATCTCAGTGACAAGATAGTGATGTTTGAACTATGTAGGAAGCTTGCACATATCCATAACAAGTTCAGAAACCGCATGAAGAAAGGTGCATCTTTCCCCATTTCTCTTGGTATTTAAACTTGTAAAAGTTTTACCAATGCCTCGAATCTTCAAGATTCATTTTCCTCATTGATACTCTATTCATACACATCCAGGGAATATTATGATATCTGAAGCAATCCTGAAACCTTCAATCTCCTTGAGTTATTCCATGTTCCCCAGTTTGAAGATTATTGGGTCAACTGCTTGGATGACTTTGAGATAAGAAAACAAGATCACATGAGGATGACCATTGGTCAAATGAGGAGATTCATATTTGATTGGTTCATGGAAGGTGTGGAAGATGATGGAACTAATTTGTTTGATCCTGAATACCAAGTAGTGAAGTCTTCATCTCTCCCACCGGTCTCATGGAGTATTTGGGAATTAGGAGATATCAACGAGAGAATTGAAGGGGTAATCCAGAGGTCTAAATATTGGTTCTAGAGAAAGAGGAATGCTTTCATAGAATCTGGTGGTCTTTAAACTATCTCAAGGCAAGCATCTCATCTCTTGTCTCTAAAAGCAACTGAGATAACTGCAAGCTCGTACTCACTCAGGATAGCCCGTGAAAAGAGAAAATAATTGATAATGAGGGTTACCACTACAGGATATTGCACAAGAAATTAAAATTCACTCAGGAACTTATGCAAAATATCTAAACTGAAAGGAGAGATAGATCCTTCTCATCCACCAATTCCGCATCAGTCTCTAAGCATCTCTTCTTTCACTGCAAAGTCAACTCACCAAATATAGGAGGTACCCCCTCACACTGAGCATGAAACTATAATCATGCCTAGTGCCGAACCTGCAATAACACAAATATTTCCATGGATCCAAGAGATTATCATAGGTTATACTCATACAATGCAATAGGTAGCGGTGTCAGAATTTCTAGATATTTCAAGGATGGTGAAAGCAAAGGGAGGTAAGAAATCCCATAAAACTTCCTGCTTCTTTAGTGGTGTCTTAGGAAACTAATATGTAGAAGTTTCTCAGCCGAAGGTAGTAAATCCCATTAAGGAGATGACCTCATTAGACTATGAAATGACAACAATTCCCTTGGGACCAGCAAAACATGATGCTCATTTGTTCTAAGAAACTACCGCCCATCTTCTTGCGAGAAACAAGGAATACAAAGGGAAGATTGAACAATTGGAAGAACATGTGAGAATTCTCACTTCATATATTCAATAATTAATGGATCCTAATGACACCCCATCTCTCCCTGCCAGAGATGTCACTCCAATCAGTAACTTTGATCTAGAGTCAATCAAGAAGGCGCAGAGCTACACAATACAAGGGAGAGTAGGAACATTTTTTTAATCCATTTGAAGAATAGATTGTATATTTCGTTTTGGGATATGGGGTTCTCTAAAAATTATAGGGTTTCATGATATGAGTAAGTTAACTATAGAAAAAATTTAAAGGGAACCCAGATAATAGTTTTGGAGAAAATGTGATTCATGATGCTTGCATTATACGAGTTGGAGGTTCTATACATATTTCTTTTTCTTCAATTTTTTTTTTGGAATAGTGCCATGTAGATCTCTATATTCATGCAAAATATAATCAAACTCAAAGCCATCGTTGCAATTTTCTCTATACAGAGATTATCCTATACAACTAGTCGAAGTTAGAAGAATTAAATAGAAGTTCCTTATTGCAGATTTGCATATTGAAGAGGTGACACAAAGGCATCCAAAGGTGAGACTTTTCAACCATTCGTGCATATAAATTTTCCAGACTTAATCTTGTTAGTACCTACCTTCGGCAGTAGTGCTATTGTTTTCGTTGAAAGGCATTAATCTGCATAAAATTTTGTGCCTATAAAAATAATTTCATTTTACCCAATGTTTTTGGCATGGATATTTGTATACACATTATGATGAAAAATAAATATTTCTACATTTTAGTTGGGGAAATATTTTTTGAAATAATCTGATCGGGTAGAGGTAATCGCTTCATTGCCGGGGAGAGTATTTTCTTAAATTTTTAACCTCACAGATATTACCTATTTTTTAAATTTTTTTCTTTATCTCTTTAAAAATGACACGTTGTTATTATTTAGGAAGTATCTAATGTCATGTGTTTGAGGGCGGTAAACTCAAACACTTCAGCAACCAAACTCTCAAACACAAGGAATTATTCCTGTAGTCAAAGAATGATCGAGAATATGAAGGACTTGATTCTCTTGAAATTCAACAATTCTACCATGCATATTTTCTTCATTTGTCTCTAGTAAGGTCCATAGGGAGACATCACCACATCCTTGTAATTATAGGCTATGTACTTTCCTGTAGCACTTTCATGCCAGCTCAGGAAAACCAGATCGTTAGTTTTCATAAATTCTTTTGCTATTGAAGAGGAATAAACCACAACAGTAGGAACGAAACCTATTTTCAGCAACATAATGGGTCTGCCTTTCTTTACAAGCTTTTCAAGATCACAGTTGGGAAAATTTCCCAACTAGTGGATATTTCCCATGATCGACCATAAAAATGGGCCACAATTTTTTCTCTACCTCCGAATATAGTTTGAAGCAAGTCTAGATAAGCCATGTTGAAAGTGAGAAAACTCATATGGTGTTGAATCTTATTTACTTGAAAATAAAGTGGCTTGGATGTAGAAGGGACCATGACACCTTAGTCAAATAATTCATGCATGTCACTCAACAGTTGGATCATGATGATTCTAAAAAAAAAGCTTGATGTCACTCTGTTGAATGTTTCCTACAAAATCCTTGTTAAAGCTCCAACCTTGTGTCTTTGATATTTACTTCATGTCATTGTTTAACATGAGCAAACAGGGTTTGTAAAAAATAATTTATCCTCCATGGAATCATGTCCTTACTGAAACTTCTCAATTACTATCAATTGGAAATCAACAACTTCTTCATTGATGATAAACAGGGAATCCAACTGTTACACACATTTACATAGTAGGTGTTATTTTTTATTGTTTTAAAATATTGAGTGGTAGGGTTAAACGTGGCATTAGAATGTCAAGGGTAAGATGAAATCATCATTACCACATATTTTATTGGAAATTTCATGGTAAAATTTGATGGCACCTCATATTTTTCGTGATGTTTAGCCAAAATATTGGAGAGTCTTGTTAAATTTTTTTAGATATTTTGTTGGGCATTTTCATTTCAGGCAACACAGGAAATCTTTTGTAAAGTTAGTGGAAGTTGGGGAGAAGTTGTGTATCATATAATTTATTGTAAGTGGAATACAATAGTTTCATTGTTTTTGTCACATCAAACAAAAAATATTTAACCACTACAAAATGCATTAAAGGCAGGTATTGTTGCTACATTGCAGCCCTTATTTTTTTGTTCTTTTCATTATTCTCTCTTGGGTTCCGTCCATTGTCCAATGTTTAAATATGATTTTCGTTTATTATAAGTTTTGTTATTCACTTTGTGTAAAGTTTATTGTTTAATTCACACAGGTGTGTAATTTTAAGGTCAAAAGGTCTATGTTTTATTTGAACCATAAAGTGGTCTTAGGTAATAATGTTGTCTTTTTTTAATTAAAGAAATCCCAAAATTGTCTTATTTTGTTTCACTAATTTTAATAGTGTTAAGTGGTTTAGTCATTTAGGTTATATGAATTATAGGTTTTAAAGTTTTGGGCATTTTATTTAGGTTTATTTTTTTAATTTTAATTTAAGTTTTTAATTTTATTATTTTAAAGTTTTAATCTTTTTAGTATTTAAGTCTTTTATTTTTACATAAAAGTAGTTATAATGTTTTTTTTTTTTGTGTATTTTGTCTCTGTGATGTGTTATCATCATTTTGTTAAAATTGTATGTCTTATTATATTCGAAGAGTCATTATGTCATTTAGTTTTAGTATTATTAAATATTGTAAAAAAAACAAAAAAAATTGCCTCACTTTTAGTCGGACACATTTTCGGTGGAATCCGACGTCCAAGTTGAACTTGAGGAGGGGGGCATTATCAAATGAGCCTCAAAGAAATATTCAGCTGAGCTAGAAGCAAAAAATTAGAGGTTGGAGGCAATGGAGGATGGAGGGTGATCAATGCCTCTCGCCAGTCACCAACGATGGAGCCACATTTTGGTATGGTGGCATCTCTTTTTTAGTTGTGTGGTGTGTGTAGAATAAAATGGTGTGTGGTTTCATTCCCTTGTTATGATTGAAATGAGGAGAATAGGAATTGTGGATCCTGAGAAAATTTGTATAAGAGGGCAGCTGAATTGGAGTGATCCTCTGACTGCTGAGATTCTTTGATTGTCATACTTCTAACATCGATTGGCCGGTGAAAGAGTGTTCACTGGAAGTGAAAGCGGGAACTGTTGAGTTTGAGTATGTAGGTGAATAAATGGAAGTGTGATCATTCGGTATGGGATTCAATGTAGTGAAATGGATTGATCATGTGCAGTAAGATCCAAGCCAATAGTATGCATACCTAAATGTATGTAGAGGCATACGATTATGTTTCTAGTTTTTTAGACGTGCTTCTTCCCATGTAAATACTAAGGGATGGGGGAATGCTAGGATATTTATTATTTACATTGGCATATGGATTTTACCATACGATAAATTATTATTTACTATGATTATTTATAGTTAATTAAATATATTGTTATAACAAACAATATATTTTATTATACCCATAAATCATATAAGCAGGTAAGTTGTTTGGTTGACATCTTATTTTTTAGGAAGTAGTTTTCCTATTGTGTTGACTATATATTATCCAATTGCTTTGTGCAACCATATAACGAATAATATTATTATTTTTCTAAGTTATTTCAATGTGTGATATTTTAGACGACAAGTGGGTTGAAAATATCCTTGAGAAAGGTAAAACTTTGATCCATAGATTATTTCACTTTTTGAGTTCATGCTTTCCACTATTGCAAAAGTAAGGATGACTAAAGATGAAATTGAGAAGAAAAATATTAATTGGGACCAAGTGTTTTCGTTGGTAATTGAGATGGGAAAGCTTGATTCTTTTGTGTTGGTAGGAAAAATGTGTTCAACTCCATAACTAAGAATATGTCTCTAATTTGGTCTTGAACGTTGGTTTCCTAATATGAGATGTTGAACAATACTCTTCATGAGCTAGATTCTTGTAATGAGATCACTTCCCAGATGTAGGCAAACATAAGAAAGGAAGTGCAAAAGCTTGGATTACCTTCAGTGAATGATAATTCCTCAGTGAATGATCCTCTAAATCCATTTGAGGAACTAGTTTGGAAAGAGGCAGGAGACCCATTATCATTCAATGAGGACACCTTAGAATCCCTTAAAAAAATTAGGTGTGCCATTTCTAACACTACTAAGGATCACCAAAATTGGTTCAAGAAGTGTACAAACATCAACAACACTTCTAAGAATTGGCTTAAGGCTTTAAGCTTCGTGTGTGTTCCTCAAGCAGAGAAAGTAGCACCTACAACAACTCACTTTAGAAAATAGTTCAAAGGAATAAATATTTCTCCAAGAGTACTCTCCCAAAGTCATTTAATAAGTGGATCATCATTGGTGGATGTATCATCTTCTTTAACATAACTATATCCCTTCTTATTTCTTCCCCCCTTCTTCTCTTCTCTCATGTTCTAATTATTCATTAAGGGGGTTTAATTTTCAGTAGTTCATATTATTAAATTAAATGTGACCTATAGTCAAACATTGTAATGAGTTTCCTTTAATTAATATATAGGGACCCACTTTTCTTCTTTAGGGATATGAAAGGTCACAAGTTGTAAAGGTAAGTGAAAAGTCATGTGGGGGGTAGGTGAAGAGTCTTTTTGTAAAACTATATATTGGATGTCTCCCTCATTCTAAAGGGTTGTCAATTGCGAGTCTCTAAGTAGATAACTATTGCAATACTAAGAATCAAGACAAAAAAAAACATTCTTCCATTCCTTTCTCTATATTTCCTCTATCTCTCTACTTTTTTAGCTTTTTGCACATGATAATATTGTATAACCAAGGAAGGTGTTAGTGCCTCTGATGAATGGATTAATGGAATTTTGTGTCCATGATTTATTATGTCTTGTCATTATTAAAAAATTTATTTTCTTCTAATTGAGTGTGGAATAATTCTAGTTAATGCTTGTGAAAATTTGCTAGTGCCTATTTACAAGATTAACCCCCTTTCTCCCAAGTTATTACTACCCTTACCTCACCTCTCAAACAAATTTCTCACTTGTACTAGGTACAAGCAATTTTCCACAAGTCTAGTAGAGTAGTCCTATGTGATCCTCGACTTTATAGCCACCCACAATATTTGTTTTATCTGCATTAAATAAATGGGAGCCTCTCCATCACAAAGAGGTGGGACATAGTCTCAGAGTGTTGGTGAAAATCAACTAATTTGTCCTTGTGAAAAATTATTTCATCAACATGGAAATGGACGCCTAAATTCTCAGTATATTCAAACTAGTTCAAGAATTTATTAATCTTGACTCTTCCAACCATTTATAAGGAAACATATACACAAGAATAATTTTATATTTTCCCTTATGAAATTTAGGTGTATTCTATCCCTGATTCACTTATTTTCATATGAATTTCTATTCTCATATTCACTAAGTTAAACTTCAATTTCATTTATCATGAGCATTGAATACACTTATCTTCTTTTGTAGGTCTGCCCTTATCTCGAAAAAAGGAAACACAAATGGAAGTAATATCCAAAACACATGTATCATTTCCACTACAAATGCAGGTCACCCCTAGGGTTCTCATCCCCTCTTATATTCCACAATACACATCATACAATCTCTATTTATCATGTTATCAATTAAAATCTTCATTCGACATGCGATCGGTTACAACCTCCTTCAGCTCTCCACAAGGTAAACTCTTCGTATCTATTTTATGTTACAAAATATTCATTCACCAACATAAAGTGGGGGAAAATGTAGACATGAAATTATGCACTTAGTACTATTACACCATGCCTTTATTATGCCATTATATGCATGATTCCTAAGCAATTAAACTAGACATTAACAACAATTTTTTTGCTTTATAGTTATATTGTTTTCTCTTTTTATACTTCTGATTTTTACTTTTCTAACTACCCATTTACTTTTGGAAATTTCATAATATGTTACCCAACTCAATATTTCCTATTTTATCCGTAGATCCTTTCAGACACTAGTTCCCAGTAGGAACAGGATCACCCAAGTGATACTGTTCCCTTTGGGTATTTTTATCATCTTTTCCTCTTCTCTTATGTTTAAAATGCCACATCGACCATTATCTTTTCTAAAACTTCTATTATCACTTTGGTTCAAATTTTAGAGTTGATAATGGTGAAATTCAAGCAAAGGAATCATATATATATATATATATATATATATATATATATATATATATATATATATATATTAGACATATAAAATGTCGACATGATTAATTATGGTTAATTTGTCCCGCAACATCATTTAAATCCATATAATAATTAATAAAAAGAATAATTAATATTAATTTCATCACTTATTTAATCCCTTTATTCTAATTTATTTCATCATTCAATATCCCATTTCATCATTTATCCCATTATCCATTTTAATCCATTTTATCATAAATAATAATTAATCTTGTTATTATTATCCCCTTTTCTAACCCCATTTTATCACTTTAGGAATTTAATATTCCTACACCCACCTACCAACCTACTCTACACATCCCTACACCTAGCCTTTCCATGTATCCTCACCCCTAATCATCATTAATCAACCTAATCTAATCCTAATCTAATCACATCCTCACACCTCTAAATCTAGAGGCTTCTAAATCTAGAAGCCTCTCTAACCTTCTCCTTATATTGAATTTTTAACTCAATGGAATCTTCTTCCCTCCATGAATTTTGAATTCAAATTTCTAGATCCTTCCACTATAGAATCCTCTAATCCTCACATGCATCATTAACCATTGATCCAAATCCAACATGGCTTCATCTTAGCCATTGAATCCTCCACCCACAAACTATAAATTGATCTTTCCTCCTCCATGAGAGCTAGCTTGAAAAGCTTATAACATATTAGAAATCCATAATCAAACTTTGGCATTTTTATCCCTCAATCAATCCATACACTCTATCAATTCATCCTCAATCATCACTCTATCAATCCATTCATCTACAATAAATATATCACCATTCTTCATTAAAGAAATCCAATCACAATCAAGGGGAGGTGCTGCCCAAGTGACTCCAAAATCTAAAGCAAACACATTCAAGAAATCCATCCAAGAGAAAATACACCACATCAAAGGAGGAGTTGTGAAATCTTGTAGGTAAGTGCAGGTATTATATTCTCTCTTCTTTCCATCTGTTGCTTTATTAGAGATTTTGTTTGAGAAGATTAGATAAGAGGAGTATGTTTGTTTGTTTTCTCATTTCTCATAACTAATATTTTCTTGCATCACACACACACACACACACACACACACACACACACACACACACACACACACACACACACACACACACACACACACACACACACACACATGAATTACTATCTATTCTAAGGAGCAAGAGGAAAACTAAGAAAATTAGGCTATTAATTTTTATCTACTACTTGGGAAAAGAACAAAACTCAAGGATTATATTTGGGATACATTATTCACTACATAGGAAGGGGAAATTATGAATTCCATCAGACACATTCATCTTAGGGGATAAGTAGTTATTTCCCGCTATCTTAATGCGAATCAAAAAATGGAAACCTAGATGTAAGGGACATGATTCTATTACAAAAACACACACAAGAACTACATAGAATCTAAAATATAGTGCAACACTCGGTGACAATCACATTGGTCTGACCTCCAAGGTCAGTTTGACTCAAGCATATGTATCTTTTATTCCATCTAATGTGTACTTGAGATTTTGTGCATGTATATAGGGTTTGTTCTGTAGGTATATGTGTGACAAGAAATACCTATAGTGAATTTTGAGTGACACAATGCGAAGTGAAGGTGACATGATCAGATCCTAAAAGAATTAGATCCAAACTCACTTCCTGGACAAGAGTGCCTAGTATAGACACTTTCACCTCAGGAAGTTCTATCCCCTTCTGGACGCTACTATAGAGAAGAATTACAAATATTTTCTCTCTGGATGAAGTAATTTTAGTACATATCAAATCAGCTTCATCATATTTTTAGTCCACATTTAGTTTAGATAGTGAGTTATCATGTAAGTCCCTCTCATGCGCTTGTTTATTACACTTGCTTTCCATTGCATGGTACATCTTGTATGTTTATGATATTTTCTGATTGGTATCGGTCATTTGATTAATATTTAATTTTGTTAGATCATAATTGAGGAAGCCTTGAGAAAAATTTACAATGCAAACATCTACAAAATATCTCAGATGAGAGAAAGAAATTCACCAACAAAATAACACTATATTAAACTAATAAGGAATATACAATGCATATGAGTGTGCTACCAACAATGGTTGCACTAAAACAAAATATCTTTAAGAGACTACATCTCCAAAAAATTTGGAGATAAGTCTAAGCTCCACTCTTACTTTCCATAAGGATACAAAGTTTAAGTAAGAGGTGAATTAGAGATTGTTATTGGTTGAGAGAAGGTGGGATAAGGTGATTCACCAAGTAACACCTCACTCCTCTCACACGTGTGAGGATAACTACCACTTAAATGTGCATGTAACATTTTGTGCACATAATAAAATTCACATTGGTACCAACACTAGCTAAGATGGACTTCACAATAAGTGTGGATATGACACAACAACAAACAAGTATAAGTACCTCTAATGATACTTTGTGTGCAGTATAAATTGTGTGTGCAATGGAGGTACATTCTTGTGATACAATCCTTCCTCTATCGAACATAGAGAGTGTCTCTAAGCACTCAAAGTTAGAAGAAATATGTGAAGTCTTACATACTGTATCAATTAAACAAGAACATCCCGCGGCTTCTCCTAAAATGCAAAATCTAAAAAATGGAAGAATGCCTTTAGACCATGTACTTTGATGGTTCCAAATCATGAAAAGAATTTGGTGTAGATTTTGAGTTAATCAACCCTATAGGAAAAAGGTACTACGTAACATATAGAATTTAGTCATTGTGTACTAATAGTTCCATGGAATATGAAGTGCTCATACATGGCATGCAATTTTCTTTACAAAAAGCCTCTAAGTGCTAAAGAGAATTTAGATATTTGCGATTAATATCTAAATAAAGAAGGATCTACTACACTTTCCACAAAAAATTCCTATCAAGATACCAAAGTTGCGTATATAATCTCATTGATATTTTGATGCATTTTGCATCCATTCCATACCATGTATTGAAAATAGTGTTACAAATGTGCTAGCTCATAAAACCAACACTTTAGAGCCAATACAACGTTTAATGCTTAAGTTATTCTCAATCAAGTTGGTTTACCATCCTTCCATCCCAAATAAAATTTAACATTTTTAGGTATTCAATGATGACAAACATATATTAGATTTTCTATCTAATTATGAAGATTTTTAAACATGAATAATAGGTGAAGTCAAAAAGGAAGAAGAATGGGGTGAAGATGGAGTCCTGAACATGAAAACCAATAACATGGCTAGCAGAGACATAACAATAGAGAGACTATTTAACAAGGATCACTACACAAAGTATGAAGTAAAATCTTCCCCCTCCCAAGAATTCTCAATACCATCCTCACAATTTGGGGGACTACGATGATCCAAAACATGTATTGATGGGAGAATCTTGTACCCTGTAGGAAAAGGAAAACTTGGTGCATGCACTCAAATGTTATCAAGATGTTATCATATGGAGTTAAATAATATAATGGTATTTTATCCTTCCATCCTAACTATTGGAGCTCAAAATTACACCCGTATCGATTCAGGATGAACTGAGGCTTTGTGGAAACATGGGACTGTCTCCAAGTTATGGGTCTTGCACTTGAGACAGACCTCCAGAGAAGGCTAACTTCCTCAACCTATTTCTACTACTAAGAATAATCCTATGTAGGGAAATGCAACTACTTATGTCTACTCTATGATTCCAAGGGACCAAAGTGAGAAGGAGATACATGAAATGGAAACCTAAACTAATGGGAGGTGATAACACTAGAAAGAGGGGGATGAACACTCTTGGTTGAGTGAGAATGAGGGAAAATACGCGCAAGGAGGGAAGGCAGATGTGCCATAGTTTAAAACACATTCATACATCGAAAAAATAAGAACCTGCAAGAGATGTGAAAATACACAACAAAACAACAACACAAAGGGAAATGCAAAAGTACGTAATAAAAATGAGATAGGACAAAGAATAACCAAAAAACAAATATTTTATTGCTTTCAAAGATGCACAATCAATTTCAATGGTGGATGAGGTAGGTATCCACATGTAGAAAACTAGATCTGAGGCTTCCAACTCAAAAATTCAAGGGCACTACTATGAATAATACTCTTACAAACAAAAAGAGTCCAACCTTTTACAATGAGCAATGCTTTAAATTATATAGAAGAATGGGAGAGAAGGAAGGGGATGCAGAGAGGGAAACTCATATTTTTGAATACAACCACCAGCAACAATAAATAAATTCCTACAAATGTGCTTTTCAGGCTAGCAGATCCACCACCCCATGTCTTCTTTGTTTGCGGAAGAAGAAAAGAGACCAAATTTGAAGAAATCCAGGTGGTTGAGTTGACTGGATGTGTGCATTAATTGCTCAACTAACATTTCCTTGTTTTACACCTACCAAATCCTACCAAAATCTGATTTTTAATATCCTATAGTATAACCCACGTCATTAAATTTCCAACGAGACCAAGAGCACATGAATCCGATCTATGTAGTAGAAGTTATGGCGATTTACAGAGCAAACTGAACACATAAGACACGTGGTGCACTCTAATTGACCGAAGGATTCAGCTAACTATTTGTTTGTTTTATCTTTTCTACCATATATCATGCACTCATTTGAAGTAAGCATTTGACATGCAGTTGGAACATTCTGATAGGTTGTGTTGTACACTTCATCTGACAAATTCCATGTGGCACGTAGTGAATGACACAAAAGAACACATTTGGCGCATACAAAAGAGAAAGAGGTGCAAGGAGGAATGTAGAGGTCTGCGAGAACACACAAGGGTGTGTGAAATAAGTGGGGAGAAATGTTTATATATGTAAAAGTATACAAATATGCAGAAGGCGTGAGAATCTGATCAAAGGGGTACACAATGACAAGAAGGAAGATGCACATGGAGAAAACATATGTCCATGGGAAAGTGAGCGTAAAGGCATGATGCACAAAGGAAGAATGCAAAAAGAGAATGAGTGCACGTGAAGAAGTGTGTAGAACTCAGGAAAGAAGTGCATACATGGGAAAGCATGCTAGGAACTTAACCAAAATGAAAGGTAAGTCAATAGATGTGCACAAAAGGAGTGTGCAAACTGTTGGAATGAAAGTGGGTGCATAAGGGTGCATGTGAGCAGAATGGGAGGAGATAGAAAATTACAAAAGGAAGTGGAAAGTGTGCAGAAGGAAGCAAAGGTAAGAGGAAGAAGAAAGAAGGGCATGTAAGGGTGCACACAAACAATTTCAACCAAGAAAAAGTTCCAAATTACACAACCAAAAGAGTGCACAATTGAAAAAATTGAATGTCAAAGCCAAAATGAAACTACAAGTTGTCAAAATAAATAGGGGAATTGTTTTGGACAACAGTTTTGTGAATTTTGTTGCTATCTACCTACTAGATGAAGGATACTTGTGGCCTTAGAAACATCCATTGTGCATGGAGTTTGCAGACCAACTTATTGGCTTTGATAGTCACATCAAATTCCATGATTTTGGTCACCCATCTTTCTCTTTTCTCACTAATTGTTTCTCTCATAATGAAGTATCTTACACCAGAGTGTGAAATTAATACCTTGAAATGATTTGTGGTGAGCATACTTTTGAATTTTTTTAGTGCACATATGATGGAAAAAACCTATTTTTCCATGTGACTATATTTCAATTCATAATCCTTTAGTGTTTGACTAAAGAAATCCACTGGCTGCTCCAATCCTTGTTCATTTTATTGAGTTAAGACAACAAAAACACTAACATATGCTCCATAAGCATAGAGAATAAAATCCTTGGAGTAATCCAGATTGATGAGTGTTGGGGTCCAAGAAATTTATTTCTTGATATTATTCAAGCTTTCTTTTCCTTCTGTTGTTCACCTGAAGAGTGTGTCCTTCTTGAGCATGAGGCTGACGGGCCTAATAAATCCTGCAAACTTAGGAATGAATATCCTAAAAAAGTTGATTTTTCCTAGGACTGATTACAAGGCCTTCTTGTGCATCGGTAAAGAAAGAGAAAGGATGGCTGAGATATGCTTAGGATCAATAAAAATTCCATCCTTTGAGACCACATGGCCTAAAATATTTCCTTGCGCAAAAGAAAAGTTCCACTTCTTACGGTTAAGGGACACTCCACATTCTATGTATTTCTCAAAGACCTTATCCATATGCATCATGTGCTCCACACTCTACTTTAAGAAGATAGTTATGTCATCTAAGTAAACTAGGATGAACTCATTGATATATCCTTTGAAGGCACTATCCATGGATCTCTGTAATGTTATGCTTGCATTTGACAAACCAAAAGGCATTTTATGATAGACATATGTTCCCCATTTAGTTGTAAATGATGTTTTGAATCGATCCTATTCCTTGACCAAGATCTAATTAAAGCTTGAGTACCCATCCAACATAGATAACCTTTGCGCACTAGCCATAGTCTGTAGAATCTACTCCATAGAAGGAAAAGGATAGTGATCCTTAAATGATGCCTTATTCAAATATGTGGAATCAATGCAGAGTTTGATTTTATAGTTCTTCTTGTGCACTGGAACAATATTGGCCATCCAAGTAGAGTAATTGAATGGAAAATAATCTTTTTCTCAATGAGTTTGGATAACTCCTTCCTCATAACGGGCTATATTTTAGCATTGAACTTTTCTTTTTTCTGATGGGCTTGATACTAGAATCAAGGTCAATGGAGTTTTGGGAAAAAATTGGATTGAGTCCTTTCAGGTCTTCATACTCCCATGAGAAGACGTCATTGTATTTTTGACATAAAGAGATGAAGGTCTATTTCTCATCTTGCGTACATTCTTTACTAAGCAACAAATCTTTGTCACACATGATAGTGACCAGAGTGCAGTCTTCTTACACAACGCACATATACTTTTCTTTGCCCTTGAAATCATCATCAGGGATGAATATGTTCTCTAAGGTGTCTAACCCTTTAGGTAACTTATTTGTCAACTTCATTTTGAATGAACTAGACAATCTGCACGTCACTTCCAAACACTTTCTAGCTGGTTTCATTGTCTGAAATGGATGGCCTGACCACCATCTTGATGTGTTACGTATTACCTTGGATAAAATACTCAATGGGTGATAACTGTGAACCAAGGGCTTCCATCTGATCTGCCTCCTTGTTCAATTTCCTTGGCACCACCTACAGAGTAAGAATTCAAAGCTCTCTAGGAGGTACCAAACGCTATGTTTATAAGCTTTGTGAAGCTTATTATTTTGTTGTGCACTTGTTTGTGACCTGGTGGATGGCCAATTCATTTTCCCCAAAGATCTGCAACACATTAATCTATCTCTTCCTTGGAAATAAGAAGATCATGCACCAATGATTCCTATTCTACTACATTGTTTGATCATGCAAACTACAACCTGTGTGCGAAGAAGAATTTCTCATCCTTGGGGGAAATGAGAACAACACCTACACTTGCACCATTTTTGGTTCTAGAACCATCAAAATACATTTTCCACAGTCAAGGATTTTCATCATTTTTCTTGAGTGCATTAGGTAGTGTATAATATTCTTCGAGGATGCAATATATTCCAAGACCAGTTTCAATAGATGTATCATAAGGATCAAAATCATAGTTCTCTTTTTCCAACTCATCCGATAATAGATCAGTCATGGAAGGAGGAATGGCTTTCCCTACTAAAACAAAATCTTGTTATTGGCCTTCTTGAATGAGGAAATTCTCTTAGAGAGGAGAATGGTCATATGAATTAACATGATAGGAAATATAGGCTCAAATTGTATGATAAACTGGGTTCCATAAATTTTTCTTAGTAACATATGAGAACAATTGAAGACAAGTAGCCACCGACCTTGGTAGTGAAATCTCTTGATGAAAAAATGGAAAACAATGGGAGAAAATCAACAATTGACACATCTTGAGTTATAGTTAGACTTGGACAAACATGGAGGGTTAACTCAATATTTTAAATGACTCCTAGAATTGTAACAATTGAGCCATCAAGTTGCAAGAATCCTTTGGACATAGGGGTGTACTTAATACTTTGGACATTTTTTTTTTAGCCATGAAAAAAGTACTAGCCCATGAGTCAATCATACATTTGTGAACAAGATATTTGCCTACTATCAAAGACATATAGAAGGGTGGGGTTTTGACAAATTTTCTTCCTTGCTTCTCCTCTACTTGACGCAAATTGAAAATAACATGGGGTGTTTGAATGACTGGATCAATGCGTGGGAGTTGCGCCAGAGCTTCATGCAATAGGTTGTGCTGAGATGGAATGGCTAGGGCATCCCATATTGTGACATTCACATTTTTCTTCTTCATCTGGTCAACAATGTTGAATGGAAGGCCCATGGAATTGTGCATTTGAGGCACATCAACATATTTTCTTGATTGTTCAGGTGTAGAAGTAGGGGCCTTAGCTTGCGTAGAGGCTTGACCTACCAAAGGTGGAGCATATGCCACATTTATTAGGATGTTGTGTGGCACCTCGCATTTAGAAACTTGTGTGCCAGAACCATTGGGTGTATTTGCTACATTTCTATGCTTTTGAGGATTAGTCTAGATGACAGGAGTAGAAGTTTGTGTGCCAGACACTAGCATTCTCTTCTTGGACCTTGTATTATCAACAAATTATGCACATAGCCTATTTGAGCTGTCTATATCTCAGTTAATTGCAAAGAAGTCTTCAACCCCAAATAATATAAGGTAGGTATAAGGAACCAATTTTCGTGCTTCTTAATTTTTTGGTTCTTGTGCATTAGTGGAAGGCACATAAATTGCATTATGAATCATGTACACCTACTCCCACAAGTCATTTATGCAGTTGTACTGATTTTGAGGAAAATTACAAGGAAAACACAACTCTATATTTTGGACCATGTTGTTCTGTACTGGAACTAGTTCTTTTCTTGTGCTTGGTGCTTGAAGAGGTTGCCGTTATCACAAAAAAGTAATAGCCTGATATTTGGCTATGCAGATCTCTACTTTTTTCTAACATGGGGTTATACCTTAAGTTATGGGACTTGAGAGATTGAGATAACCCTTCAGAGAAGGCTGACTTCCTCTTCCTAATCTAATGATAAACTACTACTACTCCAAGAGAGAGAGAGAGAGGTGCTGATAGCACCAAAAAAGGGATGAGGGACACTATATTGAGGGAGAAAGAGAAATAAATGAAGAAGGGAGAGGCTAGACATAAGTGAAATGGACCCGAAGCTTCATTTACCATCTGTTCTCACATGAATCACAACATAATAAACTTAGAAGGAGAAATACATGCACAACACAATGCAATAAGTAAAAGAGAGGAAAGGTTGCAGCTAAAATGAGCAAGGACAAACCAATGTGTCACAAAACAAGCTTTATTGTAATAAAATTATGCATAGACCATTACAGTTGTAGAGGAAGGTACAAAGCACATTGCCAAGCCGAAAATGAAGGTTTGATGGCTCACAACTACTTTGGAACAAATTTTATAGAGTTCCATTACAGTTTTTGAATGTCCATCCTTGAATGAGCAGTTCCTGCGGTGGCTTTTTCTGCAAAAACTGACAAGTGCTATCCAAATTCTCCATCCTTTGGTCAGAAATATCCATGCTCTCACGTACATTTTGCTTCAAAACTAATGATTTGTGTTAATAAGTCTTGGTGCTTGGTTGGCACTTACCATAACCTTATTTGATTTGCTCTGGTGTGCCTAGATGTTAAAAATGGCTCCATCCTTGACCCATATGTACCGGTTCTCCCTCCTTGTGAACACGACATCCCTCACATACAAGCAAGGACTTTCGAAGACAATGTCAACTGCATCAAGTGGAATAATATCGACCTTTAGTACATCTATGTATTTGGTATTTATCCCAAACTGAAACTTACACTTCCTTATAACTTGTATTTCTACACCATTCTTCACCCATCCTAGTGGGTATGGATGTGGATGTGCGTAAGTCTCGAGACCAAGTTTTTCTACAACCATATCAGAAATCAAATTTGACTGAGAACCAAAATCTACTAAAGCATTTACCTTAGTCTTCTTGATTTGGATTCTGATTTGAAATAGTGTACTCATATCTTCTTCTTCTGCTACCGCATACATGTTAGTGACCATGCATCCCAACCTTGTCTACATCTGAATCATCCTTAATCTCCACCTCTCTTTATGTCTTCACAATGGCCATCGATTTCTTGGAATCCTTGGTTCAGTGCTTTGCATGCAATTCCGGATGCAACATACAACATTTGGAATTAGTATGTCCATTTAAATCACAATTCTTACAGAAATTCTTAGGATCTTTACAAGTATGCAAAGTAGTATTGGCATGCTTACCTTTCCATTACCTTTGCTACTTTTCTTCCCTTTTTATTTGTCTTGATGTTCTATTGACTGGTCTCCCTTTGGCTCTATTTCTCCTTACTTCTTCTCATCATCAATGTAGTATGCTTGTATACAAGCTTCATTGAGATCCTTAGGCTTCGTGGAGATTAACTTCCTCTGAAGCTGAGTGTGAAGTCCTCCCAAATACTTGGTCAAAATTTCCTCATCCTCCAAGTCCATATTAAATAACATGGCTTGTATATGAAATTCCATAGTGTAGTCTTGCACGCTTTGACCACTGCCTTGTCTAAAGTACTGTCACTTAATCATCATGTCAGTTTTGTGGCTAGTAGGATAGAAGTTAGCTCTAATCAATTCTTTAAAACATTTCCAAGTACTGACAATAGGAAATTTCTTCTTCTCACAAGTGGCTAGATGGGTTTCCCACCAAACCAGAGCATGAACCTCCATTTTGAGATGTGTAAAGGTGATCCTTTGTGCCTCAGTGACATTATGCACACTAAAGTAGAATTCCAACTATTTTAGCCATTTATCTAGTAATTCTGCATCTACTTGTCCTTCAAAATTCTTTATTTCCACTTTCATTTCAACTTTAAAAGGTGTATGTGCAGATTTTACCTTCTTGCTTACAATTGGCATCTCTTC
This sequence comes from Taxus chinensis, assembly GCA_019776745.2. NCBI lineage: Eukaryota > Viridiplantae > Streptophyta > Pinopsida > Cupressales > Taxaceae > Taxus > Taxus chinensis. The sequence goes on along the minus strand of CM034150.1, from coordinate 106,413,935 downwards.
ATTCTCTTCCCATTATTCCTCTTTGTGGCTCTTTCCGATATGGAATTTTTTAGCTAGTTCTCAAACCACTAAGTCCATGGAATCTTGCTTAACTGAAGCCATCTTTTTCAGATATGAAAGCTCTTCTTGTTTTCTATGTAATCTATCCATCATTGTCTCTAGCATCTTGACTCTACGACCAAGTTCTCTTCCTCCATTTGAGCTCAAATTCTTTGTTTCAACTTCTTCATAGAAATATCTAGCTCACAAGGAAAAACTTATTCACCTTTAGACCTTGTCACTATCATACAAAATCACAAGAAAGATTTGAATACCACAGTCCTAGATATATAACCTTGCTGTGATACCAAAATGATCTGTAAAATTCTACTTTGGAACTCTAAAAATCACACGACTTTGCTGTTATTCTTTCAACTTTGGAAAATGACATATTTGCTTGAAAAATTAGAGCTTTGTGACTGATTATCTCATTCTATAGAAAGGAAATTGCAGAGAAGGAAAGATTTCAAAAACCTCAACACCAGCAAGTTTATCCCGGAAACCTCTAATGGTGGAAAACTAGTTAGGGAGGGAAACTACTCTTTCTTCCCACTTTTATTGGTCTAATATAGACAATTACATATTACAATAAGTATGAAAAGAAGAAAAAATGTAAACCTTATCTCCAATTACTTGCTTGCTCTGTTTCTACACCTTGCTCCTATAAATTCCACTCCAGCACTGAAGATCTTGCTCACTGTTTTCATTAAACTCTGCTTCTCGATCTCTCTGGATCTTCTAATGATCATTCTATTACTCCTTTCATGAATTTATAGGCCTTCCCATATCCTCCCATGAACTGGAGGATGTGAAAGGGAATGGAAGGAGAAGAGACATAGTTAGGCGCTTTAAATTCACATCCATTCGTGTTCCATTTTTATTTTCTGTTTGAAAGTGTCAGGACTGCCGCCTCAGGACCACCACCCTAGCTGGGTGGTAGGATGGTGGTTCTGAAACTACCACTCTACACAAAGCGGCGGTTCCTTCCAGAACCTCCGTTTACCTCATTTTATTCACTTGTCTTGTTTCTCCTTCTTGGTGCTGATGGAACTGATGAAGTGGTGTGGTTTTCTAGATCCCTATAGACCATCTGTAAAGAACATGGGCACATTACAGATCCATCATTGAGTCCATTTCTTCCTGCAGAAGCAAATAAAGCCATGCTTCATCAATTATGGTGGTTGAGCTACCTGATTTGATCATTTGTGTGCCCAAACAGTCCTCTTCTACCTCTAAAATCTGTGTTTGCCATTTTTACCTACCAAAAGCCACTAAAATAATATTATGATGATATCAAATTTAAGGGCTCGATGAGAGATTTCCAATGTCATAAGATTTGTTTGATTTGGAGCTTAAGATCAAAAGATATGGCCATTTGAAAATTTGCCTATCGGGAGGCACCAAAAACTGACATGTGGCAACATTTAATTGGTTCAGGGATTAAAATATACCAACGTGTACTTGTTTCACCTTTTCCAAGTGTCAGTCTCCCAATGGTTCACAATATCAGGCATTACTTACCTGTTTGCCATCTATCCTTATCCTTTACCATGGTGGGCTACCTTTATAAAAATACATGCCAATAAAAATCTGCCCATTCCTTTACATGTCGGACTGTTCTTAGACCTCTGAGAAACATGAGCCAATAAGAAACAACCACATTTCTTCGCAATTTACACCTTGAATGACCATTGTAAAATGTGAGCCAATAGAAAGGCTTCACACACTTACATGTTATTCATTTTGATTTCTAGCCTCTGACATCCGCGAACCATCGTCCAATGAGAAAGCTCCATGCCTTGATGCGCTGTTAGAAATTTCTTTGAACCTCACTGAAAACTTTTAAATATGAGAAAATGAGGAAGCTCCATGTTTCCACAGTGTTAGAACATGTCAGTCAGTCTTCTTCGTGTTTGGATCTGATTGGATGGGCCTTTGCATTTGTTAGACTGTGAAAGGAGAGCTAATGAAATGGCACCACATAGCTCTTTGCATCGCAGTTTCCAAGTTCGGGGGGAATTAATTTTTTTTATCCTTTTAGTGTGCCACCTATCCCCTTTTCTTTCCTTGACTTGACCAGACCCAAGGAAATATAAAATATGACCTATCCCACGGACTTAAAAACCTTGTAAGCCCATCAAATTTTGAAAAGAGACATGTAGCCCACTGTGATTGGTGATCTACCGCCACGTGGCCCTTGGGCAAGGAAATTTGAGATTCTACCATGTGTCCCCGTTGAAGCTGACACTGAATTTTTCGGGCATTTTAATATCAGTCGGATTTTATAACCAATCCACCAATGTTTTTAAACTACGCTCCCACGGGTTTTTGAATACCAATGGCCAACACATTGGGGAAGGGCAATTTGATAGCCATTTGAACATCACAGACCTGTAAAAATGGCTAAGTCCATTTTTAAAGCTGTTAAAGCCAAAATAACCATGGGGGGTAATTTTGGATAACAATTTGGTGACCTCTCAGGGGAATATGCCTACTAGATTAGCTTAGTAGCCTTATGCATCCATTGGGCATGGAGTCAAGCTAAAAACTTAAAAACTAATCTGCAACATCGAAATTTCTTACCCTAGGGCCGTATGATGCATGAAATGAACTTAGGAAGGTCTAGAAGCTTGAAGTTGATTTGTGGAGCTCTAAATGAAAATTTGAAACTGCTCAAACTATTTGATTTTTCCATTAACACTACTCAAGCTCAAGGTGAAGCTAGAATTGACCATCTCATTGTGAAAATTCTTCTAGTTTTGATTTTATGAGAGTGGAAAATTGTAAAAACTTGAGACTTCACTCTGTTTACTCTACTTTTGATCTAATTAGATAAAGAAAAGCATCTGAAGTTTCCTCAAATATGTTTTTTGCCAAGTTTTGGAGAAAATTTGAATTGAATCCTTGACAAATAATGAAGCATTGCAGAGTTAAGGATAACATGCTGATTTGGCAATGAAATAAATGCAATTAACACTATCCCAAGCAATGAATTTGATCAAGCAAGAGGAACCACAAGATTTTGATTGAATTGATCTCTTGGGGTCTAAAATGAACCTTAAAGCTGCCCCAAAATTGGATTTTGCCAAGAAAGTTACCCCGAACTGAAATGAAATGTGCAACAACAACAAAGCGTGCAAAAACTATGTACAAAATATGAAAAAAACATACATGCTCCAACTGGAGACTTGTAGAGTGTGCACAATGCACTTCTTCTGCTGAAAGAAAACCTACCTACCCTACTCTAATCAAAACAAGGAAACGATAAACAAATACTACAACAGGCATGGAGAAATAACTTCCCTTATTTATGAAGTGTGGCCATGTAATTAATTTAGCAATGGACATGGCCTTTGAAAAGAGTGAAAAACTGACTTATAGCTTGTTTTGCACCCTTCTTCTCAAAGTATCAACAAACAAGACCAATACCTCTTTTAGTTGCTATGAATTTAGACTTAAGAGGTATTGTTGTTGACCTTTGGTGTAATAAGACTCATCCTCATGCTCTGAAGTGAGCATGAATGGTTTTGGATCCTCCTTTGGCTCCAATGAAGCCAAGTAATTGATTGGGAAAGGCCTGATCTTTGAAATTTTCCCATTTCTCTAAAACTTAACTCTAAGAATGGAGTCTTCTTATAGACCTTCCTGAAAAGGGGGGGTACCTATGAGCTGATTTGTGTTTTGCATTGCTCCTGCAAGTAGTTGATCCTCTACCTTGATGACCGGTGTGGAAATGGTTTCATATTTGTTCTCTTCCTTCTCCTTGCTCAATGAAAAATTTGGAAGATTTAACTCCTCCAATCCCTACCCAAGAGGACTGTTTGAAGGAACATGTTGTTCTTGCATGTCCTCCTCTATTGCACGAGGCTCCTCGAGGTTGGTTGTAGCTGATGGTTATGGTTTTGGTGGATCAATGCAACCTTCTAATAATGTAGCAAGCTCTAGGAATGTAGGACAATGAGGATCACTGCATTCCATTGAAACATCTTGTGCTTTAGGGAGATTTTCTTCTTTTGTTTGCACATGCTCCTCTTCTTATAGATTTTGAGTTACCTCTTCTTCTTCTGACTTTTAAAGCTGAGATGAATCAATAACCTATGAGAATATGGTGCCAAAATGCACACTACATTCGAGCAAAGAGATTGTTGATCATCAACTTCTTGTTGTCGCTCTTCTACAAAATCATCTTCCACCTGTGGCATGACTTCGAACTCCTTCATAAACTTAACCAACAAGGGGATCTTATCAATTTCAAAATTTAGAGCCAAACTTACCATGATTTTCATCATTTATTCCTTGTTTGGCTCTTCTTCTTATTGCTCTTCGCTGGTTTTCTAATCTTCATCTTCCCAACATGAGCTTGGGAATGTAAGAGGAGGGGTGGGTTGGATCACAAATATTTTTTGCATTATTTTTGGTTGTGGAGGAGGAAAAAATTCTTTTTTCTTTGGAGGGGATGGATGATTGGAAGGGAAAAGGGAAGAAGAATTGAGGTGGGATGGAATATTGGAAGATGGAGAAATGGATTCCAAACTAGGGGTAGTAGGTAAGAAGCTTGGAAACTAAGGCTTTGACTAAGGTGGTAAAAATTAGGGAGTGGGGAGAGGGTTGTGGGATGATAATACAAATCTTGAATGCTTGTGTTTGAGTCATAACCCTTCGATGCACCATTTTTACCTCTAATTCTTAAACTTTCTCCTACAACGCGAGATCCTCAGGTGTAGGATAGCCTTCATAGTATGCATACCCTTGGTCTTGGAAACCTACATAGTTTGGTGGGTAACCAAACTGATCTACAAACTGTTTGTGAGGGTATGCCCACTGTTACTCTCCATGATATTATGGATCTAGAGGCAGTTGATAATGATATGAAAATATATGTTACAAGCGTGGAGGCATGTCTGAATAGCAATGTTGCTGTTGTAAGTGTGAATTCCACTATGGGAATGAAACCATGATTGCAAAACTTCATAGAATGGAATAAAATGGAGATACATGGAAAGAAATATGGATGAAAATGGATGAAAGTGAATGGAAGAAAGGTTTTCAATTCAGATAAAATGGGTTGTTTTGATCAGTGGAGTTGCCTAGATGTGCTTAACACTGTACCTCCAAACGCTGAGATATCACCAAGAAGCACACCAAACTTGATGAAATGAAAATGTAGACCAAGATACACACCTTTGAAATGTATAGATTTAACTTGCTTGTCCCACCAGGTGTGCCCATAACTATTATAACAAATCACAAGCACCCTTTGATATTTGGATATGTAGCATGTGAGTATGTTTTTCTAACATGGGGTTATCCATGTGAACTATGGGACTTGTGAACTTTAGATAACCCTATCTCCAGAAGAATGGGATTCCTCTGCCTAATCTAATGCTAAACTAGACCTACTCATAGAACGCTAAATTCAGCTAACTAATGCTAATATAACCATGCCAAGGGACAACTAATATTACTCCTACAGAAGGAAAATACAGGTAACTAATCCTAAACTAACCATACCAAGGGACCAGGGAGAGAGAGAGAGGGTTAAGAAGATGCATGGAAGGGAAATCCTAAGCTACAAGGTGGTAATAAAACTAGAAAAATGGGATGATAGACACTATAGTGAGGGAGAAAGAGAAGGAAATGGAGAAGGGAAAGGAGAAACATAAGTGACATAGACCCAAAGCTCCATTAACCATCTATTCTCATATGAAATATAACATAATGAAATTACAAGGAGAAATACATGCACACCACAATGAAATAAGTAAAAAAGAGGAAAGGTTTCAACTAAAACGAGAAAGGGCAGAACAAATGTTTCACAAAACAAGATTTATTGTAATAAAAGTATTGCACAGGCCATTACAGTTGCAGAGGAAAGCATTAGAAGCAAAATGTCAAGTCAAAAAATGGAGGTTTTATGACCCAAAACTAGTTCTAGAACAAATTACACATAGTTCCATCACAGTTTTTGATTATCCATCCTTTCAAAATGAAATATTATTTATAATATATAGCTCAAATGAAAGAGAAGGAAGAAAGATAAGAAGGAAAAGAGAAGGGGAACGAATTTTCTTGATCTTCAACCACTAACAATCTATCTTAAAGACCTCTATAAAGCACATGGGGACCTCCACAGATCTATTACTGAGGTCAATTCCATAATGTAGAAGAAAATGAGAGCCATGCTTCATCAAGTTCTGGTGGGTGGGTTGTTTGATTTAATTGTTTTTCATGCCCAAACATAGTCTTCTCCTACCCCTCTAAAAGAAGTGATTTCCATTTTGACCCACCAAAATCCATAAAAATCATGGACTTTTGATGATGTTAAATTGAAGAGCTCGATGAGATCTTTACAATGGTATATGATTTTTTCTTATTTGGAGCTCGGGATCAAAAGATATGGCCATTTGAAGATTTACGTTTATCGAGAGGCACACGAAAACTGACTCGTGGAAAGCCTTTAATTTGTTTAGGGATTCAGCCTCTATCACATGTGTACTTGCTTTCACCTTTTGCCAAGTTTCGATCCCCTCACTGGGTCACAATATCAGGATTTAAATTTCCACTTGCCATTTGTCCTTTATTTTTTACCTTTTGCGGGCTACCTTTATGAAAATACAGGCCAATAAAACTTTTCCACATTCCTTTGGGATGTCAGACTATCCTTTACCTTTGTCAATCTCTATGACACATGGACCAATGAAAATGTCTGCCACGCTCCTTCGCATGTGTGGACTATCCTGTCAGACCTTCCAAGAAACACAGAGCTAATAAGAAACGATCACATTTATTCTCACATTTTCCCCTTGACTGAAAATTGTGAAATGCGAGCCGATAGAAAGGCTCCACGCACTTGCATGTTAGTCATTTGGATTCCTCGCCTTTGACATATATGAAACACTAGCTAAAATGAGGAAGTTTTATTCACATTAATGAACTGTTAGAACTTTAAATAGTCTTCTCTAATAACCGTGTAAACATGTGAGCAAAAAGAGGAAGGCTCCACACACTTCCATAGTGTCATCACTTTTTTTATTTATATCCTTTAACAACTGTTTGAAACATGAGTGAATGAATAAGCCTCCACATTTGTTAGAATTTTAAAGGAAAGCTAATCAAATGGCACAACCTAGCTCTTCTCATCGTAGTTATCTAAGTTTGGATGAGCCTTAGACATATTTTGGACTATTTAGTGAAATGCCAGCTAATGACCCTGGTACTTTCGTATCTCTTTGCATCGTAGTCCAACAAAATATAAAATGCATCCTATCCCGCGGACTTAAAAATTTTTTAAGCCCATTGCCTTTTGAAATGAGCCACGTATCTATCCTCTTTGCTTCCTTTATATTGCCACTTTTCAATGTCCCGCGGGTTTAAGACTTTTGACCTTCTGCCTAAGTATCCCTGTTGAAGCCGAGCTCCTTTATTTTTTACGAGCAATCTCCTTTGTTGTCATGTCAGATTTTAAAGCATAGAACCTGTCAATGTTTTTAAACTTGACGTATCTAGTGGGTTTTCATAACACCAATGACCAGTTGGATTTGGGAAGTGCAATTTGACGACTCATTTAACTATCACAAACTTGTAAAAATGGCTAAGTCCATTTTTAAAGCTGTTAAAGACAAAATAACCATGGGGGGGGGGTAATTTTGGATAACAGTTGCATAGGACAAACTTTTTATAATGGAATATATGCATTAACATGCCATCTATCATTTTAATGGTTCTTCCTATGTTTATGATTTGAATATTGATTTCTAAAGGGTGAATGGATTTGGTTAAATCCTTGATTAGAGTTATTTCTAAAAGCTTATGCCTATTGCTTTTATAAGGATATAACTTTATTGGACAAATTTATAATCAAGGCCTTCATTTCTTCATCTTCCTTTTGCTGCATGAGAGAATATGATGTGGAGGCAATAGGTTGGGAACGCTTCTTAGAAATAGGGGAAATAAAAGTTTGTAAAACTTGAGGGATTTTAGGGAGCAAAGGCATAGGTGGTCTAGGGGCTATCTTGCCATCTTGGATTTGACAATTTTCTTCCCTAATGGCTATAACATAGGCATCAGGGAGTTGCGGGCCACCCATAGACTATATCATCACTTCAATATAAGAATTCAAGGCTCTTAAGAAATAAATGTAAAAACCTTGAGGATTTGGTCTTAAGAGGGCTGGAGTTCTGTCCCATGTCTTTTGACACCTAAAGTTGAAATCAGCCACGAGCTCATTGGGAGATCTCTTAATCATTGTGAGTTGTTCTAATAAGGAGATATTATCAAATTTCTCCTCAAACTGATTGCAGAGCATAGTGCCAAGTCCATATCAATTAGTGATAGAGGCAGGTATTAAAATTTTGTACCACTGAAGTGCTTTGCCTATGAGAGAATATGTAAGTAGCCTTACAACTACATCATCTTCTGTAACTACGTAAACGAAGCATACATTTGTAATATCTTAGATACACGAGAAGTAGGGGTAATTTGATTCTCACCAGTGAAAATGGTATACTTTTGAGTGTAGCCACTAGTATATCATGTTGCATGGAAAGGGCCAAACGACTTCTATTGGTGAAGATGGAAAAGCGCAGATTTCTCCGTGCCATGGCTAGAAAGGGTATGAATACCTTAGTAGAGCACGTAGAAGGTCTCACAGGAGGAGGAGTAGATTACATCCTGCACGCAAAAGATGGATATGCACACACGAGGGTTTTACTACTTATTATTCCTAGAGAAAACTGAATATACTCAAAGGATCGTTCAACTATTGGGCTCTATATCATGTGTATTCTTCTCATGAATATGGAACGTGAACTACTGAAATCAGTAGATCTGGAAGTAGGATTCTCCAGATGTATTTAAATGAGCCTCAAAAGGCTAGAAATCACTAAGTCACACACCAAAACTTAGAAATGATGAAATTTAAGATTTCAATACTGTCCCACCAGGCATGCCAAAAATGTAGGATCTCAAAATTGCACCTGTCCCAGTTTAAGATGAACTAGGGATTTGAGGTAACATGGAAGTGTCTCTAAGTTCTAAGACTTGCACTTGAGATAGACCTTTGGAGAAGGCCAACTTCCTCTACCTATTTATACTACTAAGACTACACCTAGAAAGGAGAATGTAGGTAACTATGTCTACATTATGATTCCAATGGGGCGAGAAGGAGATGCATAAAAGGGAAACATAAACTAAGGGGAGGTGATAACACTAGAAAGAGGGTGATGAAAACTCTTGGTTGAGTAATAACGAGGGAAAAAACATGTAGGGAGGGTAGAAAAATGTGCCATAATTTGAAATAAATTCATGTACCCATTTTCATGGAGCACAAAAAATAGGAACTTGCAAGAGATGTGAAAATACACAACAAACCAACAACGCAAGGGGAAAGGAAAGAAGATGCAATAAAAATGAGCTAGGGAAGAGAATAGCCACAAAACAAATCTTTTATTGCTTCCAAAGATACACAAATGATTATAATGGTAGATGAGGTAAGTATCCACATGAAAAAACTAGACCTAAGGCCTTAAACTAGACAATGCAAGGGCACTACTATGAATAATACTCTTACAAACCAAAAGAGTCCAACCTTTTACAATGAGAAATGCTTTACAATATATAAAAGAATAAGAGAGAAAGAAGGGGTGAAAGAGAGGGAAACTTGGATTTTTGAATCCAACCACTAAAATAAATAAATGCCTATAAATGCACCTGTAAGGCTGTCAGATCAGCTCCCCCATGTTTGTTTTACTTGTGGAAGAAGAAAAGAGACAAAATTTGAAGTAATTTTGATGGTTGAGTTGATTTGATGTGTGAATTAATGTCCCAACTAACATTTCCTTATTTTACACCTACCAAATCCCACCAAAATATGATTTTGAATATCCTATAGTATATCCCACATTAGCATCTTTCCAACGAGACCTAGAGCACATGAATCAGATCTTTGCAATAGAAGTTATGATGATATGAAAGTTTGTAGTAAAAACTCAACACATAAGACACATGACATGCTCTGATTGAATGGAGGATTTGGTTGACTGTTTGTTTGTTTTGTCTTTTTTCCACATGTCAGGAACTCATTCGATGTAAGGATTTGACACATAACTGGTACATTCTGATAGGTTATGTGTTGCTCCAATTTTATAAAGTTTAAAAATCAGTTTTGCCGCCGGTCCAATCAGCGATGGACACATGGCAACACGGGAGGGCAAGGTGGGTCGGCAGACCGGTAGAGGTTCTGGTGATTTTGAAGTTTTTAAACTTTGAATGTTTTAAAATCAAGTTTTAGCCCGAGACCCCGCAACGAATAGGGGATGGACACATGGCAGGGGAGAAGTCGAAGGCGTGGGCCCATGGAGACAAAGTTGAGAATTTTCCCTTTGCTTAAGGGAGTAAAAATGAAGATTAAGCTCGTGGGTCCTCGGCAAATGAAAGATGGATGTGTGGCAGAGGATAAGGTAGGTCGGTGGGCCAACAGAGGTAAAAAGGGATTTTTTCCCTTTTTCAAAAAAGAGTTCAAAATCAAAATATTAAGAGTTCACCCGCTAGCGAATAGGAGATGGACATGTGGCAAGGGAGAAATCAGAGGTGCGGGCCCATGGGGCAAAAAGTTAAAATTTTCCCAATTTCCAAAAAAGGTCAAAATGCGCAGAATTGAAGCGTGATTTCAATGGGACCCACCATATGCCATGTGTCAGCTCCAAATTTCAAGGGTGGAGGGGTGGAGAAAAAAGTCAAAATTTTCCATTTTTCCAAAAAATGTGCAAAAGTAAAAAGTGATCCCAATTTCCGTCTCAATTGTTTTTTGGCATGTGGAGGGCCCATTTTAAAGGAAAAAGATGGATAAGATTGACGGTTCTTGTGCATCTATTTGTTTTGACCGCCATGGGAGCTCCAGGAAGCTTGGAATCACAATTTTTGCACCAAAATTCATCAAATTTATAGTGATTTTGTGTTGTCTTGGCCTCCCAGAATCATTGGAATCACTTTCATGGCTTAATTATTTGATTTTAGGTGTTTTGGTAATAAATTTTTACTCAGCCCGAGCAAACACGTGAAATGTCAAAATCAAAAGTTGTAGAGTTAGTTTTAAAAGGTGAAAAGATAAAAATGATGAGTAAAAGGTGTTTGCATGCCTCATTGATGAAAAACCTGCCTCCAAGATGGATAATGATCCAAATATTTGTAATAATTTAATCTTTTGGGCACACCTGACAACTTGCGAGTGTTTTTCTGTTTGATTTCATTTTCATTGAATCATGAAGAATTGTTGTAACAGGATTGATCCCATGGCATATTATTTGCTTGGGAAATAAGGTTCCAAGATGGTAAGAGATATATAATGATTTTGGAGAAATTGAAAGGGGTTGGGAATTGAGATTCATGAGAAAAATTTCTGAGAGAAAGCTCATTTTCTGAGAAATCCACCAAAAAAAATAGGTTAATGTCACATGTGTTGGAAATTCATGTATGTGAGTTGGTTACAAGTTTATAGCCATCACATAGCTCTGAGCTTGTTCATATGACTCTCCCCTGCTGTTGAATCTAACAAGTTTTGAATTAAATCTATGTTTCTTTGGGAAATATGGTGTCTGTTATCTTTTTAAAATGCCTACAAATAAATTTTATTGTTCTTGTTGCAAACTTGCATTGAAAGTCTTTAGAAATCACATAGGATCTCCATTTCTGGTTGATATTTTAGTGGCATTTGCAATCTCATATTCAGAAGAGCCTTCATCTGATAAGGAGATAAAAAAATTTAAAATCACTTTACCTTTCTTGACATGAAGAGATTTCTTGTAAGCCTTTGGGGGTACCTTAGGCGTGGTTTGATCAAGGATTTTTGTGTTTAATTGAGTTCTCTATTTCAAGATTTTGTGGTGAGTTCTCAAAGATTGTGTGAAGAGTGCAACTTGGGATTCCATTTGTTCCTCTTTTGGTTGAAAGAATATCCTGATTATTTGAGGCATTTCATCTGATAGTTGTTCAAGTATTGTAGAGATTGTCAAAGATCTGATCTATCCCAGTTTGTCTTGTCAAAACCCCACCAAAAATCATCTAAACAACAAATATCCCATCATGTATTACCCATGATATGCGTATACCCACAGAAGATCAAAATCCATTTGCAAAAGTATGCATAACAGATCAGGATTTCCAATGTCTCTAGTAACCTTTGCTTTGTTTTGAGAACGTACCCATGTTTTGAGAAGTGAAAACTTGTGAGAGTTCAGATCTGGGGTGTTGATCATGTTTTCATCAAGGTCTCCATCATAGAATTTGAAGAAAAGAGAAGAACATCTTCATCTCCTTCACCATTACAAGGTTACAAAATAGGTCTTCTTACCTTGGTTGCAAGGCACAACCTAAAATAGCTAGGACAAGATCAAGTCCTATTGGAGTGCTATCCATTTCTCCACAAACCTGAGTGTCAGCTAAACCATATCCCCATCTACCAATGACATACAACATGGTCTAATCTATCTTTAAGCTCCATGACATATCTATGGTGTTGCTCATACTGAAAAGGAGAACAAATTTGAATACCAACACAACTTAACCAAAATGAAAGGCAAGTCAATAGATGTGCGTAGAAGGAGTACACAAACCTTTGGAATGAAAGTGGGTGCATGAGGGTGCATGCTAGGGGAGTGGGAGAATATAAGACAATATAGAATGAAGTAAGAAACATGTGGAAGGAAGTGAAGGAAGAGGAATAAGTAAGAAGGGAACACAAGGGTGCTCGTGAAGAACTGTAACCAAGAAAAAGTGTCAAAGTACATAACCAAAATTGTGTGCAACCTAAAAACATGAATGTCAAAGCCAGAATGGAATTGCAAATTTTCAAAATAACTAGGAGAGTTATTTTGGACAACACTAACACATCCCATACCATTAAATCCTATTGTGAAACCATTCCACCATAGGAATTGGATCATAAATGAATTTCCATAGCCTCTCATACTGAAGGAAGTACAAAAGATATTGACTGCAAATATCATATTTCTTATCTGTCACTCAAATTGGGTTGTAAACCTTGTTCTAGTCTATTTTAAAAGAGGAGAAATTCTCTTTTACATGGACTTTTGCAATTTAAACAAGACATATGATAAATATAACTACCCTTTACCATCCCTTGATGAGGTTTTACAGATCATGAACGATGCTCAAATGACGTCCTTCCTAGATGGGTACTCGGGATACAATCAAGTCATCATGCACCATGAAGATATAATCAAGATAGCCTTCACAAACCAAATTGGACACTTTTACATATAAGTGAATGTCATTGGGCCTAATAAATGTTTATGTAACCTTTAAAAATTCCATAGAGATTACATTTAAGGACTTGATTGGTAAGTGCATCATTATATACATATATGACCTCATAGTCTTTTCCAAGATTTACAATGACCATGTCAAAGATTTGCACATAGTCCTACAATGATACCCAGAGTATGTCATCTCACTTAATCCAAAGAAGTGTGTCTTTGAGGTCAGTGAAGGCAAGACATTGGGGCATATTATTTCTGAAAAGGGTATATCCATTGATCTTGATAAGATTGAGTATATCTTGAAGATCCCCCTCCTTAATGTTTTTAAATAATTAAAATATTTCTTTGTAAGTATTAACTTTGTAAGAAAATTTATCTAATAATTTTCTTAGATATTTAAACTGTTGAAGAAATTCTTGGTTAGCCCAGAGTCTCAGATTAAACGTGACCCTTTTTCATCTATACATTCACTTCTAAGCAATATTGCATTGTAGTTTTGACCCCAAAGAAATAAGAAACAAAGAGTGAAAGACCCATTGCATTCAGGAGTTCACCCTTACACAATACAAAAATCCACTTCTCTACCATTGAAAATAAATATTTGAAGTCGATAAGAGTGGTAAGGAAGTTTAGGCACTACATTTTTTGTAAAAAAGTAATCGCTAGTGTGCCTGCCCCTAGAATTAAGGTAATGTTAATGTAGAATGAGACTGAAAAGTGTCATGGCAAGAATTTGACCATCCTCTAAGATTTCAACATGGAAATCCAATCATAAAATATAGTAATAGGTATGGGCCTAAGTTGCTTAATGACAAAGGTTATTCTAAAGATGGTTTAAAAATAGTACACAGTCCTATCACTGACACCATATGAATGGTGCCAAGAAATAGTCTATTATTATCTCAATAAAAAATGTCCCACACATCTCAACTACACTCAACATAGATATTTGTGCATAAAGAGAAACAATTTCATGATAAAAGGTAGTGCAATCTACCACAAAAACCATGAAGGCATATATTTGTGGTTCCTATCCAAAGAAGAAGCTTCTATAGTTTTGTGGGATTTCCATGAAAATTACAACATTGGCCATGGATTAGGAAAGTCCATTGTGCACCAAATCTTGAGAGTGGGATACTATTGGCCCTATTTTTTTAATATGCACAAACTCATGTTAAAAATTACCATGTTTTCTAGATCATTGCATCAGGAAAGTGCAACCCTACTATGTCTTTGTATCTTGTTATTAAAGTGCACCCATTTTCTAAATGGGCATTGGACTTTGTTGACATTATAAATAAGAACTTCTCATCTATCCAAAAGTTCTTCATCACTACTACTGACTACTACATATGCCGGGTAGAGGCACAACTATTTAAAATTTTCACAATAGACATCATCATCAAATTCATAAAATACCATCTCATTATTAGGTTTGGTATATATTTTGCACTAGTATGTGACAATGGACCTATATTTGCTTCCACACAATTCCTTAAATGGGATTATGATAATTAAATTAAAATAAATTTTTATTCTAACTATTTTCCTCAAGGGAACAATCTTGTAGAGTCAATTAACAAGATCTTGTTGGATATTATTAAGAAGATTTTATATAAAAAATTGAGAGATTAGCATAACCAACTCAAATACGCCCTCTGGTCAGACAAAACTAGAATCAAGTCCAAGCTAGGAAGAATACCTTACCATCTTCTTTATGGTCTAGTCCCTTTCTTTCTAGTAAAACTTAGAATTCCCAGGATAAAGTTCATGCAAGAATACTTAGGAGCAAATAATAAAGTTAAGGATAAAATCCTTAACTTGATGTAATTAGATGAATCCCTTACTCATTTTAGTAGGCACCTATTTTACACCCTTTTTAGATTGAAGAATCTAGATTAGTGAGTTAAGTACACTAATGATGTAAAGGGTAGATATATGGGGTTATTCTAATTGACTAACTTCAAATATTAATCATACAATATAAAAAAACTGAATTCATGCTTATACGATATGTTACAAACTTGAAAACATAAGGGAATGAATATAATTAGCTGATTACAAATAATTATGGGAAGTTCTAGATGTCTAGAAATATGGAACTGGGGGATTTGAAGCTAACATTGTTTTGTTCCTAGAAATGTGACTGGAATTAGACCTAGGATAGAACCGTACAACTCTACAAGGACTGTTTGTATGGTCTTAACCGTACTACATAGTTTTGGACCTGCTCTGAATCTGGTCTTCCAACTTTTTGGGAGTGTCTCTTACTTGGAAATTTCTATCACTATAAAATCATAACTATTAATCATGCTACTAAGCCCTTTGATATTTTTGAATAAGATCTCAAACCATAGCCACAGGTGGGAGATTCTATAAAATAAACATTAGTTGGGTTGTGGAAACCCTTGTGCAACACTGTCATTAACACTACTATGAAGAGGCATAAAACCACATGTCATTCTCCACCTAGCATGAGATATCTGAATGAATGAAACTATGGTTTTGAAACTTGAACTTCTTTGAAAATGCTTTACTTGATTTTGGATCTTGGTAAAATACTTTGAGATGGGATGTTTAAGTGCTTACAAAGGAGATAAATTGACTTATTGACCTAGTATGATGCTTTAGACCTAAAGTGATTGCTTCCTTAATGAGTGTGCATAATCTTTGGCAAGATTTAGGGATCCTTGGGTTCCTTTTACAAGTGTACGAAGTGAGTGTATCAATGTAGTGCTAGATGATTTCCATGTGTGTAATTGAGGGAGTCTATACTTGCTTATATAGGGTTTTGAAGATAAATTATTGAAAAAAGGTTGATCGAGAGGGAGTAAAGGATCCAATGAAGAATATGAAATTGAAAGAAAATATGCAGGATATGTCAGTGAAAAACAATACTACACGGTTAGGATTAGATACAAAATCATGACCAAACTAGATAGTTTTACTTGGGAATGAGGAACATGAAAACTGGTTTGCATCTTGACAATTGGATTATTTCTATGGATTTTATGTATTGTACTCTCAAAATTTATCGACATATCAATGTGTATGATTGAGTAAGCTAGAAAAGAGACCTTATGATGTACTAAGTGGGGATAGAAAGAGTGTGTTTATATCAGTAAGAGTGAATTGTCAAAACCATTAATATCAAAGAGTAAATTTCCAAATTTGAGTTTATACATTTCCCCCTTTAAGTATGAAATGAAAATTGTATGCTTAAGGGAAAAGATACTTGAGTGTGTAGAAACACTTTATCTTCACTTGGAGTTTGTTTTGTAGTTGTCCCTTTGTGTTTAGTGTTGGAATGCTCCATGATGAAACCTGCAACACAAAGTGTAGTCAATTTCCATAAGAGAAAATTGAAATTTAACTCAAGTATAAACTGTAATATGTAAAAATTGGCTTTGTGCAAAGTGAAAATAAGGATATGAAAAAATATGGAAGGAATACACTTGTTTGTTTTATGGGAGGATAAGCTCACATGATTTTCTTATACTTGGAGATTTGGATTGCTAAACTTGTTGAAGGATTGGGATGATCAATCCCCATTATGCTGAGGAGAAACAAGAGTACCAGGTGCATGCAACCGAATAACCCAACACAGAGTAGTGAAGGAAGAGAGAAGAAGAATTAGGTACCAAAGCACCCTGCCAAGGAAGAAGACCATGTATCAAAGTCATTCAATAACTCTGATATATTCCCCTTTAAATGTAAGAGGTATGGAAAGACTTCCTATAAAGAACTTAGATGCTTCGATACTTTTTGTAACCTCACTGGCCACACCACTGCAGATAGATATAGGCCCATTTTTACAAATAAATACACACATTCGAAAAGATAACAATTTCCCCATCCCCTTTCCATGTGCCACACAATTGAATAAAAAATGTAATGTACTAATATGTAGATAGAGAAAGGAGTCATATGCCCCCAAGATCCTTGAAAATGCGACTGTAGCCAAGTTCCATGGTGAAGGAGTGAAGTACTTTATGCCCTCTATACCGATCTAAAATGAGTCAAATGAACCTAAAACTATGCCAAGAAATAGTACCTGAAGGTCAAAATTTGATCATGCTAAGAAAATTGGTGTAATTGGCCCATGGGAAAATCCATGTGAAAGGATGAGAATTATCTGTATGATATTGATCAAGTTGTATGTTTTTGACCATGTGTAATATTTTCTGATTTTTATGTTTGATCCTATTTTTGAGTACCCATAACGTATATATACATGTGTATGAACTGAAAATTATACTTGTGTTTGCTCTAGATGTAGAATATATCCATATGAATTCCCCCTCTTTTGAGGCATATGTGAAAAAGCATTTGAGTGCGTGGCTCAAAACAATATATGTGTAACCTTATTAGATAAGTATGATAATATTCGTAGGAACTCATAAAAGGTGTGTAATGGTGGAAATCAATGATGGGATCTCAAACCTGCAAAAGAGTATGTGCATGGTGGAAACCATGACATGCAACAAGAGTAATAATAGAAACAATATAAGAAAACAAGTGTAGATATAGAGAAATAGTGTAATTTGAGACAATAACATGCAATCAATGTTACACAGAAGGCATAAAGTTAAAAAATATGGGACAACCATGGTGTCACAAGACAATCAATGCATTTAGGCATGCAAACAATATCACAGAAAATAGGCATAGAGATAAAAATATAGGAAACCCACTATGTTGTAAGTACGAATGAGATTTGACGTCCACCCCTACTCATCAATTTAAAATTTGATGATGGTCTAATGTTTTTACAAACCTTTGAAATATAGTTTTCCAAAACTATTAACTACATCAAATTTAACAAACGATAAACTGTAAAAGAAAAATCCATAGAGAATCAAGTGTAAAAACAAAAGTAATCAAAAATCAAAATTATGTATTATGTTATCACATGGATAATCCATTACTATTTAATCCTATATTTAGTAATTTCCTCATGAAAAAACATAAAGGTGAAATAAACAAAAAAATGAATGCTTACATCTTCAATTGCTAAAACAAAAGCACCAACATTCACAACAACATTTTTTTAAGGAATCCATTCTAGATCCAATCTCCAAAACACACCCATATTTTTCACTTGCACTTCTTTTACAAGAAATTCATTTACAACTGAATTTAGTATATAATGCTATGTGAAGTTTTTTCCAACCATATTGTCTTCGTTAATACTCGAAACCTTAGCTAATGTTGAGATGTAATGATAGGATTAAAAAAAATCATGTTATGCTATTATGGAAATATAAATAATTGGAATGTATGTATAAAAAATAATAGAAAAGAGACAAAAATTGGCTATAATAAACATAATTATTTAAATTGGATCAATATAAACTACAAAAATATTATGAACCATAAAATTTAAAAGTAACACACTATAAAATAAAACCATATAAAATAAATAAGTACTGATATTATGAAATATTTTCAAAAATAGTTTCGATTTTTTTTACAAAATAAGATATCAAAGGTTCAAAACTCTTCTATTTTTCTTATATTCCCATATTTTGTAGTTTTCATTCCAATCAACATTAGGTGTATCAAGCCCATTAAATGATACTCTCATCAATGCATCTAATGTGTCCAAATCTCAAATTGGATCTTTTGATATCCTTGATAAGATTTCGTTTCGAAAATTCTCTTTCACATGCAATTGTGCTGGATGGAATATTAAGAATTGCTTGCCATAATCTCATCATATTAGGATAGAGAGAGTGCCAATTTTTTATATGACGAAAAACTCTCCATGCTTAATTCATTGAGAAATTATCATAATTTAAATTTAATGAATCGACAAAAGGATGCAACTCTTATCTACAAGATTTAACATCAAATAATAGATCAAGCTAAATTTGATCATTTAGATTGATAGCTTGTAAATGCATGAGAAGCATGTCTAACCATCATTTTTAACTCTTACCTTGACCTATATGATCTTTCTGATAATAATTAGGAATGAATAGTTTTACAACATTAAAAAAGGAAGATTGGGGAATCTTTCATTTAAGTAGTCTATAAGATCTTGAATGTGCTCTTCAATGAGTTGCTTGCACCTTTTTAGCGCTCCATTAATAAGAGGTTTCATTATTTGTTTCCTTGTATCACTAGAACCAACATCAACATCATGAATAAAAACATATGATAAGTTATGTTTATGACTGATTGTACCATATTTTCCATGATTACAATAAACCCGTATGAAGTATCAGGTACAAATTTTGAAAGATATGTTGTGCCTTCAACAAATGTATCTCTCCTCATGAACCATCTTGTAAAATTAGTGATGGTTACCTCTAAAGACATGCCAAAAATACTGATATCTACATTATATTCTTGAAATATTTTGTTCTATATATTTAACTCACCAAAAACATCTGCAAGCATATGAAAACAAAACTACTATGAATAAATTCTTGTCTTATCATACCAAATGAGCCACTCCTTTCATTTTTCCATAAAGTTAATATTATTCACATGAGTTTCACTAACCTTTGAATGAAATATCCTCTAGATAACCATCTGAATCCATGGATTTTGTTATCCTGTGTTTTTTCATGGGAAAAATTCACTAGAAAACAAGACAACCATACCATAGTGTTGAAAAATTTCAATGTTACACCTTTCCAAGACACCCCCTAGGTCAGTATTTTCCCGGTGTTAGTCCTATCATGTCATTAAAATGGTCTACATGTGTTTTTCATCCATTACCCTAGGTGATTTAGGAATAAATGGTCATTCAAAGAACTTTTGGAACAGTCTCTCTAAAAGTGGAGTTTCAAGCAATCTTAGGAAGGGTTATCATCAACATTCCTAAGCCCAGTGCACAACCCCTAGAGTGGAATGAAGGATAAAATTCATCACATAGGGGTATTCATGAGCTAGGAACATCAAGGAATATATTTTGGAATATTCTGGGAAGTTTTAGAGGTTTAGGAGCTAGTTCACTGAAAGCAGGTTTTTGAGGATGAAGGAGCTTACACCGCGAAAGAGCACCTGAGCTTCAGGAGGTGATTCTACGAGCCCCAGAATGAATTTTGAGCCCAAAAATATATAATTGGAAATAATTTTCAACCTTATACATGGTGGAAAAAATAGATCAATCCAAAACCCCATGCATCTTTCTAGGAAACTCATTCTTTCCATGCACCATGGGCGATCCTAAGAAAAAATGAGGATTTTTAAGGTGTTGAAATAAGAATAAAGACATGTATCCATCCCATAATTCTCAAAAGTAATTTTCCATTAAAAATAATATAAAGAATCACGCAAAAATTCATCCAGGAGCTCAAGTTATGGTATTTCTAAGTCACCCTCCAAGGTGTGCTATTCGATACTTAGTCAAAGTTGTAAAGGGACACGTGGCAACATGAGGCTAAGGCACACTTTTTTGCACCCATTTTCCATAACCAAAGGGAAAACAGGTGAAAAAAGTGTGCCTTCCCCCCCTTAAGCTCATTGGTCACTCATATGACCATGGCGGCTCACTTTAGGCTCCTTTGACCAAGTTGACTTCCTCCTCCACCAACTCCTGCATGCTCACCACTTGTCATATAAAAGATAAGGTATAATATTTTGAACCTATTTTCCAAAACCAAGGGGGAAAGGGGAAAAAAATGTGCCCCACCCCTTGGTTGCCTTTAGATTCCTCATACGACCCTCATCCGGCCCCTAGGTGCTTATTGTTGGCTCCCCCTTCATTTCTCTCATCAAATGAATAACTGCCACTTGAAACAAAAAGGATAAGGTGAATATTTTTGCACCTATTTTCTCAAAATAAAGGGACAATGGGGAAATAATGTGCCCCCCTCTCATTGTGCTCAAAGATTATAAATTCGAGAGTTAGCCATGTTTGCTCATTCTCCCACATTTCTCCCTCCGCTGCTGAAACTCTGCTGAAATTTTCATCGAATCCTTTCTCCACAATTTTATTCCTCCATCCATTTTTCCATGATTTGAAAGAGTTAAAACCACAAAAAATATGGATTTTTAAGGCTCTAGGATTTTTTTTTGCCAGAATGACTTCGCAACCCGTGAAGTAAAATTCCTTGTAACTAAAAAACTAGTGAATGTACCACCGCGAGGTTTTTTGCAATCTTCTAGTTTTTTAGAGGCCATTAAAACCCAAGTGAAAGAATTTACGTACATAGACCGGATTTTTTGTAGTGAGAAAACCCTAGTTTCCCCACAATATTTTTTTTAATTTTAATATCTCTCATTCCGAAGATCGAGTAGATGTGAAATTTTAGAAGTGCAATGAAGAGGAAAAATCCATATAAAAAAATGATTTCGTTGAAAACCAAAATCCAGAACTCCACTGTCTAAAAATAGTAATCCTCCTAGATAGATACTTGTTATTTTTAGTAAGTCCACATAATGAACAGTTTCGGCAGAAGAAATGTGCACAGAGGTGATCCAGATAGACAATTTTAGTGATTAGAGTCGAAAAGGGTGGAAAATTCTCATTTACTAAAAATAGTAAATCCCCCCTTCGGATACAAGGAAATGTCTTAGAAGCCATGAAGCTCAAATTCATAGTCATAAAATCAGTCTCATTTTTAGTCATTAGTGTATTCAAGGTGATAGGATCATCATGGCTACAATCCCTGAGCAGTTGTTCTAATATCTTATCCAAGCGTGTAACCTGAAGAACAAAGAAATGATGACACTTCATAGTTTGGAGTGATTTTTTCATATTATGGAATGAGCATTATTCATTGTTAAAATGCACTTCATCATAGGTTTCCAATCATTGCAGTAGTATGACCATGTTGTAAAGGTCATAAGGGTCCATTTTCCATCCTCAACCTCTTCAGAAGGGATCTTCATGAGCGAAACTCATGGTCACCAAAGGAATCATTCAAAAGTGTTTCTAAACACTTAGTTCAGGGTGTCCGTGTGCCATCCAAAGGAGGTTTTTCATGGTCTAAGGCATTCGAGGATCCATAGTTCACCGCATTGGAGTGTTTCATTAGATCATCTGACAAGGATCCATGAAATTGATTAGAGGCAACTTCTTCATTGAAATTATTTCTTAGTTCTCTCTCTCTCCTATTTCTCTCTATTCTCTTCCCCCTGTTCTCTCTCCTCCACGTTTTATTTCTTCATTAGGGTTGGAATTCTTCATAATGCATTTATTTAATTAAAAATGATATTATGTTTATAATGTAATAAGTCACCATTATTTTGTAAAAGGGGACTTAATAGTTTCCCAAGAATGCAAAAAATCATAACTTGTGCAAAGGCATATGAAAGGTCATGTGGGGGGTAGGCGAAGAGATTTCTCCGATTTAATAAATTGTAAAGACACCCTCTTTCCAAATGCTTGTCAATTTTGTGTTCATGAGAGAGTATCCCTTGTGAAGAAGCAAATAGATAATAATTATTCTACTTCTAATCTCTATGTTCTTCCCATCCTTGCTATGTACAATTTTTCTCAAGCATGAATTAAGAAATAAGGAGTTTCATGCCCTTTTAACTGGGAGATTTATGAAACTTGGTGCTCTAAATCTTAACGGGTATTTTTTCCATTTGCATAATTGTTTTTCTTCTAAATATATGTGTGTTGGAATTTTCTGGTTGGTGGGTATAGGAATATGAATTTCTACCTATAATATTAATCCCCCTCTCTTTTTCTCACTCCCTTTCTCGCTCTCCTAGAAAAGTCCTCTCTTGCAAGAAATTGTAAGATTTCGCTACAGGGTCAGTGGAGTGCCCCTATTAGATCCCTAGTCGTAAGGACACCACAATATCAAATTTCACACACGTGTACAAACACAGAGCTGCATTGTTCAAGTAGAGGGAATTTTATTCCCAGAGCATTGGCAAGATAACCACCAATTTTTCCACCCAACAAATTTTCTCACCAACAGATTTGTAGGACAGAAAGAGCATCCATTTGCATGATCCTAAGTAATGAAGCTAATTAATTATTTCTTTTTGGAGAGTTTTCTACCCATGAATAGACCTCATTTGCAATATTTTCCACATACAACAATTTAGACACCCTCTTTGAAGAATTTTCTTCTTCGAGTGACTCTTGATGAGCTACACAATGAGTTGTGATCAGGTTTGGAACATCTCTTCTTAAATATGAAATAAACCAATTTTCATGTCCTACCATTGTTGAGGCCCCATATGTAGAAATAAATCTTAAGTTATTTATTGAAATACCTCTATCATTTATTACTACAATCATATTTTCATAAATTGTTTTCCTTTATCCATTAGCCATATTATTGAGAATCATAAATTGGTAAGTTGATGGTTCAAAACCTTTTGACTCTATATACATAGCATAGAAAACAAGATGTTGTTCAAGGCTATGACCAATACTTTCAGTCAACATTAGAGAAAAGAAAGGGTTATTCAACATATTTTGATATACAATATAAAAATTCATTTGTAGCAAAATGATTTGTATATGAAACATATGCTAATGACTTTGAAATGTGATGTATTTTTATATATTGTAGAAACTTGTAATTTTTTCATATTTATATAGTGACAAATCTTCTTGATAGAAAAAATACAATGTTTTCATTGTAGTGAGCACTCTTTCTTTATTGTTGTCTTTAATTTATGCTACACGCTCCATAATAGACTTTACATTTTTATCCTTTGCACTTACCCATGCTGAAACAATTTCCTTATGTGAAATATATTTATGATGAGTTATAAGATAATCATTTTTTATTGTAGTGCATCCATTATCTGTACCCCATGGTCCAACCTTTTGATACGTTACACAATAGTCACACTTCATGAATGTTTTATCATTGTGCAAAAAATAACTTAACAATTGAAATTTATCTATCCATTTATGGTGAAAATCTCTCTTTTTTTCCACACTTTCCTTTTTGTTGCTAACTTCTTCAACAAATTGATCCTCTGATGAGTCAGAAGAGGTTACCAAAATTTCATAAAACTTCTCCTTCAATTTAGAATCTCTATTTTTATAACTTTTCTCCTCCAAATGAGTATTTGACGGAGTGTTTGAAATTTGTTTTCTTTCAAAACAATATGTATCATCAATAATAAGTTGTGATTTTCTCTTATGTGACATTATAAAATTTATCCAACACAAGAAATGGAGTTATTTACTTATTTAACATATAACCCACTCATCTCAGCAATCCAAAAACACTCCTAGGTCAATCTGCATATCAAAATTTTAAAAGATTAATGTGTAGTGTATAAAAAAATATAAAACATGACATATAAGAACCTTACATTTACAAATTACAACAATGATTGTCATAACAAGAAACATATACACTTTAATATGGAAACAAGATGTGCAATAATTAGTGGAACATTGTTTAAATTGTGTATAAACAATGAGAAACCATTTACAAATAGTTATTCATACTTGGGTATTCATTCTTCATCAACATTAACATGTGCAGATTATTTTGGGTTTGTATGTTTTGTGCTTTTATTCATTTTTTTGATTCAACTTAACTGTAAAACATTTTAAAATAATTCTTTTACTTTTATAACTATTTATTATATTATTTTGTAGAAACCTTTTAGATTAACAATAACATTGATGATAAAAAGTGGAAACTTAAACTGTTCTTGTTTACATTACAACATGAAAAATATTACATAAATGATATCTAAATCCTACTTGATAAATAAATGTGAGCATCATCTTCCTAATTCAAACATTGAAGACCAAGTGTCAAAATAACAAAAGATGAACATTATCTTGATTCTTAATTCAATTTATCACATAGAGTAATGTTTTATAACACACAAGAACAACTTGTACTATAACTAGGACTCTAGTAGTATCTTGGAATTTTCTTCAAAATTATTAACATTAATTTTTTTTAATAAAAATAAAAACAACTAGCATACAATTCTTATTGAATAAATGTATAGTTAGTTTATGCATATATACAAACACACCAGCCTCTAAGGATGATTTATGAACAAAAGGGTACCATCAAGTTATTAATAGTGCTAGATCTCCATCCAAGTGGGTTGCTGTTGTTTTCTTTTGTGCCACCACCACTACTGTTATAGCCTGCAGAACACTTGCACTTTTGAAATCTTAACTGAAGACTAACTATAAACCAAAACAATCAAATAAAATTATGGATAATTTTTTGTAAAAGTCAAAGATCATAGAAATAATCTTACATTTAAAATTTCAAATCTACCATATCCATCCAAATATCCTATCTTTCCACCTTATGCTGCAACAATATTATCCCAAAAGGATACTCTACAACGAAGTCAATGTTATGTTAGTCAGAGTAGAGCCAATCCATTTTAAGAGGCATTTTTTGACTTTTGTAAGTTATGTTATAGTTCTAGTTGTGTATATTTAATGGTTTATCATAACCCTAAAAATATTCAAACAAAAAAAGCCATATGCATTATGCATAAGTGCCATTTGTTTTTGAAACCATTAATGTCTGTGTATTCTACACCCTCAAATTCCATTTGGGTCATATATTAACTTAAATTTCCATCTATTTATTTATATATCTTTCCAAATAAGCAAGCATTATCGGTCTGATCAATTTCTTTGATGATTACTAATTGCAATACTAGTTCACATTCAGTGTAGATAATGGAATAGTTCATGAAAAATAGATATACATAATTTACAAGGCATAACAAGGTATTAATATTCTATTTATTTATATCTCAAATAAACCCAAAGCCTCTTTATTCCAACATTGTTGAACTTGAGAAGTAACATGAAAATAAACATATAAAAGATAGTGATGGGAACTTGGGAAGTGTTTGCCAATAAATTTCTGACCAAATCGAAATAGAAAACAACAAGTTAACTCCTATTTTCAGGTTTCTGGTTGACATATAATGTAAAAAGCATCTCTAATAATCTTATCTCATCTACCACTACCATCAGAGATGATTAAATGGCTTATTTGACGATAGATGTAGTTGAATGTTGTGTAATTAATGTGTACTATACATAGTGCAAAGAATTGAGATTTAGGAAAAAATCAAATAAAAGAAAATATATGAAATAAATGTAACAAATCTATAGGAGTAATTGGAGAGAAATTTGCATGTAGTGTTAGGAAATATTATTAGTGCTCACATTATTATAAAAGTTAGATTATAATTATGTTGAGTTGATATTACAATTGTTATAATATATTGCTTTAACAATATATTATTATAGAGTTTTGTTGTACCCGTAAAGTTATAAGCGGGTAAGTTGTTTGTTGACTTCCTATTTTCTAGGAAGTAGTTCTTCTATTATATTGGCTATATATTAGCCAAATATGTTGTGCAGAAATATATGGAAAATAATATAATTATTCTGTGTGTTTTACCTGTGCAAGTCTGATCCAAAATTAATATTTGGTATCAGAGTGACTGTTCTGTAATGGAAGAATAATTTGATTACAAGGGCAATTATAATTTTTCAGTTGCCCTGCTGTATGGAGCTCATTTACTGATATATCCATATGAATTAGTATATACTAGTTCTATATGATTTGTTTTTTAAAAAAAAAGGGTTAGATAGAGACCATCTGTACGTGTACAATCTGTCACACTCTTAAAGCACTTGAAGGCAACGTGAAAAAGCAAAGAGAGGGCTTTGTATAGATATGTGAATCATATGTCAGGTGAAGCATCACCAAGAAGCACGTTCATGAATCTTAATCTACACAGATTTCAGTCAGAGCAGTGGTTTGGCTTGTTTTTTATTGATCTCTGTCAGATTGCTCACTCCAAGTTTTCTGCCGTCTTAATTGATACCCCCCAAAATAGCCATGATCGATCTGCTATTTCATACTTTCGCTTCTCGCTAAGTCTAGAGAGAGAATCTTCAAAGAGGGGAAAAACCGGTGCGATCCTGTCTGAAATGGAGGAAGAGCAGGAGGTACAGAGTTCCAAGCACGTATGCAAGATTTGTAACAGACGATTCTCCTGCGGAAGAGCTCTGGGTGGTAACATGAGGATTCATGGATCCTAATTTAATGAAGATGATGGCGTTAGGAGGCGTAGGGTCTGTGCGACTGAATCGAATAATGGGCTTGAGGAGCAGGAGGTGGAAGCGTCTTGCGGCGGTGATCATCCTGAAGCCAAGAATAAAAATCTGATGTACGATCTGCGTCCCAATCGCAGACGAACTTGCCGCTATGTAGATCTAGACTACTCATTTGGTGGTGCTGTAAGTGGTGAGTCTGCTGGTAGCTATAAATTTTTAGAGAGTCATTAATAGTTGTTTAAATTTAGTTTTTTTTTGGTCTATGTTCAGTTAATACGTATATGTTTTTTCAACCGCCTTGTATTACTCACTATATTGTCAAAATCCTTGGCCGCTACCATCTTTTCTATGTCAAAATTTCATTTCAATTAAGTGTACTACCTTTGTTTCATCAAAACATAGGGAGTTATTGTAAATAAAGTCATGTGTCGTCAAACGTTGGTAGTCAATACGTTATTGTTTAGCTTGTCATTTATATTGTTTCATCATTATATGTGTCTAGTTGTTAAGTCAAGATATAATGATATTGTCATTAGCAAGTTTTACACATTTGTCATTAAAATGTCAATAATTGTGTCATAAAAGTCAATGTTAAATAGGTGATTTTAGGATTATTGTCTTGTCAAGTGTTAAAGTCGTGTTATTGTAAAAAATCCAAAAAATAAAATAAAAAATTACCTTACAGACGTATTTTTGGTGTTACCCGACGTCTGGAAATAAAGTATTTCACATTACGGGAAGGAAGAAAAGAATAATCTCAATGTGGAAACAAATCTTCATATCCAAATCCAGCTGATCTAGCAGCATGAAGATGGAGGAAGGAGGCATCGGAGGAAGGAGGTCGAACAACGACCTCTCGTCAGTCACCAACGACGGGGCCACATAGAATGATTTGGTGGCACAGGTGTGCAGTGTGAGTACTTTTTTTTTTTAGTTTTGTAGTGTTCCTGTTTTGTGTGGTATTTGATGGATGTTGGAAAGAGAGTTGTGTTGGAGCGCAGATGACTGTCAGTGATCCTCTGACTGACTTGGTCCTCTGACTGTCGTACTTTGTTGGAAGATGGTCAGCTAGGAGAATACGTTCACTAGCATTAGTGACCATGTGCAACAAGACCTAACTAGCAAGATCCATTCAGGAGTATGTTCTTCAATGCAGTTTGCTTCTCAGTATCTATATGAGTGGAATTTCACATTGTGGGGGGGAATACATACCAATGTTCCATTCCCATTCTGTACCCAAAACGACTTAGTCAAGGAAAGCTTCCAGTGGTAGTGGCAGTTTTCTACGCTGTTAGAGATCAAGTGGCAGCGATCAATGACAGAGACTACAATTAAGAACATTACGATTCTTATAGGAAGTAATGTGAAATTTTTTCAGTATATCTTCTATTGTGCAATTTTGTGATATGCATGTTGTGTTTCCTACATAATTCCCTGATGTATAAGCATAGTGGTGAATAGTAGCACCAGAGTAAGTCAATTCATGGATCTTGAAAGGGTTTTTGGGAGGATCCAGAAAACCACACGAGGTGGACAGTTGATGAGGTTCCTATCACTTCAAGATTTGTGGTAAGCCTGTTTAAAACCATGGAAGGAGAGAGCCTTTCTTTTGGATCAAGGTCATGAGTCATAGAGTTGGACATGCCACAGGGGTGAGCATACTGCAGAGGAGTGTGTGAATGTTTTTCTACCATGTTCACACTAAGGGGGGGAATGTTATGAAATATTATTAGTGCTCACATTATTATAAAAGTTAGATTATAATTATGTCGAGTTGATATTACAATTGTTATAATATATTGTTTTAACAATATATTATTATAGAGTTTTGTTATACCCGTAAAGTTATAAACGGGTAAGTTGTTTGTTGACTTCCTATTTTCTAGGAAGTAGTTCTTCTATTATATTGGCTATATATTAGCCAAATATGTTGTGCAGAAATATATGGAAAATAATATAATTATTCTATGTGTTTTACCTGTGCAAGTCTGATCCAAAATTAATATGTAGCACAATGTAAATTTTTTTAATACATTGACCATATATTATATATCATGATTCAAGAACCGATAAAAATATAATTTTATATTAGGTAAAATTGAATTAAGCTACAACCTAGTAGGTATCCATATACCATATGCTACATGCAAAATTGCGAATCATAGTGAAACTGTGAAATGACATTATATTTGTGAATTATGATGACTAGCGCTTGCGCTGGAAAATGGAAATTTGGCTGAACATGGAGTTGGTCTAGTTGAGGTGGCGGTTAGGAAATAACGATTCCAATTTCCTCACAACCAAATTTATATACCTACAACCATTTGAAAAATTTCTCAGCTCCATATTTACAAAAATGACGTTTGACTAATTTTACATGGCGTTATTTTGACAATTTGGTAATTTTTTTAATAGTTTTTCAAAGGAAAAAAGAGTAAAAAATGTCTCCAGCAACTAAAAACACCTTGGATGGGTGTCAAATCTCATCTTTGGTTGTAAGAAAAATAATGTACTTAGGTTACAAATAAGGAGACAAACCAATAGTAACATACATACCTAAAAAACCTGTATAGAAAACAAGTGTCAATATATGATGAAATGATATAACAAATGATATAAGTAGAAACGTGTGAATCAAGAGATGTAAATACTGTATAAGACACATGTGTTAGTATTGTTAGTCTAAAAAATAACAAATACATAATGTATGTAATCAAGCATAATGAGGAAGTAGAAAGGAACTATAATGAAATAATAACACCTATACAATTTAGAGGTATGCCTCTAACATAAGAATATAAGGAACAATGGTAAATCCTATTAACATGTATCAATTTGTGTATCTTGCATCAATCTCAATATACCCCATGAATGCATGCATGTAAAGAGTAAAGATATGTTATCTATCAAACCAATGTGACACACACATTTATAATGTAAACTGCTAACAACACAAGCTAAATACATAGGTTTGAATTTTCTATTTTTACAAATATATGAATGTTTTTTATTTTGAAATTATGTTAGTGTTTTTGAATTTTGAAATGTTTTAGATATATATAAATAGGGGTAGAATAATAGATACACAAGGAGAACCTCAAGAAGAGGCAGAACAACCTATAAACACTCAAATTTAGCAATTTGATGACACTTGATTTTAAAATACACTCTTGCTATGATAAATTCCATATCTCCATTCCCTCTTTGCACTATATGAGGTCTCATGTTTATCTTGTTTATCCTTGCACATTAACATGCAAATATTTTTGAGAATATAATGCATAAAATCCATAAACAAACATAAGTTGACAAGCTCCAAACTTAATTTTATAGTTTTTCTATTCCCAATTAGGGTCGTACAATTTGGTCAGGAACTTGTATCCAGTCCTAGATGACCTATACGGTCTTGGAATGACATGTTATCTAAATCTAATTTCAAAATGATATATTATTTTTGGTCTTACACTTCATATGTGCAGTCACAAAATCATGCACTTTAGACATTATT
This sequence comes from Taxus chinensis, assembly GCA_019776745.2. Classification (NCBI taxonomy): domain Eukaryota; kingdom Viridiplantae; phylum Streptophyta; class Pinopsida; order Cupressales; family Taxaceae; genus Taxus; species Taxus chinensis. The sequence continues at coordinate 106,383,112 of CM034150.1, read as the reverse complement.
TATCCCGGTCTCATACTAGTATTTAGAAGGTTCTTGAGTAAGGAAAGTACTAATTAACCCCAATCTTTTGGTAATGTTTTTTAATTTTATTTCATCATTAATGCCCCATTTCATCCACATGCCCAGTCATTTTTGGTCATTTCTCATTATTTTAGCCTCAACTGGGGTGCCTGTGGGTGCCATGGTCCCACCAGGGGCGCCCCAGTCCTTTTTGCACTTTCCCACCACTTTTTGGGCTCTTTTAAGCTATTTGACATCTTTATCTTTCTTGTGGTTGGCCTTTTCGGGGTTAATTACAAAATTAGATCAAGAGAAACCTATAAATATAAAGTTATGAGACCATAATGAGGGACCTAACATCACTTACTACTATCACTCCATCTAGAGTTACATCCATCTATTGTATTGGAGATCACTTGCATCCACATAGCTCCATCATCAAGGCACAAGGCTAGGACATCTTCATCACACTTCATATGGGAGGGATTCTATTCTATTCCATGCACACATTTTATTACATTTTATACACATAGTTATTGCTCACTACTTCACAAAGTGTGATTGACACAAGAGCAACCTAGGGCATGTTCACACACACTTACACATAGTAATACACTAGGTTTGAGATGGAATGTAGTACTCAGTTAGTAAGTCCACCATTGTGGCAGATGAGGTCATTCTAACCCCTTCATATGCATTATTATTTTTTAGGGTTTGATGTTTGTTTTAGGGTCTTACAGGTCTTTATTTCATCTTGGAGTATTGACAACATTTAGCGCAAGAAATGGAAGTTGATGTGACACACAATGACAGTTTTGGACTACCTTTCAACCCTATAAGAGTCAGCTTCAGAGTTTTTGCAAAGACCAGGGTTCCCAAATTGAAGATCAGAGCTCCCGTAAGTTCCCTAGTCCTCCTCCATGTGCTTCTGTCTAGCTAGATCTTCCAGATCCATCCTTTTTGGGAATTCTGCATAGTTGTTCCTACTTCTGATTTTTCCAGCCACCTCTGCAACACTTTCCGATAGGAATTTGTTATCAACTGAGTTCTTTCCTCACTCTCTTTTGCATAGTTTTTTAGTTCATTTACACTCTTATTTACTGCATTTATCTACTTTATTACAGTTATTCATAACTTAGATTAACTATCTATATAATATATAATAGTTCTTTTTAGTTAATCATTTTGGTGAGCCTGACCTTCGAATCCACCTTCTTTCTAGGGATTTTCTCATCTTTTCTATCATGGCTTCTAATATTTTTCAAGTCTCTTTACTTCAATTGATTCAAATACACCCATCTTGTAAAGACACTCTTAAAAAATCCCTAGAGACTATGCATCTACCTATTAACATGATTCCTACCCAAGTCAATGCTATTATTGGTCATCTTTTTGAGGACTCCCTTGATTCCAAATACAATCAATCTATTTGTAAATACATTCAAGCTCTTCATTCTTTATTTCAAGATAAATTTCAATCTATGGAATCCACGATTACATCTCTCAAATCTGAAATACAAATTCTTAAGGACACTTCTCAGGCTCATGTTTGTTCTCCCTTTACATCTCATCTTCAATCTATGTCTACTACATGTCATATAACTAAACCTCAAGTCATGCCATTTCTTGAGCCTCTCACATTTGAGCGTAATTCTAAGCAACATGACATTCTTACTACGATCCTTATTCGTCAATTGATCACTTTGCTACCTACTCATTACTATCATCCTTATCGGCTAACAAAATATCAAGGTCATCCATATTGCCATTATCATCGAATCAATGGAAAAAATAACAATGATTGCTATGCCTTACAACGTAGACTCAAACATCCAAAGCATCAAGGGTTTATCTAATTCACTACCCAATGTCATGTTACATCTTAATGTGCTCCTAAGTCTGCTCCTTCTACATCTAATGAGCATCACCATACCGCTTCTCATGTGTATTGTTCAGTTATTCAAGAGTCACCTAAGCAACCACATATAAAATTACCAAGTAAACATGAGCAATAACCTCTCCAAATTAGTTCACCACCTCCTCCTACTCCATCCTCTACAACATTACCAACCCAAAACAAGTCATCACTTCTTAAGTAATTCTCTAAATAATGTCCTCTTACTAAGTCATCTATTACATCACCAAGTCAAACTAAGCAACCTCATCTTAAGGATGATCTCACTCCTCCTTCATCACATGTATCTACAACATCATTAGGCCCTGCTCAACAATCACCACCTAAAGTTAAACTTGTAATTCCAACATCTACTATAGACCCTACAAATATTGATGATTGGGATTTGGATGATGCTTACTATGATGATGAACCATCTGATGATCATACTTCTTTATAATGTAACATCACCTTTGTTTAGGAAAATACTCCTTACATTGATCCACTTAGCTTATTTTAACTAGACTTCCATCACTTACATACTTGGGGGGAATAACATTGACACATCCCCCCGTATATATATAGATATATAGATAGATAGATTGATAAGGTGAGTTGGAGGGACCCATTCCCTTTTGAAAAATAATGGGCCTAAATACCCGAGATGATTAACTAATACTACTGGGCCTATAACCCAAATTACAAACCTTTGATACTTAACTAAATAAGAAAATACCTACTATTTCCCAACCAGGGATGGAAAGAAGTATTCAATATTACCCATTTGACCTTTTTTATTTTTCTCGTTGTTTACTTCCTACCACTCACCATTCCCTGCTATAATTTCCAATGAAAGATCACTGGGATTCACTGAAGCTAACTGATTTTCCAAGAGGGATGCTTGCTCCAAATCCAATTTTGTAGGAGAATGACCCATTTTAGTTCTACTAACCATAATAATCCCTTGATAATCCTGAGCTATATCCATCCTCACACTTTTCATTTCCTTCTCCTCAGTACTAGAATTATAGGTCTCCTTGTTAAATGTTGCAATATCCACCATTTCCAGATCCAAAGCACCCCAACCATGAGGAGAGGCTGAGCCATGATTCTTTAATTATTTCTTATTCATTAGACAAGATGCTTACAGATGGTTTGAATATCTAAAATTTCTACACCGAAATGCCGTGCGGATGCTGAAATATTCCAAAATTTAGATTTATTCGATTTGACAACCCTTTACTTAGATCAACTTCAAAAAAAATGTGAGAAAAAGAGCACATGACCACATGAGTTATGTCTAGGTCTTCTTTTAAAAACCTTCCCAAGATATTACCAATATATTCCAATGCATACCACATATGCAAAGGAAGATTGGGAAGTCAGACCTAAACTGGTGTTTTGGAAATTGAAAGAGAATTGGGATCAAATTCTGGGAACCAAGGAGTCAAAAATAGACCCACGTTACCCCAAAACCACGGATCATCAGCTAAACATCGCTAGTAATCCTCTGCCTCTTTAAAACGGAAAACAAAAAAACCTATGGAACATAGGAAAATATCACATTTATCTATCCAATTTTGAAAAATCCATTGATGTAATGCTATAGAGGAAGGCCATAGACCATTGAAGCAACTTATTATGGTGTCTCAAGATAGATTTTGGTAATATTCCTCCACCTCCAAAAATTAAATGACCAACGAAGGAATTCAATCAGTGAGATCCACCAAATACGGCTAATTACCTGGTATATTACCTTCGATTTTACCCAGGGCAACTTTGAATGAGACCCTAGGTTTAAAACTCCCATAGCCCAGGTCATCACCCCCTGTAGATCCGTTGGCCACACCAGTGGAACCCCCAACATGCCTAGCTATCATATTATCTTTTCCTCTGCCAAGTTGCTAGTTAGTGCATGATTTTCACCCTTACACTATCTCCAAAATGCCTTCCCCAGGGGCCCGAATCTCTCATGAAGCTCCACCTCCATTCAGCGTAGACCCCACACTATTTCTTCACTCCCCCTCACTTCTCTGAATCTCTATTTTAGTCTTCTACACATGCTTTTCATTCATCACCATTACTCTGAATTTTCCCACCCCCATCATCATATTAGCATAGGTGCATCTCTTCTATCTACATTGGCATACATTCATATCCTTTCATATGCATCATCACTACATGTTTCAAGATTGCCATTACCTGGATGATGAACTCTTATGCTTTGGTTCACACTTGAATGTTGAGGGATTACTAAACTGAACCCCACACACTACACTATAGGAATTATACATTGTGTTTCATCACACATCATGCATCATACACCATACATTCAACATGTACTCTATAATTTTTTTTCACATTTACGCATTCATACATTACACATTATATTAGTCTTCATTTTACATATAACATACTTATATCATCCACGCGTTTATTATCATACGTTATTAATCCTATGCATTACATACACTACTAAGCTATCTATGCATATTCTATACTTAGTAACATATCTCACCTCATACACTGCACATTTCTATATCATACATTTTCTACATACTATACTAGTCTTCATTACACTCAAGTATAGCCTTATTCCATCTTACACACAAAATTTACTAATTTATCTACATATATTACATTACACATTATACATTACATTTTACACATTTCTACACACCTTGCATTCCATTCTACACACTACGTATTTACATATTCTACTCATCACATGGTTGTTTATTCTTATCATACATAATACATTGTCTTCTAAGTGCTTCATTCACCAACCTATGATGCACTTTAGTTCCTTGGTCCATACTCGACTACCGAGGGTTTATAAATCAAATGGACCTTACACTCATCACACATGTGACAATCTTAGGCTCGTGACATACGCTTTAGGCTAAATCATCACCTATTCTATCACTTGGTAGTGGTATAAATTTTTTGTTACATCAGCAATCCCTCCTTTCGTATTGTAGTGACATACACTTTAGGCTAATTCCTCACTTATTATATCATTTTGTAGTGGTTTATGCCTTAAGTTACATCACCAATTCCTCATTTCATCTTGTAGTGATATACTATTAGGGATAAATTATCACTCATCCATTCATCTTATAGTGATATATGCTTAGGTTAAATCATCACTTATATGTTTATATAGTCATGATATACGCTTTAGCTATGAGGTTCATGCACACATCATTTTGCAGTTGCATGTCACCACTATACCTACACATTCATCATAACGTGTTAGACATAACACATAATACTCAACCATTTCCTAATGATGCACTCTCATTGACAGTTCATTCTTGAATGTTGAGGGGGAAAAAAATGAACCTCATTGCATACATTTCCACCCACTTGGGGGGCACATGGCTCCTATCATTCCATCTTGCATTCCATTCCATCCATCCACAACATACTGCATTGTCGTGGGGGCATTTACTCTTATTTACTAGTGTTTTACATGATCACTTTACTACACATGTTAGATTTATTTCTCATTTGTCATTATCTATACCATCCACACATACACGTTCACATCTTTGTTTAGTTGTGATCATAAATACAAATATTTTACACACAACATGGATGTTCTCCTTCTACCCTTTCTACATTGGTCACTGGGGGCATCCACATTCGTTTCTTCCAAGTGATATTGTTTCATTTTGTACTTAACACTCTAAATTTATTGGTTATTCACACTTTGACATATTGGTTATTTATCTAACATGCTAACGGGTTTTCCATGTGCAACACTTGTTTTACAGGATTACACGTTTCTACGAATACTACTTTTGCTTGTTTGTCATTGTTTGCTTCTTGTGTGTGGGCCTTGCCCTATTTTTGGTGTGCACACTTGTTTGTTGTTTGGAGCCATGATGACCTTACGTATCTTGCAACATTGTGAGTGATGTCCCATTTTTGTAACCCACATTACGTGACTTACTTATCTTCTTTCGTGTTTACACTACTGTGCTTGATAGTTTTTACATTGTCTACATACTTTACATTTTTCTTCTTACATGCATGTGTTTTCACACTAATGCTTGTTTTGGCTAGCCATCCTTGTTTGTGTATGCCTTGGTTTCTACCAAGCACATTCCCTTTCCCCTACAGGGTAAAGTTAGAGTGTATATGCGATTGGTCCTATTTTGGAGCCACATTCTACTATCAGAAACATTGTATGCACCCCAAAAAGGGGGCATCATTTGAGGTTCTTCTACACACTAAAAAAATATTCGACACTAGTTCTATTTAGTTATATAAAATGAGTGGGTTCAGACTAGTCTACGAATCCCATACACAACAAATTTTACATGATACGGTGTCCTTAGCATTATGGGAAGTAGTTACAAGCTTAGAGGTTATAACGGGGGTGCCTTTCTACACTACTTCATTCAGTGGCGTTAGATCACCAAAAAAACTAGGATGTTACAAATATATATTTACATACATTCAGGGAAGTAGTTAGAGCTTGGAAGATATAGAGAATTTCCTCCCTACACTTTTCTATTGGCATTAGTGGGCATAACCACACAGTCACATGGTATTTTTCGAGAGATAGGAGCATTTGGTAGAACTGGTGAACTACACTTCTCACTCATGGATGTGTGGGATAGAGGGCTCATGGTACCTATTGCCTACCCTTCCACTTTGGGAACCATATGAGATGAGATGAGATGAGATGAGATGAGATGAAATGAGATATATACCTTAGGTGGTGGTGGTTCAGTCCACCCTTCTCCCTGACCCCACTATTTGGTCCTTAGGATAAGACAATGGGTTTGATCTTATCCCAAGTCCCTTCAGGCACTCCCCTAACCCTTCCCTATAGATCCATCTAGCTATATGGGGAGGACCTATCCATATATATGGCTTGGATTCCCATTTATTTATCTCCAACACCTAATGACTCTCTATATGGGGCGGGGGACATATCTCTCTAGATAGGGCTCCCCAAAGAGATATATTCTATCACCGGGTGCCCCATCCCCATATCATATATTATTATAGGGGTCGATCTATATATAATGTTAGAACAACAACATACATAACCTTCCTCAAGTCCCTGCAGGTGCCAGTGAGATTGAATGCTAGGAAGGAGAAGTGGTAGCCCCCCCCAGAATATAGATAGGGAGATTGAGCTTGATAAGTAGGAATCAATCTGCTTCACTGAGATTGAATCTGATTAATGATCAATCTCATGTTCTCATCAGCCCAATCACCCCTGGACCGGGTTTGGGATTGGTTCATCCCCTGCCCCATATATAGATATGGGCCCGATCCCCCCTCAATATATATTTTATATATGATAATAGGGAAAGAAGTGGCACTTCCAATAGTAAGGGTGGGGTAGGCATCCCTATATTTATAGATCCCAAATGATTCCTTGATTCATGGATTGTGGTGAGCACTGGGCCATAATTCTTTCTATTCTAAGTGGCCATCCAGATTAATGTGAAGAGATCTCCTCAACCTTTGGCTAGGGTGGTGTGAGATTGCCCAAAACAATTACAGTATAGGATATCCTTCTACACTCTCTATCTCGACATGGATCAGGTGCACATGTTCCATTTACATTTACGTATTTGACACTTACATGCTTTCATATACATGCATATTTTACATTGCATTTTTACACATACATACATACATATATATTTGACTACTTGATATTTTTATCTTTGCACGTCCAGCTGTATGAGAAACAAACAATCAAATTTGGGGCAAAAAAAATAACAACGTCAACAACAACACTTCATGATAACACATGCTTTACTAACCATGTAGGTACATTATACATCGTAGCAGATACACACACGTTTCGCCATAGGTTCACTCTCATCACTTTTTCTTTGCATATTTTTCATCCTTAGTTTCCACGCTCCTCCATATTTTTTGTCATTCCATACTTTTTTCTAGTCCTTTGGTGCTTTTCTACTACACTCTTCATGGACATCAGATACACATCTCTATCTACTTTATGTTACGAAGCTTTCAACTCACCAACATAAAGTGGGGGAAAAATGTAGTCACAAAATCATGAACTTTAGACATTATTTATCCTAATATCATACTACTATTTAGAAGCTTCTTAAGTGAAGAAAGTACTAATTAACCCTTGTTAGGGAATAAGAGATAAAATATGTGGAACAATCCCTCACAGAATCAAAACAGTAGAAACTAATATACAAAAAATATTATAGATCTCAAATAAAAGTGTAGAATAAAAATAACACAACACAAATAGATAATATTCAACGTGGTTCACCCAATTTGGGCTACGTCCACCAAGAATCACTTGCTTAGATTTTATTACAATCCACTGCTCTCTCAATATAATACCCAAATCTATTTGGAGCTATGCCCAACAAACTCTATAGAATTCACACCTGAATTTAGACACATCTGCAATGTTACATCGTCCTTACCATATGCACAAAACCACATAAGTAGACAACTGCTTTAGCAGTTTTATGAAACTGTGGGTATCAAAACCATGGGCCAAAACCATCCCATAAACCTATGGGTCAAAAAAAAAATCACCAATATTAGAAGAGCATGTTTCTCAAAATATCAGACACATTTTTCGAGGCCCTCAACAAGACAACTATGGAAAGTGTACAATACTCTTAGTGTACAGTCTTCAACATTTTCACACATGGAAAAAAGGCTCCACAACCTATAAACCCTCATCTCTAGTCATCTTGTTTTATTTTATTTCATCATTACTGCCCCTTTTCATCCACATACCCAGTTTGTTTTAATCATTTCCCATTATTTTAGCCTCGACTAGGGTGTCATGGTCCCACTAGGGGCGCCCCGATCCTTTGCACTTTCCCACCACTTTTTGGGATCTTTCTAGCCATATGGAATATTTATCTTTCTTGTGGTTGGCATTTTTGAGGTTAATTATGGAATTAGATCAAGAGAACCATATAAATATAAATTTATGAGACTGTAATGAGGGACCTAAAATCTGTTAGGTTATGGATCCTATTTTCATGTGAGAAAGTGTTGAAGACAGTACACTTTCCACAGTTGTCTCACCGAGGTTTGGGGGTGGCAACCCCTGAGAAAATGTTTTTGGCCTTGAAACGTGCCTGATATACCAGGAAATGTTCTTTTCTCATATGGGTGGTATTTTTGACCCATATATTTATGGGACAGTTTTGGCCCATGGTTTTGATTCCCACGGTTTTGTAAAACTGCTTAAACAGTTGTCTACTTATGTGGTTTTGTGCATATGAAAGCATGTATGTAACATTGTAGATGTGTATGAATTTGGGTGTGAATTCTATAGAGTTTGTTGAGCATAGCTCCAAACAGATCTGGGTATTGTATTGAGAGAGTGGTGGCTTGTAATAAAATATGAGCAAGTGATTCTTGGTGGACGTAGCCCAAATTGGGTGAACCATGTTAAATATTGTCTCTTTGTGTTTTATTATTTTTATTCTACACTTTTATTTCAGATTTGTAATATTTTCTACATACTAGTTTCTATTGTTATGATTCTGTGAGGGACTGTTCCGCATATATTATCCCTTATTTCCTAACAACATCACTTACTACTATCACTCCATCTACAGTTGCATCCATCTATTTCATTGGATATCACTTGCATCCACATAGATCCATCATCAAGGCACAAGGCTGGGACATCTGCATCACACTTCATAGAGGGAGGGATTTTATTCTATTCTATGCAAACATTCTATTACATTTTCTACACATATTTATTACTAATTACTTCACAAAGTGCGTCTGGCATAAGAACAACGTACGAAATGTTCACACACACTTGCACATAGAACTACATTGGGTTTGAGATGTAGTGCCATGCTCGGTTAGTAAGTCTACCATTGTGGCAGCTGAGGTTAGTCTGACCCTTCATATGCATTATTATTTTTTAGGGTTTGATGCTTGTTTTGGGGTCTTGCAGGTCTTTCTTTCATCTTGGAGTATTGATGACATTCAACGTAGGACATGGAAGTTTATACAACACATTGTGAGGGTTTCAGACCACCTTCTAACCCTATAAAATTTAGTTTAATAGCTTTTACACATCCCAGGGCACCCAAATTACATACTAGAGCACCTGCAGGTTCCTTAGTCCTCCTTTAGGTGCATTAGTCCAGCTAGATCTTCCAGATCCATCCTTTTTGGGAATTCTACATAGTCGTTCCTGCTTCTATTGTTTCTAGTCACCTCCGCGACACTCTCTGACAGGCATATGTTATCAGCTGAGTTATTTCCTCACTCTCTTTTGCATATTAGGGTTATCATTTTCTTTTTCATATTTTTTAATCTCATTTACACTCTTGTTTACTGCATTTATCTACTTTATTACAACTATTCATAGCTTAGATTAACCATATATATACTACATAGTTAGTCTATTTTTAGTTAATCAATACGGGTTGGAATTTATTGGATAAATCACCTACAAAACTCAATATAAACAAGTAAACACTATCTCATTTTTTAACCTAAAACCTCCTATGGAACTGTTTATAAAATCACTTATTATAGTTATAAACGGAACTTATAACTCACTATATCACACAATAGCACATCTTCAATTCCTTAGGGAAGTACCCATATCAGGTCTAAAGATTCGTACCATGTCTAGAAAACATTTTCTCTCATTTTTAAGCACTTAAAATCCCTCTTCTACGTATTTTAGTAAGATAAAAATTCAAATAAAGCATCGTCAAGGAAGTTTAAATTTATTTTTATTTTTATCTATCTAGATATCGCATGTTAGGTGGAGAATGATATGTGTGGTTTGAGGCCTCTTTTGAGTAGTGCCAATGTCAATGGCATACAAAGGTGACCAAAACTCAACTAATGTTTATTTTTAAGGACTCTTTATCCATGGATAGTGTTTGAGATGATGTTCAATATGTTTGGAGAGATTCACTACATGATTGACAACTAGGGTTTGACAGTGAAAGAAAAATCTAGGGAGGAAACCACAACAAAAATTTGTTTGAGTATAAATAAAGTAGGTCTAAGACCATATATAATGGTAAAGACAATACAATATTTTCCTAGAATATTGGTACCATCCTACCTTAGGATAATTTTCAGTTCCGGTCAAATGTTTGAAGCACCCACAAGATTAGATCTTCCTATTCCAACATTTCATAGTCACAAAACTTTTCAATATCTTTTGTAACAAGAATAGTGCACTCATCCTATAGTATTGCCAATTTTATATAGTATATTACATGATTTAGAACACTATTTTTATATTGTATAATTCATTTTTTAATTTAAGTAATCAAAATAGCCACTTGTAACTAGCTTACATCGATTTAGTGTAAATATAAGATTATTAAATTAGGTTCTAGATTAGAAATACACACAGATATTATTGTTTCTTAATCTAAAAAGGGTGTAAATATTTTAATGAAACCGACTTTCATCATATTTTTAACCTTATCTAGGATATTAATAATTCTTATTTATTTATGCCTATTGATCTAAAAACCCTAGTTATCTTAACGGATGAACATGTTATTCTTTCTTAATTAACTTATAGGATTTCACTTCTATATGTGTTCCTACTTATAATTTCTAGCATAGTCTTAGTATTGATCCTAATCAACCCATTGATCATATTGAGATTTTCTCCTATCCAAAAACTTAATCCCAATGGCTCATTAGTCCTATGTATATTGTATCAATCCACCCATCCTTGACCCTGATTAATGAAGTCCCACTCCTGAAATTGAAACATTTTATTGAACACTTTATGATCTATGACCATGATGATTTTGTATACCGATCATGGACCATGATCAAGTGCTAATTTGTACTGTAATTTCCATGAAAAAAATCCCCAAAATGCCTCACCATATTGAGCCTATCATTAGTATCTATCTCTACTAAACTGGATTGATATTTTACTGAAGAATCCCTTGTTCATCCTTAATCATGTCTTATCACTTTTTACCACATATTATTATTATACATTAGTGGTGCCTACCTCTTTGGGGGAACCTCATCTATCACTACCTAATTTTCATATGCATATCCCTATAACCATAGTGGTCAACATGTACCCACATATAATCCTCATAGTTCACATGTATCATCTTCTAGCACACACACTTATAATCCCTTGTTCATAATTTTCTAAAAAAATATGACAATTACAACAAGGTGCATCTGCTTCTTCTCACACCATGGATTTTATGAAGTTTCTTCACAATCCACTCACACCCAAAGTGGTTTCTTATCATTTACCTATTAGTTTTACTTCTCCTAAGCTTCCTTATCTATGATGAAAAAGGGGATCTTGTTGAGCATCTTAACTTATTTCATATATCATTCTTTTACTATGATTCTAATGACATCTTTCTCACCAATAATTTTCTTTGAATCCTTCAAGATTTGCATTGTAATGGTTTTATGCTCTCCCCACTCATTATGTATACTCATTTACTGATTTGGAAAATATAATTTTTGGCACAATTTTCATCAAAATTGGGGACAAATATATTTTGCACAATTGATATTCTATGAACAAGGGTCTAATGAACCTATTAATGATTATGTGGTGCGCTACAAAAGTGCACTCACCAAAATGACAATGTTTAGATGATAGTGAGTTGAAAGATTTATTTATACATATTTTTTCTCATTTGTAAGACTCTGATCATTTTTTAACAAGTCTTGAATCTTTTGACCATCTATGTCATACTTTGAAAGAATGTGAAGCTAAGTTGTTACATATGAATAAGATCAAGTATTGTTAATGCTCTCCTCATCTAATGTTAATTTTTCAAGCAAACCAACATTCAAAGGAAAGACTAAAGATATTAATATTACTTCTAAGGACACCATCAATGTATTTCTTAACCTATTTAGTTCAAAGTTCAACCCACAAATACCATTTTACTTGTTTACAAAACCCTCTTCACATTGTATTGAAAAAATTACTCGAGTGAAATCTCATATCTCTCCCTCCACCATTTGAGGTTGATATGAGTAAGCCTCAATTAAGTGTTTCAATTCCAATTCCTACTGTGAGTTATCATCAATTTCTTGTTCATAGCTACTAATAATTTTCCAAATACTCATCACATTAAAGGGATGAATATCTTATTCCATTCTAAAGCTATTGAGTGGGATGATCGCACATAATTTTACAAGCCAATCAATGGAAATGCTAATTTAAAGGTGTTTAATGATCCATTTCCCATGTATGACACTTATAAATCTAATTTTAAAATTCACAATGCTTATCATTTAGTTCCTTTCCTTCCCTCTTATGATCACTCTTTATATGCAATTATTAGTACAATCACTCACACAATATATTATACACCACTTATTACATTTGATGACTATTATATAGGTGAATACACTTATTTAAACATATGTTATCCATCCCTAAATATATTAATAAATTAAATGTATATCATTTGTTTTGGTTGAGCCACATAACAAGGATAATGTTTGTTCCCTCACACTACTCCAATCTCTTGAGAATTTCCACTGCAAATCTTACACTTGATAGCAATCCCTACTATTGCACCACTTTACCTATCATTGTTGGTGTTATCCTTACATCTAATTTCATTCTTGGTTACTTATACTCTTATTTATAGTTCCTTGTGATTAGGTCTCTCTTGGTTACATTCTCTTAGATTTATTCCCTTAATATACCCTCAATGTGTCAAGTTCATTCATAATTTAAAAATTATTATAATTAGAGGTGTTCCCTTTGAGGCTCCTCCTACTAGTTCTCCTATTCCTAGTTAATATATAGATAGGTTTTGTTTCACATGATTACCCCTCATGGCTCTAGCACTCTAGGCTTCTTCCTATCCTTGTAATCTTCATCCTACCCCTATCACTATATTCTCTTATTCCTCCCAATAGGCATTTGGTTACACATAATGCACCTCTCCATGACTCTAGGTCTTCTCAAAGGCTATATTTTCCCCATGCCATACCATTAGCACATAGTCACTCCCCTATGCTTCTACATTGGTCCTCTAGTACACATACTACCTATAAAACTTATACAATGCATCTAAACACTTGACATGCCCATTCTTCTATCCAATTTTATCGGCACTGGTCTTTCAATGCTATTTTTACACTTGGTTTATCTCCTCGTCCTTCTTTGGTACATATTACTACTATGACACCACTTTAATTTGGATCACAATTGAGGCCTAACCCTCCATCTTCCATGGTATTTACTCAACCTCTTCAATAGGTTCTCATTGGATAGTTTTCGTAAACTTCATACATTTTTTACATAGCTATGGATTACAATAATATTAAAAACATTCAAATATTTTAAAAATACAAAACCATGACTTGTGCATTTTACTTGAGTTGTTAGCACTTTACATTAGACATGTTGTGTATCATTTTTGTTTCATAAATAACATGTTCTTATTCTTTACAAACTGTGCATTCACTTGGTATATTGATATGGATGCATGACACATATATTGATACACTTTTATAGGAGTAAACATGGTTCCTTACATTATTATCTTGGGGGAATCCCTCCTTTTCATATAGTTGTTATTAATATTAGAGTTCCTTTCTATTTCCTCATTTATAATCAATTACATATATCATGTACTTGATTTTTTTCAGACTAACATGACTAACACGTGTGTTTTGGGTAATTAAAAATCTCTTGTTTCACATATTTCATATATTGACTTCTATATCATGTTTTATCATGTTTGACACTCTTCTTATGGGTGTATACTTACTTGTGTACTGTTCTTGTTATTATCTTGTTTGTGGCCTATGTTCCTTGATTATCTTAGGACACCTTGGGTGTCCCATTTTGGAATCATGCCTATATTTTTTTCAATTGATTTCTCTTATTTACAGGATTAACATCCTTGATTTGTCTTTTGACACCATGGGTCCCATGTTTACAGGATTTACGCCTTTTATGTGACTTTTTTTTGTATATTTCTTACATTTCTGGATTATTGTTGTATTTACATGAATTTAGACTACTTTTGTTATCATATGTGTGGTTTCTATCAATTTCTATCATTAGTTTTGTTGTGTTTCATGGTTTTCACCATACAAAAACACCTTATATTTTATAGGTATAGGTTATTCTAGGAGGCCATCACTTAAACACTTTACACTCTACACTCTATAATAATTTCTCATACATTTCCTTCATTAGAAAACATCTATTTATTTTGAGAAACATGGTCACCATGATTTTCACACATGCATCAAAAGACAGAGAATTTATCCAGGTTCATTTCTATATTTACAATAGACATAAACAAATTTATGGGTATACGCATGTATAAATAGTGTGAGATTGGGCTGTGAAGATAAAAGGAAAGTGTGTGCACATCAACAATGTTGCACTCTAATAGAAGTGAACAAGCTCTAAGTAATCAACAAGAGTTTAATCGAATAATAATAATCATGCATAAGGGAAAACCAATATAATCATACTAAATAAGAGGCTAAATATGGGAGTGCTGTGTAACTCCCGTGTTTGGATAATTATTACCCCATGAGGAGAGAAGGAGTTACAATTCCTAAAATGGAATGTAACTCCTGTATGATGCCAATGACACATATACAAATGAAATATTCTATGAAGGACTATGTCATATGTTATATAAATCTAAAGACCTATGACCTCACCTGATAAGGCCGGTATATGTGTGATTAACGTATAATATATGATCTCATCATACTCTCCTTTTGATTAAGTTTGATTCCATTGTGTGACTTTTAGTTGATCTGATATGAGTTAGGATGTAACTGTCTGTCTTTTGATTGATTGTGATCCTAATGTTAAAAACTCTGAAATTCCTAACATAGTGTGTGTTTAAATTCAGTTTTGTAATAAAGCAGGTCTAATCAGTCGAGGAAATGAAGCAGGTGGCATTCAATATGTTTTTTATAGCATCTGATCCTACACATCTTAGTTCCAGAACTTCTAAGCTAGTTCCAGAACTCCATCACAGAGTCATCATTTAGTTCCAAAAATTTTAGACTTAGTTGTGGAACTCTAGAATTTAGTTCCATGGAATTTTCAGACTTAGTTCCGGAACTCCTCGTGACAGCTCTGGAACTCTCACATGTTTTGGTTCTTAACAATTTCCTATGGTTATGGAACTTCTCCAAAGTTCTGGAACTGATGGGAGTTATCTATTTTAAACCACATCAAAAAATTTTACATCTGCAATCATGAAGGACGAGAATATTTCTAAATGCAAATCCATGAAGAGTTATCCTACAGCTGTCTGATCAACCGCCATCCAACTCAGCATCTATTCTGGGCATGATTTGATTTCATCAGAATCATGGAAGACAACTAGGATTGTAAAATGTATATAAATGCAGACTTGCATTAGAATATAAAAAAATAATGAGAGATATAGAACAAAGAGAGAAATAGATTAAGTATCCAGATCCAATACATTTTGTAATACTGAATGTTTTCATCAATAAAATAGCCATTTTGATTTGAGAGAATTCTAAGTTGTTAAAATCCTGATTCAAGGAGGAGCAAGAGCCCACTCCCCCAACAACTAGGATATTCATTTATTTGGTATTTATATTTCTTTAGCAAATAGCTTAGATCTGTTAATTTCATATTGCTTTAGTTCTTTCAGTTAAATTCTATTGCATACTTGTGCCTGCAGGTGTTTAGATAAATCTTTATATTTCTTGCAATTGTTTTCAAGCATTTTAATCTGAGTGTTTACTTTCAAAAGCAAGTGTGTTTATTTTCCAACAGAAAGTGTGTTTCCTTTTTGCACGGTGTGTTTCCTTTCAGCAAGCTTTCAATGTGTTTTATTTTCAGAAAGTTTTCATAGTTTGATTTGAATAAGGTTTTACCAAGAAGTCCTTAAGACATTAAATAGATCCCCCAAAAAATATAAAAATAGTTACCGTCAACTACTAGATCAGTTAAAGTACTCTTGTTGCATATAGCTTTGGACACACCCCTGGTTTGATATGACATCAACAAGAAGTTGATTAAATGAAGGGAATAATGACACCCATCATTTTTTGCATCGTTTCCAGGGAACACTGGTTAGAATTTTCTAATTAAGTGTTAGCAAGACCAACAAAATATACATCTAGTAGTTGAAGAATCTTTCCTACTATATCACAAAATATATGAGTAGACCAAGAGACTCACAGGGTAGATTCCTTCTAAAAAATATTCACAAGAATTCATAACATCCTCTAGTCAGAGTAAGGAAATTGATCAAGAATTGGAGGCACCACCATCCCCTGTCAGACAAGGAACAAAATTTCCATTTTTGGAATTCTTAGATCAGTCACCTGAAGGGAGTGGAAATTTTAGGAGAAGGCTTATTACCCAAGATCCATTGAGGGTAAGTTTTGATTCTCAATTGAGTAGTCAACCTCCTACTCCTGATTTTTCACCTTCCCCAAAGCATACAACTTACCACATTGATTGGGAGGAAACTTCAGAAAATATTTTTGAAATGGCACGAGAAGCTGAGGGAGTACCTGATAGGACCTTTACCTATCCAATCCAATTGGGAGATGATGACACATCAATGAAAAATATCTCACCTGCACATTTACCCACTTTCAGAGGGATGTCATTTGAAGATCCTGACCAATTTCTGTTTGAATTCAAGGTGTTATGTCAGACCTATGATTATAAAATAGATAATAAAAAATTCAAGTTATTTCCATCCACCTTGAAGGATGCAACAATGAGGTGGTTCATGGGATTAACATCCAAATCTATTAGAACTTGGGCACAAATGGAGACTGCCTTCCTAGATAAATACCGAGATTATTGCAGAGGGAGAAATAGGAAGGAAGAATTCTTCAAAATCAAGCAGGAAGAGGAGGAAAACATAGAAGACTATTTAGATAGATTCCTCTTTGTTAGAAAAAGATGTGGATTTGTGCTTACAGAGGAATTAAGTAAAACCATTTTTCTCAAAGGTTTGGATGGCGAATCTAGAGAAGCCCTTAACTTGATAGGAGGGGGAGATATTGATCAGATAAGAATGAATGGAATTAAAGAGATTTGTAGAAGCTATTCCAGAACAAGAGGTGGACCTAGAAAAAGGAAAATCAGTAAAAATTCTGAATCCAGATATGAACAAACTAATGGATGAGTTGGAAAACTTTAAAACATACCTATTAGTGCAATTAACCTCTACTATGGATGGATTACAAGCTAAAGAAAATTCCAAAATTGAACCATTGGCTATGCATTGTCCTAGATGCAAGAAGAAGCATGCATTAAGAGATCTATCCTTTTGATAAAATAGAAATGTGTCTTATCTGTGAATCTAAAGAACATGATATTGATGTTTGTTCTTTACTTCCTGTCATTAAAAATCAAACTTAAACAAACTAGTCCCTCATCTACAACTGAAGAATTGAATTTTACTTAGAGACAACCTAACTAAGGGAAGTTTATGCCAAGATCATCTCCTAATCCATGGAAAATGCCATGGACTACTCAGGCAGTACCAAAAAATTGGGGACAACCACCTTGGGTACCTCAACCAACTTGGAACCCTCAAGATTGGGAAAATCAAGCTTGGTATGCTCAGGGACATCAACAACCATGGGTTGGTCAAGGAAATCCTTATGCTTGGTCACAACCTAGATGGAACCCTAATTATTCCCAAGGAAGAACATATCCAAATCAGAATCAACAGGCCATCATGGGATCCCCTACACAGAACTCACAAAACTGAGAATGTTTTCCAAACACAAATGCCAGCACAACCAGTAGAAAACCCCAGAAACAAACATAAAAATCCTTTTTATGGAACAAAACCTGAAAAATCAGTTGATTTACATGCTATGGATTGTAAGGATATTCAAACTAGATATGGGAAAATCATTAACAATCCACCCCTTATAATCACTGAAATGACAGAAGAAAATGAGAACCCTAGTATTGCTGTTCCAAAAGAGGATATACAAAGAAAAGAAAAGGAGCCAGATAAAAACAATACTGAGACTCCATTTCCTAAGAGATTCAAAGAAGATATAGAAATCAAGGAGTCTGAATTGGTTTAGGAATTAAGGAAATTGAATATTGAAATACCACTATTACAAGAAATTAAAGATATTCCAGAATTGAACAAATTGATCAAAATATTATGCATGAAAAATCCTGGAAGAAAGAGATAGTATCCCAAGACTATCAAAGTAGATGGGAAACTTGCTGATTTATTAGCAGGAAAACTATTACTTCCCAAATACGGAGATCCTGGAAGTCCTGTTATTTCTGTCTCTATAAGAAATAAGGATGTACATAATGTTTTGATAGATTTGGGAGCTGCTATCAATGTAATGACAGTGGATACTCTGAAAACATTACCATTAACGGGTATACAACCTACTAATAACCATATTGCAAGATGGTAGATCAGTCTGTAGCAAAACCAGAAGGAATTATTGAAGATGTGGCGGTGATGGTAGAGTCATGGGAATATCCAGTTGACTTTCTTATATTGCAGCCAAAAGGTAAAACATTGGGTTATCCCATTATTTTGGGTAGACCATGGTTAGCTACAGTTGCTTCTTTGATAGATTGCAGGTCAGGTGATATGAAAATATCGAATGGTAAGAACTCTAAACAAATTTCCTTATATCCTACCGCACAACCTTTTACTGATAGTCATGAACAATTGTGGGTTGATTCTCCTGAAACTAATAAGCAAAATTTGTCTTCTTTGGCTATGATCACATTGCAGGATCATGTAAGAGAAGTAGAAGAGATGATTAATCCACCATTGGATGAGAACCTGCTGTCTTTAGTGTAATCAGAAATAGTTTTGAAACCCACAAACTTAGTTCTAAAACCCAAACCCAGAACCCGCGAACTTAGTTTCAGAATATATGGAACCGAAACATGACTTATAGTTTTGGAACCACTACAATTAGTTTAAGAACCACAACAACATTAGTTCTCTTTGATTGAAAATGATTTCACTCCGAAGGAACGAGATTTCTCGTGGGGAGAGGATGAATTGGTAGCTTTAGTTTCAAGCACATCAAGAAGTGGTGAAGAATTTCTGGAAAGTAGCAGTGACGAGGAATTTGGCCTGCAAAAGAAGTATCATAATTCTCATTACTGTCCTTTTTCTAGTATTCTATCTCAAGGAAATTTTGGAGATGTTGCTACATACCATATGTTTTTACCACATGCATTTCCATTAAATATTCTAATGAAACCCTTTCCATAAATCATTTCATCACATATCAGAACCAAGCATCGTTGAAATTCAACCAGGAAAAACTTTTAAACATCAATAGCTAGTTGAAAGAGGATGAAGAAGCTAAATTTTTTTGATGTTCTAAAAACAATCATACTAAATATTTTTACTTGGAATTACAAAGATATGAAGGGGATTCATCCACAGTATCTACACTTATCACATATATATTAAAAACACTAAACCTGTTAGGCCAGCCTCAAAGAAGGATTAACCCAACTTTAAGGGATATAGTCAAACAAGGAATTGAAAAACTATTACAAGTAGTTTTCATCTACACTATCTCAGATAGTCAGTGGGTATCTCCTCTTGTAATTTTTTCCCAAAAAGAACTGGAAAATGGAGAATATTTGTGTTGGCTATAGGGAACTAAACAAATCCAAAATGAGAGATTATTTTCCCTTACCATTCATAGATCAAGTCCTAGATAACCTTTCAAGTAAATAGTACTTTTCTTTCTTGGATGGTTTTAGTGGGTATAGTCAGATTAGAGTTACTGCTGAGGATTAGGACAAAACTACATTTGCATGTCCATGGGAAACCTTTTCCTATAGAGTGTTACCATTTGGTTTATGTAATGCTCCTACAACTTTCCAGAGAGCTGTACTTGCAATATTTGCTGATCTAACAAATGATTGTGCTTGAAGTATATATGGATGACTTCACTATACATGGAGATAAATTTTGAAGATTCTTTGAGAAATTTGGATAGAGTGTTAACAAGATTTGAACAACACAACATGTCTCTTGGTGATGAAAAATGTTTGATGATGGTGGATGAGGGAATTGTATTAGGACATTATATTTCACAAAAAAAGAATTCAGGTGGATCAAAAAAAAATTAGGATCATTTCAGATTTACCTATCCCTCGATATTTCCACAAATATCAAATCATTTCTAGGACATGTTTAGGTACTATAGATGCTTTATAAAATGTTTCAGTAAAACAAGCTGCCCCCATGTTTAATTTTCTAACCAAGGACTGTGAATTTCTTTGGGATGAAAAGTTCCAACATGCTTTTTAAGAAATTAAAAAAAAATTAATCAGTGCCCCAATATTGAGAGTTCCTAATTGGGAAAATCCATTTCATATCTAAACACATTCCTCACAAATTATTCCATTGGTGCAGTATTGGGAAAAAAAGATGAAGAAGGAAAGATGTATGTCATTTACTATCTTAGTAATAATCTTACTCCCATTGAAAAGAATTACACCACCACTGAAAAGGAATTTCTTGTTGTAATTTACGCAATCAATAAATTCAGACATTATATTATAGGGTACAAGATATTTGTACACACAGATCATTCAACAATTAAGTATTTAATGAACAAACCAGTGGTTGGAGGAAGAGTCATTAGATGGTTATTACTTTTGCAAGAATTTGTTATGACCATTGTGGACAATCTAGGTAAATCTAATGTGGTAGTTAATTTTCTGTCAAGAATAACCACCACAGGGAATCAAGATCTAGTCAAGGATAAATTTCCAGATGACCAAATTGTTTGCAATCTCAGCATGTACACCATGGTTTGTTGATATGGAAAAATTATCTTGTAATAGGGAAGTTCCCTCCTTCTTTCAATAAGAAACAAATAAAGAAGTTAATTAAAACCAGTGCACAATTCAAATGGTTAAATGGAATTCTATTTAAGTGTGGCCCTGATTTTGTCTTGCGCAAGTGTATAAGAGAGGATGAAATCTTTGACATCCTTAGAGCATGTCGTGATGAACCAAGTCTAGTCAATAAAAAGAATAGCTCATAAGATACTTGGCACTGGTTATTATTGGCCATCTTTGTACAAGGATGTGAAAAGATATATCAAAAGGTGTGATCCTTGTCAAAGGATGGGGCAACCAACTTTCACCAATGAAATGCCTCTTTAGCCTCAAGTTGTGGTTGAACCATTTGAGAGGTGGGGATTAGATTTTGTTGGTCCCTTTAATCCTCCTTCACAAGGGAAGGAATATATTCTTGTATGTATTGACTATGTGACAAAATAGACATAAGTGCAGGCATTGACAAATGCCACTGAGGAAGCAGTTGCTGATTTCCTTTGGAACAAAATTATGATCAAGTTTGGGGCACCAAGGATCATACTTTTAGATCAAGGACCACAATTCATGTCTAATATGATCCAAGCTTTCACAAGGTATTACCAAATCAATCATAGGAAGTCATCTCCTTACCATCCATAGTCAAATGGACAAGCTGAAGTAATAAACATAGAATTGGAGAACATCCTTACCAAAACGGTTGAAGCTGGGAGAAATTATTGGGTAAAGAGACTACCTGAAGTTGTTTGGGCGTATAATACAACTTGGAAAACTACAACAGTGATCAAGGGATCATTTTTAAAAGTTCCCTAAACATCCCTAAATGGTGTCAGTACAGAAGATCATCTCGAGAGCTTTCTAACGACTGTGAGAACGCGACAAACAGACATCGGGAGCTCTAGATATGTTCAGTCAAAGTTTAGACAGCGGGAAAGTCAACTCTGGTCAACTGGTCAATATTAGACCGAATCACACTGTGACACGTGGCTTACCACCACTCATCGAATTTAATCGATTTGCCTATTGGGAGACGAAAAGTGGAATATATGCTATTTACCGAGTTAATTATTTCTATACCACATTATATTGGTCGAAATTATATTATCTTGGTAAGTCCACTTTCCAAATGCCACACATGTATATGCCAAACCGCTATATATTAATGTTTATACATTAGTATTAAAGCTCACCAACCGACCACACATAACAGCCAACATGTTAGGTTATGTCCACATGGTAAAGGCATGCAATGTCATGCGTGGAAGATTCCACGTGAGGAGAGGGAGGTGAAGCGGTGGAGATGGGGGCGGTTATGCTCCAAAGTGGTCCATTGACCACTATACATGCTCATGGAAAGGCTTAATAAAGCCTAAACTATTATCCAACCACCTAATGTGGGATATACCCACTTCTCCTTAGCTGTTCTTATGGGATTTTAATCCTATTTAAAATGCTAAGCGCCATATTTGGGATTTAACCCATTAAAACGAGAAAATCCGCCAATATGGGTATTTGATCCCATTTATTTTGCTACGGGTAAGGCTTAGGTTTAAAATAGCCTAAGGATAATTTGCAAATGCATATTTTAAGGGCCCTATTTTTTGTATAAATAGGGAACCCGTTCATTGTAATGGACACACAAAAATACAGAGAAGCTCATTCCTAGAGTGCTGGAGGCGAAGTCCGAGCCAAGAGGAGAATGAGAAATTGTTGTGTGAAGACCTAAATTATTTAGGCATTATTATTTTTTATTATTATTGACCTACTATTTGTTAGGCAATAATAAATTAAATATTTGTAGCTAGGAGTTATTCAAACTACCTAGTCGGTCCATAGCACCACACCAATTACTTGCAAATCCTGGATTATCAACCGGAGTGCTAGCATCACATTGATAGCGTTGGGAAGGCCGATCGAAGCCAAAGGAGATTGTACGCCAGGAAGGTGGAAGTCGGGTGCTATTTTTCACCCTTGTCATCCAAAGGTCTAGTTATTCTTCTAAGCAAGTTTAAATAGTTTCCATTAGGTTTTCTTGTGAAAGTACTATTGTAACTTACAAGTTTTGACTAGTGGAACGGTTCGACCATGAACCCGGAGACGTAGGCAATTTCCGAACTCTGTAATCAATTTGTGTGCAATTGTCATTTTTTTCTTGAATTATTTTAAAATTGATTACTTAAAAGGAGTAAATTATTGGCAAATAATTAAATCCTACAAGGGTCCGAGATCAGGTAGTAATAATCTGATTATTTTAGGATCAAGTTTGGTATCAGAGCTGGTTATTGGCTTGCAAACTTTCTAATCTCTGAAGTAAGTTTGGTATCAGAGCTGGTTTAGCTCCATATTTATTTTTCAGTAAATCTGATTAACAAAGTGATTGCTTCAAGATTAGTGCAGTTGGTTCAGTTTGTGTGAACAAGGTACAAGTGCACTCTGGGCAAGATGTCTAAACAGGAAAAGCTCGAGGAAATTGAAGCGTATAATCACCAGATCTAGGAAGAGAATTCTCTCCTGTAATCAATGTATTCCTCCTTGGAAGAGGAGAATGCTCATTTGAAATTGGAACTGAAAACCAAGGATGAGGTCTTGGCAAGGTTGCAATGTGGTGATCAGAGGAAGGAAACACCTTCAAATTCAGATGCAGAGGCCATGACAGATGATTACACTATAAGTTGTTCACCACTGGAATCTTCTTCTTCCTCCCATTTGGTTTTGGATTCAGGTAATGAAGTCTTTGGTTTATTTGAAAAGCATACTAGAGGCATTGGATCCAAGTTACTAGATAAAATGAGATTTGATGGAAGAGGCCTTGGTAAAAATGGCCAAGGCATTGCTAACCCAATACAGGTCGAGGATCGTCCTCGTTTTATAGGTTTGGGTTATCCTAGTGTGGGAATGGAAATTGGAGAATGCTCCAAGAACGCTGATGGGAGACAAGATTCTGAAAGCAAAGTGATTACCCCACTAGTCCTGCAAGAAGATTCTGAGCAGGAAAGTTGTGCTTCCTCATCACAGGCAAGATGTGATAAGAGAAATCAGTGAAGAGGTAATGAGATTCCACCTCCAGTTTCTTACCATAATCATAAGCACAATAAAACTTCTGATCCACTTTTTCAGCTTAAGAAGTATGGTTATGATTTTCAGAAGATGTGGCATTCTTTTCCATGTACTTTTTGTGGATTGCATAATCATTCATTGGCCAGATGCTGGAAGAGAAGGACATTGATGAAGAAGTTGATGCCGTTCATTAGGAACAAGGAAAATTAGAAAGACCAATTTCGTCATGTAGAGTCGAGAAATGGTAGAAAGAGTTCCTCATCCCAGAAGAAGGAGATTAAGAGGAATTTTTGTGCTCATTTCTAGAGGAATGGGCATCGGGTGGAAAATTGCTGGAAACTGTATCCATCTCGCCATCATAGTAATGGTAAGCCAAAGATGGAATGGAGGCCTATTGTAAAGGAAAAATAGGTTTCTACTCCACCACCAGTTGACAATTCAACCCAGGACCAGGTAATACCTGAAAGTGAAAGTCCTTTAAAATGGGTAAGTCAACAATTTTTTAATTATATATTGCATAATTCAGATTGATGAATCGTATGCAGTATTAAGTTTGGAGATCAGATTTTGTGAGAAAATACTGAGATAAAGGTTTATAATACTCAGTGGATTTTCTTACTTAGAAAATTTGATTAATGCTCCAAACATATCTCCTAATAAGCTTGTGAGTACTTGTTACAACTTGGATACATGATTTCACTCATATAAAGCTTGGAGATTGATCTGCCATTTGTGCAGACATTAGAGTTCACAGAGATCAGCTCGGAACTTCATTCTGTGTAGAGGCATTGTGATCGTGCAGCAGAATGGTAGTTGAATCACCGTTGGCATTGACGTCAGGTCAAAGCTTCATTCTGTGTAGAGGCATTGCGACTGTGCATCAGAATGGTACCTGATATTAGTATGTAAACAAGAAGAGATCTCAAAAGATTAGCTCAGAACGTCATTCAGTGTTAGGGCATTGTAACCACACATTCGAATGGTAGCTGATCAATAGACTTAGCATCATGCATCGGAGGCTCGAGGTCTTGAAATAGGCTTAGCATCATGCATTGGAGGTGTTGAGGTCTATAATAGACTTAGCATCGTGCATCGGAGGCTCAAGGTCTATAAAGAGGCTTAGCATCATGCATCGGAGGCATTGAGGTCTACAGAGACTTAGCATCGTGCATCAGAGGCTTGAGGTCTTGAAAGAGGCTTAACATCATGCATCGGAGGCGTTGAGGTCTGTAATAGACTTAGCATCATGAATTGGAGGCTGGAGGTCTTGAAAGAGGCTTAGCATCATGCATCGGAGGCGTTGAGGTCTGTAAAGGGACAAGGCATTGTCCATCAGTGACATTGGATCAATCAAAGCTCTACGTAACATGGAGTTCCTTCAAACCAGTTCGGATTTTGTGGAACCAACTTGGAGCCAGGAGCTGTGTTATAGAGTCAAAGAAGATCCTTGTTGTCAGATATCAAGAATCTTAGCACCGCACAGAAGGAGTGTTGAGGTTTCATTCAGAAACTTAGCACCAAAAAGCGGAGGCGTGGAGGTCTTCTTCAGATATTAGAATGGTGTAGCGGAAGTGTCGTGGGCCCATAACCCACAGGTCCCAAGATCAGAACAGATTTTTTGAAGTGAGAAGGTTGGAGGAGAAGACCCAAGGGTCTACTACAGTAGCACTTCTGAGGTGGCAGCAGAGTTTTCAGATTCAGGACAGTATGGAAGCTTTTTGGGACAAAAAGCTTTTCTCAGTGGGGAGGTGTGATCAGGGGATCATTCTTAAAAGTTCCCTAAACATCCCTAAATGGTTTCAGTACAGAAGATCATCTCGAGAGATTTCCAATGACTGTGAGAACGCGACAAATGGACATCGGGAGCTCTAGATATGTTCGCTCAAAGTTTAGACAGTGGGAAAGTCAACTCTGGTCAATATTGGACCGAATCGCACTGTGACACGTGGCTTGCCACCACTCATCAAATTTACTTGATTTACCTATCAGGAGACAACAAGTGGAATATATGCTATTTACTGAGTTAATTATTTCTATACCACATTATATTGGTCAAAATTATATTATCTTGGTAAGTCCACTTTCCAAATGCCACACATGTATATGCCAAACCGCTATATATTACTGTTTATACATTAGTATTAAAGCTCACCAACCCGACCACACATAACAACCAACATGTTAGGTTACGTCCATGTGGTAAAGGCATGCAATGTCATGCGTGGAAGATTCCACGTGAGGAGAGGGAGGTGAAGCGGTGGAGATGGGGGCGGTTATGCTCCAAAGTGGTCCATTGACCACTATACATGCTCATGGAAAGGCTTAATAAAGCCTAAACTATTATCCAACCAACTAATGTGGGATATACCCACTTCTACTTATCTGTTCTTATGGGATTTTAATCCTATTTAAAATGCTAAGCGCCATATTTGGGATTTAACCCATTAAAACGAGAAAATCCGCCAATATGGGTATTTGATCCCATTTATTTTGCTACGGGTAAGGCTTAGGTTTAAAATAGCCTAAGGATAATTTGCAAATGCATATTTTAAGGGCCCTATTTTTTGTATAAATAGGGAACCCGTTCATTGTAATGGACACACAAAAATACAGAGAAGCTCATTCCTAGAGCACTGGAGGTCAAGTCCGAGCCAAGAGGAGAATGAGAAATTGTTGTGTGAAGACCTAAATTATTTAGGCATTATTATTTTTTATTATTATTGACCTACTATTTGTTAGGCAATAATAAATTAAATATTTGTAGCTAGGAGTTATTCAAACTACCTAGTCAGCCCATAGCGCCACACCAATTACTTGCAAATCCTGGATTGTTGATCGGAGTGCTAGCGTCACATTGATAGTGTCGGGAAGGCCGATCGAAGCCAAAGGAGATTGTACACCAGGAAGGTGGAAGTCAGGTGCTATTTTTCACCCTTTTCGTCTGAAGGTCTGGTTATTCTTCTAAGCACGTTTAAATAGTTTCCATTAGGTTTTCTTGTGAAAGTACTATTGTAACTTACAAGTTTTGACTAGTGGAATGGTTTGACCATGAACCCGGAGACGTAGGCAATTGCCGAACTCCGTAATCAATCTGTGTGCAATGGTCATTATTGTCTTGCATTATTTTAAAATTGAGTACTTAAAAGGAGTAAATTATTGGCAAATAATTAAAGCCTACAAGGGTTCGAGATCAGGTAGTAATAATCTGATTATTTTAAGATCAAACAGGGTTTTCACCATATGAATTAGTCTATGGGAAAAATCCCTTGTCACCTATAAAATTTGGACTTCAAACATTGAGGACAATAGTGAAGGTGGGAATTGAATTAAATGCAGCTCAAAAGGAAAGAATCCTTCAAATCAATGAGTTGGATGAATTAAGGATGGAAGCACTTCAGCAGACACAGATGATTCAAGAGAAAAGCAAGCAATGGCATGACATACATATCAAGAAAAGGCAATTTAAAGTATGAGACTGGGCATTAATGTTTGACTCTAAGTACCAACAGTTCAAGGGAAAATTGAGAACCAGATGGTTGGGACCTTATCAGATTGATAATATTTTTGACAATGGTTCTATTTAGTTACTTCCCATTAAAGGTAGCAATAGATCACTCTTGGTCAATGGACATAGGCTGAAACTCTATAGGAAGCCTCCCACTAAGAATAAATTTTTGAGGAAGATTGAAGTAGACAAAAAATTTGATCATATGGAAGAACTTAGTTCTTCCAAAATGATCAAATAATCAGATGATAGGTCAAGAATAAAGGGAAGAAGATGAAAACCAGCAAATGGCATCTTCTTCCCCCCAAAAAATAAAAAATAACACACACACACACACACACACACACACACACACACACACACACATATATATACATATATACATATATATATATATATATATATATATATATACATACATATATATATATATATATATATATACATATATATACATATATATATACATATATACATACATATATACATATACATATACATATATATATGTATATATATATATATATACACATACATACATATATATATATATATATATATATATATATATATATGTATATATATATATATATACACATACATACATATATATATATATATATATATATATTCTCTCAAGGTCAATTGAAAACTAGCAAATGGCGGTTGACCTCTTTTTGACTAGTTCAAATAAAGGAATTCTTTTGAATTCCAACTGTCTTTTCTAATCATGTTTTGTTCCACTTGTAGGAATGGTGAGTCATCATAACAAAAGGCTTACATCATTAAGGACGGTAATTATGTCTTTTAACTCATTTAGGGTTGATTAAATGTTTACATGTGTGATGTGACTTACTTTAAAAAGTAGGTATGATGAGTCGTCTATTTATACATTATGATTACAAGTGTGTAATCATGATATTGATTTGGATGGAATAAGTGGTGGCATTGTTATCATTAGTAATCATTATTGCAAACATCAAGTGAGATAAATATTGCAAAAGTATCTTGAGGAAGGAGTAGTGAATTGAGTTGGTATTTCGTAGTAAAAAACAGAGAATTCATACATTCCGTAGCTAAGAACTAAGGTTCTGCAGCTAAAAAGAGAGGTTCTGCAGCCAAGCCGTTAGTTCCGTAGCTAAGGAGAAGGCCTATAACCAATTCACATGAATCAAGGAAGATAGAACTCAAGCCGATATGGGGATTAAGAAGAAATTAGAACTAGAGGATGATTCCCAACTGCTCGCAGATGAAGAAGTAGCATCCATCTTTGAGCATGCAGGATGGCTTGAATTCCTGAAGAAATTTTTAAGGCATAATGATGAATTGGTAAGAGAATTCGTCATAAATCTAGAACAGTCCAGAACAAAAGTAAGAAATGTCTTTATTCATTTCTCTATAAATACTGTAAGTAATGTGTCTAGAATACCCATTGTTCATGTCCCACAACCTGTAAAGGGGACTTTGAAAGAACTGGTAGAAGTCTTGCTGGAAGAAGAAGAAGCTGAACCCTAGTATATCTATAATACAAAGAAAATAATAAAAGGGGTCAGAAGGGCTAGTTTTCCCAAATCCTTTGACAGGGTAGCATTCTGGATAGTAAAATATTTAACTTGTGACAGTCAATTTGGGTCTGTGGGAAAAGAGGTCTTAAAAATGCTCATATATCCTAAGTATGGAGCCACCAAGCCTGAATACATAATAAACCTCCCAAGGTTTCTTTTTGATTCCATTTAGACCATGGCTCAGAGATATTCTTGGGGTGTTGGAACAATTAGACATCATGGTCTAATTCACTTAATATGTCAGCACCATTTCCTGTCAAAAAAGAATGGAGAAGAAATTTGGGACAAGTTTCTTGGTATGTTAAAGAAAAACCCTAATATTATCTGAAGGGCAATTCTAGCCCCATTCTCTCCTTCAGCTAATCTAGAAATTGATGCCCCTGTAGAAGAATAGAGGGAAATGGAAAGAGAAAACATACCAAGGAAAAGAAGGTCGGTGAGGAAGATAAAAACAACAGAGCCTTCTGTACCTGTGAAGGAAATTCCATCTTCCACAATAGCTTCAGAAGAACCAATATCTATCTCTGACGGTGATAGCTCACCTACATAAGAACCAGAAAGAACAACAAGAAGAATTTCTAGAGGGAAATTCACTACTAGGCATATTGAACTTCCCTAGATAAGAAAAAGTCATAAGAGGTCAAGGGGAACTCCAAAAGTAAGGAGTGAGTAGGAAAGGATGGAAGATGAAGCTACTAACATTTTGGGCAGCATGACCATGACTCCACCTAAGCCAAGTTAGATTGAAATGGATAGACTAGAAGAGATATTTGATGATCAAGATTTTCAGGAGTTGGTTTAACCTTCAGTAGTGCCACATGAAGAAGAAGAGTTGGCATCTAGGATAAGAAAAGGAAAATTTAATTTAATAGAGGAAGAATGCCAAACTCCTCAAATAATTTCAGAGGAAGAGGAAAGATAACAAGTTAAACAAGATCTGTTCTTATCCAGAGTAGAGCTTATTATCAGTGAAAAAGATGAGGAATTGGAATTCCTCAAACTTAAATTGGAACAAAGGGAAACACTCATTGATGAACTCATAACTCATCTTGCAGCAAGAATTGAAGAATTATCAGCAACCAAGAAGTAGCTGATTCAAAAAGACAAAGAGTTCTAGACTTCCAAAAAATAGAGTGTTGTGTCCACAGCCTCTACACAAACTGAGTTGACATATTTGCCACTAAAACAATAATGGGATGATATTTGTAGAGAGCTCAGAGATGCCAAAACATCAAATGAGGAATTAAAGACCAATATGGAGGAAGAGATGAAGGAAAGAAATGGAATGGGAAGAAAATATTTTATAAGGAGGAAGGAAATAAATATAAATGTCTTGCCAAAATTCATATGGTCTGTATTATGAGTGAGAAATTTCTTTCATGCAGGAGACCTTCTATTGCATATAGTGTGTTTTTGGAAGAGCAGATCATTTGCTAGCAGTTGTAAAGAATTACATGTGGGCTTCCACATGAGTTACAAGATGAATCTTGAATTCATGGCAGCTTACTCTCTATCCAGCCCTGAACAGAAAAAATATCCTATGTGAATTTTATCTTTGCAATTATATGCTATAGAAAAACATAGGATTTATGATTAACTTATATGTAGGGGAGAGCTAGCTCAATGCATTTGTCTCTCCTTTGCAAAACCAAATTACATAAAAGGAAAGAGAATATGAATTTTTATTAAAAGCAAGCTCAATAGGCCTCTGCATGAGAACTCATTATGGTAAACCTTCTACCTTCTTCACAAATTTTAGAACTCATGCCTTTGATAAGAGATTCAAGACAAATTACCCTGCTATTATGCAAAAGAGTATTGATGCCTTCACCTCCTATGAGGTGGAAAATTTTGAATATATTTATGAAGGATGCTCAAAAAAGTGGGAAATCCTTACTGTTGCTTTAAAAAGAAGGGAAGTAATTTCCCCTACAAATCTGATATGGAGTTTAGAGATGGCCAAAGAATTATGCACCATAATTCCCCAAGTCAATGAAACCTATAGCCAAATATGGATGAGAATGTGAACGAGGCCACCTCTACTTCTCACCCCCATGTCTCCTTGGCAGAACAGAAGAACCTCAAGACCCTACTGAATTTGAAAAATGGGAGAGGAAAATAAAAAAAGGAGCTGGGTACAGTACATCTGAGCTTAAGCATTGGAAAATTTAGTATCAGCCATTTGATTTGAGCAATCAAATGGAATGTAGAACATATGATCCCACTTTTGAAGAATGATTTTGTAAAGGGACTTACAAACAAGTAAGTTTGGGGGAAATGATGAGGTTAGTATATGTGCGATTAATGTATAATATATGATCTCATCATACTCTCCTTTTGATTAAGTTTGATTTCATTGTGTGACTTTTAGTTGATCTGATATGAGTTAGGATGTAATTGTCTATATTTTGATTGATTGTGATCCTAATGTTAAAAACTCTGAAATTCCTAACATAGTGTGTGTTTAAATTCAGTTTTGTAATAAAGCAGGTCTAATCAGTTGAGGAAATGAAGTAGGTGGCATTCAGTATGTTTTTGATAGCGTCTGATATTACACAGCTTAGTTCTGGAACTTCTAAGCTAGTTCCAAAACTCCATCACACAGTCATCATTTAGTTCTAGAACTTTCGGACTTAGTTCCGGAACTCCATAATTTAGTTCCAATTTTTTTGGACTTAGTTCCGGAACTCCTGGTGACAGCTCTGGAACTCTCATAGGTTTTGATTCTTAACAATTTCCTATGGTTTTGGAAATTCTTCAAAGTTCTGGAACCGATGGGAGTTATCTATTTTAAACAACATCCAAAAATTTTACATCTACAATCATGAAGGATGAGAAGATTTCTGAATACGTAGATCCAGGAAGAGTTATCCTATAACTATCTGATCAACTACCATCTAACTCAGCATCTCTTGTGGGCATGATTCAATTTCATCATAATCATGGAAGACAACTAGGATTTTAAAATGTATATAAATGCAGACCTGCATTAGAATATAAAAAAAGAATGAGAGATATAGAACAGAGAGAGAAATAGATTAAGTATCCAGATCCAATATGTTTTGTATTACTGAATATTTTCATCAATAAAATAGCCATTATGATTTGAGAGAATTCTGAGTTGTTAAAATCCTGATTCAAGGAGAAGTGAAAGGGCCCACTCCCCAAAGGACTAGGATATTCATTTATTTGGTATTTATATTTCTTCAGACAAATAGCTTGGATCTGTTAATTTCATATTTCTTTAGTTCTTTTAGTTAAATTCTATTACATACTTGTTCCTGTAGGTGTTTAGATAAATCTTTATATTTCTTGCAATTATTTTCAAGCATTTTAATCTGAATGTGTTTACTTTCAAAAGCAAGCATGTCTATTTTCTAACAGCAAGTGTTTTTCCATTCTGCACGGTGTGTTTCCTTTCAGTAAGCTTTCAGTGTGTTTTACTTTCAGCAAGTTTTCATAGTTTGGTTTGAATAAGGTTTTACCAAGAAGTCCTGTAAGACATTAAAGAGATGCCCCAGAAAATATAAAAATAGTTACTATCAACTACTAGATCAGTTAAAGTTTTCTTGTTGCATATAGCTTTGGACACACCCCTAGTTTGATATGACATCAACAAAAAGTTGATTAAATAAAAGGAATAATGACACCCATCATCACCTAAGTGAGATGAATCACCATGTGTGAGGTGGAGAATTCCTTGAGATGAAAAGGAAAATACCTCACACCAACACCCCCTTCATCAAAGATGAGGTAGAAGCCTGGAAATCCAGAAAAAAGAAAACTCCCCTGAAAACTATGAAATATGCATCATATGGGTCCTAGTAGCTAAAGTCCTAATAAGGTACCCATGTACAAACTACAATATTTCTAGAAAACAAGAAGAGGATAAGATGAATAGAAAGCCCAAAGAAGATGGATGCAGAAGACCTCACCCCAAGAAGAGAACACAAGTGAAGGAACTTGAATTTAGTGAAGGGTTTGGTAAAGATGTCTACAACCTAATCAAAATTCTAACAATACAGCAAGTTGATGATGTCTCTATGAATCATCTCCCATATGAAGTGCATACGGATCTCAATGTGCTTCATCCGATGATGGTGAACTAGATTTCAGAAAATTGAGATGGTGCTCATGTTGTCATAGTAAATGATAGTAGGCCAATAAAAGTGAATACGAAACTCTTTTATAATCCCCTACAACCAAAAAACTTCTGTGGTAGTGTTTTCTGATCCACTGTATTAGACCTTTGTATAATATATCACAATATCATTCTACTTCTTGGTCAACCGACTAACATGACTTGAACCAAAAGAGAAACTATAGCTAGAGGTAGAATTCTGATGATTGAGATCACTAACCCGATAAGAATATGTAAATCCAAATAGATTAATCTATGTCCCTCCTAAATAGTGAATTCCATAAATATGAGTTCCATGAATATAGTTGTTGTGCAAATGTGCAACATGGAAATTGACAATTTCCGAACACGACAACTATACCCCGATGTCGAAATTTTCATGTTTTTATCATTCCCAGGCACCCCAAGCCAAATCTGTTAGTTTTTCCCTCCCTATTTGATGTCAAATTAGTCCCCTAGGTTATTCAGGAAAGTATACTCATTCCCCCTAAGTGATTTTAGGGAGTTCTAAGAAAAAACACTATCTCATAGTAGTATAGGGAAGGGCTATC
The DNA here is from genome assembly GCA_019776745.2 of Taxus chinensis. NCBI lineage: Eukaryota > Viridiplantae > Streptophyta > Pinopsida > Cupressales > Taxaceae > Taxus > Taxus chinensis. The sequence continues at coordinate 106,348,568 of CM034150.1, read as the reverse complement.
ACTGGCCTTCCCAGGATCAGATCACCCCCCTTGGAGTGAAATAGAAGAGAAAAATCAACATGGAGGAAAATAAAATACCTTGGAACATCATGGAAATGATTTTGGAAGGTCTGAGGAAGTTTCTGCAAGACTTGGAGCAGTCTGAGTAAAAAACAAGGTTCACAAGCCTAGGCAGTACACAAGCTTGAAACAACTACTGAGCTTTAGAAGAAGATTTCAGGAGCTCCAGATGGATTTAGAAGTGAAAAAAAACATCATCAGAAAGAGGATTATAATACCTACATGATGGTAAAATAATATTTTTCACAACACCTTGGCGTATATGATTGACAAATAGTTTTTCTCAGGCACAAGTGGAGTACCAGATCAAAAATTTGATTTTTTAGGGATCATATGGACGAATCAAGAAATTAAACCCCAATAATTGGATACAAAATTCCATTCCAGTCAGGATCATATAAAATTTTACCAAGAAATTCCATGGGGAGCTCAAGTTATCTTCATTCTAAGTTACCCTCTCAAACGCAATTAAGGACTTAGTCATTTTTTCGAGAGGACACGTGTTAGCACCAAGAGCCTGGTGAGATTTCATGTCCCCAATGTCCCTAAGGTCAGGTACATTAGCCCTTGGGAAATGCACCCAGCCCCCATGTGATCTTTGGGGCCCTCATATGACCTCTAAACTTAACAAATCAGCCCCTAGGTGCTTATTTGGAGCATGCCTTCCCTACCATCGGATCGGGCGCCACGTGTCAGCTCTAGGACCACCGTGGAATTTGATGTCCCTTTCTCACCTGAGGTGGGGGAAATTAGACCTTGGAAAATGTGCCTAACCCCCATAAGGAGTCTTTTGGACACCCATGTGACCTCCTTTCAGCCCCCAGGTGCATTTTTGGAGCATCCATTCCCAGCCGTTGGATCGGGTGCCACATGTCACCTCCAGGACCACTGTGGAAACTGATGTCCCTTATGTACCTGAGGTGGGGGACAAAATACATGGAAAAATGTGCCCATCCCCTATGATGAGTCTTCTAGACACCTACGTGACCGACTTTCATCCCCCAGGTGCATTTTTCAAGTAAATCCCTTGCCGTCAGATCGAGGACACATGACATCGCCTTAACCATCGTGGAAATTGATGTCCCTCATGTCCTTGAGTTCAGGGACATAAAAATTTCCCCAGCCCCTCCATGTGTATGTTTTGAAATTTTAAATCTGGCACTTAGCCATTTCTTCCCCCTCATTTCTCCTTCACAACTTCATACCTTGCCATGACTCTGTGCATGATTTTCTAGACACCCGGTTCACCATTGTTGCTCTGAACCAGATCCTTCATAGCCAAATAAACTATCAAAACCATTAATGCATAGAAATATTTGGGCCTCAAAGAAAAATGGAGTGAAATGACGAAGAACGAAGAGAAAAATGAAGATTTTTTGCCAGATAACCATGAAGTCACCCTATCAAAAAATCCTCATATCTTGCAAGATACAAGTCAGATCGAGATTTCATATTTTGTAGAATTACTCATTTTTCAAGGTAATAAAGATCCAACAAACAAGAGGTAAAATGGTGCCCAGAATCATCTGTTCTAACAAAATCCTCCCTTTGTGCACTGGTTCACATTCGTCAGATTTCCTGTCATTCCAGCAATGGAAACGAGCTAAAAAATTACACACGAGCTCCAAATGAAAAACATATCACACTGGAGTTGTTTTCACTGCAAATGGAGACAAAAAATAGACCTACAAATTTCGAGCTCCATTAATGGCCGCCATGACAACTCTATGCCTGAAGCCACTGCCAGGTCAAAATTTCAAAATTTATTTTCAAGTATTCTAGTGGGAAAAACTATGTGAAATTCAGAGAGTGTGATTGTAACGACAAGAAGAGTCCAAAAAATTATGTTCCATCACAAATCAAGCACTGGAAACACACTTTCTAAAAATAGTAAGTTTTCCTATACATGCTTGCTATTTTTGGCAAGTCTTCATCAAAAGAGACTATGGAAGGAGCAGTGTGCACTTAAAGATCTCCAAAAGGCTAGAATGATTATCCAGAGTAGAAAATAGTCTAAATGACCATTTACTAAAAATAGTAAGTCACATTCAAAGGGCAGTTTTGGCACAACGGGACATTCAGAACTTCGCTGCATTTGGAGATTTCCATGAACGGTGATTAGCATAATTCATCAAGAATGACATATCCTCTTCTTCTTATCCCTCTATTTTTCTTTCCTCTTTCCCCCAAATTTCTCTCACTTTCGAATTCTCTAATTATTTGTTGGGGTTTGCACTTTTTGATATGCCTTTAAGTCACTTAAAAGTGACTTTACAAACATAATGTAAATTAAGTCGCCTTGCTATTATAAAAGGGACTTAAATATTTAAAGTGGAATATGAATAGTCTTAAGTCATATTAAGGCATATGGAGGGTCATGAGGTAGATGAAGAGTCACCTCTCATTCTATAAATTGTAACGTCATTCCCATTGCAAAGGGTTAGCGATTGATCTTGTAAACTCAAGAGTGCATTGTACCTAGAGAAAGCAAATGAGATAGCCAATTTTCTTGTACTTTCCTCCACTTCTCAATTTCTTCCATTCTCACATTATGTACAACTTTGATTTGAGCAATCAATATAAGAAGAAGGAGTTTCTAGCTTTCTTTGACTAAGGGGTTTCTTGATACTTGGTGATCAGTGAATTCTATTTGGTCTTGTTGCTATTCGCAGAGTTGTTTCTTCCCATGAATGCATGTGTTGAAGTTTCTAACTAGTGTGTGTGTGTGTGTGTGTGTGTGTGTGTGTGTGTGTGTGTGTGTGTGTGTGTGTGTGTGCAGGAATATGATTATCTACCTGTAGCATTAGTTCCCCTACCTCTTTTCTCACTTCCTTTCCCACTTTCAGACAAATTCCTCTCTTGCAGGTATCTACAAGCTTTGTTGCAGGGTCTGTGGAGTGTCCCTGTTGGATCCCTAGTTGAAAGGCCACCACAAAAATCCACCTTTTCATGCACATGCACATATGGTAGCTGCACCGGTGAAGTAGAGGGACCTAGATTCCTAGAGCCCTGGTAAGAAATCCACAAGTTTTTCCAACCGATAATTTTTCTCGCCAACAATAGTGAAGGATCCACTTTTCTTCCCTCTAATGCAGATCATGGGGATCCTATATAAATCTGGACATGATCCTGATACCATATGAAAGATCTGACCGAGTGTGAGTTAGATAGATCAAGCTCCCCACTAACTGGTGATAAAGTGTAGTATTGACTAAGGGAGTAAAGTAATTAGAAAATAACTTAACCCTAGAATTAAAGGAGTAGGAGATAGATTACAATAAGTCATGTGAAATATCACTAGAAAATCAAGAGTGCACTTAGATTATGTAATCAAAATTCTTGAGCCTAATTGGGTAATCTATATCCTAAGAATGTAGTGAAAAAAACCAAATTCAGTCATGGAGAACTTTTTGGCTAATCCAATATTCACAAAATCAATGATCAAGGAAGAACTACATGTAATCAACAAGTCGTCAACATACATAATGAGGATGAACACAGATTCATTTTCCATAGAATGTAAAAATTTGGGTCAGATTAACACCTAGTGAACCCTGATGCAAAAAAAAGAGTCCATCTTGGAATATCCAGCCTAAGGGGATTGTTTAAGGCCATAAAGAGACTTCTTTAACTTGTAAATGAGGGAGGAATAATGGACACAACCCGAGGGTTGTTCCATATAGATTTCTTCCTATAGGTCCCCATGAAGGAAGTAAATCTTAATGTCTATATGATGGACTTTCCAAATGTTCATGGTAGAGATGACAAGCATTAGTCAAATGGAATTCATATTCACAACAGAAGAAAAGGTATCTGACTAATAAACCCTAACTACTTGGGAGAAACCCTTAGCTCTAAGTCACACTTTATACTTCTCAAATTTCCCATTATTACCATACTTTTCTCTATATACCCACTTGCACTAAATGATTTTTCTTCCCTTGGAAGAGGGGTGAGATCCCAAGTATTGTTCTTTATGAGTGAGGAATACTCCTCATCCATGGAAAAATTCCACTAAGGAATCCCAAAATCCTCCCAAAAATATTGAGGGTCAGAAGTAGATGTAAAGAAGACACGAGGTCTATGCTAGCATGTGATTTTTGATTTGTCATTGATGAAAAAGGATCATTAATGAAAACGAAGGATGCATGAGAGCTAGAAGGAGATTTGAATGAGTCTAACAAGGCAGGACATGACATGGTATGAGAACCCCTGATTAAGTACTAACTTCTTAAGGAGCTAGTGGCTTGTAAATTGGTGATGTGAGAGAATGTCAAGATTATTTCACATCTTAACAGGTATATGATGAGGAAATAAGGTCATAATGATGAATACAAGAATGCATAAGTTGAATAAGTAAGATTATCTCATTTTAGTAGGCTTAATAATTATGCCTAGCTAGAAAGGTGAGATAGAATTATGGATTGAAAGTAGGAGGTTGATGGTGAAGCATGGTAGAGACACGAGGAACATGAAAAGAGCATGTTAAGGAATATACATGATGAAAAAAGGGAAGGTTCATGAGGTATGAAGAGAAACTAGCTCAATTAGGCCTATTTTAAGGACCTAGGATGGGTGCATGAAGCAAACAAAGATAGAACAATGTAGGAAAAACATGAGAAGTCTATAGGGCATTGTAGAAAGGTATCAAATGATGTTATATGTTAGATCTCAGCTATTGGAGGCATGTTTAGGGTCATAGTCATGATTGTCCTTGAGGAAAATCAAGATTAACATGCACAAACTATAATGGCCAAGATGATACAAGTCTATTTATGAGAAAACAATTCTTTGGACATGTGAACAAGGATACTCCCATGTCGTGGAAAAAATTTCATGCAAATGTGAAGAATAATTTAGAACTTAGAAGGTTTTTAGTGCTATCTAGCTCTCCAAATGGTAGTTCTCAACTCGAGGTTTAACTTTGAAGACCTCAAAGGTACATAAAATTGTGCATGGTGCCTAAACCTCTTCACCACTATTGGAGCTAGTTATGTGTATTATATAGTTAGAATGAGAAATAATAATAGATTGAGATTTATGAACCAATATTAACAGTGGAAGTCACTCCAAACCCTCTAAAAAACCTCCTATGAGAGTGATAGGAAAGAACTAAATTATGCGGTCTTCAAACTACATAATAATGCAAAAATGATGATTCAAACTCATGAAGGAATCCTCCTAGATCATGTGTGTGTTGGTTTCATTCTCTAGGTGTAATTGTACAATGTATAAATATATCAATTTTACAAGATTTTGGTTATACAGTCTTGTAAAGAAGACTTCATGGTGCAAGATCATGTTTTGGAGAAAGATTAGGAGTTTTTATAAAAGTCCATGTGGTGAGTAAGGTAAGTTCTTTGCATATTTTTGGTGAACCATGTCAAACAAGTGAGCCTACCACTAAAAATAAAACATGCAAGAACCAACCATATAGATTTGAAGAGGTATTGATGAAAAGACATAGTATTGAGGTGAAATATGGTCATCAACAGTTGCTAAAAGTCCCACACAACATGTTTGAGCCAACAAATTAGTGTGATGAATTGTTTTTGTACACTATCTCAAATGGACCAAAACTTTCTTTCTAGGAAATTCAAGAAGGTATGTGAAATAAGATTGCAAAATTGGTTTTCTCTATTTGACACATACAAGAGAGTATTTTGTCATGGATTAGTATTTGTTTTTGAAGTTTCTATGCAATGGTTTTCTTTAAAAGTGAGTTTTAATGTGTTGGATGCAAGCAATTATGAGACTAGTTTTGGATTTTGATAACTATTTTGAGGAATGTCCTTGAAAACTCAAGCACATGTTTGATATCTATGCCATGTGAGATGAAGCAATAAATTAACTTGGTGAGATGCACAAGATCTATAGATATTTCAAAAAATGTGGATTTGGAAGCTATGAAACATGAGATTGAAGGTGCAGTAAAACAACCTCACTTTATGAAGAGAAACTGTTTTCTATTGCTTGCGAATATGCTTTCAGTACCATCATTCCCAAATATAGTATGGTATGATGTGAAGACCATGAATGTTAGAGATAACCTGGGAATTTGAAGCATATGAACCATATGTATATAAATATCACATACCATCATATCCAAGATCCTTGAGAAGGTATTGAAGATTAGATGTATCATTGGTAGTTGATCAAGCACTACTGTGACTGCAATTTTTGGAAAACATGCTACCTGAATCATACAAATGAGAGATTAAAATGAGAGATTGAAGTTTAAATGTCAAGTTTACAAGCATGAAAAGGAGTTATAAATAAAGAGGTAGGTTTGTGTAACATGAATTCATGACTACAAAACTTGGTATTTAGTTTCATTGGCAACAAGAAAAAACTCCTACATTGGAGAATAAGAAAAACTTGACAATAATCGTAATACAAATTAATTTTGTAGATGTCAGTTTGAAATGTTTTCTAGGTAAATTCAGTATGGTCGGGAGGTTCAAAGTCCTTCCTTGCTTAACCATTGTCATCAAAAGCATCTTGACATGCCTTTTAAGAGTTTCACATGAAACTTACATCAAATTCAAATGTAATGATTGCAAAAGGACAAGTTTTTATGTGATGTCATTATTTCCCTTGTACAAGTTGTAGTTAGAGAATAAGGAGTTGAAGAGTCCCTTGATGGAATATGAAGAGCAAAAGGTGTTAGTGGATATATTCCCCCATTTAAGCTGATAAAAACTTTATCTTGTGCATGACATTGAATTTTTGGTTGAAAGAATAGAGCGCTCATAATGTATGAAGACTAGTGAAAGTATGTGAAGGTGTATAAAGGAGTGTGCATGTAAATATGTTGGAGATGTCCCTGTTATTGAAAGAGGTTGAAGGACATGGAAAACAAAAAGAAAATTAGGAGATGTATTTGATATGCCTCCATGATTTTTTTTGATATTACAATATGTATGCTTGAGAGAGTGAGAGGTTTGAGATGATGTTATCCAACGAGAAAAGCATGATAAGGGTGTGTGTATGAGAGAAGCCTTGTATGATAGTGTTTGCAACATAGTAAGAAGATGAGAAATTAAATGAATCAAGGTGAGAAGGAGGGTGAAAATTGAAAGAAATTAGAGCTTATTTGGATAGATCACAACTTGTTGTATGTTAAGACAAACTAACTGAGAGTGATCAATACCATCTTATAGAAGAACTAAATGGAGGCTTAGTAAACATAGGGATTTGATGATTCCTTGTAATTTTTATCTTATATAATATCAAGTAGAATATTGATTGAAGTTTTTGTGAGTTGTATCTTCCATGACAAGTGGAAGCTTGGTTAAAGGTCTCGTAACATAGTTTAACTAAACTAGTGGAGTTGATGCTTCAAGTTGAGTGGATGCTCAACAATTGAAATCCTTGTAATCTTCATAGGATTTTTTTTCCAAGTTAGTGCATTGATTTCAGTGGGTTTTTCTCCCTTGAAGGGTTTCCCACATTAAACCTAGTGTTCATGTGTGTTTTATTACTCCTTGTTCATGTTCTAATGTCATTAGTCTCTCATGGTTATTGATCATCTAGATTGAATAACTTATTGAGGTTGTGAAAAGTTTCAAAGTTTTGAGAAGCACTGATTCACCCCTCCCCTCTTAGTGCTTGTGTTTTAAAATAGTTCAGTGAACTCTAAATGATTCCATATCTCATCTAAAGGGTTCCCATATCCAATCTACAACACTCTGCAAGGTCTTCCTAGCCCAAGAAAGACCATGAAAGGAGTCAGGTTCAAAAATTGAAGATTCTTCACTCGAGTGAGAAGGGAGAAAATAATCATCATCATTGCTATAAGAATAATTTTTTATTGAACCATGAGGAGAAGGAAGATAATGAGTATTAGGAGGATGAGGAGGCTCAACAAGATCATCATCAGAAGAATCAATATTAGAATCATAATTAGATACGAATAAAAGGACCTAACAACTGGATCAACTATACTCTCTTTCAAACATGATCCATCATGTAAAACTAAGTATTTCTATCAAAAATCATAAACATTCTAAAATTCGTATGTGGTTCATGGGTGGAAATAACCATTCATGTCAGGGTAGGATAACTTTCTAGATTTACATGTTATGGATAGTGGTTCCTAGGCCTTGGATCTCTCTTTGAGAATCCAAGCACACAATAGTTAATCCGTAAATATTTGCAATTGTTGGAGGTTAGGTGTGTAGTCATAACTAGAAAACATAGGGTGCCATTCCTGTGACTAGGTTTGAGTGGTATATGTCAGTAAGACACTTGTAAATGAGGGCTTCAGCTGAATACTGTGGAAAAACATGATTTAGATTAAATCATACAAGAGGCTCAAATGCTCCTTAAGCAAACAGTTATTTCTGTCCGCAACTTTCCTATTATCGAGAATGGATGTAATTCAAGTGTATATGTGTCCAAAATAATCTAAACATATGCAATAGGTATTCCCAAAATGAGATCCATGATGGAAACCTAATGCTTACATATTCATTTCCATTCTTAAATGTGGATGAATAACCTTGATAGACATGTTGCCCAGTTTTTTCTCAGCAATAACCTTAACAGTCTTGATAAGTGATTAGAAAATTGAGTTTTAGATGGTGTGAGAAATACACCCAAGTGTAGATATGATTACTGCTTTAATCAACCTAACAATGTAGAGAGCTCTAGATAAATTAAGGAGATTTTCCTGGGCTAGATTTAGCATCCATGAACCATATTTCCTTACACTTTCGATTTATCTATCATTAGGGAATAAAAGTGTAACTTTTCCAAAAATGTATTAGGGGTGCTTCCCGATTTGGCATAACCATTCTATAGTGACTCTTACAAGAATTTGAGGGAAGGGGATAGTGCATGTTCAAGCTTCTGCATCTGGGTCTTTATTGATTCTCATAGGTAAGAGAAACATTAAGATCTTACAATACATGACCTGCATGCTGTATGTAACCCTATCAATATCTCATTGTTCTATGAGCTGACAAGGGTATTGGGAATGTTTGCATTAACTGAAATTAATCAATATGATGCAATGTTTAAGAGATTCTAGAATGACAGTGTAAATGTATTGTGAATTGACTATGGAAAATGACCCAAGAAACTATATTCATGGAAATGCATAAAAACCCTACTTTATGTAAGGAAGAATTGGAAAAATTACGTCTGATTCAGAGAATAGATTATTGAGACTATGTCCCAGAAATGAACATAAATTTATCTGGAAGCATGAACGACTATGTAGAGGTCCCAAAAAGGACTGATTCTCTGGACTGGAGCACCTGGAAAGGGACTAGGGCACCTACAAGCACTTTGGTACTTTGACATAATGGCCACCCATGGTCAGTGCAATAGGGTCTCGGAATGACTTTATGCATAGGTGAGACAAGTGGTTTCAAAACCCTTGCTTGTGTGTCACATCATTTCTGGTGCCACTATGCCATGTGTCTATGTGATAATACTAGATGTATAAAAGACCTAAAAAATACCAAAGAGGAGTATTAAAAACCTAAAAAAATAAGAATGCAAATGAGTGGGTCGGATTGACCTCAACTGCCACAACAATGGACTTACTGAGTGTTGCACTACATTTCAAACCCAAATGTAGTTATTGTGTGTGTGTGTGTGTGTGTGTGTGCGTGCGTGCATGCATGTGCCTTAGGTGCTCTTGTGTCAGTCACTCTTTGACTGAAAAATCTAGCAAGCAGGAATAACTAGATGTAGAAAATGTAATAGAATATGTACATGGAATAGAATAGAGATCCCTGGGGCCCCTATGATTTTGTCTATGCAGACAAACCAGTCCTTGTCCTTGTGATGGAGCTAATAGATGCAACTGATCTCACAAATTTAGAAGATGTAACTCTAGGTGGATGATAGTAGTGACTAGTGTCTTGGTCCCTCATTATGATCTCATAACTTTATATTTATAGGGTTCTCTTGATCTAATTTCAGTAATTAACCCCAAAATGGCAAACCACCAAAAATGATAAACTAACTGCTCAAATGGCTAAAAAGATCCAAAAAAGTGGTGAGAAAGTTAAAAAATGATAAGAGGTGACCCTGGTGGGACCAAGGCACCCATGGGTGCCCTAGTACTAGCCTGGGTGCCCCAGTCAAAGATAAAATAATGAGAAATGATGCAAAGATTGACTGAGGCATGTGGGTGCAAGAGGTTGGGAATGAACGAAAATAAAATAAAGATAAGATGGCCAAAAGATGCAGGGGTTAATTAGTATTTTCTTCACTCAAAGACCTTCTAAATAGTAGTAAGAGACCGGGACTAAATAATGTCTAAAGTGAATTATTTTGATGTCTACATTTTCCCCCACTTTATGTTGGTGAGTGGAAATATCAGTAACATAAAGTAGATAGAGATGCGTACCTGATTTCCATGAAGATTGTAGTAGAAAACAGTGCTCGAAGGACTAGACAAAGCATGGAATGACCAAAAATATGATGGAGCATGGAAACTAAAGATGAAAAAGTACAAAAAAGTGATGAGAGTGAACCTAGGGTAGAAATTCATGTGTGTAGTTGCTGATGTGTGTGATGTACCTGCATGGTTAGTATGGTGTGTGTTACCGTGCGAAGTGTTTATTGTTGACATTGTTTGTTGTTGTTGTTGCCCCCATTTGACTGCTTGTTTCTCATACGGTTGGACCTGTAAGGAGAAAATGATCAAGTAGTCAAATATATATGTATGTATGTGTAAAAATGTAATGTAAAAGACACATGTATATGTATGTAAAAGCATGTAAATGTAAAATACACAAATGAAAAATGTAAATGGAACATGTGCACCTGATCCATGTCAAGAAAGAGAGTGTAGAAGGATATCTTGTACTGCCGGGGTTTTTTGGGCAATCCGACGCCACCTAGGCCGAAGAAGTGTAGGGAGGAATTATACATTATTATCCTCCAACCTTTAACTACTTCCCTGAATGTGTGTGAAGAGATCTTTATACATCCTGGTTTTTTTTGGGTGATCCAATGCCACTTGGCTGAAGTAGTGTAGGGAGAAACACCCATTGTAACCTCCTAGCTTGTAACTACTTCACAAAATACTAAGGACACCATGTCCTATAAAATCCATTGTGTATGGGGTTCGTAAACTTGTTTGAACCCACTCGCTATATGTAACCCACAATTCCAAGGGCGGAAAGTGCACTGAACTAAACCGATGTAGAAGCATTGTGTAGACTGTAAAACCCCAAATGATTCCCCCCCTCTTTGGGGGTGCATGCAACGTCATCTTGATAGGAGAATGTGACCCCAAAAGAGGACTAACCACATGTACTCTATAACTCAACCTTGCAGGGGGAAGGGAATGTTCTTGGTAGAAACCAAGGCATGCACAAACAAGAAGGCTAGCCAAAGACAAGTGTTAGTACAAACAAGCATGCATATTAGAAAACAATGTGTAAGCTATGCAAACAGTGTAAAAGATACCAAGAAAAGTAGTAATGTAAACACGTAAGAAGACAAGTAAGACACAAAAACCAAGTTGCAAACATGGGACATCACTCACAATGTCGCAAGACACGCAAGGCCATCATGGCCGCAAACAAAAAACAAGTGTGCACACCAAACATAGGGCAAGGCTCGCATACAAGAGAAAACAATAACAAACAATGTAAAAAACAAGTATGGAAGAAAATATCCCTTGCATAAAAAATGCTTCACATGAAGCACCCGTTAGCATGTTAGAAAGATAACTAGTATGTCAAAAGCATGTATAACCAAGTAATGTAAAGTGCTAAGTACAAAATGAAACAATAACACCTGGAAGAGACGAATGTGGATGCCCCTAGCGACCAGTGTAGGAAGGGTAGAAGGTGAGCATCCATGTTGCATGTAAGAGACCTGTATCTGTGATCAAAACTAGAAAAATATGTGAACGCACATGTGTGGATGATATAGATAAATGACATACAAGTAATCTAACTAGCATGTGTAATAAAGTGACCATGAACACGTAAAAGTAAGCAAGATTAAAAGCAACCATAAGATGCAATATGATGTGGATGGATGGAATGGAATGCTAATATGGAATGATAGGAGCCATGTGCCCCCTAAGTGAATGGAAATGTATATAATTGAGGTTCATTTGGTTTTCCCCCTCAGCAGTCAAGAATGAACCGTAAACGAAGTAGTGCCTCATCGGGAAATGGTCGAATTGTGTGTTGTGTCTAATGTGTTGTGGTGAGTATGTATGTATGTGTATGTGATGATATGATATAGCGTAAGCATATATCATGAAAAAATGAATGTATGAGTGATGATTATAGCCTAAAGCATATATCACTACAAGATGAATAGTAGGAAGTGGTGATGTAGCCTAAAGAGTATACCACTACAAGATGAAATAGTAAGGGAGTGGTGATGTAGCCTAAAGCGTATACCACTACAAGATGACTAGAGTAAGTGATGATTTATCCTATAACGTGTGTCACTATCCTAGAATATTGCATGATGAAAGGTGGAATGATAAGTACATGATGAATGATAAGGTCCATTTGATTTGTAAACCCTCGGTAATCGAGTATGGACCGAGGAACTAAAGTACGTCATAGGGTAGTGAGTGCAACACGTAGAAGAATATGTAGTATATGTAATGATGATGATAGATGACCATGTGATGAGTGGAATGTGTAATGTACAATGTATAAGACTGTCAAGTGTAATGTGCATAGATGTAGACTAAGTGTAGTATGAATGTAGTGCTAATGTGATAGTGTAGAGTGATAAGTAGTATATAATGTAGAATGTAACACATATGTGTAGAATGATGTAAGGTGTAGTGATATATGACATGTAATGTATGTAGATAAATGATGTAATGTAATTATAGAATGTATGATGTAAGACTAGTATAGTATGTAGAATAATGTAGTGTGTGGGGTTCATGTGTAGTAATCCCTCAACAGTCAAGTGTGAACCGAAAGCACAAGAGTGTGTCATATGGGTAATGACACCACTAAAATGTGTGATGAGTATGCTTATGCTAGAAGATTGATGTATGATAATGCAAATATGAGAGATGTGTTGATGCTAATATGAGATATGGGGGGTGTTGTGATGTTGTGCCCCCAAATTATGTATGTGATGGAAGTCTAGTCAAAATAAACTAAGTGGATCAATGTAAGGAGTAGTTTCCTTAACAAAAGTGATGGGATGCGAAGGATAGAGGAGTGTGACCATCCAATGGTTCATCATCATAGTAAGCTTCATTCGGGTCCCAATCATCAACATATGTAGGGTCTATAATAGATGTTGGAATTACAAGTTTAACTTTAGGTGGTGATTGTTGCATATGACTTGGTGATGTGGTAGATACCTTTAATGGAGGAGTAGTGAGATCATCCTTAAGAGGAGGTTTCTTAGTTTGACTTGGTAATACGTTATATGACTTAGTAAGAGGACGTGATTTAGAGAAAACCATGAGAAGTGATGGCTTGTTTTGATTTGGTAATGTTGTAGAGGATGGAGTAGGAGGAGGTGGTGAACTAATTTGGAGAGGTTGTTGCTTATGTTGACTTGGTGATGTCGTAGGTGGTTGCTTAGGCGGCTCTTGACTAACCGAAGAAGGCACATGAGAAGTAGTATGGTGATGCTCATTAGATGTAGAAGGAGAAAACTTAGGATCCCATTGAGATGTAACATGATGTTGGGCAAGTGAATGAGATAAACCCTTGACGCTCAAGATGTTTGACTCTATGTTATAAAGCATAGCAATTGTTGTCATTATGTCCATTGATTTGATGATAATTACAATATGGATGACCTTGATAATTTGTTAGCCGATAAGGAGGATAGTAATGAGTAGGTGGTAAAGTGATCAATTGAAACGACAAAGGAGCTACAGTAAGAATGTCATGTTGCTTAGTATTGATGCTCAAATATGAGAGGCTGAGGTAATGGCCTATGACTTGAGGTTCAGCTATATGACATGTAGTAGACATAGATTGAAAATAAGATGTAGAAGGAGAACAAACATGCGCTTGAGAAGCATCCTTAAGATGTTGAATTTCAGATTTGAGAGATGTGATCATGGATTCCATAGCCATAAAATTGTCTTGAAATAAAGAATGTAAAGCTTGAATTGAGTCCAATAGGGGTTGATTAGATGGAGGATCACCAAGACTAGGTTCATTAGATAAACGATCAAACATAGGAATTATTTTTGTGCAACGGCGTATTGTCATCAAGATACATGGTGTCTAGGGATTTTTGTAAAATCCTGGAAATTGGGATATGTCTTAAGTAAATCAGATAAAGAAACTTGAGAAACTTTATGACCTATGATAGAGGAAAAATGAGGATCCTAAGCGTGAAAGCGGTCAGGTTCACCAAAATGATTAACTAAAAATGGAGGAATGTGGTGATACTTAATCTAATCTAGAAAAACATGTAAATGAAGTAAATGAATACAAAAAAGTGACCCAAAAAATAACTAATGTAAATGGCCCAAAATGCTAAAATCCAAGATGCACAAGGAAAATGAATTAGTTGATTTAAGAGGGAGATCGAGGAACTATGTTGTAGAAGTGAATAATAAATGCTGGAAGTAGGAAGTGACTATGCAGAGGTCCTGAAAAGGATGGATCTAGGTTGTTTATCTAGATATGGAGTGCCTGGAGAGGGACTAGAGGTGCCTACGGATGCACTAGTTTACAAAATGGGCACCCTAGTATGTGTAAAAGTTCCAGAACTGAGTTTCACAGGTCTGAGAGGTGGTCTGAAACCCTCATTTATGTGTCGCATTAGATTCACTTGGACTATTTGAGATGTCACTGATAATCCAAGATGATATAAGACCTATAAAAGACCAAAAGAAGTATCAAAACCCTAAAAAAATAAGAATGCAAATGAATGGGTCAGATTGACCTCAGTTACAACAATAGTGGGCTTATTAACTAAGCGATGCACTACATTTTAGACCCAAATGTTGTTCTGGTGAGTGTGTACATAATGTGTCCCTAGGTGACTCTTGTGCCAGTCACACTTTTTGAAATAGCCAATCAATAACTAAATGTAGAAAATGTAATAGAATGTGTGCATGAAATAGAATAGAATCCCTCTTCCTATGAACTTGTGTGATGCAGATGAACCAACCTTGTCCTTGTGATGGAGCTAATGGATGCAAATGATCTCCAATGCAATAGATGATGCAACTCTAGGTGGATGATAGTAGTGGCTAGTGATTGGTCCCTCATTATGGTCTCATAACTTTATATTTATAGGGTTCTCTTGATATAATTTTGTAATTAACCCCAAAATGGTCAACCACCAAAAAGATAAAGAATATAAAACGGCTAGAAAGATCCCAAAAGGTGGCGGGAAAGTTCAAAAAGGATCAGGGCACCCCTGGTGGGACCAGGGCACCCATGGCCACCCCAGTACCAATCTTAGGCCCCAATCAAGGCTAAAATAAATGCAGGATGATAGAATTTGACTGGGCATGCAGGGTGTAAGAGGTCAGGAATGACGAAATAAAATAAAACAAGATGGTCCAAAACAGGGGGTTAATTAGTACTTTATTCACTCAAAAACCTTATAAATAGTAGTATGAAACCAAGACTAAATAATGTCTAAAGTGCATAATTTTGTGTCTACAACATATATTCATGAGTTGGTTGAATAACACAATACTCACATATAACAATATTATACCAAACTCCCAAAATATATAACATTACTTAACTTATTTTCCTTACCGTCAATACTAACTACCATGGGAACTCTAAATTCCTAAAATTCCACCCCTTAGTGATCACATGGGGAGAAGAATTACATGAATACACATGTCTATATTTCCCCCCACAGAATGTGGACGTTGGGTTCACCTGAAAATGTGTCCTTATAATATTTGACTAAGTTTGACTCAAAAATTATTTTGAATTTTTCAATATGACTTCAACAAATAATACTTTACCATGATGACACAAATGACTATTTACACAGTAATACATCCTTTACAAGATTACAAGGACATATAAATTGAAATATTTATTAATACTTCATAATTTATGACCATAAAAAATAAAATAAAATTAATACCTAATACCATAGAGCTAATATTTGTTTTATGCAAAACAAAGGAGGGGTTTTGAGAAAAAATTCAGTCGATGACATATCCATGGATACACATTTATGATCGTTGAGAACCAAAGGTGGATGAAATCACGGTGAATCCCGAGCTCATGGGGACTACTAAAATCCAAAACCAATCAAAATGTGCCTAGACATGTGTGAACTGTAATGTTTTTCGAGATGGGTGAGTGGATCTGAGTTGTTTGGATCTGTGTGGAGGTTGCATGACGTATAGATTTGGATATTGTAGAGGTGGATGATGGTGGAGAAAATTGAGCTCGTTGTTTGGAGCTAGAAAGGCCGTTGAGATAAAAATGATCCAGTCTTTAAGAAAATTACATGCAAATACTATTAGACCTGTGGTCTTAAGGAGAGAATTTGAACACCATTTTTAGAAATCTTCATAGACGACCGGAATGAAACAAATCAACTGAGTATGTGGTGGATTTTTTATGAAAGTATCTTCAGATGTTAAGAAGGGAAATTAAAATTCAAATTCCAAGGATTTGTAACCACATTCAAACCATATCGGAGAATAAATTTATATACATTTTAAAAAAATGATGTGATCTTTGGACAAGTTCCAAGTACAGGTCAATATAGAGTTTCTTGTAAGAACTTTTTGCACTTGGAAAATAACTTCACCTAGTTCGGAAGACTAATTCAAAGCCTTATCCTTAAATCTTGTTATCCTTATAGTCCTCAATAGGCGTAAATCTGATGCTTGAAAAGTTGTATAGTAAGATCTAAACAAAATACCTCAAACTATTGCAAATAAAATCTACAAAACCAATATGTAGAAATATATATATTTACAAAACTAATTTATCATAAAAAATTTGTCATTGGGAATAACACGTGGTCTGTACTGCTGTCCTAATGTCAAACTTGATGGATGACATATCAAATGGAAATAGCAGTGGACGTGGTCTACACTCCAAATCTCTTATGACAAATAAGGCCAAGAATTTTTTAGAGAGGTCCCAGAAAGTTCCTGCTTTGATACCAAATGTGGGGAAACCCCCATATTTGAGAAGAGCCAATGGCTTGATTAATTAATCAATTCAAAAACACATTATTTAAAGGATACAAAGCTTACATATAGAGATATCACTCATATAATCAAGGATATTGATTTAACTACCCTCACCATAATAATCTCACCAACACCTATATTTGTGAGTTGGTTGAATAACACAATACTCACGTATAACAATATTATACCAAAATTTTAAAATATATAACAACATTACTTAATTTATTTTCCTTACCGTAAATACTAATTACCATGGGAATTCTAAATTCCTAACAATAATCACTAAGTTAGGATTAAATTCCACTTGAATTCCTTTACCAAGATGAGTAATTTGGTAAATCGATAGGATATTGGTAGAGAGATCAGGGACACTTAACATGTGGTTAAATATTCCACCATCTACTTCTACCAATCCACTACCAACAATCGACACAAAAGTATCATCATCAAAAGTGATTTGGGACATGCCAAATGGATCAATGTTAGAAAACTCAACATGCGAAGATACCATGTAGTGTGAGGCACTGGAATCAATGATCCACATTGATGATGGAGCAACTCTGGCTATAAGGGCCTTTCCTTTCTTCTTCTTATATTTAGACTCCTTTGCTTTGGAAGACTCAGACTTTGGATCATTTTGTTTGATAGACTCAAGATAACCTATATTATTCTTTTTAAGTAAATGAGTTAGGTGATATATTTGTTTTTTTGATAGACTAATGATCCTTATGACCAGTCTTCTTACAGTAAGAAAACTTACACTTTTCCTTCTTCGCTTTTAGATCAGAAGTAGAAGTGTTCATGTTAGTTTTGAATTGGGTTTGGTTGGTCTTGGTTTCATTTTTTTTTCTCTTTGTTATTTTTCTGTTTCTTATCCTTACCTTACTAGTATTTGATACAAGGGAATGCGACTTGGATTTGAATGCTCCCATTCGAAAAAGTTTGTCTTGTTCTCGAATAAGTTGGGACGATAAAATGTGAAATGATGGCATCTTCTAAGTAGTCCCTAGAGCTTCTTTCGTGGCATGGAAAGTAGAAATGAAGACAGAGTATTCAAGAAAAAACTTAGAAATAATTGATAAGATCCACTTGACATCCTTTTTATTAACCCCACATTCTTTCAACAGTAATCTAGTGTGAAAAAACTTTGAGAAGAACTCTGGTAGGTTATCAAAGTTGTTAGGAATTAATCCTAGCAGTTCATTCTCCAACTCATGCGCTCTCATGTCATGTTTTCCAAACATATCATCAATATTTTTCCAGGATCCATCGGGTGTTGTGGATGAATAAATGTGGAAGAGCACGTTGGGAGAGACAAACATATAAAGAAGACCTAAATATTAGTCACATCAGTTAAACTACCTAGATTTTTTGGGTTTAACTATTGGTTCTTTCTCCACTCCCATAGTGATACAAGATAACCCTTTACCTTGTAATGTCATAAAATTTTCCAATCTCCATTCAAAGAAATTAAACAACGTGATTAAATTAACTGAACTAATATCCATCATGAAGAGAGAGAATAAGAGAACGTAAAATTCAAGGAAACACACAACCACCCCAGAACAATATTTTCACCCATGTTTGTGACACTTTATAGTTTAGTGCATTGATTATAATCAGATGCAAATGTGTTTCGTGAAACAATTGGCTTTTCACCATATAATTGACGTAAAAAACATAAGTGTGGAGGCCAAAATAAGGTTTCAAGTGATCACAATAATTTTACATTGTAAGAAGGAACGAAACAAGGAAAAAATAAGAAAAAGGGAGAGAAAAATAGTCCTAAGTGAGAAACAACATCTCACGTTGCAAGGAACTCTCTTTTCGCACAAGCAAATAGTTAGCAAACGGTTGTGGCGGACACGTTCACTAGCCCATAAGTAATAAAAAGAGTTTGATTACAAGTAAAAATGACTTAAAATGAACTAGGAGCCTCCTAAAACGTAAGAAAATCCTCCAGAAAGCAAAAAAGAGCCCTTCACAAGCAAACAGTTAGCAACGCCCAATAACACTAGTTTTGCAAATAATTTACCCAATTAATTTAATTCTTAAAAAAAAATTCTAAAATAGAACGGGGTTAATATTAGAAAACCAACTAACCTCTTAATTTAAAATTAATGACCTACTTGAACCAATAATATTCCTTCCTTTTAGAAAAAATTAATAGCCCCAATGTAAATTATTTGAATATAAGTTATGTTTTGAAATTAAAAGGACCTAAGATTAGCTTAAAATAAGCTAAGCTAAAAAAATCATGTTAAATTTTTTAACAAAGATAATTACCAAAAAATGTGGGATTTTTTTTTGAAAAGGAAATGGATTCCTACGAGGTCAAATGGGCCAAAGACATGGCCCAATGTGGCCTTTTTTTTACACACTCATTTGCTAGGCATGTTCACACTTCATCCAGATAGATCTGAATGATCAACTGAAGTGTATGGAACCACCAGGTTCCTCATTTTCTTTGTTTATCAAGATACTAGTATGCATTTCCATTACAGTTATGATCAAGACATTCAATCATACATACTAATTCTCATAAACAAGGCCATTGGAAACACACATAATAGGGAAGATACTTAATCAGTGTAAACAAGAACTAAGATCAATTACATCGTCAAGACACCATCTTCAGACATATAAAATATCATTTTCCAACCATAAGTATCCATTATAATGAGAATTCATTACATCACAAAAGTTGAATACATATAACAGTCATTACAATAGTGCACAGGTCCAAGCGCACAAATATCAAACCCTAAATCTATGTCACAACAACATAACTCTGCTCTCCACACACAATCTCTCTTAACAAAAACATACATCATATATATATATATATATATGGGTGGGGAATTTCTCTTCACTACCTATGCACTCTCCTAATAATAGGCATGGTCACAAAATAGCTTACATGCTTTCTACAAAGGATGCTAGTAATAGATTATCCTAATTATAAGAATTATTTAATCCTATTATTAGCTCGATCCATACATTTGCTTTATCCTGCTTTGCATGTGCATTCTTCTCCCTTGCTTTGCTACTAAGTCTTCATGCTTTTCTCTATTTATGAATATTTACTTAGGTGGCACTCTAACTCTGATATTCTATTTATATACTTTTTGGAAAATTGGCTAAGTTTATGCTCTTTAGTGCAACCCCACGCTATAATATGTCTTCCCAAAGCACACACCCCTTGCACACTACTTTATTCCTTGCGCACGCGTACCCTGCGTGTAGCTTCTATAATTCCTTAGGTACTTAGTAAATTTATTTGATTAACATTACCCCACACTATCGATATAGTCTATCCTCAGAAATATGTTCCCCAACTTATCTCTCCAAGAATGAATAAATCAAAGAATTTTCCCTTTGGAAGAAGAATGTGCAATTGAAAGAATAAGGGGTATATACCCAATGAATGAAAGTATACCCAAGCGTGCTTTTTTCCTTACTCCTGGGATGACTGCAACAGTTCAAGAAACTCTACATTAAGGGTGCTTTCCAACTTTTTCCATTATGTCAATTTTCTAACAGCTGCATCTGTTAATGCTCTTGTAATCTCTGGTACCTGCGTTGGGTCCATATTTTCACCTTTCTCCTTAATTTCTCTAATAACCCCAACAAGGCCTAAGATTAATCCTTTGAATACATCCATCCTTTGAGCAACCAATGACCCGAGCTTCTTAAGTCTTGTGTTAAAACATTCTCTAACCAGATCGAGCACATCTTGCTTCTTTGCAATTTTAGCCATGATTTCCTCTCACCCAATATTTTCATCTTTCCTTACTGCTTGTACCTGTTTAACTTCATTCTCCTCCTTGACAGTAAATGCCTTAAGAATGGGGTCAGGGTCTTGGAAATTGTTAAATGCCCATCCTACCTTATTTAGATTTTCCTTCAATGCGGTGGGCAATGCCTCATATTATATTATCTTGCTGGCTACCACTGCCTTATTCTTCTTTTGCATTGCAGTCAAATATTATTCTGAAGTCCTATGTACATACTTTTGTTCCTGAAGTAGCATCCCTACTAGATCCACAAAATAGTGCAATGCTATTGGATATTCATTTTTATCCCTTTCTTCTAGGTCAAGGCGCACTATAATAATTGAATCTGCAATATGTTCAACCTTAATGAATGTATACTCCACACTCTTTTCTTCCTTATCTCGTGCCTCTGCAAGTTGCTGCACTTCTTGTTCTTTGTTCTTATTATCTTGAATCAATAACTTGATGGTGGCCCCTTTATCCAAATTCATTTGAGCCACTTTTTCTGCCATTTTGTTCAAAGTGTTACTATCCTACTCATCTTTCAATTATGTGGGCTTTACAGTCACATGGGTTGCATTTGGTGCTTTCTTCATTTTGTGAGTCACACATGCGTCATCGCCAATATGAAATTCTATCTCCTCCATGTGATTATGCATACTCTAGGAGAACATCTTCCTTGTGCACATGGTTATACCTTCGGGGTTGATTTTTTCCCAACCATAGATTTTCTTGGTTGGTACCGTGCTTTTAAATATTATTCGTAACACCTTAGATTGATCATCAATGTAGCTTACTTATGGTGTGCACAAGACCTCTTCTTTCTTCATTTTTCCACCAGTGCACCTACCTGTTGGAACTTTCTTCTCCATACTTATGTGCACACTACTTCCATCACTACTTGAAACTCATTCACCTTCTGTGGGCTCACCATCACCCTCACCTTCCCCTTCTTCCTCGGAGTCTCCTCTGTGTGCTTTATATTCCTCTGCATTGTGATAGACATTCTCATCCTTGGGATCTTCTTCTTCCTCCATGTTATGAATGATTGGAGTCTCTTCATTCCAGATACCCTTTTCTTTAGAACTTTCTTCATGATTGTCCTCAGTGGTCACCAAATTATACCTTTTCCTTACTAGAGGGGTCTTATTCTCTGCACTTGGATTGGGTGGAGTGAACCTAGGTGATTTCATCATTGGCTCTGAGGTTCCTAAATCGATATCTTGCTCTTTGTGTTTTCTCTTCAATTTTCTTTTATGGCCCTGATCTAACACAACACTATCCTATTTCTCTTCCTCCTCCTCCTTGTCTAGGAGGAGTAACCTTGCACATCCTCTTTGTGTCCATAGTCTGCTTACCTTTTAGTGGCGGTGGGAGTGGAAGGTATTCTTCATCAACATACTTTCCAATGACTATTCTAGGCTTCAAGTAGATATATACCCTTGCTACTCCCTTCTTGCCCACCAAAAAAGTCTGAGTGATGTCTATGTCACCAGAATCCATTATATCCATATACGTCATCTTACCTGGATATACATATGTCTTGCACAATGTGTGATATTCCACATCTACCTTTTTGGCATCAAGTTTCAGCTTCCGCGCGTTATATAACCTATTAATCAAGGCTTGGACGTACCTTATTGTGAAGGTGAACAAAATTTTACTCTAGGGGTTGTTATCCCTATAATTCATTAAAAACCTACCCAAGAAGAAATGCTGATATATTGTAAACTCAGCTTAGCCATTTAGAACCAAAGGAAACTCCTGTGGTACCCACCACTCATGTTTGAATGCATCGACCATTCACTTATACCATATATCCACCTTGAGATTATATGAATTAACTACCCCCTCGCATGTATACTTAAAAAACCTCTTCGTGGGGGACTTATCTTCCATAGGGTACTTCCATACATTTCCATTCGACCCATATGGAACCCCAATATCCAAAAATACAATTATGAGGAGGATGACACCCCAAGTTATATCCTCACCTTTACACGCTTCCTCAATAATTCCTTCAATAATGAAGGAAGAAATGTTGTACGTAGTTTTTTTGGCCATCTTCTAGGAAATGTGGAGTCACCTTGTAACGCCCATAAAATTTACTTACACAAAACCCAAGACAAGAAAAAGAATAAA